>OZ022265.1:126928186-127538691 GCA_963978885.1 Nemotelus pantherinus
ACTTACAACTTTTGATGATACTACTCTCTTCCTATAATCAAACAAAACCGTCAATTGGAGGTATATGATGAAATTAGTTATTTCCAGTGCTTTTACAAGTAGTGGTATTAACACCTTAGTGGGATCTCCATTTCGAAACCACACTCATTATAATAGTGTTTCCAGAATATTCTAACTATCGCTTTCGAGCAATAAATGAAATTGGAGTAGATATTATAGGTTCCCCTATTATAAGAGCTTTATTAAATTTTTATTGAAATACATGTTTTCTTCAGGTTCTATACTTGTTGTTGGATGTTGAACATCTTATTGTTAATCAATAATCCAACTGCAATCAACTGCTTAGAACAAAGACTTCATTGATATAAAACATGAGTTTTGCATGCTCTGGAACAATAGCTAGGATACTCTGGAACAATGAACTAGAGCGTTTTTTTTATTCTCTTTCGCTTATTTCTCTTTAGCTCCTTTTTTCACTGTTACAAAGGCCTTGGTATTGTTCTTCATTTTTTAAAGTACTGAATTTGCACCTTTATTCTTATATTCATGATTCATCATTGTTAACATTTTCTGAAAGTTTAAAGCTTGTCTAATGATTTTTCCATCAATTTCTACGATTTTTCATCATATTACAAGAGCGAACGCACAGAGCATTCCATCATGCACACAAGAGGATTGAAAGAATGCTAGTAGCAACGAAAAAACACAGTCATAATAGCATCAATTCCAAATAGTACAAACAAATATTACTGTGTTATAACTTTAACTAACAATTCGTAATTACATATGAACATAAAAATGCAATTGCAAAAAATGCGTAATTACTTATAAACAAAAATATGCTTTGATTTAATTGGAGACCTTGAAACGCCCCACGGTTACTGTTGCACCTTGGCATCATAATTTCTCTGGAAACCATCCAGGTAGTTGATGTTTTTTTAACCACTCTTTTCCGCACTTAGATTTCTGTTTTTTTCTTATCTTCTCATTCTTTCAGACATTGTTCCATTTCATCACTTCATTTCATACAAAAAATTGAGCTTTGCTTCACAAGATGGTTGTTATTCAACTAAAAAAATGCAATTCCAACTCAAAATGTTTTTAAAGTCGAAAAATTAAGTATATCTTGAAAACAAAGTTTGTTTAGAGTATATGTTTAAAATAATTTTTATTGCAACTACGAAGTGCTTTTTTCAATTTTTTCTTCATATCAATGTAGGTATATCTTGTTTTTGTTAAAAAAAAATATTATTTTGATTATTTTTTTATAAAAAATAAGTTTTGAATTAATTTATCTTTTAAATTATTTTAAATGAAACACTTTAATTATTTTTTCGCGCTAAGTGCAACTATCAGTTCAAAACTACCTATTTTATTTGAAAAAATATGTAGGAGCCATAAAAATAATAAGCTTTCTGCCGACGCAATATTGTGTTTTAGAGAATCTTTTGAATTGCATGTTATTTGCTGAATTCAGTATTTTACGGAAAATGTTCTAAAAGTATTTTCATAGCTTTTTACAAAGTCAATTTCATAAAATTAAAGTGAAATATAATTACAGAGTTTAATAACAAAAATATACTATGTCTTTTAAAAAATAACCTTTAACTTTAAACACATTTATGAAATATCCGCGAAATTTTAGGCCTTTCGTTTCAAAGGTTGCTTTAAAAAATTAATAGGAACTAGGAACTCCGATTGAAATGTTTAGAAATGTTAACAGACAGCTAGTCTTCGTAAATTTTGCCGTCTATAATTGATAATCAATTTGGGTTTTGCAAGCGAAGATCAACAACAATTCAACATATCATCTACCATATTTTTATTTCCAAATTCATTGCATGATCAGGTCCATGATATCTGTCTGATTAGTTTTAACTGAACTGATTTCAGCTAGGCATTTGATAATAATACAAAAAAAAAATACTTAATAGTGTTGGTCAATTTCATCGGAGACTTTTTGATTGGCTATATTTACGAGCGAATTCTTACAGATCTTTTCAGTGTTCATACTAAACCGTCTTACGATTTATGGTATTTTTAAACGATATACATATTGCTTTTAATGACGTTTGGCAGCTCTCATTCGGTGCAACTGTACATTTTTCAAATTGTCAACGTGTTAATCCTGCAATCACAAATGCAACCTCTGTTTGTTATCTCGGGTAAACTTCAGCCTTCATGCATTCAAAAAACAAAGCAATTAGTTCGCTAATACACCTACTGGCCAGGCTTGTCACTTGTTATTGAACAACTTGTCGGTCAATGTGACTCTTGTTGTACAAGCCAGGAATTGCTCGCAAAAGTAAGTTCATGGCCGATGCAGAAGAAACTTTTGAAACACATGCACATGGACTATGCTGGGCCAACCGATGGACGGTCTATCCTCATCTACGTGGACCCATACTAAAGATTTTCCAGCATATAATCATCTCTACTATGCCGGCAAAGCTTACTATCTATATCGAAGTATTCTGCAGATGCCGATGTCCAGAAATGGTTGTCATCAACAATGGAACGTCCACAGAATTCACGTTTGATTCTTCATCGCGCTCTCTCTCTCTCATTCCATGCTCACAGGATAGTGACTTAGGGAACTTCAACACCCATCGATATGTTTTCCTTCTTGTTGCGATATAATTTTTCATTGCTTTTTTAAAAGATGTATCTAAATATAAAGAACTTCGATGATCGAAATTTTGTGAAAATAGCTTTTGCAGCCACTGTGTAGTAAATAATTGAATTGAGGACTCGCAACCAAACCGAAATCCAGTCAAGAAGTTGCCAAGGAGGAAGTTTTGATGGCAACCATTAACGAGACAAAACAAACATTTAGCTGCCTCTGGAGCAGGGTCCCCTAGAAATGGCCGTGAAGGCCTCTAGTCTCCCTTTTATCCGACCCTGATGGATACTTGTAGGCCGTTTTGCTAGCTCTACACGGCTGGGGTGGGTCATGACAATATTCGGTGGATAAGCTCCATTAAGTAGAGCTCCATCTGATGCAGTAGTAGCCGCAATATTATTCAAGGAAAAGAGGATTCTGTCCATATAGGACCAAAACCAAGACTGAGGCATGGGCTTAAAACAGACCCAGCCGAAACGTAGCAAAGCACGTTGATATGGACCTGAACATTTCGAAAAAAAAACATAATGCCTCCATTTGAGCACGCCCGAGGTTAATCACACAGCCTCAAGCCTCTGATTTTATTGAGGCGATGACCACTGTTGGAGTTGGGATCATGCCACCTACTGATTTTGACTTCAAGAAAAATTGGTCAAAATTCCTCACCTATATACTTTAATTAGGCCAGAGAGGTCACCGTCAGCCTATTAAAGAACGTCTTCACTAGACGGTGCCCAATAACAAGGCCAAAAGGCTAACATTTGTATTAATTTAACGAATCATTTATATATTCACGAATATTCATGAGCAATTGTGTATATATATATATATATATATATATATATATATATATATATATATATATATATATAAATATATATATAGATATATATATATATATATATATATATATATATATATATATATATATATATTTATTTATTTATATATTCATTTTTCTTTTTTCTTCAGTTTTAAAAAAGTCTTGTGAAATTTTTAATTTTAGTTTCGTTTTTGAGCTTTCAATTTCTTTATTTAAATCATTTTATTGATTTTACAAATTGATTTTTTTGAGGATCATCAAAACCATTTTTTTTATTTTAATTTGTTAAACCTTGAAGGATGCATCCATCACTGTGGTATTACTTGGAATTTTTCCAAGAAACGCAACTCATAGCAATGACTCTCAATACAATTCAACCTTAAAGGAAGTCAAAGTTTCTTCGTATCTAAATTTTAAAAGGCTTTTATCCATTTATGGATTGACTTCATAACCCTTCTAAACGGATATTCAGAAAAGAAACAAGAATTAAACAGTATTTTAAACAAAATTTACTGTGCGTTTTCCAAAACATGTTGTTTCTGCCAGTCTGCTTTTATTTTAGCACCGGATCATTTGATCAAGCTTTCTATAACAATTTTATATTTTTATTACGCCATGAATCTAAGTTTTTAAATGAATTTGGTGCGGTTTCGTCAAAACCAAAACATAACTATTGTTTTCAACACAGAAAATTGAAAGTATTTTGTCGGTATCAGCGAGAGGGAATGACAATAGTTTTATCATTCGCTCGTTTCTCATTTAATATTTTCGCGGAACATGTTTATTTATTATTTTCTTTCTTTTACGGGTTTTTTCCAAAGAAACAATTGGAGACAATAATTTATTGATTACATTAGAAATTCACCTGCTGAATCTGCAGATACTCACTTTCTTCTACTAAGCAGGTGTTGCGGAAAGAAGTATGGAAATATAAATTTTAGAAGTTTTTCTTCATCAAAAAATTTCACAACAGTTTATACTGTTAAGGATGCTAAAATTTCTGACTTTGAAGAGAATATCAAGATCAATGAAAATAAGTGCAAGAACACTTTACAAAATGAAAACATTTTTTCAACATCACCAAGCTTGCTCAATTCGTTTTCAAAATATCCAACCACAGGAGATTTCGATTTGACTGATGGATTTTCAAAGAAATTGTCTGAATCCAACTGACTAAGAAAAAAATCAATACGCAAAAACATCAAGACGCAAACAAGGTGAGAGTACAGGCTTGAAGAATCTAAATAATTTTACACACGAATTTTTGGGAAAGCAAATTAAAAGTGTAGTGCGGTGTAAAAAGCAACAAAAAATTTCAAAAGCTGTTATAAGGAATCGCCTCTCTTTCCTTTTCTTTGAATATCAGTGTGGGTTCATCATAAGTAGATCCATAATTGATTAGGTTGACACTCTTTGATAGGCGATGGAAAAATGTCTGGAATTCAATATTCCATTATACCATGACCTTAAGGTTACTAACAACAAAATAGGCAGAGTGGAGCCTTCTAAAGCCATTAAGAAATTCCGCATCCCCAATAAGTTAACACGACTATGTAGGTTGATCAGATCACAACCAACACAAAAAGCCAAGCAAAAATAACCAGACCGCTATCCTTACCAATTATCTTTAATGAAATCAGATAAAGAGATAGTCTGACCTGTCTCTTCTTCAATCTGGCATCTAAGAAAGTAACTCCGTTGGTCCCGTATATGAGAATAGGGATTCGGGAGACGTTGCAACCATGAGTTGTACGTAATCTACCTAGAAGCAGACATGGTTAGAAAGATAAAACTAAGGAGAATATAAACTTTTGTGGCAGATTTTATGGGAGACGTTAGCGGAGGAGACTTTTGTTGCGTTAGAAGGATAGCGGAGACTAAAATGCTCGGAAATCAGAGATTACGAATTGTCTTACGGTCGGGACTTGTTTAGTGACTTGTTAAGAAGAATCAGGACCAGATTTCGGTTTCGGTTGATCATAATCAACGAAAGAAGCTGCAATTGGTAATAGCGAGAAAAACTAGTAATATGTGAGCTCCAATACTCAAAGACTATTTACTAAATTCTTGCTGTCACAATCAAGCAGTTAAATCTATTGCTTACCCAATCTATAATCTTGACTGAAGAATGTTAAAAATAGGCACTATTTGTATTGTATCTTTTTTTCAATTTTACACACTTTTTTAAATGATTTGTATCAAAATATGTATGATATGAATCAATTTAAAAAAATTCTTTTTAAATTTATGCCATTTTTGACTAGCTAACATATTGAAATGAAAAAAACTACAACACAATTACTTTTTGAAAATATTTATCAAAATAGGAGAACAGTTTTTAGTCTTCTTAATTAAACTTGAAATTCGCTTATTATTATAACTTCTTAGATTACTCCCATAATTCATTCCGCAAAAAAAAGCATGAGCAATGCTATCCAGAACAGACGAATTCACTGGGGCAGAAGCTGTTGTTGTTTCCAATGCGTCTGTTCTAGATAGTAATGGTCTGTCATGGATGGGGGGGAGCAGAAAAACACGCCTAATACTGTACTCAGAACATTAAATATTGGAACCAAATGCTATCACTAATATACCATGCATTCTAAAATCGTATAATTACGCTAAAGTTAAAAGCAATTGAAATTTATCCAAAATTAAAACACAACTGAATAAACATATGCTTCAAAAACAAATGGCTATAAATGTTTGATGAATAATAATTCGTTATTGGCTCCTATTGGCAGAGTATTTAGGATTAGCTCCGGAGAAACAGCTGTAAATCCCATTAGTCATTTCCGAAAACTTGTCAGGTTTGCCGACTTTAAACCAAGAACATCTAACTATTCAAGTGTTTCTTATGCCTAATGGAAAATATATATCAAAATACTTTGATTGAGATCTAAGTCTATTTCGTATTTTAAATAAACAAAAATGATTTTGTGTGTTCCTGTATGATCAAAAAATATTCATACAAAAATTCGGAGTTGATAATATTGATTACCACGTCTTAAATCTTTGTGAATAAAACAAATCAAATAGTAAATATAATTGTTCCTCTATTTTGAATGAGGAACAATTATACGCCTACAAAAAAAAATCATCAATGATCATTGCTTAGTACCTAAATAGCACTTCATTTAAATAAGGAAATTAAATATACTATTGACTATACTTAAACTTGCCATCCATCTCAAGCAAATAAAACATACTCAAACATATATGTATGTACATAATTACCAAAACCTTATTTTGCGTAATTCCATTAATATCCAGTCTTAAGATATTTCGCGAACAATGCTATCGCACTTCTCACATAAAAGCCCAAGGGATTTTCTCTGAATTTGATTACATTTGCCATCAATTGCACACTACTCCCAAAGGTTTTGGAAATTGTCTTTCGCCATAAGATATATCAATTATTGTGATTACTATCAATTGTCCAAGTAGCTATCGAACTTGTACAGAGACTCACTCAATTCAGTGACTATCGAATAGCCCTGACTTAATGCAAAATGCACGCTCAACAAGTAAGCACTTGTACTATGCACTTCGGAACAACAGTTTCCACGTGTTTTTTCATAGGTCGTTATCAGTTCAAAGCTTCGTGAAATTAATTCAATAGTATTTTTGAATAAATTCCTACAGTTGACATGATTTATTTGTGAAAAATTGTTCATTCACCGAAGCCATGAACAAACAAGTGCACACTCGTACGATGGTTTTTTTTTTACAATTCCAAAGCTAAGTTCCTTATCAAGTGGTGTCAAGTCTGGTACATTAGTTCGGAATCTAGGTATTTACGTAGAGATTTAGATGTAGAACTAAATTGTTCCGGTTCAACGTTGGTTTTGAATTTAAGTTTCTCTCAACGGGTCGTTTAATTTCGCTTGGAAAGATAGTTATGCTGCTTGCGAAGTATGTATGTTGGACCTTCAACATAAGTGGTTAGGAAATAATATGAAAATTAGCTGGCTGTTACAATATTCACTGTTATATATTACATTGAAAAAATCACCTAAACGATACATATAATGAAAGTTTAAAGATATCTGATTGAAATCGGTTGTGATAGTTAGATTTAATGACCTAATTTTGTCCATTCTTATTAGTAATTAGCTCAATAGTTATTTATCTATAATAATAAAATAAATAAGTTTTAATGAGCTTTGGATAGGTTCAGCTGAAAGACATGAGTATGATTTTGAATAATTGATAGACAATGAAGCTGACTTCGTTTACCTTAATGTAAGATAAATTATTTTCGTAATGCAGGCATGTGATACCTACTTCAAGATTTGAGCATATAAAAAAATTATAGCTTATGGTTGCACAAAATTATTAAATATGTCTTGAAAAAGAACGAAAAAAAACATGTATTAAACTATGCTACCATCATAATAACCATCAATCAATTTTCTTTCGACTACTATTGATACTTCAATTAGAAATTTCACACTCCATTCGATGTGGTTCTTTGAATTGAAATAGTGTTGATGTTCAAACAATTTTATGGAACATGGTTGCAAATGAGGAGCTCAATTCTGGGCTATGTGGTTAATATCAGCGGGCTTGTTGCGTTATCATACATAATGCATTCGAAGCTTCGATGCTATATGAGTAAACGATAGCTTACATCTAGTGGAACAAATTGATAAGTTGTATTGAATAGAAAGTTGAACTGCATGATGTGTTGAAACGAAGCTGTTTGTATAATTTGTCTGAAAAACAAAAACTCAGACTAAGTCAGACTATCTTAGGCTCAAACCTTGGTTTTTAAAATGCACGGTGAAATTAATTTTACTTATAGCCTATTGATTTTTTTCACATAATTGTGATGAGGGTGCCTGTAATTAATCTAGTAAGTAGACCTTCTAATCCCAGAAAAGGAGTCATGTATGCTGCTCCTAGAATGCTGAAGCTAGCTAATCTCTGAACACGAAATATACATCTCTGAGCCGTTTCATTTTCAATTGAAAACCAACACCAAATCTATAGGCTATCGTGGCTCTGATCATAGAGAGACCGGTAGCTCAGCTCGTCAAGGCGCCAGTCCGAAGGAGCGATCTAATGCCCGCGGGCTTGTATCTCGCCGTATTCTCATGGTTGTATTTGTTCGTCTTGTGCTGTCTAAATAGCCGGTGACTGGGCATAATACCAGAGCTCCATTAATTAAGTGTTACATCAGCTTCAGTGGCGACTGGGCATATCATCAGCGCTTCAGAAAATAAAGACAAAAATGTGGGACTTAAAAAAAAGAATAATGGAATAATTGGTAGCGGCTTCTCCCATATGTATCTCCCTACCGCCATCATAAAAAAAAACTATATCATGTGTCATCTAAGCTTCACTAAAGATTCTATTGATCGGGGAAAGAGTCTTTCTTGCTTTTGATTTAATCGTCAAGCGCAATAGTTAAACGGTAAACAGGTAAACGGTAAACATAATCAAGATTACAAAAATCTCCAGTTATCTTAAGATATCCAACTTTTAGGAATGATTTGCATCTACCACTTTTTTCTTCAGGCTTTAGCGTTAATCGCTCGCAAGAGACGTCAGTCATGCTATGTTAGTTAGTGATATAGTTGATTTAAAAAAGGTACTGTCGAAAACACTATCATAAAAGGACAATAACAGTGATCTGGCTCCTCTTCATTACAAGAAAAAAAACAAAAAATTAGCATTCTTCCCAAGATGCAATGGCAAGTAAAACCTTCTACCAAATACTAAAAAAAACTGCCAGTGACCATGACCAAATATTCCGCACAGAAGAACAAACTGGCAACAATTCATGGCCTTAATATGCAAAAAAAATCAAAGTCTTTGGTGATGTACGAGAGTGAAAGTTGTAATAAAACAAAGGCTTGAATGTGGACTAGTCCGTCGCCGACGATGAAGAAAATTAGGTACCAGTAAATGGGCTGTTTCACCGCATAGAAATGTTCGATGCCAGATAACGTCATCGATTTTAAAACCGAGAATATATTCGGAATTCCAAAAAATACCAAACTATGATTTCGGTTTGAAAGACCCAAGAGAATTTCATATCAAAAAATTTGAGGCCAACTAATCTCTTGTCTTCAATACTTTTTGAATTAAACAAAATAGTTTGAAGCAAAAATAACATCTCGCTAGACAAATTTGGCTTCATAGCCTACCAAGTCACCAAATTCCTGATCGCTAAAGTGGTACAGCACAGTAGAGTTGCTTGCAACTAGAGAAAGTGAACTAGTTTAATCATGTTGATCTCTCAGTCGATTCAAGCGGCATCAATTTTTCCAACTTTTGAAATTTTGCCCTGTTTGATGCCTCCACAAGTTGATATTGGGTGCTGATGTTGGGTGCTCCAAAAGCATAGCATAGCATCACTTTAGCAAGTGTCAAAATTCGCAGTAGCTAGGTGAAGCAGCTATGAATATTGGACAGCCAAGAGCTGCTATGTAGGTCAGTTTTTACACAGCTCAACTCAATAGCAAATTTTTTTTCCAGTTTTTTAACTTTAGTTTAAGTGGATCAACTCACAATTTGCCTTGCACTTTGGAAATTGTTGAAACTTCTAAGTTTTCACCATACAGCTGCAGAAACTATTAAAATTTTCTTAACATATTCAAAACTTTTCACTTATTCCCGGCTTTTGACACCATATCTGTGAAGAAGAGCGAATAAGAAACCTTGAAAATTTCATGGTACACGATTCAGTTTACTTTACACCCGCCTTCTACAAACTCAAGATGAGTTGCGCTGTGTAAAAGCCTACTTAAAACTCGAGTTGAGTTGAAGAGTTCTAAAGCACGTTTTTAGTTTATAATAGCACAATACTCAAGTCTATTGTTCATCTTCTTTGCCACCAAAGCGCGAAAACTGCTTTTCATATCTATTTCTAGACCAAAGTGACGTTCGAACAGTATGTCAGCTGTGTACGCATGGCCATTTTGCCTTAGCTACTTTTTTGCTATTCTCCAGACTGCGAGCAGCAAATAGCTGCCACCATAGCAGCTATTCCGGAACCTTGGACAGCCCGACTGTCAAATAGCAAGCATCAGAAAGTAGCTATTTCATGACATTGGACAGCCAGAGCTGCTAAAATAGCAGCTAATAGCTGCTATAGCAAGAATATTGAACACAATCATTGTGTTTGCATATCATATGCGTCAAATAGCGTATGCAGATCAGCCTCCTCAAAGTTTTGGCCTTCCCGAGTGCACCTTACCTCCAGTTTCGAAAAACTCACTTCTGAAGGATTTCAATTAATCTTTATTGATAGTTTTTAAGGATACATATTTGTTGTAGGACTTTTCAAGCAAAGACTGTGGCTCCATTGCATTTTTATAGCAGGAAAGCAAAGCTTTCCGCAAATGCTGTTAATTTGGCACAAAAATCGAAATCTTTGTGATAAAAAACTATAATATACATGATTACTTTTACGTTCATTAAACTCTCATAAAATAATGTTATTTAAACTATTTGTTGTCTGTGCGTAATCCTGATTAGGCACTATTGCATGAATGTAAAAGACAAGGAAAAATGACAATATAAATGACAAGGAAAATTTTAAAAAAAATTTCTGAACATCATAGAGACGCTATCCAAGAATTAATTATCAGTGCACGAACTGAGGCCCACTGCAAAGCGAGACGCGTGTGGCGTGAGAAACTGTGGTTCGATCACGCGCCACGCCATCAATTTGCGGTGCCCTATTTGATCATTGATATTGCAGAAACTCGCGCTGCATCAGCCCACGCCACACGCATCTCATCATGCGGCGGCTCTTAATCCAGTTTAGATAAAGTTAAATTCTATAGTAAAATTTAATTTGATCGTAAAATTAAATTTAAAAGTATGATTTCTTAGTAGCAACTTTTCTGCATTGCAGCCAATTAAAATTTTCTTATTAAAATTTGTAGATATTTTATACACAATGTACAGGCACACGAATGGATTGGGATAAAGCCTTATTTCCCCTATTGCTTTGATTGTCACAAAGAATGAACTCAATTCATTACCTCACACGAAAATCACATTTTAATGCTCACAGCCGCTTTAGAATCAGAGTTGTCACAAATATTATACTTACTGGACTAAAAAAGCTTCCAGCTTCTTGTGAAACTGTGTCTAGTATTATCACATCTTGATATTTTGTTGGGGCTCACACGGTGGTTTTAAATCGAAATATCCCATTCCTATCTAAAAAGATATGACTCCGCTTGAACATCTTATTAGAGGTGTAAAACATGCTTCGTTTTCCAATAGTATCTCATTGCTATTTGTGGCTAAATGATTTTTTTTTTTTTAGTTTTCTTCCTAAGACATAACTGTTCTTTATGGCATGACAATAAGTTCAGATCATTTGAAGAAACCAGACATAAAACCAAATTCAATTTCAATTACTTTGCATAAGTAGCTACTTTCATATCTCAGAGTGAAACTTGTGACACATTTGTCTACCTATAAATCGCAAAAAAAAAATATAGAAAAATTAATCTTTTTTACAATTAATGACACAAAAATCTTAGTGACAATAGTAGCAGTCAACCTAAAACACTCAATCTAACTAATTAGTCAATCTTGCACTTAATCCAAGATTCGTGTTCTGGATTAACACGTTCCCTGTCCTGAACAAAACAACGAAATTGCTCCGCAAGTTCAAATTATTTTTCGCTGAAATATTGTTCTTATATGATTCTATAAACACCCCAAGCATAGAAAAATATTGATAGACAAAATAGAAGTAGGTGATTCTTACCTGAAATACATATGGTTCAGGAGCGTACACAGACTTTTTAGTCGCTGAACGCTCATGAACCATGTGTGATTCAGGTAAATGTTTTGGTTTTTCTCAATACAAATTGTAGGTGTCCGCTGAGCCACATATGGCTCATAAACGTAGCTGTGCATTCCAAAAGCTCATTTCCTGAGCCACATGTGGTTCAGCGGACAGGGAACGTGTTAACATTGACACCAAATAATCACTTGATTATTCCTATAACTAATTTTTTGCAATTAGCATACTTAATTCACTCATTATAACACCTTATTGAGATCTCGTGAGCAGATTACAAAAAAAATCTCATCTAACGAAGCGATCTTTGAAGAAAATAAAAGAATAAGAAAATCATTTTGATGATTCTTCTTCAACGTCATCATTCGAAAGGTGATGGATTTTTTTTTTGCAAGTCATAACTTTTTATAGATCGTCTGCATTATTAACATCGCTGCATAAAAAGTTAGCGGATCACTTGTCATGTCAATCTCTTAATTTTTTTAGTCAGGCGGATGGTGGAGTTGCAAAAAAATCCCGAGCGGTACCTATGTTCTTGATGGAATAAGATGCCTTTTTTGGTGATGATCCATTAATCAATCAAATCCACATGTTTTCTAATGGAAACGAGTTTCGTTTCCAAAAGAAAAACGTGAGCCTCGACCATGCAGTGTACATGATGGATGATATTTTGCAATGTGATTTTGTTTGCGAATTTTTTTTGGCACTGAAGATAAAGTACCAGTGTTGCAGTTGAACAGAAAACGGTCAACAATTTTTTTTTCAACGAAGAATGTTGAAAAAAAAAAAATTTAAATGTACAATTATATTTTGTTCAATCACTCAGATGAGTACATGACATGACATGACTTCAGTTTCCTCGATGTTTAATGCATTAGAAAATAGTAAACCACATAAAATTGAGAGCGAAGTACATAAACCAAATAAATTAGAATTTCACCACTGTCATTATGGTACCCCTTGGTTTTCAATTTAGTCAACTGATGTCCCAAAATTTCATAGGCACGTGTCACTGCACGACTATTCCTCATTAGTAGATTTGGCCGAAATTGTTTAAGTTGATTTGGAAATTTTTCGAGGTAATTTCTGAAGAGCTAATATATGTTATAAATAGAAATTGCATAGTGATGAATGTTAATGAAAGCCAACTTTAAGTGAACTCTAATTTAAAATCAAGTTCAAAGTAGATTTGAAGGTTAAGGATGCGCTTCGACGGTACGAAGGCTAATCTAAAGCGCAATAGTGAATAACACACAAAAACGATGGTAAATAATTGAGCTTACAGCCATTGTAAGACAATCTTAACATTTTGTCCATACTTAATGTGGAGGAAATTGATTGTGAAAAGATATTTGTTGATTTAGCTTTAAAATTTGAAGATATTTTGCCGATTTAAGTACAACATGAATTGCATGGGAAAATATTTAGGTATATTAGGTGAGGTAAATATTTCAAGTGATTTGCCTGATAAATGTGAATGTAGATGTCTCCTTTATCTGGCAAATCATTTTGATTGGCTTATAATGTTGAAAATAGTATTGTATGAAATAATTTTCAATTGCTAGTCTATTTTGAAGAACATTTACTGCAATAATGTAGCAGTTCAAAATGTTTTGCTGTTGATGTAAATAGAATAAAACATATCAGCACTTCTAACCAAAAGAGTGCCAAATGTAAGCTTTTGATATTTGTCGCTAGACAACAATTCTGTTATTTCCATGAAAATAGGGGCAAAGTATGATTTAAAAACCCGATAACCAACAATAAGCGGAAAAATGTGTTGAAAATTTTGAAACCAAAGCAATCACTGACCGACGCTACACAACTGTATCTGATTTTTGCAAGAAACTTGCCTTGTTTTTATCTTACTTATGTACAACACTCTTTTTCGTCCGTTATCAATGCTGGCACTATCATGCCAATGTCAAGGCATCACAAAAATATCTCCTACCTCTTAAATTATTTTTAGATCTTAGTTTCTGGCAATTTCGTTAAAAATAATAATGTAATTCGCAGCACAGTGAACCGTTTCAGTGAACTATCAAATGCAAATTTAAGCAATTAGATGCCTGGTGTTTCAAAAATGCTACATTTGGTCCATACAGCATTAAAGAAGTATAAATATTTGGGATTAATATTTAGCTATGTATTGCTTCTAATTATCCCAGCATCGGTTTAATATATAGGAGTTGTTCAGGCTGCGATGTCTTGATTTTGCACCATTACTGACAGATACGTCACAAAAAAAGTGTGTCCTCTTAGCACTTCAAGTGTCTACTTAAAGTTTTATATGAACGCAAATTTATCTATTTATTTACTAACAAAATTCATTGCAACAGATTACAAATACCAGCGATGGCAGAAATGATGAAAATATTACGAAAATTCATATATTACAAAAATATATGATTCGAAAATCCAACGCCCCAACGGTCAGGTCGAATATAAATTGTTTTAAACGAATGGGATTGTTTTTGTGAGTTGATTAAAAATTGAAAAATTTTAACTTAGTGGTTTCGAAAGTAGGCAATTTTTTTAAACGTCTTTTAAATGCAAAGAACGATTTGGGCAGGGGACTATGCCCAAATTCATGATAAAGCCTGGGCGTTCTGACTAGAGAGAAGAGAAATACACATTAGTAGGAACGGAACAGTGAAGACTTCCTGAGACCTGTTGAAGCATAACGAGTTTCAGGGTCAGGCTGAAACGGCGGAGCCGGATATATGTAGTTCTTCGCTGAGATTTGAATTCGTCAAGCAACAGTCGGCGTGACTCCATAGAAGGTGTTCGTAGCAATAAAAGGCAGGCAACATACGAAGTTTACATTCATAAGCTGACCTGATGGTTTGGAATAGCTGTAAATCGTCAGCATACAGCAAACCAAGGGAAAAAGGTCAAATCAAGAAGAAAAGTGGACCAAGAATGGACACTTGTGGAACACCGGAAGAAATGTGAAAAAAGAAGAAAAGTTACGATTACTGAGATATAGAAGAGTGATAGAAAAAAGTGAACCAATATTTTCTATCACTCTTTTCTATCACTCAACCAAATTAATTGACTTTATCCAGCAACAATCTATAATTGAGAGTATCAAAGGATTTTGAAACTTGTTCCGAACGATCTAAGGCAAGAACAACTGTGTTTGAAAAGAAGATAAGGTTAGTCAAATTACTTTTGCCCTCACAAACGCATACTATTCCAGAGAGAGGGTAGGATGGATCATGACATTCATTCTAAAGAAGACAATTTTTTCAAGAAGTTCACTGAAGCTAGGTACAAAAGAAATAGGACAATAATTGGAGTCGGAGGAAACATCGCCACCTTTGAAAATTAAAAAATATTAGAAACATTCTAGGCAGGAGGAAAAAAATCGGATGATAGACTCTAACTAATGAGGATAGAGAAGGACAAGAACAATGAGGAAGACATGAGCCACACATAAAAATTGGGAAGTGCGGATCAAGACTGAGCAATAAGTTATCCGCTTCAGAGGGATGTTCAAAGGGGGATGGGATATGTTTAAAGAAAGAAGAAAAAAAGTTTACAAAAAATTTACATACGTACTATAAAGCTGTGGAAGTCAATGAACAATAGAATTGCAGAGAAAATAAAATGTTGCAAACAGCTCTAAGTAAATCAGATACACCTTCATCTTTGTGGACGCAGACAAAAAGCTGAGGCTGGTAAATATTCCATTTATCATCCAGCATCGTAGATAATATTTATAAATTATTTTGTTCGTGCTCTCCGTTTTGGCAAGTTTTTCTGCTACAGCGAAATCTAGTACTGAGACGCAAAAATGTAAAAGTAGGCAGCCAGGGAGCCAAGTTTAGTTTTTGCCTCTTCAGGACAGACTCTAGCAAACACACGGGCTTATTTTGGCATATCATTGCTTTGATAAACTGGGTGATCCATTTTGGTGATCAAGTCCTTCGATGCTATCTGGGTTAGGCTCGCGATGGAGTATGATCAGAGGAACTGTATGCGCCTTCCAGTGGGATAATAAACTGTTTTTTGTCCAAGGTAATAAACATTTTTTTTGTTCAAAGTGATAAGCTGTTCTAAGAGGTGATAAACTGTTTTTTGTTCATTCTCACATCTACAGCTTCGACAAAAGCTGTTTTAAAAGGTGCTTATCCGCACAACATGCCTGCAAACAGATAATGTACCTTTAAAACATCCACTACTATCCGGAGAAACTCACTTTCCGATTGCTGTATTACCTTGATGTGAAAATTTTCCAAATTTATGTTCCAATCGCACAGGTAAGCTCACTCACCTAGAACTTCTTGACGTTCTTTAGTTGCTTTTTTTTTGTCAGTGAAAATTCCGCTTGAAACCGTTAAGCATAAAGCTCCAAATTTAGACAAGTTCAAAGTATACCACAGTTGATGTTATCATTGTTGGCGTAGTTGGGGTTGTTGGTGTTGTTGACGAAGCTGGCATTTTTGGCATCGTAAAGGGCGCTCCCGTTATCAGTAAGGCTGCTTACCTACGAACTTTCTCTACCATTTTCTAATTTAGAGCCTTAAGTACAGTTGGTTATCAAACTACTGCTCCGTAGAGCAGATTTAGTTCCACTACGCTAGTGTACACTCAGACTTTTTGAGAAACTATGAAGAGCATAAAATGCCATGCGAGCCTCTTTTGCAATATTTTCCTTCCATAGAGGCTTGGGTTTTATGATAAATTCTGGATATTTGACTTAGTTTTTTATGCTTATAGGAGTTCCTTCAAGCCTCGGTAGATCGAAGCTTGGAACACTTAGAACACGATTCATTAGAGTTAGCATTTAGGGCATCTACCTTGGCACCTTTGTGCTGCTTTAGGGATGAAAAGACTTTCTTGTTTTCTGTCAGCTAATTGGAATGATTGAAATTCCAAGGCAGCTATAAGATATGACCATAAACCAATGATTAGTGTGCTTTTATGACTGTCGTGTGTTAGCTGGGATGATACTATCCGGTCGTGGTGAATTGAGTGACCCAAAAAAAAAACAAATGAACGACCCATCGTATTTGTGAGCTCGAAGTGACTGGAATCGACCATATATTTCTGTTTGGTCTTAAAAGCGAAACTAGATATCCTACCTTATTACCAGAAAAGTATGTTCATCAAAAACCAAGTTATCTTCCGGCTGTTTTGAGTCCAACTTTCACACAGCTGTTAGTTTTTTTTAAAAAACTTTTTAGTGTTTTTTTTGTGTATCGATCAAAGCTCATGCTATCTTGAAGTATTAAATAACGCTGCTATAGCTAGATTTCTGATTCCGAAATCAATATCATAAAAATTATTATCGTCTTAGAATCTCTTTTCTGAAAACTACAATTTTCACTTATGTCTCCCTTGCAGAAAATAAGCGATAAAATCAAAATGGCTAATTGAAATTATTTTTTGACAATTTTTGTTGATTGATTACATGTTCCAAAGCACCCAAGAGAGTGTAACTGATCAAACACCAAGAGCAACAAAAAAATGTATATACAACAATCTGTAACCACTTCCGTGAAAATATAGATGGTGGAATATTTGATTGAAATCTGACTTTTATCTAACTAACTTTTATTATTTTTTCACATACTCGACCATATCACATCGGTAATTCATACGCGTTGCAAATTTATCTTATAAACTATAGAAACAAAACAGCTCACATGAAATATTTCACAAAAAGTCGAAAATCTTTTAATGCATATGTAAGCTCTTCAACACCGAGAAAAAAACAGTCTGCGCCAGTGAAATGAATTTCGAACAATCGCATACAAATCATAATTCAAGCAAAATTACAAATAATATGAGACAGAGGAATTTACGAATTTTCGCAAAATTACCGGTCCATTCAATACAAAATGAATGTTCAAATGCAACTGATCGTTACCGAACTAATAGCGTATCGGGAGGTATGCTGCTTCTCATTGCAAATCAGATACAGTCTAAAAATGCAAGAATTCAAGGTCGCGAATTGACCATTCAAAATCTTATTTCAAACTATCGCACAGTTTTCGTTGCACAATACTCTACCCAAAAAATATTGTAACGCCAATATTGTTGATAGCGTAATGGTTTGCATCTGTTGCTACAACATGAAGCAGGAATTATCTAATAGATACATTCGTTGATAAATGCCGTGAATACGATATTGTTTGGGTCATACGTAAACGGTGTGCATGTTTATATGCATTTTTTGGTGATTTATCGTAAATTACCATGTCATGCATAACAAAATGATTTTGCTTTCATTATTTGTTATTTACCTTTAGAATCGTTCAGGTTGATTGCTAGCAGCCATAACAACAGTAATGACAATGAGGCGCAGAGGAGGAAGATGACTGATGCATTTGGCCATCGATGTGGGTAGATATTGGTTGTACTCTTATTGCGGACAGGTGTTCGGCAGTGACTTGAATGAAAATGCTGTGAAGTGTGAATGAATGGAATTGTTTATTGATTGATGATGATGATGATCGGAGTCGAATCATAATATTTTGTGATATTCAAGTGTTTTTTATGGAAAATTACAATCTCTTATTTGATGTTGCGATATGATAATTTTTATGGCAAAAACATTTTTTTCATTAGGCTGATAAGATTATAAAAAGTTAAAATATATTAAAAAATCCGCATATTTGTCTTCAAATCGCTGTATACGCCTGCGAAATCAACATATTCACTTCCAACGTCATATAATTTCGTTGAACATGGTGGAGTAGCTTTATCTTAGCTCCTTTCATTCTTGCTTTTACCCATTCCTCCATATTGTACTGAGCTACACCCAAATTAACCATAAGTAGATTTGCTTCAGGCAGAAGTACTCGGACGGATTTGCATTACAAATGGAACGACCTCAATAATGTGTGTAATGCAGTAGAGCAGAAGGTAATGTTGTTCAAGGTTGAAGAAAGCGAAAGCAACATCTGAAGGTTTAACGCAAGTATTTCGATCATATATGATTAGCATGGACAATAGTGAATAATGCTGACCTGACCATTTTCGGTTGTATATTTTAATATGTATCACGTCGTGAAATTGCCCATTGTGCTGAATGGATAATAATAAAAAATGTACATAGGGAATTCGAAACTTTGAAATGAATCTGAAAATCCTACAAATTTTAAAAATTATAAAATTATGCATGAGTTCAAACGTCAGAAAGCTATAAAATTCAATTGTTTTAAAAACTGGGACTCTTCAATATGACGTTATTTTAAGAGATCAAGAATAATCTTTCCTTATTAAGCAAAATATCATCTCTCAGATAACGAATCAAATTTTTCCATCACACTATAACCGATCGAGCCTTCTTAATGATATTTAATAAATCATTTTGAAAATTTAAAATCTTTGATGATGGTGTTAAAATATTTCTTTAAATTTTTGATGTTCAAACTCATTACGTTAGCTAGAATATGACCTATCAATATGAATTAACTAGAAAACATAAGAAATTTATACTAACTCTTGATGCATAATATAATTTTTTTTGAAAAATGTTATGAAACAAAAACTTCAAATGAATAGCTTTATTTGGAATAATATTTGCAAAATTCAATGAAAATGTTTGACTATCAAGCGATATAAATTAAGTTTAAATTCAAATACTTTAATCTAATTTGCTTTTTTAACGATTTTAAAATTAACTTATTTTTTTTTTGTTTTTAACTGGATTTGAAAAATAATTGGTTTTAAATGGCCCACGCTCAGTGAAGCATATGCAACATCTTATCAAAAAGATTTTCTTTACTGCCTGGAGGGTCGCAACGGGAATCTTCTCAATTATAATTCGAAAAGATTGCTTAGCTTTCAGTTTGCACTAGCCCAACTAAAAAAAATTAAGCTCAGTAAAGTCAGTAGGCCTTGGGAATGAGGAGCTTCTGAAAATCACTTTATTGGGGAATTTTCGCTGCGATTCTGTTAGAACTGATGTTGCACCATATTGTTGAAGATAATTTTCGCTGCGATTCTGTTAGAACTGATGTTGCACCATATTGTTGATAAGAGTTGAAAGGGCATAGTTCTGAAAAGAAAAACTCTTTCAACATCTTTAAGAAATGGTCTCCATTGACCGTAACTGTAAGGTTCTTCGAAAAAGAAAGGCCAAAAATACAGGTTGATGAAACTGCACTCCACACTGTGACTCGAATCGGAAGCGATTCTATTTCATGGAGCATATGTTTAGTTCTATATCAACCTGGCCAAACATAAGAATGCAGTGCAAGATGTTTTCGTCTTCTTCCAGTAAATTAAAATGAATCAAAAAGTCTGCTACCTCCAGTTTGCTTTTCAGTCAAATTTTATAGAAAAATAGGTGTAAATCTGTTCTCTGAAAATTCTCTGCATCGGCTGCCTGCTAATAACCGTTTGAGCAAATACGTTCCTTTTTGAAGCTCTATGTTTGGCTTGTACGACAGCATTTACAGCAACTATAGTTTCCTGCATCCGAACTGAAAAATCTCGATAATAAGCCCTCTTGTGAATGTCCCAGACTCGGGAAAATTGTTTACGAGCTTCATTATAGTCCATCTGCTCTTGGGAGTGCTGTCAAACGTACGCCTAAATTCTCTTTTGATTGAAATCACAGACCCCAATACATTATAGCGGCGCATAAATCAAATTCTTGTTTCATTATCCCAATTGCCCGTATTTGTTAAATTCAAAGTCCACTCTGTAAAATAAAAAAATGGAACCGATTATTTACACAGAAAAACAAATTGTCAATTTTTTTCGTTAGCGTATATACATTCTATTCTTTTTAGACACCGCTTGAGTCAGTATCAATTTGTTCTCAAAAGCCCTATTGAATCATATGTTGTTTCCCTTCGATTTCGCTCTGAAATTTGGTCAAGGATTCATATTTGGACCTTTCGTAATTGATGTCTTTGCCTTCAGCTTGGTCCTACTGTGATGAAAATTAAAGTTACCTTTCTTATAAAAAGAACAAGCTTTATATAAGGTGTTCCAAAATTTACGCAAATTTTGAATCAAATAGAAAACACAGTTTTTTTTCCAATTGTCTGCCTTTTTTTATTGAAACATATTTTTAGATAGCATAGGGTTATATTTGGAATAGCATATCGGGCAAATGTCCCCCACTGCTTTGCTAGCACATACGCACTCTATTGTCAAATTTTTCCTTGACCATTTATCATAAATTTGGCTGAATTTCGCTGATGCAGCATTGATTCTCCTCCATCAATGCACGGGTTTATGTGGGCTTGTTGATATATACCTTTGACTTCAAATATATCCAGAGGAAGAAATCCAAGTATGCTAAGTCACATCATCTAGAGGGCTAATTCTGATCACAAAAACGGAAGAGTACACGACCAGGAAATGTCTCATGTAGTAATTGGATCATTTCACGGGCTGTATGCATTGTCTTGTTGAAACCACTTGTCGTCCTCATCAATATCATGCAATTTAGGCAGAAAGTACTCGGTTATCATGTCGCAATATCGAGCAACTGTAACAGTAACCAGCCTCCTTTTCGAAAAACTTTGGCCCAATGATGCCTCCAGCCTGAAATCCGCAACAAACAGTGAAACGTTGTGGGTGCATTTGTTTTTTGCCACATGTGGTTTTTCTGAACCCCAAATGCGATAATTTTGCCGATTAACGAAGCCATCAAGGTGAAAATGAGCTTCATCGCTTAGGATGTCAGCATTCATTTGTTGTTACTTACATTCAACAAACGCTCTTCGCTGAGCATGATCATAAAGTTGCAGTTCTTGTGTTAATTGAACTTTGTAAACATGGAAACGCAGATCTTTTGTGAGTATATGCTGTAGAGAGCTTCGTGAAATTTGCAATTCTTATCCACGACGCCGAATGGATGTTCCTGGACTTTCACCAACACTCTCACGCACTGTTTCGATATTATCATTTGAACGGCTTGTATTTTGCGTCCCCAATTGATGCAGTCTCCCGGAATTTTTCAACTACTCTCTTCACAATTTACGAATTTATATCAATATTCCGACCATATTTTGTACGAAATTTAATCATTGTAGCAGCCAAACTTTCATGATTTTTGAAATATTGTTCAACAATGAAAACGCGTTTTTGCTTTCAAACTGGTTTGATTTTTTAGTTACCAACACTTTATTGGACAAATGGCGGCAAATTCAAATCTTGCGTAAGCTATGGGACACCCTTTATTTTCTTCGAAATTTGTTTGCTTTCAAAGTTACCCTTCCCTTCATCACAATATACTGATGGCAACGTTTTTCCAGTCCTCCAAAACGATTTCCGTGCTGGCCTTCAAACTGTGCAGTGATTCAGCGTTTACCTGTTTAATTCAGTCAAAATAATATTTTCCTAACCGTCTTGTGAGTTTCAAGAATAGCCAGAAGCTGTCTGTCCATAAGTCTGGCTTTTTTTGTGAATAACTTCACGCAAATGGTGTAAAAGGTGTATAAAACTTAAATAATATTCCTTGCCAATAGTTCGACCCGACGGAAGAAATTCATTATGCACAATACTACGATAATCAAAGAAAACCGTCAACATAACCTCGACTTTTCTTCTTTAGGCACGATTTAATCTCTATTGATCGGTTGTTTCGAAGTTATAAGCGAAAATTCAAGGCTTGTCTCTAAAACTGGTGCATTTCACGACGACAATTTAACTCTTCTGAGGCACCAAACATCTTGCGAAATCGTATGAACTGATTCAAATGAAATGTTTATTTATTTAATTTTTTGACGTGTTCACGTGATTGCTCATCAATTGTTGTAAATGGCCGACTTTCAACGGTTTCTTTGGCTTCTTAGAACTGCTCGTATCACTTGTAAACAATGTTTGCAGCACCTTCATGTTTTTTCAGTAGATAATTTATGCCGTAAACAAATTTGAATGTAACTTCTTTGTTGGATAGGATATCCAACTAAATATCGCCAAATTCACTTTTGATTGTTCACAGGACATAAGCGAAACTATTTCACAAATGAAGATAATGACATGAAATTTGATAAACTTCCAACTTCAAATAAAAATGATTTGTCAGTATTGATATTGTATTGTATTGATATTTAAATTGACAAGTCACCCTCAGCCCTTTGACCACAGTAATATAATTGATTGTGACGTCAACGGAGTAACTTAAAAGTTCGATTCAGACCAAGACAATCTAACCGAATTCGTTCTTTTCATTTAAGAACAGTATCTATAAAAACTAAGAACACAACACGTAGTCAACTCACACCTTGACTTTATGATCAAGCAAACCTATTAAGTCAACTTTTATAATTATGTAGTAAAGTTTACCCCGTCCTGCCTTTTTTTACCCTTGATTAGGATCTGGTGCTTACTAGCATCTCGGTTACGTTTAAGGTCCGCGTGAAGATTTTTTGACAAATCTTGTACTATCTTTTGTAACAATGACAATAGCACAGTTCATTTTTCAAATCCAAATTGACATCAATTCCATTTTTTTGAGAATGCTGATAATGACATCTGCTTGTTATTAATGAAATGAATCATTCACGTGAAAATCTTGGTATCGGTCTGACAAAGTTTCAAACTAAATTTTATCCGAAATAAATTTCACTTGAGTTTTTGTATTTAAGATACGCACGAAATGGATGTTAGTACTAGGCTTTAAGTCAAACCCCGACGTATGATCATGGCTAAATTTGAACTACGGACTAAATACACTAGTAGCCGGCAGCTTAATCATAGTATCGCGTTCAATAGAAAAAATGTTGAAAGAAATGTAAATTAAAAACTTTGCAAAAACATTTCACATTACAACTTTCTTGATGTCAATCCAAATAGTTCAATGATGATACAAGATAAATACTAACATTTGCTATAAAATCGTTTAAAAGTAGTAGTACACGTAAAGGATATGTACACCAAGTTAGACTTTCATCTTTACTCTGATGATTTAAATTGATTTAACAAAATAAGCAGATATGCTCCAGTAAGTGAATTTGCTTTACGAAGAGAAAAATACAATGTAAACAAGCTTAAGTGAAAGTTTTATTTGCTCAGTACATTGCCAGTGCATCATGAACTCAGATAACGGCAAACCAGTACGAAGTGAAAAATGTGTGATGAAAAACAAAATAATAGTCCATTTAAAGCACATTGAGTTCATTAAATGTGCCAAACAGACGTTTCCTATTTTATTTGGTTGCTTTAGATTAATTAGTAAGCTTAGTGCAGAGACATTGTTCTATACACTCTAAAAAAAATATATTTTGATTTCATGTCATCTTCTTGATTATCATGATTATATTTGCCAGAAGTTTACTTAAATTATCTCCATTTGAAACGATTTTTCCATAATTTCAGAACTGGTTTTTACTGAAAAAGTGGATTATAAAAAATTATAGGCTCTAATATTACTACAATTTAAAATACTTTTAACGAAAATTTTGTCTTGGGAGAATAAAACGTAAAATATCCGCACTTTGTTTTGAGAATGTCAAGTGAAAATTATGTTGTTGCTCTTGGGCCTAAATTTAGTACATTATCATTGATTTCGTCATTGCAAACTTAAGCTTTCAGGCTATGAATCTTTGCGTGAAATCCTCTCGTCCCCCAAAACAAAAACTTTTCTCAAGTAAAAAGCACTTCAAACAATATATTACGAACTTGCAATCAACAGTCACCTACATACACCCCATCAAAACGCATTTGAACGTATCGAATGACCTCAATATAATAAGACTAAGTAAATACCATATCGGTCGAATTGAACTCTAATATATTTTCCAAACAATGCAAAAATAACCAAAAACTAACAATCTCTAGACCTAAAATTATGTCATTTACACAAAGCTTAAATCAAACTGGCCTCCAAGTCAAAGTGCTTTAGCATGCCCATAGTGCCCGTTCATATATTTTTTATTACTCTACTTTTAAACCAGACACTTTCTACTCTACTAATTTTTGCGTTTTGCATTGTACGATATCAATCAAGCCTGAGCGCAAAAAAATGGCTGGAATCAAGGTAAATTGGCTTATCACATTTCATCGGCAAGTCGTTAGCACGTTCATTTTCAGTTGGCTGGCACCACACAACAACAACAACAGTAGCACCGAGACTTTAAAATATGAATATATGTATAGCTATCATTCAGATGTATGTCAATCTGCATCGTTTCATGTTTTCGCTAGATTTATTTAAATATTTTGCCAATTTTAATATAATTCAAAAGCTTCAATTCTACGTTGAATCGAACATATTAATTTTCTTGAAATTGGCTCAAATATTTGAGTGTTTCTAACATTTGTTTAATAGTGATGACAATGATTGAAATATGAAAGTGAGATTCAAGATATCCTTTATCTATTCGAATGGAATGTATTTTAGATCAGTTTCACATTTAGGTTCGTCTTGGACCGAATTTGCAAATGATTAGAGCAAATAACATTTTTGCGTTGTTTTACGTTAGGCACTAAATACTGACTCGATGGTTTATGGAAAATATTATAAATCTATCTGTTTTTATCTGAATTTAAGGTCTGATTTCTTATCAATAAAACACCTAAGTTAACCAAATATTTTGCACACGTAAATTAATATGTCTTGTGTTTTCGTGACATAAATCCTACTTTCAAGAGAGCAAATATCGTAAATTTTATTCGTATTTTTTATTTTTAAAAGTATGCTCACATGTGTCTGTTGTATAGTTTTTTTCAAATGAAATTGTTATTATTTTTTTTTCAAAATTATAATGAATTTGAAATGAAGTAGTTTGATGGTTGTTTTTGAAATCATTTTTAATCTGTAAAATTTTTATTTTTTTAACAATCTTCAAGCTTTAGGATGTACTCTTTAAATGCTAATGCATGGATATGTAAGTAAAAAGACACTTAAGAGAAAAGTCAATTAACTGTTCGTACAACTTTGTTATTATGTGACCATTTATGAAACTAAAAACAGATCGTGAGCATACGGTGAGTCTCGAACTTGACAAGCCATTGTTCACTTTTTCAGACAGATGCATCTGTAAATGCCGAATTGAAAATTTTTCGCAAAGATATAATGTCAATTCAATTTTTTAAATGCCAGAAATATCAATTTCGAGACTCGGAGTTGAAGTTGGTAGGGACCTATTACCCAATCAAGTGTGGTTTCCCCCAATTGACTGATAAGACCTCTCGGCTCACTTTACCTCGGATTTGACTCCAGTAATTACTCAAAGCTAGCCCGAGCCCGGTGGGTGATCATGACTTGATTTAAGTCAAGGTAGCGGACGGTGGTTTCAACATACAGCTAGACAAACTCCTAAAATAATTTATTTTTTATTTATTTTTATTTATTTATTGAATTCCACGGACCAAGTCCTTTTACAACAAATTTACATTAATAAAGTAAAAAAGAAAGAAAAAAAATATACATATATAATTGTTAAAATAGTATATTAAAAAAAAAGAGAAAAGAAAATTATACACTAGCATAATAAATAGTTATAAATAACAAATAAATTCAAATAAATGATGTACTAATGTAATTCATTTTAGTTTAATTTGATTCCACAGTTTGAAGGTAGTCAGAAACGATTCTTTTAAATTTGTTTATATCCATACCGAATAAATCAAAATGTTTCCATAGTTCGTTCCCGATTCGTTTTAATCTTTCGATAGGAGAATTACGTATATAATTCATTTTACTTGAATTCATGGCAAATATTTCTTTAAACCGTGTGGTTCTAGATGGAACTCTTATAGAAATCAATTGCAAAATTTCGGGTGCATCTAATCGATTATTAAGTATATTGACCAAGAAAATTGCATCGGTATAGTTTCTTTTTACTTTTAAGGTTGTTATATTCATTAAATTTTGTAAATATACGTAGCTTAAGTTTTCTAGTGGTATATGTAACTTGTAGTTGACGTAACGTAAGAATTTGTGCTGCACTTTTTCTATAGTATCAGAATGCGCTTTGTAGTAAGGATTCCATATTACTGAGCCGTAGTCTAATTTACTGCGAATTAATGAAAAATATAACATTTTAATTGTGGTCAAATTGTAAAACTTCTGCGTGTTTCTGATAACAAAACCCAGCATTCGAGTTGCCTGATTAGTAATCTCTTGAATATGAACTGTGAAGTTTAACGTCGTGTCGAATCTAATTCCAAGATCTTTTGTGAAGTCAGCATGATCTAGTGCGATTCCGTTCATGGTATAGACATAAGAAGATCTAGCTAATGTACAATTAAACTTCATATAATGACATTTGCTTACATTCAATTCTAAACCATTTTGAACACAGTATGAATAAAAATTATCTATATTTATCTGCAAAATATGATTGTCAGATAATGAAGCAATTCTCTTAAAAATTTTGAGGTCATCAGCAAATAATAAGAACTCAACATCTTGGAAAATACAGGATATATCATTGATGAATATTAAGAACAAAAGAGGGCCTAAATGTGAGCCCTGTGGAACTCCAGATGAATGGTAAAACGGACTAGAATAATTATTATCAATGCAGACTAATAGTGAACGACCACGAATGTAATCGCAAAGCCATGCAAGTAATGATCCATGTATACCAATATTCTTCATCTTCTTTGTCAAAAGATCCCAATTAATCTTATCAAATGCTTTACATAGATCCGTATATATGGAATGCATTTGAAGCGAAGATTCAAAATTCATATTAATATAGTTATGATAAGTTAAAAGATTTGTAATAGTTGAACGTCCCTTACAAAAACCATGTTGGTTAGGAATTATTAGGGGCCTCAAAATTGGTGAAATGTAGTCAGTTACCAGGCTCTCGAATAGTTTGGGTATGACAGATAAAATGCATATCGGGCGATAATTTTCCACATTACACTTATTCCCAAATTTATAAACAGGAATAACATAAGACGACTTCCAAAAATGTGGAAAACAGCCAATTGACAAAGATTCATTAAAAATGTGTAAGAGAGGTTTACTTAAACTAAGTGAACAATTCTTTGCGAAAATGGGTGGAATACCATCAGGTCCAGCACTTTTACTAATGTCAACGGCTTTCAATTTATTTATAAGTGAGTCTAAACCGATAACATATTGAGATAAGCTTACACTGGTATTTAATTCAGGAGGCTCGTGGTTGTTAGCAGAGTTAGTGTAAACTTTTGAAAAATGAGTAGCAAACATATTAGCAATGATATTAGGTTCGGAGCTATGAAAGTCCTTAAGAAACATATTTGATGGAAATGATTTATCACTATTAAGAGATTTGATGTAATTCCAAAAGTGTTTCGGGTTTTGTGGTACAAAAGACTCTAACCTTTGCATATAAGAGCGATAATTTTGTTTCTGCAGGACTTTGCATTTTTCCCGTAAACTAGAAAATATTTTGTAGTGTTCAAATGTTCCAGAAGTCTTATAATTCAAGTGTGCGATCTTTTTATCACGAATGGCTTCTTTCAAGCCAGATGAAAACCAATTGGGAAAGCTATTGTTACATACGCGATTTTTAGGTACAAACGAATTTATAATATTTTTCAAGATGTTGTAAAAATGGTCAACTATATCGTTGAGTGATTTGTTTGCGAATTCGCCCAACCAGTCGATTTGCAACTGAGCAGAGTTGATTGCTTCGTAATTGGCTTTTTTAAAATTAAGAATATATGTGAACTGTTTTCAACTTACATTTATGCTAGCTTTAATAGTTTTAGCTAGTTTTTACAATAATGAATCAAAGCTCTGATTCTAACTAAAAGGTCTTTGTGAATTTTAGAAACCTAACAAATTTTGATGTAATCTAGTCTGTAGTCTTCATCCCTTTCTGTAAACTTTCTTCAGCCATCCATTTACGGTTTACTGACAGTTTTTAAGCAAGCTAACCTTTTTAATCTCATTAAATCGCTGGTCCTGGTATATGATACAAATCTTTCAGATTTAACAATGATTCAATGAATTATTTCCCTGAAATTTACCCAACTTTCACACCCTTACAATGAAAACTTGAAAATAAGGCTATTAAACTGAAAATAAGGCTATTAAACTAAAAGCATAGCGCCAGTGACCATAATTTATATGCTTCTATGCACACAGTTGATTTGGAACTGTAATAAATTATAGCGCCTGATATCATAGTGCTTAGAGAAAAATGTATGAGAGTAGACGTTGTGTATAATAGCTTGTAAAGCTATATATTATAGCGCCTAAAGTCAGGTATTTTAGGTCCTGCTAAAAATAAAAAATCTCACATTTGCCAGAGCGTTGATTCAGCCCACGCTTTACCCACTAGATGACACAAGGCTATTCAGCCCACAATAGTGATATGCGCTAAGGCTATAGGGGACAAAGTCGGGACTATGTGCATGGGAATCGAGGCTATGTGTGTAGCAGAAAATCGCACAATGTATTGAATTTTGAAAAAGTGTATGCTAAATGATAGTATGCGCAAAGTATATTTTATCAAGTGTGATATTATGGCAACAAGAGGCTTCTATGTATATAGTGTATGCAAACATAAATGTTCCACTCTGTTGCGTAGAAATAAGTATTAAGTAGAATTCTTACTAAGTATAGTCGATTTCAGGAATTCAAAAGTGTCGGATTTTTTTTTTTGGTTCCTATAGCCTACTTGAATGCAAAGAAATTTCCTCTAGATGACAGCAAATAAGCTCTTTCTCGTACACGGTAGCTGATAGCCTATGTACTACACGGTAGTTGGCAGCCTCTCAATGACAGCCTATGATTTAGTCTATGAAACACTAACATATTGAACTATAATAACATAAACGCTAATTGTACAGACTATCTCTCCGAGGGCAGTTAATGTCAAATGTTCATCTCGCTAAAAATTCCAAAATTTATTTTATTGGATAAATGGATACGCCTTTTTTATGGGTAAGATGTTCTTAGATATTTCATTGTAGTCTTGGAAAACTGTCTACTGAACTACTTTGTCTACTTTTTTAGAACAATGTACATCTTAGCTTATAGATGAAATTTTTGTCAAAAATTAATATATGACCAACTGTATCCATCAGTCCAATGGAACAAGGACTTATTCAGAGAAAAATTCAAATAGCTCTATCTATAGCAAACTGACTGTCAAAACACGGTAAAATGCACATTTGGCTCTTCATATGAGTGAGTTGCCTGTGGTTACTCAATAAATACCTGAGCTGTTGAATGAACAGGGCAAAGACTGCCGCGTGGGTGATTTTTAGTATAAATCACACCATAGATAACCAGTAATGATCATGTAAATTACAATAGGTAAAACGTCAGTATTTTGAGCTCGAGCAAGCTTCACCTCCACATGTTTGTTCCAGAAAAGTTTTTTTTGTTGAAGATCACTCCTAGATATATGACTTCTTCGCAAATTTGAAGGGGTGTACCTTTCATTATTGGAAGCACTAATCCTACCAGATTTAACTTTAGGGCGTGCTTCGCTCGAGCACCAGCTGTCAGTTACATCCAACGAGCATTCTGAATTTCTACACACTGTATTCAGATCCTTATTGACTGTTAATATGTTCACGTCATCAGTATAAGCTTGCTCGTGACTGTTTAGTAAGGAATCTATTAGCATACACCACACGAGGATAAGGCATATCTTTGTGGACATGCATTTGTTGCCCTGTTCTCAAGTAGCAGTTGGTTCAAGTTGCCAATAACAATAATCACTGGGCAAGCATGGCTACTCCATAAGCTTAAGAAGCTTCACATTACCCCTTAAAAAGCTCGCAGTCAAAAGCTCTTTCAATGTTCGTAAATACCTCCATCGCATACTCACCCGTATAAATCACTCCCTCAATTCTGGAAACCAGAGAATTAAGGGCTGACCTCAGAAGAAAGAGTTACAAGGAAATGAAAACAGCAGTGAGAAGTGAAGCAATTTGCCTGAGAAATTTGAGAAACTTTTACTCCGCGAACAGGAAGATGGAGATAGAGATAGTAGGTCATTTGACACGTTATAACCAAAAACTCGTAGGTTTTAGGTATCGGAGACACCAAGGGGAATATCTGAGGTAGTATTTCTCTCAATTTGTTCTAATTATAAACTTTATCTTTGTAGTAAAATTTCTTCACTAACTTTCGTATATGTAAACGCTTACTTCATTTCCTTACATCTCTCTGTTCTTTTTTTCGCTGATACGTTTGTTGTTCCTTATTTAATGGATTCGATTCAAGCGCCCTTGTGCGTATATACCTTTTAACGAGTCTCTTCAGCCATTTCAGCATATACGATTTTAGGCTGATTAGCTGCCTCCAGGTCGTAAACTCTTTTCGTAAGCATGGCCAGATGGATGCCATCCAAGCCTGGTGATTCGAAATTCTCACACACAGATCTTGCTTTACACCAGTGTTTCTCACTGACACGAATAGCAGGAGGTTTGTCTGGAGGCAGAGGAGCCCTCTGATTTTGATTCACCGAAGCGTTCGCCAAGTTGTTTTCAAGTAAAGTCTGTAGACACTTCTTCTTGGAATTAGTAAATTCACCAATTGGATGTTTTAGGGCCGACAGTATGCACTTTGTTAAAAAATAACTCTAAAGGCCATGTGTCTGAATATTAACTGAACACATAATTTCGAGAACCATTCGTTGTATTTAGTAAATATTATTATCATTTGAACATTGAACATTTAAAAAAAGTCATATTGCTCTTTGAAAAATACTCCAGTTTCATTCCCCTAATTTTTCATAATTTAATTGTCCATTATTTAATTCTTTTATTCTTTCATTTCAGGTAAGGTGTACCAAAAGTGCTAATCAAACACTCAACATTAAAATTTACTAAATTAAGAGCTCAAGGTAAGCAAATGATTTTCTAGGATATATTTAAAGCAAATATTTACGTATTATTTATCAGCAATGCAAAGTACATATTGAAGTATACTGTTCTCGAAATGACATAATAAATTTTAATCATATTTTATAAATTGATTTCAAGTATTTTGAACACAAACCAAGAAACATCCATGCAAAGAAGATGTTAAGTGTCAAGAAACCAAAATCTATTTAAACATTTTTGAAATAGTGATTGATTAATTTTTTCTCAAAACAAAGAAAAATATATCATTTTAACACTTAGTTTTCATTGATGATATGACTACTGAAATTTTAGTTCATTTTTCTTTCATTGTGTTTTTCAAAAACAGCTATCAATTTGAACTTTAAGCTCAAATTGTAATGATTTAAAGACATGACTGTAACTTTTAGAATCGGACTATATATAAAACATTAATATCAAACTCTCCGTTGATTATAAAACTATCACAATTCATAAATTTTTATAATTTTTCGTTAACTACAGCTATGATTAGTGGAACTTGTCTAGATCAATCAAATGATGTATCACAAACAATTTATCTACTCTTACCTAAGTACAGAGTACATGAAAGAAAACATTTTTTTATGTACCTGAAAACAACATTAGAAGCTAGCTACCGAATACAATGGATTGCATCACATTTAAACCGGCTCTTCAAACAAACATTCTCAAATTCACATGAACATCAATTAAATATGATTTGGATGCTGGTGATAAAATTCACTTTTATTTCCTTGACTGAACTGAACTTCACTGCATTGACATCATCCCACAATGACTTTGAAGGAGATCAGTGACATCTCGCTAAATATCTTTTCAATTTGATAGGCAAAATTTCGAACGAAAAATGTTGATTAGCAGTATCATTGTCACTAACATCACTTTTGTCTACTGCATTTGCAAATTAATGGTGAATATATTTGAATGATTACCAAGAACCAGAAATGTTTATTGTAAAACTAGTTTTTGTTTTTGCAAAAGACAGTTTGCTAAACGTATACTCATTTATAAAAAAAATCATTGAAAAACATGAATAACAGATACATTGACTCTGAAAGATCTCTAGTACGAAAGCTATAATGATGCTTCAAAATAATTGCAAATTGTTTGTCAAAAAGATAAATTTCCATTGCATGATATTTGATTAAAGTACACTAATCAAAACCATATTTGTCATATTTCATTTTCGTTCGTCCGAAAAAATTCGGAAAAATTATTAACCTTCAATTAATAACAATCACACATTTCATTCAAACTCAGAGGCCTGATCTTTTATTGTTTCGACGTTAACAACAAAAAGTGATAAAATAAAATCCCAGAGCTTGGGGAAAACCTAATTGTAACAAATTTTAAAGTCTGCTAAACAAATTCAACTATCTTATTAGTAAGACAAAAATATATACATAAATATCTTCAACATTATTTAATATAATAGTTGGCTTCTTGAGATTTCTTGAAGTATTTTTTGCGTTGTAGATATTTACCATCAAAATCTCAAAACGTAATTAATCATAGCTTGTTGATGATCGAAGACGTTTAGACTTTTAATGATATTGTAATTACATTTCGGTTCATATAATTTGCATAAAACAGACATTTTCTGTGAGAGTGCATCAGCATCGGGAATTTCACACATTTCAATTAATTGAATGGACAAAGATCGATTGCGTTGTACTAAATGCAATGCCATGAATTTGGTGAAATTGTCGGTGAAAGGATTTTCAGCTTTGTTTATTGAATTTGCAAAATATGTACATAACAACAGGAGAAATGTATCTTGTTTGTTTGCAATTCCTTTGGACACTGTAAATAAAAGGTGGAAGTCGGTAGTGTAGGAAGGCTAATTGTAAACGTGAGCTTTACTTCAGCTTGGCAATTGGAATTTGGAAGAAATTGATTGATTTCACAACAATTTTTAACTGAACATTGGATGCTCACAAATCGAACCTGAAAATAAAATTGAATGATGGAACGTCATTACCAGAGTGCTGAATGTGTAGTTTCAATGTTATGCTTTAATCTTTGATTTGACCGATCTACATATGCTACAAGTTGTGGTTTTCTATTTCTGAATATATTATGAGGAATATTTTCGGGATTCGATTTGAAATCACCTCCTCCCTGATTAACATAGTAATCAGAAGCTAACAAGTATACTGTTTGAAATAAATGCTAACAAGTATACTGTTTGGTCGTCCGTCATTTTGATCAATTCGTCATTTTGATAAGGTTCGGTTCTCAATGAATCTAGAATGGTATTTTTTTTCATTGGTAACACGAAATAGATGCAAGATTGGTAATATATTTTCTGAAAAAGATGCAAGGTTATAAAAATGGATAAAACAAGATTAGATGAAAAGCTACAAAATAAGATAAGTTTACAAGAGAAAGTGAGCAGTTCACGGTAGAAATTGAAAGAAGGAGATTGTAAAAATCGGAAAATGTAGGCTATGCTAGGATAAGATTGAAGTTAGATATTCAATGAAGATAAAGTAAATTAGAGTGTATCATCAGATTAAAAAAAAACTGTTTGGCAGGAAAAGTTTTGACATCCTGTTAAAATCAAGTTTAAATTGCTCGACTTTAGTGTTATTTTCGAAAGAAAACTGTTTTTTTCACGCTTGCAAGTTTGCTTGTTCACGATATACTGTTGATGAGTTTTGCAGATACTGGCGAATAAAAAATTATTCAATTTCTTTTGTTTTCACCTTCGGGGAGAGCTTAATATCCTCGTAAATTTATATAAAGAAAGTGAGCGCTTGTAATTTTCCGTTGTTTTTTGTCAACTTTATTCAGCTTTAGTCAAGTCTACTTTGTATACAAGTGCCAATTCGTTCCATAGCTTAGTTAGTTGGCACAAAATAATCACGCTGGGCTTCAAATATTAGCCTTTTAATGACCACTACTTGATGGGCCTAGTTTGACCAATTTCTCAAAAAACAGCTCGTTGCATCTTTCAACTTACAATGCATTATTCAGTTACGTTGCATCATTCAATTAAGAGATCATGAATTTCGTTAAACTTATTCTTGCAGTGCATTGTGAAAGTTTATAAACAGATATCAAGCAAATTCTTATATTTTACTTCACGTTTTGCAGTCGTATTGCGAAATTTGGAAGCTCTAGGGCATTTAACGCCTTTGTATGTTTGTTTATGCTTTATGTATCGAAAAAATCTACCATGTACGAAAATTTTGAAATATTTCATTTATTTAATTATTGAAATAAATAAAAAATAAAATAAAATAAAAAATGATTTTATTAAATGAAATGATGAATGTTTAATGATGAGTATGCAGCAAATTGATGTAGTTTTAGAAAATACTGTCAGTAAAAGCGCTTTGTTTACTCATTTCGCCTGATAGAAACTTGTTCCTTATATTAAATTATAACCAATAGTAAAATAAACAGTCAAATTTAAAAAGAAATTATGTATTGAGCCTAATTTTTCTGTTACTCATTGGATACAAAGTTTTGAATTAACCAGTTCTTACTATGCAAAACCTCAGAAATAGGAGGAAAGAGAGTTGAAGAATTTAAATTGGAAGATGCCTTACACATATGATTATTAACATAAAAAGAAAACTAAAAAAAAAAACACAAATCAGAGAAATCTATAGTTTTCCAGTTTTAAAAGTAGTAACGTTTGATTAACGGAGTCAAATGATTTGGAAATGTCAATATATTGGACATCTTCTTTCTTTTTTGGATCCAAAGCAGATGTAATAGTTTTTTTCGAGGACAAAAGGTTTGCAAGAGTTGCAAGAGAAAACCATGCTGCTGTTGTGCTAGGATGTTAGGCTAGGATGGAAGGATTGGACAAAGGGATTTAGCTTGTTAGACACAATGTGCACGAAATGTTTGCTAAAGCACAGCAATAGAGAAATGAGACGGTTGTTACAATACTTCAGCTAGGATATGATAGTACAATCACCAGACTTGTGCATAGGGATGGTTTTTGCAGTTTTCTAAAGCGCCGAAAATTTCCCGCAGTTTAGACTACAATGAAAATAATGGACAGAAAAATACGTAATAAAAAGAAATGTTACCTCACTAATACATTTTGAACACTGTCATCAACTAGTGCTTTTCTAACGGCACTTTATTAATGATTCGATTTCAAAACGATTGGTGTGAAGTGAAAGCGAGATACAAAGAAAGGCAACATTTAACAAGGTATGTTTGGTGCCGGAAGACTGGATATAGAAGAAGGAGAAACGGTTTGCTAATAGCTCACCAATGCCAAAGGCATGTTTACAAAAATGCTAAAGAAATTTCAAAGAGAACCCACATAACACAAGAGAGGTTTTTGGTGAAAACTTCATGGTAGCAGCTGAATGTTAATGAAAAGAGACTGTCAAATGGAATGATGAGATTACTTGATTATAGTAACTCAGATTACCAAGACAGTCTTTTCTCATTTAACCTTAGCTGCCACCTATGGATTTTACTGAGTTAAATTTTAGGGTCGTACCTAATTTTTGTTACCGTATAAATGAGAATCGTAAGAAACAATTCTGATCTTTTACTACATTCAAATTTCATAATTTGGCTATGCATTCGGAGCTCACTGGACAAAAGCTGAAATAGTAATGATCAGGGGTCGAATAATACGTGCATGTTACATGCATGCTTTGTATATTTTAGATATTACTATCTTTAGAGCATATTTCAGCCTAAAATGAATGTTCGTATGATATTTTCATCGATTTCATTTGATCGATATTTGATTTTTTAGTAATGGTTTTTTCTTTTGATATTTCTCTTCTATATAGGGACACAAACACACCAGCAATTCCAAAACGATGAAATATTGTATAGTTTTTTCAACTGCATATAAAAATCATAAATGCATAGTGTGCGTCAGAGACACCTTTATGTGCATCGCCAAAGGAATCAAAACATTAGTTTTGAAAGGTCTTATAATCAAAAAATAATTCCAATGCGACAGAAAAGAAATTCGTTTAGAGGTCAAACATATTCCAGTGACATTTGTGCATATTTTGGCTTTTCGTCGTGGAAACTATTTAAACTCTGATAATAATACATTGTCAATTGATTGGAAAAAATAGACAATGTCCTTTTCACTTACAAAAAAAATAAACTGTAAACACGGAGTCCATCTCAGGAGTGTTTTTTGCGCTGGAATGTGATTTTGAAAACTTTCAAAGATCTATTGATCAATGCGTTAATAGAGCACTCTATTGCTTGTCTCGCGATTCGGGTCAAGCAACTTTGAGTGGAGCCAACAACAATATATGTGACGCAACTGTTCTTGGAGCAAAAGAGTGGAAAGGTCAAAAGCAGTCTCATGGAACAAAAATATGTGGACTTTATACTAAAGCATTATTCATCAAGAAAACACTTTTGCAAAACCTCTAATTATCTTACTTACGTTTTCAACAGACTTGAAAAAATCAATTGCTTCAGCAAGGATTGATTCAAATCTAATAATTCAACATGGAATTGTTTTTGCGGGATGGTTGAAATTTGATTATTTTTTTCCTAACTAAGTGGTTTTGAAAGTATGCACTGATTCTCATCAGACATCAGCTCACAGTGCATACCTGACTGATGTGACCACTTGCAGTGGGAGATAATTAATTTTTATTTACGTTAGCTGTGATAAATTTTAACATCCTCGACTTATATCTGGTGATATCATTTACTCATAAAGGTTATTAGTTTGTGATCACGGTTCCCTTCAACTAATGATCTCCCACTGCAAGTGGTCACATCAGTCAGGTAGGCACTGTGAGCTGATGTCTGATGAGAATCAGTGCATACTTTCGAAACCATTTAGTTAAAACCATTCCCACAAAAACAATTCCATACTGATTCTCCTTTTGGAGGCTTATTCCGCTAAACGATCAAGTTTCCCGTATTAATTATTCACGGCTTTGATAAGCATTAGAGCTGATATACGTTGTCTATGCCAATTCATAGACAAGAAGAGAACCGTGATCACAAATTGATAACCTTTACTAATAATTCAATTAAGTCAAGTCAATTATTAAATAATCACATTTTTTCGAACTAAATAGTTATAATGCCAGCTTAATTTCAGCTTATGTGCTTGTGACCACCTAGCCACTACCACATTTAAAAAAAAACATAGGAAGAAGAACCTGTCATAAAGAAATAATCAGTCAAAAAAGCATAAAATATGTGAATTTTTAAGTCTACTAGATGGCTCACCAAATACATTTGACTAATCTCAGCAGTCTTCGAACTAGATCAGTCCTCTGAAATTTACATCTTCACAGATTCTAGAGAAATGAAAAATGATCAACTAGCTTCTCTGCATCTAATATAACAAAGTGTAAAATTGCTTTGGTTACCACACTCGCTCTGGATGCCTAAGTGTGCTAATTATTTGTCAGACAGCTAACAGAAACTAAGACAAATTTTGGGCTTGGTCTCTCTACTCAATGATATTTTGTTGAATTTAATGACCTACTGATTATGGGCTGGCTTTCTAGAATCGTTTTTTAGCTTTATATGTATTTGGATTGTCTGTGCTGTGTAATCACACACACAAAATTTATCAACTTCACTTATAGTGTCTCCTTATTGCCTAAGCTGTACAGTAGTATAAACTATTTTCCAACACTTTCCCATTACAATACATCATGCAACATCACAATTTAATCAAATTAATGTCCGTAATTAAAATGGTGTCAACATTTTTTTTCTAATGTTTACGAAATTATGTAGCTTTAATGATTGGCGCCATACTTCACTCTTGCGCAGTAGTTGGCGTATTCTGATTTAAAAAAAAACTTAGTTGACGCTACTAAACGCAACAAAAATGTATCCACTAGAAAGGTGATTTCAAGAAAGTTTGTTTGATGCCCACTCATGAAGCTAAAACAAAACTCAACATTAACCAATTTCGTAAAAGCTGCAATAACACACATTGCGTTTTTCCTCGATTTCCACAAAAAAATTGGATAAAATTTATCTGAAACACGAACAGTTTATTTGCATTATGTAACAATAGCACCACTAATGTGGCGTCCAAAATTACAGTAATTATAATTTTTCAAGAAACAATCTTGTAATTATCAATCGAAAAAACTTCAAGAAATACACACACAAGCTTCCGCATCATTTGACTATTTCTCAAACACCAACTCAAAACCCCTTAAATTCATAATTGACCCACTTACTACGACTTTAATTATCATCATCATCATCTAAACAATTCCCATATCCGAGTTGAATGAACATTCCGACGACATGTAACTATTTTTATATATTTTCCGCGACAACTTTTCTATTTATAAACCGGATTGAACCAGATTGTTTACATTTTCAAACTATGTATCAGTCAGCTATAGACTACGCGTCAGATTCACATTATCATAATGCTACAACGACCACAACGCGACACCGATGAGATGCTGGTAGATAGGAATCTTATCAATCGATGTGCACTCGAACAGTCGGAAAAAACGAAAGACTCAAGGCAGTAACTTTGTTTTGATTGCAAAATATTGACTACGCTGATGATGATAATGAAGCCAATGTTCACGTCGTTGTGGATTTGGTGAATAAATATTTATCTACACTTGGATCTACATTGGACTGTTGCATAAATTAGCCGAGTCTCGTATAATGCTACTAGTGATGCCGCCGTCGATTCGGTGGCTGTGGCCTTGTGTCGAGCACGACGCAAGGACGGATATCGGATTATATTGAGAGGATGATATGCGGTCGTTGATTGGCAATTATGAACGGTTTTTAATTTATTATCTGGGATTATGCTGTTGCGTTTTCGTACCGTTGTTCACAGAAAGCTTTTCGATGCTGAAAGAACTTGAAAATTATTCTTGCATTTATAAACCATTCTGTTGAGTGACGGTTAAACAATTTTGAGTCATCATTTGGAAAACTTTGATTTATACTGTATTATTTTTATGCTTTCAAAATTGATTTGGCTTTTATTGCAAACACTTTAAATGTGACATTTCATTGTCCACAAATCACGTAGATTGTTGCAGTGGCTGGCAAAGAGGTCGAGAGTCAACAACCACCTTGCATACATTTACGTCTACTCTAGTCTTCAAATGACTATTACCCGCATTAAGTTAACGAGGGAAACCGGATATGTATGGGACTTGCACTGTCATAAAAATAGTTATCTTGAAAATTACCCACTACAAACATCCATACATCAATCTCGTGATAGATACAGAAGCTTTAAGAAGAAAACTCAAAGTGTGAAAAAGCCGCAAACAATATTTATCTTCAGTTGATTGAGCAATTTGTATAATATACGTTATTGCAATTTGCTAGTTATTATGTATGAGAAAAAAATTCAAGTTTAATTCATGATAAAATAAATCTTTTAACAGTTTGCAGTGCAGCCTGAATGAAGAAAATCAAATGAATTACATCTGCATCGAAATTGATACATGTACGAGTCAATAGCAGGCCAAAATGCTGTCGATTCATTTGTCTTATGCATTCAGTGTGTTTCATACAATTTCTAGTAAGACGTTTTATTGAAGATCGGGAAAATGCGGGATGGGCTGTAATAGATATCAAATAAGATAAATTTGTTTTACATAAATGTTAAGTTATTAGTAGACTGTTTTGATACTGAGAATGAGATTGCTTACTATTCTCAGCTACGCCATCATTTTTTTCAAGCCAAACTGTTTTTATCTCATGCTTTTGGTTTTCCTTCTATTATGCACACAATTAATTCGTAACTTCATTAATTTTATGCTTCATCATATTCAATAAAAAATTTTGCACGAAACTCGTTAGAATTTTTTGAAATACTCGATGCAACTTGGTCATTAAACACTCCCCAAAAAATTGAAAAAGGGAATTTTTTGTGCTAAAAACTGACACAATTAGCTATCACGTGTTACTATTTTTTTAAGAGTACAGGCTGCTTACGCCTTGAAAAATTGGTCCTTTTTCAACAACACCCCTTTCAATTTTACCACATCTATCATGCTTTTTGATACGACAATTTGGTAATGCCTTTAGCATCAGGAATGATGAGATCTCTTTAATCAAGGCCAATGAGTCAGTTAAAAAGTAGGCAGAAATCTTGATCAGTATTACAACTAAATTAATTTTGAACATTACGCGCTTTACTTGGTGCTCGCAGCTATCATAGTTGACAAATTGAAAACGTACTGAGCATATAAGAGAATCAAAGCACTGAAAAGTAAAATTTATTTCATAAAAATTTTTTTCAGGGAAAATGTTTTTATTTTCTTCAATTGCTGATCCAAAATCATGATTGTAAACATTAATCCGTTGAGAAAGTAACTTTCGTTCAATAAAGTAGCTAGTACTTCTATCTTGTATAAAGCTTTAAATGCCCCATCATCAACCTCTAAACTTTAGTATTTTTTCGGGGTTTTAGCGTGTGCCATCGCTGTAATTTTTGATCTTAATCATTTGGCTTCCTCAACATCTGTTTATTAAGTTATTTTTCTAATGCGATTTTTGTCGCTAATTTGATGGAGTGTTGATTAATTTGATGCCTGCTGATGCCAATACATCAACTGACAGACCTCTCTTTTCCTTCATTTATATCCTGTTAACTACCTATTTAATTTCTATGAATGATTTTTCGATGGCTCAATCATACAGCGTATGACGTCAATGGAGAAGCATTTTTACGTAAATCATTCAAACATTTACATATAATAATGATGAACAAAGTTTGATGTGCATCAAAACTGCTATGCATATATAGTACACATGATATAGTGCGTTTGTTTTGTGAGTATTATTTTGATTAATTGATTTTTTTATGATGTTTCTACCATCATCAATCTCCCAAGCTAATCTTCAAAGCTAGATATATTGCAAGAATAAACTTTTGTCTTACAAATCTACGCTCATATTTTGGAAATTTTACAACCAAGTTTTTACAACCACGTGGAATTGGAAAAGGGAACGCTAAAGTGAATATATTTATTAGCAATGTAAACTATTCTATGTACCTGATTCACTTGCCCATGTATGCTTATTTTTTCGTTTAATTCATAGACAATATTTTATTAACATTTGACTTATTTTAAATTTAAAAACTAGTCATTTCGAGTTTTTCGATGCCAATTTAAATTTGTAAAAATTTTGTTTGAATTAAGTCATTCAAAATGACTAATTAGCGATTAGCGAACGATTTCTGTTCATCAAGCAAACAATCAAAATCAATCACAAAAATGTTCCATTAACTACATTCGTTTTTCTGTGCCTCAAGTAGATTAGGTTGAGTTTTCTTCTCTCTCGTGAGTTTTCTTCTTTGCATCGATTTTTGTTGTAATATGCATCCTTTAGGGATTCGAAAAGTGGAATTTGATACGAAACTTAATATGGAATTATAAAAAATATAGTTTTCAAAACTTTGCTTATTTTTTTATAGCCTTTTTTGTTGTACAAACTTTTTTTGATCCACAAAAATTTATTTTTTTGTGAATAAACAACTTTACTTAATTAAAAGAAGAAAAAATTTGTCGCCAAGCAAATCCTCCATAATTAAAACGTATTTTTTTTAGAATGTTCACTTACTTCATATGATATCTCCATATTGTGTTCTTTGTACTACACTACACTGTTTGATTGTATTAGATGTTGATTCTAAAGAAGAATTGTTCTACGAGTTGAAATAAATATGAAAAATAAAAGTATTAAAATGCAAATGCGAAATCGCATTGGACCTTTTTGAAAAAAAACGCGAAAATATTTAGCTGTGTAAAGAGTATGTGTTGAATGTATTTGAGAAATTTACATGCATAGATAAATGAATATAAGTGAAAGTATAATTCAATCCATTCTGGAAGCTTTTGCTTGATAACGTTGCTTAAAAACTATCGTCTTTCGAAATCTCAATCGTATACATAACTCTAAAAGCTGCACTACTCCTTGTGGACACCTAGAAAATTTTCTACCATTTCTAGTGGGTACCTAGTGCAGACACAGGATTAAATATTTCTAATAAGTTAAAATTTATTTGTTGATATAATTATAAGCGTACTTAAAATGGCACTAAACTAGCCGACGGCGTCAAAGGGTTAACGATAACTAACAATAAACTTAAACATATACACCAATATATCCCAAAAATTTCAGCTCAAACGGATCAATGATTTAAATGCAAAATTGTTACGTCCTTATTGAAAAATCATGCATGAAAAACTTTAATTCTATCATCTTAATTTCTAATTTCTATTTTTATCTAAATTTCATTTCAACGTAAAAAGTATAGTGGTGCTGAAACCGCGCTTGATTATGATTTAAGCACAAACGAAATAAAGGGTTTTCAATCCTTTAAATCGCATTTCGCTTCGATCAACTCAATTGTTTTTTCATAGCAACTTCAGGTTGCCAATACCTTTCCTAAGTTTTGCGCGTTGAATTTTTCCCGCTTCTTCTATCGTATTATGGAAACGTTTCGCTTATTACAAAGGCTCTTAATTTAAATATTAGAAAAACGTTCCTTTGAATTTTCATAACTTTTTTATAATGCCAATTGAAAATTCCTGTGAGAAGCAAATTTTCTGCAATTATGATTATGAACTAGCATAATTTGCTGGCAATTTGTACCCAATATCGTCATCTGCATATCCGATCGATTGACGATCGGTTAGTGTTATCCAAATTTTTCACAAAAATTATACAAAAAATTATAAACATTTCTTGCCTGGGAAAATTGATTATAAAATGGACCTTTAACTGTATTGAGTATGAAATATATAACCAGACATTTTTTTTTTTTATATTTCTGTCTCAATTGGTATTATTAACTTTAAATTAATTTTTTAACTAATTCACTTGAATAGTATATTAGGGAGTCTTTGAAAATATGTTCATTCTATTTCCACTATTTCAAAGAACCTACTTCAGTCTAAAACAGTAGTAACGAGAGCCCATAGTACAGGTTGATAAGCAAACATATGTTTTTTGAGTCGGTTTCAAATGCTTTCAAATAACTCTAAATTACCTATTTCAAGTTAGTAATTATAACTGATTTTAGAAAAATAAATTGTTCAACCTTACTAGTATAACACATTTGCACAAAAACTATCAAACATTTCAGCAGTGTGATATTGAGTTGTTTTTTCAACCTCCATTAAAGAACCGCCAAAAAACTCGATCGAACATAGCCAAACCCAATTATTTTACGTTATTGATTGAAGTAGTCTATGTGTTTGGTTGACTGGAGCTATGAGAGTCATTTTTTTTTATTAAACCTCATCGATCTAATATCAAAGGTACAACGGCTGCAAAACAGCCACCGTTGGGAGCAATCAAAGTTATTATAGGAATCAAATAGTATAATACTATATAATTACTACATAGTTTCTGGGCTATTTTCACTTATTTAATAGTTTCAATGCAGCTTTGTTTTGACTTTGGATTGCTTTGTAGCTGAAACTCAAGTGTTTGTTAATTGCAGTGAAAAAAAACTAAAGCCATATTATGATGCCACGAAAACAATGAATGATTAATATCAGATTAAAATTTCTTTTCATTTGAACTTCGAATAATTGTATACGTTAATCGAAAAATAAACATTTTCTTCTTCAAATATTTTGTAATTCATTTCTTTGGATTATTTGATCTCAAAACAATACCATTAAATGGTATATTTATCAATATTTCACCAATGTTTTAACATTATTTTGCAAAAAAAGCCGTTTTGAAGAAGGAATAACTATAGTTTACACTATTGAATTTGTTTTTATTTTTGATGTCATCCAACACCTATCCTAAAATATTACGCTCTTGTAACAGCTATCCTAAAATATTACGCTCTTGTACCAGAGCAAAAAATAATAAGGATAAGTATTATTCAATGATATATAATACTTGAAAAATTCAATTTGAAAAGGTCATTTAATTGTGATCATGATTCCCTTCTTGTCTATAAATCAGCATAGACAACGTATATCGTCTCTAAAGCTTATCAAAGCAGAGAATATTGATACCGGAAAATCGATCGTTTTGCGGAATAAGCCTCCGAGGCCGAATCAAATTGGAATTGTTTTTTGCGGGATGACTAAAATTGAAAAAAATTTTATTTACATTGAAAATTTTATTTTACAAAGTAGTTTCGAAAGTATGCACTGATTCTCATCAGACACCAGCACACAGTGCATACTTGACTGGTGTGACCACTTGCAGTTGGAAATCATTAACTTGAATTTATGCTAGCTGTGATAAATATTAACATCTCCGACTTATATCCATCGATATAATTTACTTCAATGTAATTAAAAAAATTTTCAATTTGAAGTTTAAGAATATTTTTTTTTCGAAAAATCGCAATTTGTTGACAAATAACATCAATTTATTGATTGGTTCGAATTAATTTGTATTTATTTACTTCGTAATTTATAGTTTAGAAATTCCCGCTTAAAAAATTGTTAACACCCAATATTCCAAAAAAGTACTCCATATTATACTATCTTGTTTTGATCTACCTAAGAAAATAACAGCTCAATAGATAATACCGTATTATTAATATATTTTTCGCTTTATTAATGGAACAGTTAAAGTTTCAGTTACACATCTCCTCTAATACTATTCATTTCATTCAAATAAAAAATCATCATATAATATGATTCGGAAATGATCACTTTAATAGATAATCTAAATATAATTTTCTGACTGAAAACCAATTCTAATGCAAATTAAAGAAAACGAACAGTATTTTCCCGCGAAGGAAATATACCGCAAGTCTATACTACATTACATTTACGTTTTGCAATCGTCGCATATTTTCTATTATGTAACCAAGCTCGAAATTATTAAATTTGTAATTTGATTGCCATGATGAATTGAAAGCATGTAAATGCATTGAATGAACGTAACAAGACGCTTTAGAAAGAATATGAGTTTTCCGCGAAGCTTTTTATATTGCAGCCGAGTAGCCGTGATGGTTGAGAACTGGCTGTGATTTATGTACAGAGGAGGTGTATTTTAATTGTGTAGTGATCGCTGGATGTGATAAGACTAATTTGATGTGATAGAACAAATCTAAAAACGAAACTCAAGGAAGGAAACAATGATATAATATCTTATGACATTGAAATACTGTCAAGTGTAGATGACTTGTTAGAGAAACAATAACGAGCAGCCAGCTGGGTTTTTAAAATTAAGTTGATAATCTTCGTTTGGAATGAATTCCCGACAATTGGACAATCATCCTCCTGACTTATGGTTAGCAAGTCGGTAGAAACTCAACGATTGGTGAACAGTCAATAATGAATCAAATATATCATGAATCAAATATATATTTAAAAGCAATTATTTTCCGAATCGTGTTAAAATATAGTTGACAGTTTAGTTCATACATTAAATTCTTCTGCATGAACTTTAAAAAATGTACAGTTTGTAGAGGAGGGAGGAGGGGACTGCTGTGGAAAGGAGTCTGCCTTTTGGGCGAGAAGACCAGACCTCACATGACCAACGCGAAAAGCAACTTCTGAAGTCGTTCGAATCGGACATTTTGTACCACCCCATGTATTTCTTAACCTGGCCTCTTCAAATTATCATCTGTTCACCTCCCTGAAAAGACACAATGGTTCGGAAAATTTTTCAACAGACGGGGAAGTGAAGGAGGGGTGGGCAAAGAAGGTGACGAAACAGTTCTTTGACCAAGGCAAGTTCTTTGGCTACGAGCATTGAAAGGGATGGCAACTAAGTGGAAATATAATTCACATATGTACTGATTTAATAATGCAATTTTTTTTTAATTTTTTTGAAAACTAAAAAAATCTAGTACACCTACACTTACTAGTACACTACATCGTACGTTTGTGCTATAAGTGATCAGTAGCATCACCAGAACACATAAATTTCAAACACATGCTTTCATTGTATCATATCTATTAATTTCTTTGCACAAAAAAATTATATATGCCCAATTTTTAACTATTTTTGTGATCAGAATAAAATTTAAATAATAAATCAGTTTTTACCAAGTACCGAAACCTTGCTGCACTATACAAACAGATCTAACATTACAATCATACTACCAATCAGTGCTGCCAGACAGGCACTGTGGCTTACCCCCAGACAATTCCTATTTATCCCTAAAATTACCCTAAGTAGCCATTGTGACGCCATTGCCGGGATTTTTTTTGGCATTCTCAAAAACCAGATTATTTAAATGTAAATTTGAGACTGACGTCAAATGAAGCATACTTTTTTAAGGTGAGGTGAAACTTTCGCTAATTGATCCTAATCTATCGGGACTAATTTTTTCCTGGGTGCATTAAGTATTCACTCAGAAAAAATTTGTCCCGAAAGGTTTATTATCGGCGGAGTCACGAGAGAGACAGTTAGACAGTACCATGGGAATCCGACGAATGCGACCAATCACAACACCGCATTCCGTAATCAATTGACATCATTTTTTTCACTCGCTCTGCAATTTTTATGTCACAAAAAGATAGACATTACATATTTCGAGATTATTATTTATTGAAACATCCGTTCCCGAAAAATAGTTTATCCAAATCAGAATGCCCTAAACAAAACCCTGAATATTTTTTCCCCCTGTTGGTCCCCTGAAGTATTTAAAATATCCCTAAATCTAGGGTTAAAATCCATAATATGGCAGCACTGCTATCAATCAATATGTTATAGCATCGAAACATCGAAGTCAATTAAGACTCATTCTAAGAACTCATCGCAATCAAATTACCACAATTATCAATACTTCTCCATTCCAAGTCAGATTAGTCATCTAAAATTTTTCGAACTAATGGTTCGATTATCAAAAAAATTAATCTGGCGTGATCAGTGACGAGAAAAAATCCAAGAAAGCGGGATAGAATGAATCATCTCAGTGTGAAGAGAATTTGCTTGTAAAACTTTTTCGTTAGTTCTTCTCCGTTTTGCATACGACCTCGACCTGTCTGCCAAAATTAATGAAGAATAATGTAAATACTTAAGTCCTGACAGATGTCATCGTTAGCATCATTAAATCTACCACTTTGGATTTTTAATTGATATCACCTGTTGTCACCGTGATTTTCATTAGCTTTACTAACCATTAATATCATACGAAACTTTCACAATTTAGTCTCTCGACTAGAACAGCTTACAACGAGAGATACACAGGATTAATAAAAGACAAAGATAAACCACTCGCATGTCTGTTAAGATATAAGTATCTTTTTTCAGTAACAAGATATCCCGTGTGGTTTAATGAACTCGGAAAGCTGAGGGACGCCAACATAATTTTCAGACTGTTGCTGTTTATTTATTAGCCATTAAAATTTAGCCCCATTCGCTGGCAGCTGAACAACGACAGCAAGCATTTACTTGTGTAATGTAGGTCAGTGTCTTATTTGTCTTTTGGAACGTACAAAGATCAGATGTAGAGAATTGCTGGTTTGAAGGTAGTTTGAGTGCCAGGTTCAAGTTCGTTGGAACAATCGATGAGGTTTTATTGGATTGGAACAAATAGCGGTAGATTGTTATTTTTTGTTTGATTATAAAAAAATCAAATAAAATATTATCTGAAAAAGCTGATTATTACGAATTTGTTACAGAAAAACTTGAATCCAGAATCAAATGTGCAGAGAAAATTGTAACTAGAACGCTTGGGTTGTTCAAATTTAGTAATGAGTGCTTATCGCATGTTTTTTGTGAGATCATATTATTCAAATATGAAAAAAGAATATTGTATGGTAGAGAGCTCCATTCAAAAATGTACAACCAATGTGAAAATGTACCAGTGTGGCGAGATTAGTTCCACGAATCGTCTCCTCTTTTGAATGAACGAAACGAATCTATATTCAGAAATTCATTTTCGACAAGTATCATTATTTTCCATGCATATAATAATCTAATATTTACGAAAATGGATCCGTCGAGAAAAAAATCGACCAGCATACAGTCTCCGATCTCACTCCCGTTTAAACTAAATATTTGGTTATCACATTACAAAACGCTTTACGCTCAAGTTACAATAGTCATTTCGAATCGACAGAAGTAGCATGAAATGTGATGATTATTTTTGAACGTATACATTTTTTTTGAAAGACTACCGTACTGCATACCTAAGGCACAGTCCGGGTGCATCACTCTTATCGAATGCAAAACAGTCGACGTAAGTAATGTACATAAATACTTTCACTTGAACGGCAAGAGTCATAACAATTTGCTATTGTTCATTTTTATCGGAAGCTCAATAAATGTAAATGAAGGGTCGTGTAACACTTGATGAAGTATGAGTTTATATGCCTCAAATAATCTAAAAATATATACAGCGAAAAATAATGAAAAAAAAAAAATTGAAAAATAATAGTCTATATACAGTACCTCACAGATAAAGTCGGTAAAATGTGTTGAGCATATTTTGGGACGATATCTCAGAAAATAAAACAGTTGCCCCAGTTGTAACAATATTGTTCTTTATTATCTAAACTATATCAATAATAAAAACAAAAGTTCTTCAGCCATAAAAAAAAAGATATTGAAATTTTATACAGATATTGAAATTTTATACTTAAGGGGGGAAATACATGTAAAATCGGAAAAAAAATACAAATTTCAGATTGACTTAAAATATATATACTGTTTATCCAGAAAATTTCTAAGATTATTTATTTATTTATTCTGCACTAAATATAATATATAACAAAAGTAGTACAATGTACACCCTTAATTATAGAGCGATCAGCAACGCTCCACAGCTCAAAAATTAGCCTGTTTTTCTTCTATAAGTTAAGTATAAACTATGAGTAAAACTAATATAATTACTGTAGGATAAAAATTACAAAAACCTACTAAAAGAAGAAAGATTAAAAACTAGGAACTTAAAAACTAAGCTATAACTAACTGTCCAATCAAGTAATTCAAAGCATTATCTTATAGGTTAATTTGATTTTTAACTGTTAAAATCCAAAATAAAGTGCCGATATCAGCGGGTTTTCGGAAACTCTACACTTTTCTTCAAATTTATTGTTTAAGATGTCACAATAATCTGCAAACATAAGCATGTTCATATTTTTATGCAACCTAAAGGTAGAGTAGTATCTAGGGAGATTTGAAATCATCTTGAGCACTCTGTTTTGCTGTATTTGCAACTTTTTTATGTGGCAGGTGGCGGCCGTAGACCAGACTGGAGCTCCGTACTCCAAAATGGCAGCGATGCAAGCGAATGAAAAAACACATCAAAAACTGCCTCGTACAACTTAACGTCTTTTCCGGGTAACTTGCAACGTTCAGAGAAAAAAAAATATGCTAATGATATATATAATTCATTGGTGAACCAATAAAATTATTTTTTATTAATTTTTACATTAATTTAAGATTTAAAAAAAAATCGATTATTTAAAAAAAAAATCACGTTTTAAACATTAATTAACAAATTGTTTTTTCGAAGTTACAATAACAGCGCGTAGGTAATACTCTTTTGTAGATGTGGTATAAATTTGAGCCGGATCGGTTTAATATTTTTTGAGATATTTTGTACGGAAGTTAAAAAGTACTACTTTGAGAAAAACACGTTTAAAGTTTGCGTTAGATAAAAATCATTGATTATAATTTTTTTACCATAACTTACTCGTTAGTCAGTGATTCCAGGTCCATACAACAGCCCTTCAGCCTCCTCATGCATATCATTTTGGTGGATTAGCAGGTCACGGCGAGCATTTCGGGCTTCTTTTGAGCTGAAAAGACTTCGACGGTTCTATCGTTCTATCCTGTCGTTGACGGCTCTCTTGGCATAATTAAATAAGCTGGGGCTTATTTCGATACCTAAATCATTCATTAGGTGCAAGAGGAATGCATGGCCTTTGTTGAACATCCCAGCGGCTATGTAAGCTGATAATTCAACTATTTTCAAGCCGGCAATCTAACGGTTTTTACTACAAGGTTCATAAATACAGGCCCCTTTGTATAATATAAAAATATACAAGTGTAAATGTACATCTGTATCTATATTTCGTTAGAATTTTAGATTTATTAGAATGTGGGAGGTATACACAATTAGCAAACCGCCCACAGCACCGAAAAGAAAGTAGGCAAGGACGCGCGGCCGACCTGCTGGGCAACGCCGCGCTGCATATAACTGACTATAACTCGAGAACTAATACGAATATCGCTTCAAAACTTTTGTTGGTCTATTTTAAGAGCATTTTAAACATTCTTATGTAATAAAAAAAACCGATTTTTTTATCAGTTACATGTATTTTCCCCCTTAAAGTCGGAATACAATGAAAAAGCTATACATTTTAATTTTACAAAAGAAGTTAATATTTTTTTGGTAATCCACGTTCTTCAATTGTATTTTTTACACGATTTGGGATTCCGTTTACCAATTTTCGGCGAAATTCCGGGTCAATTTTATCCCATTCTTCTTGCAGGATTTGTTTCATTTCATTGAGGTTGGAATAAATCCTTGCCGCTACTTTAACTTTTAATCTCTGCCACAGATGTTCAATAACATTGAGGTCTGGAGATTGGGCTGGTGTTTTAATCACCTTTGGACAGTTATAGAGGAGCCATTATTTAACTATGAGCGCGGAATGTTTTGGACATTGTCCTGATAAAAGTAGAATCGGTCCAATAGAGCCAAATTCTCATCGCTTTGCCTCATATTTTTCTTCAGTATGTCCAAATACATTTTTTTGCCCATTATTCCATCTATAAAGTGAAGGTTTTCAATACCGGACGCCGACATATAACCCCAGACCATTACTAATCGGCCGCCATGCTTCACAGTTGGCTTTAAGTTCTTTTGTTTAAGCTAGGTGTTTGGTTCCCGCCACACAAATCGCTGTTCATCGGACCCAAATAAATTGAATTTACTCTCATCAGTGGTGAAAAGGACCTGAAGATATATTAAATTATTTTAATTACGGCTTTTTTTAGAAAAATTATCAATATTACGATATCCCAGAATGATGCATCTTTCTTTATATATTCTTTTGCAAAGCTAAGTCCGTCCCTTTGGCTATTTTTTGATACCAAGGGCTTTTTAATAGCAACTCTAATATTTAATCCATTCGTCCACAAAACTGTCTTCATGGTTTCAGGGTGAATGGAAACACCGTTTCGATCCTTTAGTAAGGACACAAGCTTTGTAGCCGGCAAATGCGGATCTTTCTTAATTTCTCTCAATAGAAAATTTTCGTCAAAACCGTTTGATTTTTTGTCGGATCGTTGTTTTCTGGTCTTATTTTCAATTTGCCCTCTTTTTTATAACGGTTAATAACATCCCACACAGTCGAATAACTCTTTTCACAAATTAATATGTAAACAAACAGAGAAATAATATTCATATATTAATGGACCTTATTGATTTGCATAAACCGGTGAGCGGTTTCAAAATTTAAGCCATACAAATGGTACATTCGTGTAAACATTAATCAGTGATGTTAGCACCAGTCATTTTTTTACCGAATGATTAACAATTTCACATTTCATTTCGCCAATTAACAGTAGCCAGCCTACCATTACAATGTGTAAACAGTTTTTTTCAAGTAAGTTCTAGTCATTTTCAAAACACTTGATATATGTATTTTCAATGACACAGTACCAAATATTGGAAAACAAACGAGAATTATTGTGTAAATAGTAGAAATTCTCTTTAAGCTACTAGAAAGCCAATATCATTCATCTAGACAGCAGTCGATCACAATGCAAACATTAATCAGATAAAATTGAAAGTTTTTCGTTTGAAATAAGCCCCGGATAGGTGTCGAATGCAAGAGTAAATATTAACAATAGCCTGAAAGTTAATTATTTTAACGGTAGCGTAAAAGCTGTCAGTCAATGAAATATGGTTCAGCTTTGAAAAGCAGTAGAAATATTTGAATGTGTTGATGGTATTTGTTCTGAAAATATGCTCTCATTAATTTTCGTTATGTAATAGACTTTTTAATCATTATCGGGAGCGTCGATTGATTTTATGAAAGTAGTTTTATGTAATATTAATTGATTAGTGATTATAAAATGACAGACACAAAATATATCTCTGAGAATTTTTAGTTTTTTTGTTAAGTCTCTTCGGCCGAGAAAAAACCAATTACTGAGTTGAGATCAGGCACAGATGAATATGGGGTTTTTCAACAATTATCATACCAAATAATTTTCTTACCAAAATCTTACTTCTATCATGTAAAAATTCCAGAGCAAATTTTGCTTAAAAATACGAACCCATGCGAGACATATTGCACTATTTACGTCAATTCAGTGCTCATGTTGGGAACCTTCCTACGAAACAGTTTGTTCTCAAGTCATACGTTCCTCGCATTCGTTTTTTATAGTCTAATGAACATTGACTATGAATATTCGATTAAAATTTGGTGATTGTATCTTGAAAATTATTGCGTATGTTGAAAGTTTGAGAAAGGTAGTATGGAGAAAAACAAATTTAATGTTTCAACTCACTATATTCATATTTTCATAATCATATTTTTCATCATAACCTTAAAACCCATGCTGGATAAAAATCAAAAGAGTGAGTTTTAAATATTTTAATCGAGAGTCCAAAGTTCCCTATTTACTTGTCCCTGGCCTTAGTAAGTACAAAATGAACGTCAATAAATGTGCAAAAATACAGTAGCTTATTTTGAAAGGATATCGTGGGCGTATTTTCAAATCACACACAAGACTTCAAACGTTTGTTAAGGTTGAAATGCTTTTTTGGTTTGTCAAAGTCTAACACATTTGTCAAACCTATTTGATTTTTTTTTCAAAAAATAAATTATGCTGGCAATTTGAAAAAAAAAATTATGTGAAATTGCATTTAGTCAAAACATTCTTTCAATTGAAGTTTTTTGTGGATTTTGTTTGTTTCGTGGAAAGTTTTGTAGTTTGTAGACTTCGCAAATGATTTACTCTTTTTTCTTCTTTCTCTTCTCTTTTTTGCTTATTGAAACATCAAAAAACTACATCATCATAATATCCTGTCTTCATGATATCCTTCACTCATCTTTACCAACACAAAGCGCAGGCACTTCAAGAAAGTATACAATGCATCATCAATTCATGCATCACTAATACAGTTTTTGCAGAAATCCGTCCTGACTTTCCCCATTCTATGAAGGTATTTCCTAAAGTCCTAAAATTCATTTCGCCGTGGTCACGACTAAGCCGAGGTTTTGTGGATCGAACCAGCCTTGTCGTAAATACTCCATTTCTGGCCTTTCAAGGCACATAAATTAACCCGTCGTAGAATAGACCATTGTGCTAGTCCGGCAGTAATATGTTTCCCGATATTTCCCTGCTTCGTCTCATATATAAGACGACAGTTCTTCAGATATGGCTAACAAGTAGTCCTGTACCTGAAATTCCTGCTTAAATGCCTTTAAAATACCTGCCCATCTCGCTGAAATAAAGGCGTTCTGGACATCCAGCATCACCAAAAACACGATCGGCTTGGCCTGGTGACATGCAGCCTCCGCGCTCTACTGTGCCGATTACTTGATAGATGCCACTTTTTGTTGAGTCCCAATACGAAAGCCATGCTGATTTTTCGAAAGGCCACCAGCCCTTTGTATTACTGCCTATAGTCGTGGCTTTAATAGGCGTTCCAGGAGTTTCCCCGCCGTATCAAGCATACAGAGAGGTATGTATGCAGATGGTGTGCTAGAGTCTCCTTTTTCCTCCGGAATCAAAACAACCCGTACCTCGTGAAGACACCCGCTAACAAACAAGCAATATACATTCGCAGCAATCCTCCACCACAGCTTTCAGCACTTCCACTGGAATGCTGTTGGAGCCAAGGGCCTTTCGAATTTTCATTTTGAGAGCTGTACTACGAAGTTTCTTCAGAGTGAACAAAGGAATATATTCCTGACGGACCATGAGAGCGTTTTCTACTCTCGTATGATGCGCTAGAAAGAGCGAATCCACGATATACTTCTGCGTATCCGCATCCAGGCCAGTTAGGGTCCATTTGCCCAAGTCTACCAGAAACTAGTTTGCAGCACCGCTCCCAAAGGTCCCGGTTCACTTTATCGTAAAGCGCTTGTCACTTTTGTTTTTTCGTTGCCTTGATAGCCTTCCCCAGCTCTTTTTTCGCCCTTTTGTATTCTGTGGCAACCTGGAATGCTTTTGTTCTATCGATAGATCACTGAGCCCGACGGCTGGACGCTAGAGCTCTTCGCCTCAGTTTCGGTATCTCTTTGGTCCACCAATAATCTTGTTGCTTCTCAGGAGGTTGTCTCCGAAGTTACATCGAGACGTCGCACGCTCGCTTGATTTCCTTCATGGTAAAATACACCAGCATATTGACCTCTGCCTAATTTACCACTAGCCCTACTCGATCAGCGCTGCCCTCGTCAGCAAAGCTATCACCGAGCGACTCCAAAAGCTTTCTCCTATCTAACTTGGAAACCTTCCAGCCAACTATTTTTCGACCAGAGCTTTGCAATTTTTGGTTTTCCTCTGATAACCAGAAGCTGATGTTGCTATGATTGCTGCCAGGAGACTCTTCCATCCCCTCCAGTCCCTCGTCAGCGCTGATATGCTTCCGAAACGAAAGTTATATCAGGTATAGACTGTCCAAACCCCGGTCTGGGTGTTGGGCTTGTATTTAGTACATCCAGTGAGGTAGTAGAAATGGAGTGGACATGCCTATAAGATTTACATTGAAGGGGATGGTAGTAATTTTTTGTCCACTAAACGTCAAATCTGATCAAATCCAAGTAGTTCCCCTCCAATTTGACATTTAGCGGAAAATGGCGGAAAGGCTGCTTTAACATGCTTTGTGCACGAGAGAATCGAAGGGGCTAATGGTGGAAAGTTATACCATCGATGTCATCTCCACTTTTACTACCTGACTGAGTAGAGCAATGCCACCTGCCTAGCCGCCATCTCCATAATTAATTTTCTCCGTGTTTCCCCACCCCGAAGCTCTCGCATTAAAGCCGCCTGCCATCAGCAACGCACCCGGCAGGTCTCGTAAAGTATCTATCAGTGCTTCTATTTTCCTTCGAAATTCCCTGATTGAATCGTTTGGCAAGAAATAGCAGCTGACAAAATTGATACCTCGGTTTCGGATCCAAACATATCCATCGCCCAAACACTGCTGATCCTCTCGGATCCTTCGAGCGTCTGCTACCCATAAAGCTGCTTAGCCTGAAGCATCTGTATGCCGAGTCTCTGGATTTCTCCTTCGATATGGTTCACTAATCACTGCAATTTGGTCTCTGGATTCGCACACCAGCTACGTGAACAAATCTTCCGCCGTACGATACCTTTCCGTGGTCCCTTGGAGAATCTACGAAGCTTCTTTTTCTGCGCTTCAAGCTTCTCTGAAAGCTTTACACGCTTGTGACCTCAGAAGAGAGAGAGATATAACGAAATGAAAATGGCAGTAAGAATTGAAGTAATTTGCCTGAATCTGAGCGTCAGTAGTAGTGAGGGAAAACTATGGGACTAGGAGAAAATTCGACAATCATCTACTCCCCGAACAGAAAGATAGAGCGGGATAGAGAAAGAGATGAATAGAGAAAGATAGTACGTCATGCGTACGCGAATTTGACAAGTAACAACTCAGTAACAACCAAAAGCTCGTAGAACTAAGGTATCGGACCACCTCGGGTCGCCTCTTTAATCTGGCATTCACCCAGCCAATTCTTATTCGCCTTAATTAGCTTCAAAGCTTTAGCGTCCTCCAATTCTACTACGGCTTTCCGTTGTTCTCTAACATTTGGGACTATAGAGGCACTGCTAAAAGCAAATACATATACGATTAAAAATTATGAATGAAAAATATAGAGTAATATTCAACTTTAATCGTTTAAATAAAATTGCCTAGTTAGCTAAAATTACAACGATTCATTTCAGAAGATATGTACGTATGTGCATATGTATGAGAGAATCAAAAAATCAGAAAAACTCCAATCTGAAGATAATGCTTTAATTTTTCTTTCGTCCAACCAGATGTTAAAGCAGAGGTTTCAGTAGTAACATTAATATTCTGTCGGCTTTTACTAAATTTACGAAGAAGGCACACGCATAAATATTTCAATGAAAAGATTCGGTTAACGCTACGGAGAAAACAATACAGGCACAATCAATTAACATATTCAAGCTCTTCCTTGTCAACCTCCTTCACTTGACAATGACAAGCACATTGTCGAGTTCAAGATGAGTGATCACTTCATATTTAAATAATTCTAATGCATTCGATGCATGTTTTGTATGCAGTAACGACACTTCTATGACCTCACTTATTCAAACATCAGCTGAGCTAGCCAAAGTCACAATTGTGTGTACCTATCTTCCTGATCAAAATTTTCTCAGTCATGGCCTTTTTTTTACCCCTTGCTTTCAGGTGTGTTTATAAGTGGTGTGTTTATAAGATTTTGTTCTTCTCGGCCGAATGACCTATATAACAGTATTGAACATAACATATCATCACAAGGACTACCTATGTCGCCAAACTGTGAGGCAATGACTTTTTATAGCGAAAAGAAAAGCTTGAATTCAATCTGTCCATAATTCCAATAATCATTCCATACACGTCGTGTTTTTCGTATTTACGAATTCAAAGAAGGTGTTCTGTTAACATTATTGTGAAATTGTCTGTTGTTTTCTGTCGCTATCATGCCAAAATTGTAATTGATATGAATTGCACATTGGCGAAATCTTGTCGTTGCGTTATTGTGTGAATGGGTTTTTTATTGAATGGTTTTATCGACTTGATGTTTTATAGGCTATTGAGTCGTTGCATTTACAAAACGTGTAGTTAGAATTTATGCGAGGTCAATAGACGTATTTATCAGTGGGTTAGTAATTGCTGTAATATACTTACTGTTAATAATGTCTAGTCTGTTGTATGGAAGCCACGAATGGTTATTTGATCACGATGACGAATCGGTTGTAAAGTTTCATTGAAAAATCAACAGAGTATAGTTGAAGGTATTGCTATTGTTATTTACGCATAGAATAGGCTGTTTCGGAGTTCCAAAAATAAATTAAATAAAAAAATATGATGACAGAATTCTGATACGTTAGGTTAGTTATCTGAATATTACTTAACAATTAAATTTTCACTTTCGCTTTCAAAAGATATTTATGCTTCAAAATAATGTTTGGACTGCGTTTAAAAGAACTTAAACAAAGTTTAACAATTAAGGTCAACCATCCGTTATAATTCTATTGTTTGTATATATGTCAAAACTAAATTAGACATTATAAGTGTTTTTTTCAAATGCTTTTTTATTTCTTCGCAGGTAAATTACGATCACCAAGCAGTATTAATTTAACTTTCCAACGAACGTAAGTTTAATTTTTCAAATGAAATATTTCGATTTTATTGGCTATCGTGAGATGTCCAAATGAAAAATTCAAACTGTTATTATTATTGGAATGATCTTGTTTAATTTTAACTGTTTATGTAATTCATGTTTAAAAAAAAATGTTGAATCATTTAAGTTTAAAATGTAGAAAGTATAACTTTATTTTTCATAATAAGCCAATACTTTTTGGATAATATTATTCGTCATGATTTGGATAATATTATTCGTCAATGGACTTCATCAGCATTTGATATAAAAAGAAACTATATCTATAGTATTTAATTCGCTGAATCTAAATATAGAACTTAATATTGATATTTGGCTCTTACCGTTTATTTATACCAAATTTAATATAATAGCGGTAAGCTTGATAGAACTATAATTTTCATGATGAGCATTCAAAATATTTAGTGTGTTTTCGCAATAACTTTGTTATTACTTACTCGTTAGCTGTGACTAATGCTGTCTACACTTTGTTTGCCAGTTGAAATGTGAAGTTTTATTAGTTTTTCAATATTTTCACAATAATTTTGTTGAAAAATCTTCAATTTTCATTATGTCACATAGTTGTCAAAGGGCTGAAAATTTCTGCTACATGTGTGGTAACGTGAATTTAAGTAGCAACAAAAACAATTTACTTCCATTATATGGGAATTCAAATTAAAAACCGAAATAAATCCTGGGTACCATATTTTAGTTTTAGTACTTGTTCTAAGCTTGAGTAGCCTAGTGGGAGGGAGTGACTTCTTGTGTGTGGAGTTCATGGTTCGAATCCAGGCTCACACGAGGGTCCGCACGCCAAGCTTTGAGTTCACCTTGCTCTGAATTAATGCCTGAAAATTAGGCCCCTGGACCCGTACGACGGTTGTCGTGGGATTACTTTACTTTTTACTTGTTCTACTAATTTTTTCAAGGAGCTAAACAAAAAGAAACAGTTTTTGATGTTTCAATGATGTGGCGGGAGCCTACTAATCATGTAATTGGCTTTTACTTTTTACTCCCATCCAACTCCCATCTTCGAGAGCGTATACTCTTACATAGCATTGGTAACACGATCAGCACCACACTGCACCGGTTTGCTTGTTCCTCAACCTCCCGAAGACTGCCAACAGGATACTGAATGATACTGAAAAAGAATTTACTGGATGTTGACTACAATGAGCCTACAACCTCGCAAGCGTTAGAGTTTTCGGGTGAAAATCTTGTTATTGAACCTCATAGGCTTTCGCAAGTTGACATCAGTGGCCTTATACGAGACTTTAATTTGCCAAAAGACAAAGCTGAATTGCTGAAATCAAGGCTTAAACAATGGATTTTGGTACAACCGGATGTTAAAACTAATTTAAACAGAAACCTTCAGAAAGACTTGATGCCCTATTTTAAATCTGCAAGCCAGTTTGTAAGTTATAGCCTAAATGGCTTATTAAAGGCTTGGGAAGTTGAAGACAATCCACAAGAATTAAGGTTTTTGTTATAGATTCCTCAAAATTGAGCTCAAAATTTAATATAATAGCGGTAAGCTTACTAAACACAACCTTCGATTCCGCTCTGTCGCACAGTGTGTACTAAAGAAACATAAAAAAATATGAAATTAATTTTAGATGCTATATCATACTGAAAGTCATAGCCATGCTGTTGACTTTACAAACGAGCTATACTAAGTACTATTCTATTTGTGTGAGTAGGATAGTCGGGCTAGATATTTACATAACATAAAAAAAAAAGATATTTATATTACAGAAATCGGTGTCCTGCACTTTCCTCTAGTAAAGTCCCAGAAAATTATTCTACTACCTTCACATACTAAATTAGACTAATGAAGAACTTTGTCAAGGCTCTCAATAAAGATGGACCAACATTCAAATACCTGCGAAGCAAATTTCTGCATTCAATTGATGCAAAATTAAAAGAAAAAGTCTTTACTGGTTCTCAAATTAGGCCAATGACACACATGGCGGTTCTATCGAAGCATTTGCTGAAAAGAAAACCGGCTCGGTATATTCGTCCGTTACTTTAGCATTGTGATGACATACACTGCGGTTTGGCCACTTCTCGGTTTTGTAATGCACCACTAAACCGACTCGCTTTTTCTCTCGGGATACGCTTCGATAGAACCGCCGTGTGTGTCATTGGCCTTAGAGATATTCTGAAGGGCCATAGCTTTGACTCAATTATACAGTGCTTTGAAAAGAGACATTTGAGTCTTTTTCGGCAGTTGTATTTGTGGTTTTTTGGGTAGTAGGAGATTTGGGAATTATGTTGGGCTTGTGAAAAATCTCTTACAAAAGTATAAGCAGCTGGATTGCAATATGTCTCTTAAAATTAATTTGTTCACTCTCATTTTGATTTCTATCTTACTAACTGCGGTGATGCAAGTGACGCACATGGTGAAGGGTTCCATCAAGATATATCAACAATTGAAAAGAGAAAGAGAGATACCAGAGCCGATTCAATGCGGCAATGTCAGCGGACTATTGTTGAAACTTGAGTAAAGATAACTCTGAAAGCGTTTACAAAAGGCAAGCAAAAAGAAGAAAAATTCTTGATTTAACTGGTTAATAAATTTGTTCATACTTCTAAATTCCCAATTTCCTGCAAAAAGACAAAAAAAACATATTCAAAGTTTTTTAAATACATGGTTTCTGTTCTTTGGCATTTTACTTGAGGTTAATTTTTTTCATACCAGCCATATTTTTAAAATAGGCGCTAATTTGAAATAGATATTTGTGTTTTCGTATTAAGTGACTCCAAATTAGTATAAAACTATATAAGGCACACAAAAAGTTAAATTATGTGCACGAATTATATTTTATGCACTCTAAGATACCCACACTGGGCGCACTTATTATTTCAAGCTATACGATGCTATTACAAATCCCTGGAACATTAAATTATGCACAAAGCATTATTCATTGATTGATTGAAGCCAGCTAGGTCTGATGCATTAAGCTTGCTCTTTTACTTGTATTACTTTGTACATAGTTTCGATCATATAATCACTCTATGAACATTTTGCCAAATATTTGAAGTAGCCAAGTGGGTAAACCAAGAGGCTGTGGCTGGCATGTGCAGCCATGAACAATAAGCTATGTATTTCGAAATGATACAGCTATGAAAAGCGACCTGAATCAAACCAGGAATAAAGTTAGTTGGATACCTAATTACCTAAATGAAATGCCTACCAACTTCAATGCCTAGACCTACAACGGGACATTGCAATAGGACAATTTTACTTTGCTTTTGGACTGTTATATCTTCCCAAATGAAAAAAGTATTTACGCCTCATACGCCTAGAAATCGATGCTACCTTTTCTTCGCAACATGCAAAATAATTATCGACCGTTTTCATGGGAATCCCTCGAAGATTGTGCTTTCAGGAGTCCTCTTATTTCAGGAGCTGATTTCTTTTTCAAGTCAAAAGCACAAATAAATTGTGTTAGTCTACAATGTACGTTGAAAACAAAGATTTTTCTTGCAAAAGAGCATATATTTCTTGCTCAGTAGGAAACTTAGTAATGAGAGAGATTACCTGTGTTAAGCAGGATTCGACCGATTGTCTGAGAAGAATAACTGGAAAATTTACGCTTTATACCATTGCGGAAAAGTAATTCAGTATTTGATTTTTTTTCGCTGTAAAATCCAAATTTAAATCTATAATAATTCAGGTCGAATTTGAAATGGATTTTGTGGGGGAGGAAATATTTTTCATATGTATCAAAAATGTATTTTAGTGAATGTAAATGATGTCTTTATTTTTCTATTTAACCTTTATTTATCTACTAATTTATCGCACTTTCTTTTCCCTATTTGTTGAATCAAATATTCAATTGGAAGAGAAACATCTTTTGCATACTTGATAACAGGTAAAACACCTAATTTCATAGGCTAAGTTTTCCACTACTATGCCTATTATGTCTAATTAACTTTTTGCACTGATTTAACATATAAAAAAAATTATTCATTTACATATCACCACTAATAAATCGAAACAATTCGAAATGTGTATGTACTTACTTTCGACCTCGTTACGATATATTCTAATTTTACTATTCTGCTCACCTGTCATCTGCTTATCAATTTCAAAAAATAGTAATTATCAGATCCAGAGCTCACTTCAATTAGTTCTGCTGATAATTTCAAATAACTACCTGAACATTGTCATGAATTGAAGATATTTTATGTGAACTTCCAACTACGATAGTACTTAGCTTGTTTATTGTGTTTCACTTAATTAACATTGAAATTCACTTATCAGCAATAGCCGTATCATTGTTTCGAAGTAAATTTCCTCTGTTTTATCATAAGAAATTATAATGAATAAGTGTTTAATTGCTTTGAACTTCCGATCAAAAGAGCAAATACAGAGCTTGGAGGAAATAAGCAATACAGATATTATTCTTGTTAAGAAAATAGACGCCTTTTGATTGAAGTGATACGCTTTGGAGTTTAGGTACTCCATGGAATAAACAAAATTGAGTTGAGGCGGAAACATAGCGTAAAGGATTTAGAGAAATCATTTATTTTTCCAGATATCTGTATTTTCTTCGAATAAGTATGAGCAATAACTCATTTGTTTACCCATAATGACAAGCCAATCAGTAATGTTTGCATAATGAACAGCATGCTCTACGACCAAGTCTACACTTTCTTCAAACAGGTCTATTTGCCATTGCAATTAGCATGTATTTTGAAATCCGGGAATCTTGCGTTGGTCAGTTCATCTGGTCGGTCGGTATCTTCTACAAGAAGACTTATTGTTTACCATCGATTTGCTGCACCGTATCGTATGATTCATTCGATCGAATTGAATTCGGTCTGATCACATTCCAGAAATTTAAAAACATCCTTGTTGATACGAGTATTTTATATCATCATTACATTGGCTATAAGGATATAACTGATGCAATCATCAACAAAACCTGATTTTAATGATGTTATAAACAAAATGTTGTTGAAACTTAACATTTTTATATGAATTTTGACATGAGTCGATAATAAACGATGTGATACTCGTCATTAAGTTTCAATCAAAACAACGATATCAAACTAATTCTGATTCGTTCTTGGAAAGAAATATCATATCGTATCGAGAAATGAATTCAAGTTTTAGTTTGAATGTTGATAAGCCGACATTTATGGGATGCAGAATGGGTGCATAAATTATCAAAAGACCAGTTTGATAAAGTTGTTTAGTTTGAGTTTTTGCATTCAGTTTTTGCAAATAAAGCACGTGATATGACGCAGTTGACTTTTGGCTTGCTTTAAAACATTTACATGCGGTGTTCTCATGTTTTCATTCTCGATTTAAACGTTGATATGCAAGAGTGTGACTATTTTATGATGTGATTCAGTAAAGAAAGCTAATATGGCGATGGAGTTTTCATTGTGGAAAAATCAAATCAATGTAGGTATCTACTTCCTGAAAAACTTCAAATTGTAATTTTTTTCAATTTTGAAATAAAATCGAAATTTAAGTACGTGTTTACGTAATTGTATTTCTAAGACAAAAATAGCAAATATGAATATTGATGACTATCAGATGTCCATCGAAAGTTCCTAGCTATTTTCATATGTCATTGAGATATTTGTGAGTGTATGATATTTCAATTTGATGAACATAACAAATAAAATAAAATGATGAAGCTTCCCTTAATTAGCAAAGCAAATGCGTTCCACTTAGTGCATTTGCAGTTATCAGAGATTGAAACTCGTAGAAATACCCCCGTACCTTCAATTTTTAAAAGCCAATTTTGACCTTGTACTTTGCCTAAAAAATAGAAGATGCTACCGAATTTTCGGGAGCTAACTAAAATCTATTTAACATAAAGTCTTTTCAGTACAAGCTATTTTGATACTGCAGTTTTTACATTTTAAGGAATTCATATGGTAAAGTAAAGTAATCTTACAGCGTTCTTATTGAGTTCAGAAGGCTTGAGGCTAGTATATAGTTTCATTTACAAACTCAGAATCAATGTGGATACGAGTGTGGAGTGAGTAGTTCCACGATTCAATTTATCCCTGATTAAATGAATTGACAGCTCCGTGCATGGTCTCTCGTTCAAAGCTAGATTCGACACAATAGAAGTCAGTGCTCTGCCCGCTAAACTTAACAAGCTTGTAAATATATATATGGTAAAATTCACAAATCGAATAAAAACTGCTTGCATATCGGTTGATCCTTCACACATTTACAAAAACATAGGTAATTATCGAAGACCTTTTATTTTATCTGCTGCTTTAAGGTTCAGGGGCCTGATGGGGTGCCGGTCGAGGCACTCAAAGTCATGACGCTCAAAGCCGTGGCGGATAGTATAAATCATGTTTAGCCGTGGGGTTCTTCCCGTTGCGGTGAAAAGTAGCTCAACTGGTACTTGTAGACAAGTGGAAGGGTAACCTGGGCAATCTATCAGCATACCATCTGCTGTGCATGCTGGACACTACAAAGAAGCTTCTGGAAGGGTTGCTCAAGTCGTGGCTGCTGTCAGCAGTGAGATCGTCTGGCGATCTTTCTTACAGCCAGCACAACTTCCGGAAAGCACAGTGAACAATTGATGCCATCTCAAAGGTTGTTAGTAGCAAGAGCAGAAGAGGAATATCATAAAATCAGACCTGTCGTCCTGCAAGTAACGCTGGACGTACAAAATACTTTCAGCTCGGCGAGGTAGATGAATATTCTCCGGACCCTTGAGCAGAGGTTCTGTATTGCTGACTACTTGCTAGCCATGATGCGGGACTACTTTAGAGACCGATGGTTGCTCTACGACACACAAACGGAGGCATGTTACCTCAGGTGCGGCACAGGGGCCGTTCTTAGGACCTGACCTCAGGAACATCATGTACGATGATCTTTTGTGCGTGGAAATGCCTGCAAATGTGTTCCTGGTAGGTTGCACTGATAACATCGCAGCAATAATCACTTCAAGATTAGCCAAATTCACTCAACTCAGACTTAACCAAGTCATGAGGAAGGTATGTGGAACACGGGCTCCAGCTAGCAGCTTCCAAAACAGAGAATTTTATGCTAACGAAGTGGAGGATACCAACTGTCATACCCATGACAGTAGGCTCCATGGAAGTCTAGACCAGGAAGTATGTCAAGTACCTGGGAGTGACCCTGGACACCAAGCAGACGTATTTGGCTGATATCCGCAGGGCATAGTCGTCACTTCGCTGAGTAGGCTAACGGCCAACGTTGGGGGACCTAGTGAGATAAGACGAAGGCTATTGATGTAAACGACCGATTTCATCTTGCTATATGGAGCCGAAATTATGGGAGATATGCTCCGAACGCATTGTCAGTGTCCAGCGCAGAGGTGCCCTGCGAATCGCCTGCAGCAACCGCACGGTCTTAGAAGAGGCTGTGATGGTGGCATCGGGAGTAATCCCGATCGACCTATTGGCGCGAGAACGCAAGGAAGGGTACCTCTTTCGATCAGAGCTGAGTAGATCTGAAGCTGTGACGCACACGCGTACGTTTACCCTCCAACTTTGGCAACAATGTTGGAATGAAAGTGATAAAAGACGCTGAACAGCTAAACTAATTGGTTTTATTGAGCATTGGGTTAAAAAAGCTTTTACTTTTATCAATTCTTGACAGCGCACGGTCACTTCAAGAAATACCTGAACGTTAGTTTGAGGTGCACCATTGAGTCCACGGTCGGCCTGGCAGCGCCTGAGAAGATCGTGGAAGCAATGCTGCGAAACGAAAAGAACTGACGCGCAGTCTTAATATACGCTTCGAAAGTACTGCGCATCAAGCGGAAGGTGCGTTGCCTTACCAACCCATGAGCTATGGTAGTTTCTGAAGGCCGGGGCTACCGATAGGTGAGCTAGCATGACCGGGTTGTAGTGGTGCTTAGTAGTGCTTACTCGGAACTTTGTGGGCTTGTAGATGGTCTTTTTTTAGTGAGTCAAACCTCCCATACCCCGTTTTTAAAGGTCACCCGGGAATCTGGTATGCAGATTTTTTTTGCCATCTACACTAAGGGAAAACATGCATTGTCTGCAATTATGTGTCTCAAATTCCCGTTAAATAGAAGAGGCTAGTTGTAAGACCTTGATTAAGATTTAGGTCTAATTAGGTTAAGTTAATTATAATTTGGCATAAGTTTTAAGCCATAGTTTTTAAGCCAAATATTGCCCAGTTAGCCCCAGTTCTTGTACAGATTGGGTAGCACTATTAGTGTGTAAGATAAAAAATGTCATTAAAAATAAAAAATTGATTTAAAAAAAAAGATAAGAACCAGCAGGCTAAATTAGTATAGCCGCTAGATTTTACTGGTAATTAAACTTTAAACTAGGCTAAGAATGTACTACTAAAGCAAAAATAAAAAAATCTTTAATCAAATGTTCAACCATTGTCCCAAATTCATCCTTATCCTACTTGAAGAACACATCAAAATCAGCATTACCTGCAAGAAAATATAATTGTGAATGCAACAAACACATCATTATAAAATTACAAAAAAAAAATATTGTAGGAATTTCAGTCCAGGTAAAGTAAAAGGTCTTACGTAGGCTATTAGGATCGTATTGACTGATTGAAATATAATCTAGACCTATTGTGTATTAGCCCTTAAAGTGCATTGTGGGTACCTGACACCCAACAACATTAAGTTAAAAAAAAGCCATTTTTTCAACTTTTTTTCTTTCAACAATTTTTTAAACAAATTAAAAATTAATGAATTAAAATAAAATTTACATAACTTTGAAGGAGATATTTTAAACTATATCCCATAATTTTTTTGTAATAAAATATTCCATAGCGGCAGAGTAAATCAGCATAGAACACGTCAGGGTGTCGGACACCTAAGTGTGCACTTTACGTGATTCCTAAGAAGTATGCACTTTAAGGGTTAAGCAAACGCTTTTCTAAGCAACCATAGAATAGAAAGAGGAAAAATATTCACTATAAAGTAAATTTAAGAGGAATGAATCTAGTTAGACATATGTTAGAATGAATATAGTTTTTCCAATTTATTTTTATAGTTTTCCCAAGTTTTTGCCAAATTTTCTGCATGATTATAATCGTTATTAATGATTTTTCATAAGATACTAATGCATCCTAATGTCTTGTTCAAATGCAAACAGGTGCAATGTACACCATACAACCATTCTACATTTCTTTCAGTTTTCAATTTCAACTTTTCTTCTCCAAATTTTTTTCTACAAACATCTATTCATGACATGAAACCACTATCCTCATTCCTTATAATCGTCTGGGTTACATCTCTTAGTTTTTATCACACAAGCAAACACTTTTGGAATTCAAATTTTTGGCCAGTTACAGTAAGATCCAAACTCTCATTAAAATTTTGGTGTTTGAATATCTCCATTTCTTGGTCTTTCTCATTTTCTTCTTGATTTTGTGTTTTGCAATGAAGTAGTTAGTTGTCAATCGCCAAAGTGGACAAACACTAGAGAGCTTAATAGTTTTGAGCTCGTCTGAGCTGTACGCATCATATATATCCAATATATTACTAGTTAATATAAACAAGTTTAAGCATCGTTTCTGAATTTTAATTTTGTTTACTTTCGACAAAGTGTGCTCAAAACTACGACAGGACAACGACATCTTCACTCGAAAACAATTGATGACGATAAAACGGAACGAATCGCTTTCTGTGATCGAAACTTGTTGCTTACTACGCTAATCCAACTTTTTGTTGCGAATTCAGTGAAATCAGATCAATGATCAACACGATTCAACCAGATATAAGCAGATTTCAAGCTACAAACTTGATCAGTTCAAGCTGAGAAGCGACTGCTGCTGACTTCGTACTGCTTTTTGGACGCTATAAAATCGATTGATCGATAAAATATTCAAATGTCGATTGATGATTTTTATTTTGCTTCACATTTAACTGTACGAACTAATATCTATGGCTATCACTATAATTATTAAAATATTCACTAAAATACCTGATTATCGTACGCCCAAGATACGATCCCATATCAAAACCAAAAAAAAAAATAATTCTTATTTCATGCATTCGAATTACGCGTGTTGTGGTCGTCATCGTTATCATCGTCTCGTATTTCCATCTCAACTCGAATAACGAGCTTTTCCTAAAAAAAAAAAAATTGTCACATTTATATAAATACCTGAACAAAAGATCGCATCGAGTCAGTCGACCATGGTTTCATACATTCAATAATTGTGTACTTGGTTAAACTTTTCGACACTTGCCGGAAAAACGAGCGCGAAATATCGTTTCATTTTTTAAAAAATGTAAATATTTTCGATGAAAAAACCTCAGAAAAGACTAACGAAAACTCGCATAAATTAAAATACGTGCAGCTTTGTTGATAAACGTAAGGAGACAGGTGAAAACCGTGCGCACTAAATCCATACATTTATGTGAAAATAAAATATTACGGGTTTTTAGTCGTCGTTAGTCGTTCACAATTAAGTACACTGTCGTCTCCCATATAGTCGCAGTAATATATCTGCGCAGTGCATCGCGTTTTGTGTAACTTGTGCAATTTACAAATCCTATAGTTGTGCGGTGCAATAATTTCGGAATTACATAAGTCTGATAATTCGTGCGCGTCCGATTTACCCATTGTGAATGCACTAAATCACTGTAGTCACTGCAAAACAATATTGCAATTGCATTTACATTTATGTACGTTCGAATTTCATGTGCTAGGTGATTTATGTGTACGTACGTGAAAAACAAAACGGTCATTTGAATTTCCCAGAAACAGGAAACCTAATGTTGTCATCATCTCAGCTAGTAGATTTCGTATCAATTGAACAATACCGGTGAGAACCGATTTCGAGTGATATTGAATGTTGTGAAAGTGCTACCTCTTGAAGCAAACTTATCGAATCCACACGCGCGTTTGTGTGCATGTGTGCGCATACGTGTCTATGCACTTTTGTTATTCAAATGCATGCTCTGCCGTTGCACATGTGTGCATATGCATTCTAGAATTTTTTTATTGAGATTTTGAAATATTGAAGGTAGGTCAACTTGAAAAGTTTGAACAAGTAGTTGTGGAACAATGGTAATGATAATGAGTCAGAACAACAAAAACAATAATAATTTTTCTATGTTTTAATTACATGAATGAATTGCAAACAGAGCAGCGAATGGTTGTTGTCTAATTATTTGCTGATTCTGCAATTTAGTGTAGTCTGGTTTTTTATGAGTTTCTAGTTGATGAAGTGAATTGACTGTGATTCTGAATTCGCAATATTATAGGTACTTTACTTCAAAATTGCAAATGTTAGTGGAATTTTGGACAATAAACAAAACTTATAGGTCAAGGTTTAATGCTTTGTCGAAGTGAATGGTTAGTGATCGTATAGGTACCATGTAATGTTTTAGTTTTGTACTTTTTTCTATTTTCGTTATGTTAGTCCCCTAACAAGTAGGTATATTCATCATTTCTGTTTCTTAAAATTGATGGTGATTTTTCTTAAAATGGTCATGTTAAACTTATGGTGAACGAAATATTTTCTAAAAATTTTTTTAGGAACTTGTTTATAATTTTAATAATTTACAAATAATTTATAATTTATAATATTTTCAATCATCCAAACTGCAAACAATATGATCGAAAATCGTATCGTTGAAATATCAATGCGTATTGCATTTTCACAATAGTTTAGTGCCCGACGCTGAGCGCCAAACAAGACACTACTTTATTTTTAAGAATATATGGTGCGAATATCGGTCTGAAGAGGAGGGGGAGGTGTAATGGTGGGGAGATGATAGGTCTGACGTTGCTCAGCATTATTATCTAATTATATTTACATTGAAACGGAGAGGGCGGTGCACAGGGAGTTGTTCTCAATAGTCAATATTTTGCACCTGTTCCAACCTAAACTGTGAAAATCGCTACAAATTTTTGTGTTCTCAAAACGTGCGTGGCTTGAGGTCGAAACCCCAATTTATATTTTTTAGCTCTTCCCTTCTCCTAGAAGACATTATCTGCCCCACGGAACCTTTGCTTTCAGACAATATTAGACGCGTTTTTTTGCTCCTCTGATCCATAACAGGAGGGAGTTGTTGTTGTTCCCAATGCGTCTGCATTGTTTTGTTATAGATAGGGGGAGCATAAAAACACGCCTATTAACAGCCGTGAAGTTCTTTCTATGCACCAGGTATTTTGAGCAGATCGTAATTGTTCTTTTTCTGACAAATCGCATGGCGGGCGGAGGTACCTTGATTACATTACGCCAACTACTTCATCGAGCATTCTGTCGTGTTTGTTGAATGTTTGATGGTCCGTAATTGTTTGTCTTACCTTTGGAATTTTTGTCTTTTAACCCAATAATAATTTGTTTTCATTTCAATATGCGTTCCGCTGACTGTGACTCAGTTTTGAATTGTATCAGGTTCAATAATCAGCTTTCCACAATGCTTACCTCCTCTAATATTCCCTCTGTTGATACATCTGTATCCGCGGCGCTCCATCCCTATGTTTGAGTAGACTTTCACCAAACTTCTCTCTCTTAGGTATGTACATATATGCCCATTGAAGAAAGACCTCTGAGTTGCTCCTCGGTACAGTTTCCATAAGACTGATTATCTAGGAATGATACCTGAATTTGAAAAAAACATTAACTGGTTCTCGTTCTTCTGTGCTTTTTAAATTGTATTCCTACCTCCATGACAATCTTTGCACCCTTGTGCTGCAGATTCTGCTTGATTCACTCAACAAGCTTTAAGGTCAATCTAATTGAAAAATTTCGTTCAGAAAAAGCTTTGAAGATCAAATTCTCTCTCTGGTCTTGCTGAATTTCAGACTTTACGTTCCTCAGCTAAAATAATAATGAACCAAGCATTGCATGACTATTTTGCTAGTTTGGAGTCATCCATTTCTTCTTGCAACACTAAATGTTGTTGATCATACATTCGTTTTGATGATTTCATTCCGCACTATGCTGCTTTCAACGACTATCCCTCGTCAACTCCGCAGGGTGAATGTGAATTTTGCGCAAACTTATTTTCTGCTTTCTTCAATAGTTTTCCCACCTTGTCCATCAGTTTGATTTTCTTTTCCTAATTGATAAAAATGGTGTATCCAATCACATTTCCAATATATGCGTGACCCATTCATTGTCCGTCCCCTTTTCTATCCTCTTTAACTTAGGCATATCATCTGCCGTTTTTCAATCTACCTAATGTTTATCTAATTTTCAAAACAGGCTCCTTCGTTTCCAATTATCGTCCTATATTCCTACACGCTTGCTTCATCCCATGATTCATCCTATCTTCTCTCTGGAGCAGCATGTGTTTGTGAGGAGTTAGTCTGCTTTTACTAATTTCATCCTCTTCTCAAGTAAAGTTGCTCTTGCCTTAGGCCGTCAGGGAAAATTGCACGTAGTGTACACAGATTTTTCAAAAAGGATTCGACAGATTGTTGCTGGATAAAGTCAGAAAGTTTGGTTGTATTGAATCATTTCTTTCCTGATTTTCTTCCTATCTCAATAATAGTAATAGTAGCATCTTTTTTTTGGTGTTCCACAAGGATCTTTCTTTGGCCCATTACTCTTCTTCATTTTTATCAATAACCTCCCTTAAGTTATAAATTCCAATTGTTTACTATATGCTGACGATTTTAAACTGTTTCGAGATATTTCTCAGTAAGTTTAAATGAAACTCCTTATTCTTGAATGTTAGCAAATGTAAACAAATAACATTGTCCCTTGGACTATCTCCTAACTCGTTTTTTTATTCATTTTTCAATAGCTGTTTTTCGTCCGTTAAATAATTTAGAGACTTGGGTGTGACTTTTGACCCTAAATTAAAATTTAATATACATGTTGTTGAAGTCACCGCTGAAGCCTTCCGGGTCTCTGGATTAGTCCTTTATTCCGCCACTAAGTTTAAGTACATATATTTGCCTTTTCCTAATACTAGCTCGTTGTGTCCTCGAATATGCTTATCGGGTATGGTCTCCCTGTTTTCAATATCTTTTTGATGTCGTCGAATTTAAATTTAAAACCTTACACCTCATGCGTGACTAGTCTTTTATCTACAAATTCCTTTTTTGAGGCCGCGCGAGCAGGACGAGGGTTTCCTGTTTGAATCTCGGCGAAAAATTATATCCAGCTTTGCCGATTCGATCTGGCCCTGCAGCTTGTTACGTGTCAACAGGTCTGAGGATTTTTTCACTTTTCTGTTCACGGGTGCAAATATGTATTTCTCTTCTCCTTTAATAAAGGATTTGGGCTTGATCCTCTGCCACAATTGCACCTTTCATTTAAAAAAAAAAACATTTGAGACAATTGCATTTTTTCATTTTATTACAATTATTTACAAAATTCATTAAAAAAAACTAAAAATTCTGTTGCAATGAATTTTGCGAATAAACGAAATTTTAAAATAATGCAACGTTTAAACCGGCTTTATCAAAACCTTCGAATAATTGTACATTGCGTTCTATTTTTTTGATTACATCGAGCAGTTTTTCGGTAATTGTGACCTGATACAGCTCAAAAATTTATTTATTCACTTTTTTGGTAGAAATCGCTGATGGTTTATGCATTTAACGTTAATTTACTTGATTTATTTTCTATAAAATTCATATTTGTAATATTTGCGCCCTTTTTAAACCCTTAACTTTTTCATCTGGAAAGCCATTATTTAGTCGTTCTTCAAGCTGAATATGTTTTTAATAACAAGATAAATACAAAAAAGCAATGAACAGTATAAAGAGCATATCAACACTGGTGGTAATTTTTCTGGAGCTAATATGAGTACTATTCGTTTTATCTGATGCTAAAGCTAAATGAAGAATAAAAAAGGAACGTCAAAAAATAATTCATCTTCGTTAAGAGTCGTCAGGATAAACTATCAAACATCCAGCAATTGTACTTAACAGACGATCTTATAAAAGTGGAGAAAATAGTTTTGTAGGTCGGTCTACAAAATATATCTATGTGAAATAATATAATCTTCAACATTATTCACATTTTTCAATTTTTCATTCAAATAAGTAGCTACGAATAAGTTAGAACTATCTTGGCGATGTACAACAATCGATGCTCAAACGAGTAATTAAACTATGATTTCAAATTCACCCAAACGTACCCACATGGGGCGCAATCTTTTATCCAACCAATTTCTTTCCAGGTGCAGTTTGTTTTCATAAAATAAATCATGATGCATAAACAAGTTATCTAATACATTGTCTCAAATTGTATTTCTCTTCACTTTCAATAATTCAATAGATCGTTTATTAGAAACAAGTGCTAACGATAATTCAAGCACTGTTCACTTCTTCTTTAATCCAGCATTGAAAATAAAAGTCTCAAAAATCGTTGAAAGCATTTGAAGCATGCAGACAAAAGCGATAAATTGTGCAGGTCAATATACCAACTATTATTTAATGATTAAAACGAAGATCTAAGTGAAAGTAATGTAGCCCATAATCTACTTATAATCATACCATTCTTTAAAAAAAAAAGCCTATAATCGCCTTCTCTGATTTTCAAAAGATGCCGGATTAAAATTGTTTGTGCAGCAAAACCGTACGGTATTGCTTGTATTTTGAAAGCGATAGAAAGAAAATGTTATGTAAAATATGCTAGTGTAATGTGAAATATTGAAAATAAATGTGACGCTACAATTACTTTCATCTTTTCAACAATATCCAAAAAAAAAAAAAAAAAAATGTTGCCATAATTCCCTTCACCACGTTTACTCTTAAAATTACTTCAGATTTGTTAAAATTCCAATTCATGTAATTATAGCGTGTTTTCATTACAAGCCATGGTTTTTCATCAAAAACCCTACACATTTTTTCAAAACAAAACTAGTTATTTTGGTTAAAAACTACGGAAATTTATTTTTAGCTACCTATTAAGACAAAAACCACGGAAAATGAGTCAAGAAATTGTGGTTTACCACATGATTTAATTTTTAATACAATAACAAACCAATATTACTAGCTTGAATAACAAAGCAAACCCTAAAACTACTGAATGTACACTTACTTAGCGGTTAACACTTTCTATTAAATATTTATTTGTGGTTTTTGAGTTTTTTCATCGTTTCAGTATTAATCTAACAATACAAAAAACGATGTATCTAGCCTAAGATTCGTGTCAGCTTCCTATTGGAAAATAATTGTAGTTTGGCGTGAATTGCTTCTTGTTTGTAAAGTTTTATGCATTTTTAATTTGTTTACAAATTTGGAAATTTGAAATTAAGTTCCTTAATTAATTTGGAAGAAAATATATTCACGAAAATAGGCATTGAGCTATCACTTCCGTACTTAGGTTTCATTTTGACGGTACAATAAAGATATGTTTGGCTGCATAAGTTCATATCATGAGTATGAATTGCACGATTGACGAGCTAACCAAAAAAGTTGATTACAAATAAAGCTTTTTATACGAAAACGTGAGCCGTTTCAAACAGCAAAATCTACATTCACTCGCCACTACTATTAGTTTGTACTATCTAAACTAAAGTTCTAACGTGAATTGGCACATTTTAGAGTTTTGCGCCAAATGATGCACATTTGAAAATATAGCAAAATCTCTAATCATGATGCTGCAAAAATTAAAAACTAGTTTCGCAATCAAAGGATGGCGTCAAATACAACTTTGGTTCAATGGTGATGAGCTACGAAACTAAAAAATTGTTTGCTTTATGCGAAAGATCGAAGCGGAGATTTTAAACGTCATGGAATTATTTGTTAGTTTTTAGTTGTCCAAAAAAATTTAGTCAAAACATTTGAAGTTCGATTAAAGTATGTTATCGAAAATTGATTGAAAATATTAAAATTGAAAAATTCTAAGTTATTTATAAAGTTTCTATTTTCCTCAAATCTTCCATCGCGCTAATTTTATTCAGATATCCAAGAAATTCACTTTTGGCTTCAAAAAGAAAATGAATGCCTTTTCAGGGTTTTAGTTGGACTTTGTCCAAGCACGTTTTCATACAGGAGTGAAAGAAGATTATTTAAATATTTATCTACCTACTCATCCTTACATTCACATTAAGAACTTCATTTTCGATTTCTATTCACGATATTGATGTATCACAAGACTATTTTCGGATTATCATACTACCCATAGTAGATCTCTCGTTCTACATAAGAAAATGAAAAATTCCACGCCACAATAATTTAACTAATTCAAACCAAATTGCAATCACGTTCCTTCTAAATATAAATTCTACCATAAACACTGAATTCTAATTGACATATCTATCATAATTAAAACTTGCAAATTCAATCAGCCTGTGTGTGATCTTCCATACAATCACCACCATTTTCGTCATTATAATGATTATACCATCGTATCTTAGAGCAAATAGAGAAAAAAACGAGATATCGTGCAATCGGTTGGATTCGAAAACGCATATATCACATCGCCATACTGACTGACTGACTTCTCGAAATTACATTATCTGCTCGCCACTGACTTAAACACGGCAATTAGTATGCCGGGCCGGTAATCTACTACTCTGCCATATCCAATTATGTAATTTCAATTGAATGAAAATATAATTGAACAGTGCATAAGCACACAGCACACAGTAGTCAGAACAAAAATGAAAACGAAACGACAATATTCTATAATCATACAATAAATCACGAAATTAAGTGACTTGCGAATCGGACAATGAAAGAAGAAAATCATCACTATAATTATTGTCGTTTTATTTTTGCAATATCGCATGTTCTCATTTTTCGGTTTCCGATTAAGTTGAACGGTGCAAGTGGAAAAAATCGAAATGTAATTCAAACAAAAGGCAACAGAATAAATTTTGTCGTAAAAGCTAATGGCATTACCTCTAAGTTCGAATAGAGTCAGAATATTCTAAAATTTATTTTATTCAATAATTTCATAATGACGATGCCAGACTACCAAAACGCGATACTTCCGCAACAAATCAGAATGTTGTACTCGAAACTGATTAAATGTTCTATTGATACAAATTAAACACGGCTGACTACAGATCGTTTCAGCAGCCAAATCAACAAATGAACTTGTTTACTTGCTACGTGTACGAGTTCTACGGTATTATCCACTACACATGTCAAGTATTATGTGGCGTACACGAATTCGAGTTAGGTAGCGCAAATAATGTGAAATTAACATTAATTTGTCACAACAATTCACAAAAAATATGGTTAAATCGAATTTTAGAAAGCTTGCGTTGCGTCTATTCTTCAAAATCAACCGAGTATACACCTGTACATGCATGAGCAGTTCATCACTGCGTTTAACGAGTGGGTCGGAGCGTTTGTTTTTTTTTATGAGAAAGTAAAGAAAAAATATTAATATCTTAATCATATTATGCATTTAAAAGAGGCGTAGATGAAGTCGTTGCTTTTTTTTTTATTTCAAAATCTAACTAATCATATCGAAAACTGTAAAACCTTATTACTAAACTTATTTTGAGTTCAACCAAAACTTCACAAAATAAAATGTACAATTAACAATTTTGTGTTTGAATAATACAGAATAAATAAAATATCGAGCTGAAATTTGAATGCATATTACTTTAAGCATAAAATTCTACTTTTGTTCATATGACTACTGCGAGCACATTTGCAGTGATGGATTTTTCGGAAACAATTTTCCTCCATTCCTAGTAGCCACACAAACGGTAAACGTCTTTCAAAATGTTATCATATGCATGCTTGAAACGTTCGAAATTCATTTCGCATACTTCGTTTTTTGAGCATTACAATAATTTGTTGATCGATTTGTGGAGAATAGTGGCATGTATGTGTGAGATACGTTTCCTGTATTTATGTATCCACAATACTCCCCTACCAGCGTTTTACGCGTTATAGCGAGGCGTACAAGAGTGGCGCCTTTGTGTTTCGACCAGCCAGAGAGACGTTTGGAGCGAAAAAAATGTTCCTCGCTGGTCTCTTTTCGGTAGTTGAAGATAGCAATGGTGTGGTCGATGTTTCCAATGTTTGCTTCCTTGTGGAAGGGTTGTCGACAGGTTCAGTGGAGGATGATGGCGGACGAACAGAATCGACTCTAACCGAGACGTGAAAGCATGAGTCGAGTTGCTTGAAGATAAATTTCTTCGGTGTTGTGTGATATTGGGCATCAACCGACCGAAGTTTTGCCATTGTAGCCGAAAGTTCGGAAGCAAAGTTGGTTTGGCTAATCTTCCTAGGATTTTCTTGAAGAAAATCGCTAGGAAGACGCAAATTTTCTCCGTATAAGAGTTGTGTCGGTGATGCTGTGAATTCTTCTGGGATAAGAGATCTTAATCCAAGAAGAATTAGTGGTAGTGTTCTAGTCCAGGACGCATCGTTGTGAGCCATGATAGCCGATTTTTGAGTACAATGCCATCTTTCTAAGAGACCGTTGGCCTGAAGGTGGTACGCTGTGGTACAATTGCGTTCGAAGCCCAAGAGTCGACCAAGCTCAGCATGGAGCGCTGACTCGAATAGTCTGCCCTTGTCAGTGGCGATATATTGGGGATCACCAAATCTAGCAATCCATGTGCTCTGTAAAGCAAAAGCACAGTCATTGGCAGTAATGCTGACTAAAGGAATTGCTTCAGGTCAACGCGTGAAACGGTCGATAATGGTCAGACAATAAGTGTATAAGACAATAAGACAATAAGTGTATCCCTGTGAGTGTGTTGGGGGATCAGCTATGTCGATGTGAATGACCTTAAAACGTTCGGAGACCGTAGGAAAGTTTGATACAGGTTTGCTCACATATCTAGCTATCTTGTTTGAAAGCAAAAGTCAGTGGTTTATGTTCGGTGTATATTGTGTACCTTTGGGCCTCCAAAAAGTATCGGAAGTAACAATGTATCAAGTAGTGTGGAGAGTAGTGGAATGTATGTGTGTGATAAGTCTTCCTGTGTTTGTGTATCTACAGATTTATTGGAACACTGAAAAATCACTCAAATGGCGGCCAGTGCCGAAGGGTTGAAGATAATAAACATTTGAGAAAGATCTTCAATCCACCTATATCCTGAAAATTACAATCGGATGACGCGTTCACGCGAAATTGTAGTTTTCCGGCGAATTGATATATCCTTACTGAACAAATCTTTATGAAAATTTATGCTACACGAAAGCTTAATCAAATCTTTGGAGAAAGGAACAAAAACAACCAAATATTACCTCATTAAAAAATCAATATTTTTTGAGTATCCCTATGCCATAATGCTTTTGATACATCCCTATACCATAATGCGGTGTCTCTATTCCCCATGCCATAATGTTGGTGTCAAAACACAATCCGGATAGAATAGGACGCATCCATCGTCTCACCAATTTGTAAAATGAGGCCAAATCAAACCATGTCTTTAAGCTCTTCAGTGAGGACCGTCACATCTTCTTTGTTTTTAAAAGAAGCAAACACCGGCGTTTTTCATATGTTTTTAGAAAATATCGATCCTGCGATCAGTTTTAATAACAAAGCATTGTCTTCAAGTAATGCATTTTTACAGTCTTTTGGAGAATTGATAACTTGTCTCCTTGTTTTTATATATTTATTCCGATATTTCTAATGTTGGCATAAAATTCGACTTATGCACTGAATACACTTCATAATTCTGATTTATCACTTCATAATTTTGAAAACTGAAATTCTGGTTGCAAAGGCTGAATTGCATTGCTAACATTGCACTATATTTCGTCTTAACCAGTAAACCAGTAAACTTAGTGTTGACACTTCGGGAAATGTGTACGAATTATAACAAATACCAGCCCCAGACATTTCAAAAACGTTTATATCCCATGCAATCAACGATTAGGTCGTTGATTTGAGTCATAAAGCGACATTTGTCATTAAAATCTTATAACTAAGATGCCGTTAATGTTGCGGCACATAAAATATGTTTTATGAGTATACTATTCGTAGCTACACAAAACAAATGAGCTCAGCATTCTAGTTCAGGTTGTTGCCGCTTATTGTAAAAAAAAATCAACTCATATTTTCAGTAATTTCTTTTCTTATTGCTGCTTGCCACAAAACGCCTAGTGAAAATTAGTATCTGAAATGAAAACATATATTTTAAAGAGAGGAGATCTCGAATATATGATTTATGACATGCAATATCCAAAGACCACTGATTATGTTTTTAGGCATAATTTTGTACCATCTGTTTTATTTATTTTTTTTAGATTAGGAGAAGAGATACTCAATAATAATGGACTAAAGGACGTCCGATTTTGTAACTCATTCTAACAAATGCTCTTAAGAAAATCGTTCTTTCAAATAATTGAAACACTTCTTGCATTACTACAATATGTCATTCTGAGGCTAAGGCTATAACTGCAGCATTCGAAAATTTCTGCAGTTATCTCTGCATTAAAATTTGAAAGTTTGCTTCGCTTTCCCTTTATACATAACCTAATGGTGGCACAATGTTCATATACCACAACAGTGGCCTGTCTGATTAATTCATCTCCGAAAAGGAGTAAAGCTTTTAATAGTATGAATAGTGTGAAAACAATTGGAGATCTAACTCATTTTCAACCATGTTTAAATAAAATTATGGATTAAATGGATCTCATTAAAATTTGTTTAATTTCTCAATTAATTTCCCCTAAAAAGTTGTATTTTTCCATTTTTTGCTTACCAAGCTGTGTTTAGTATTTTACTTAGCGATGGTAGTTCTCTATAGTAATTTTTTCTAAATAATAATGCCAAAAATAAATTATTATAAATACACTTAAATATTCATTTGATATTCATGCACTATTGTAATTACTTATATTTTTCAGTGAAAAAAGTAAATATATGCTTTTATGCATAATTAGGTGCATAGGCAGCAGATTAAATTAGACTCTAGCGCAATTGCATCGCTAGAAAAACTGATTCCCTGAGGAAAGTAGAAAAATTGTGTAGATTTTGAATGAATGCTCTACCAAACGTGGTCCATGTCCCACATTGATCCAATTAATGCATCGAAAATCCTGGAGTTGATAGGTTTTCAAAACTAAAGGGAGTAAAACACTGATTATTTATTTTGATAAAAGCATGCATATTAGAGATGAGGCTTATACACTGGAACAAGTATAAGAAATATAAAAATTCTAGGTGCGAGTATTTTTGTAAAATTATACCTGTAATCAAGAATTTTCCCAAAAAATGTTTTCCGTGTGATTCGTATCAAATCAAATAGTGACGTAATAGCATCCAAGATTTTTACAAACTAGGTCTAACTAGTAAAAGTTCAGAAAAATACCTGTTCCAAAAATACTAACTAGTATTTTCTAAAGTGGGTAAATATATATTTACAATACATACAATTTGATATGATTTGTATCCCGCAGATACAAAGCTACCAAGCTAAAATGATGATGGTGTAAGATGACCTTCAAAGGATACCGAGTTATTGGTCTGTGCAGCTTGTCAGTAACTTTCCAATGTTCAGTTACTTACTTGGCAAGTCTTTCTCTAATATAGGAGCTATCTAAGGGAAAACAATCAAAATCAATCAATTTAATTTGATTTTCATTATAATTATATGCACAAAACACTTACTGATTTCGTTCAAATTACCAAAGTCGAAAAATTTATTATGATATGACCAACTAATCCTGCTGCAAACTATATGATTTTTCCTCGATCGATCTCTGATACCAATTTTTTTCTTTTCTTTTCAATCTAAAATAGCCACTAATGGCATCAATGCCAAAAATTAAAAATTACATAAATTTTCAATTTTTCCCACCATTTGCAAAACACCCGAATAAAATACCCAAAGCAAATCAGTCTAAGTGCGAGTACTCAATTACAAACTTTTTAAAGTACAATATCCTATCAGCAAGTATTACTTACTCTCAAATATCAAATACTCACAAGTACGCTAGCATTAAATACTCACACGTACGAAATACTTGCTATATAGTACAAAAATACTAAGTACGAAACTACAAGCTAGTACGAAATACTCGTGAGAGTGAAAGTATGAAATACGGGTATGAAAGCACTAAAGTACATATTAGTATAAGGGTACTATTTCGTCAATTCATCGTTCCGTTTCGTTTGATTGAAATGAGTCAAATTGGGGAAATTTATAGGGTAAACACTTGATTACATGTACAGTTTGCAAAAATACTCGTACCTAGTAGTTTTGAATATCTTTCTAGGTACTGGCGGTTTCGAAAAAATATCTTTTCCATACACTTGTTCCAATATATAAGCCTCATCTCTAGGCCTCCTTTACTGTGGAGAGATTTGCCAAGGAGCTCAAATCAGTAACCGACCATTGAAAAGTTACTGACAAGCTGCATGGGCTAATGATTTCGTATCCTTTGATTGCCATCTCACACCATCACTATTCTAGCTTGGGAACTTTGTGTCAGGCGGATGTGGAGGGCATATCATAACCTTTCATTACACCACTGCAAATCAAAGTATAAATGTACAAACTTCAAAAAATACTAGATAGTATTTTTGGAACATATATTTTTTTGTACTCGTCCGAGGAGTACCTAGAATGTGAAAATCCTAGTACGGCCCAACTCTAATGCATGTCATCTCTTAGTACAAAAAATAGTGAAAAATAACAAAATTTTCTTGTGCAGGCAACGCTTTGCTAGCATCACAGAAGTAGCTGCATCACGTTGAGTTTAAATCACTGAAAATTTTGTTTCCATCCGATGTTTGATATTGTAAAAGTAGAAATCTTTTAAAGCATATCGTCCGAAAAGTTTTCAAGCTTTGGTAATTAAAATATAAAATCGGAATTCAACTAAAGTCCATGAATATTCGTTTCGTATATCGTTTTAATCTGATGACTGTGAGCACATTTTCAAAGTGGCGCCACTGCAACATATTTGCCACCATATTACTTCAACTTCTATCAAAGCTTGTACTTTTAAAAATCAATACATCCTGTGAATGTCAATTGGGTCTGATAGCCGGATAGTGAGTTATCGCAAACACAAATTTCAAGTGCGTAAAACATTGGCAATTTGTTCAGCAGCAAAATTTTTTCAGGAAGGCCGATGGTTTGAAGGCTATATTTTTACGTTACATTTGTAGCTACAGGGTTGCCCGCCCTTTCATCAGAAATATGTTGACACACAACCATTTTTCTTATGCCCATGCATATATAATTTGACAAATTTTCTTTGCCATCTTTTAACCACTTAACGCTTGCATGGGGCTAAAACTTTTGAAAATATGTTCATAACCAGGCTAACAGCATGACTCTTTTTCATTTTATTAGCTAATTTTACCACTTATTTTGTTATTTTGGAAATGTATTTAAACCTATAAATTCACTTAAATGCTCGCTGCCGCAAAACGGTTGAAGATATATTCTTGCAAATTTAAAAAACTTTGATATTCTAAAAAGGTAAAGACAAGTCACTTCATTTGCTCCAAAGTGATCCCATGCATCATCGCAGAAAGCTGTAACGTACTATGTTACGTTCAACGTTAGTATATTAAAATGGAGGAAATTTGTGTGTTTTACTGTTGTGAAGATCGAGTAATTTTTATCGTCCTTGAGCGAGTTTGCAATTAGATTGGTATAAACTGAAATTAATTGATAATATTTATCTTTTGAATATTTCGTTTTATCTATTTAATATCCAATTAAATTCCGCTTTCAAATTATTGCAACCCTACCTATAGCTACTTTTTCATTTGAAATGCAATTCATAAACAATTGTGCAATTTTTTTTGCCACACAAAACTTATTTATTGAAAAACGTTGGCCAGTCATCCAGGGTCATCAGTATTGAAATATAATTCAATTGTAATAGGTCAGTTCCCTTCAACCATACGACTAGTTGAACTCAACATGCATCTTAAAAATAATTATAAATTAAACAATTATCAAGTCTAAACCAATAACCCAATTCCGTTGGAGCAAAGCAACTATTTTCACAAAATCAATTAGTTAGTTATTAGAAAATCGTTTCAAAAACAGCAACTGCCATAATTTTAACACTCAACCAAATCAAAACGAACCCGACATTGACATTTGATCCGTACTGACTGTTTATTATTGTAAATCAAATTATCGAACACAATTCGATTATATTGCGATCACAGTATTTGTTGTGTTCGTTGATCACAGTATGCACCGCAGATATAACAGTGCTATACAAGACATGTAACCCACTGTTGGCACTGCCGTTTCCATGAGCAATGACTGGAAAATTTAATGGCTTAGATCTGTAATCGATTTAGTAGTAGAATCAAGCCACATATTATTTTGTAATATCACTTAATAAGATTAACAATTTGATTCTCCGCAGTTAGATCATTTCGCATTATGTAATCCATGTCAGCTATTTTACATAAATACGAAACAAAACAGAACTAAAATAACAGTTGAAACACTAGTTCAAGTCTAGTATTACAGCATGGGTTTCGAAAAGTATGTTAAGTCAAGTGCAGTGCCACTGTTTTAATGATGTAATAGAAAACGAAGGTGAATTCACCTTTTTCCTCAGTTATATTTTTACGGAGCTTTAGTAGAGCAATTGGTGACGGTAGCTAAATCAGACTTAAGAGGTCTTAGAAAAGACTAACGATTGAGAGTAAATGCGCAATGAAGAAGTGGCTAGTTAAATATGCAGTTTTTATGAAGATTTCAAAGGTTTACTATCCGAACTCTAGTTAAGTAAGTAAAATTTGGTAAGTGGGCAGAATGGAATGGAGATATTTTAATGCATAATGAAATAATCGGAGTAAAGATCTGATGACATATGCGTGAAAGAAACTGTTTTCCCGAGGTGAATGTTCGCTCTTTTCATAAATCAAAATCTGCTAGTATCTCCTCTGTTATTATTATGCTGTTCACAAAGCCAATATAAACCTCACATCTGTTCAAACTTTACTCATAAAAAATATCATGAATTGAAGCGTTGGCGATGTGTTTTCAAATAAGCCACCAGAAACTGGGGACACTAGTCAATTATTTTCGCAGTGCTGTAAAATCCTTCGTTTGTAGGCAATGAAGTCAGGGTCAATAAATCTTTTGACAAGAATTTGTATTTACTTATATACAAGGAATAAAATTTGCAAGTGTTCTTATCAAAAATAGAGTTCAAAAGCAAAGATTTATTCAGTATCGACTTTTGCACAATTTTGGTGAATTTGAATTTGGTGAATTCCTACATGAACACCTACAGTGCTATGATTTCTTGATTTTATAGAATTATAGAACCATCAGATGGTTTGGAACCACAGAAATTCTAAAATGTCAAACTAGGGTCATATGGCTGCATAATTTTTAAAATACCTCACGCAATTATTCGATTATATATAATTCTGAAATTCTCTTGCTCGTTTAATTTTCCTAAGCACGATCCAAGTTCGTTATGAAAGCTCTACTAATATTACTACTTTGCAAATTTCATTCGTAGAACAGTTTTGCTAAATATCTATAACATCTGTTTATTTAAGGTGTTACAATAAACTTTATGATTAATTTGCAATTTAGTGAAAATTGATATTCGTTAGCGTTATATCAAGGTCATTGATAATGGTGTAATCAATGATGCTGTTTAGGCAAGCTTGAATTTTTTTTGTGTTTTGAGCTTTATACGCGTGAAATCGTAAGCTATTCTAAATGTTGGCAGCACAGATTTATGAGGCCTAACCATTTCAGCTTTCATTTAAGTTGATCATGTGCAATTTCACGGAAGTGTTATTTGTTGGTTCAAAAAATTATAGCCTCTGAACATGTAAATACTCAGCGGGGAAATTATTTGAGATGTATTTTTCAATTAATACGAGCTAATTGAATTATCACAAATGATCTTTTCATGCCTATTAAACTACCAGAGAGCCTCATATAAGTCAATCCTATACACATAAAGCATAATAAAGAAATTGTAGTAAAAAAAGGAATCTTATCATTTTACAAGCTGATGTTACACATTTTGATATGTGTTAAAAGTCAGTAAGCGAAAAATGATAGTGAACAGACTCAAAATTTCGCTTCGTTAGCAATAAATTATTTTTGAGAAAAAAAAAACAGAGTATTACATACAAGGAATTTTTCTAACGAACATATTTTTCAGTTTCAGTTTCTTTGCAGAGAAGCATACAAGACTCCATTTCAAAAGTCATAAACAATATCTATGTTTTTATACATGTGGGAGTATAACTAAAAACTTCACAAGTTAAAATTCTAATCAATCGTAGATGTCGTAGATGCTGAAACCGGATAGTCTTCTCAATAACGGTGTAGATGCTGAAACCGGATAGTCTTCTCAATAACGGTGGTTATGTAGCTAAATCAATTGATATTGATGAATTAAAAATTTGGTAAGGCAAAGTTTTTATAGCTGGCGGAAGATCATACATAACGACACCAGATGAAAAGACCTGGAGCTTAATGGTTTAGTTCAAGTGGCCATCGAAGGCCCCATACTTTTTTGCAAATTGTTGTATGTCCTTTACCATCTACTCTGCCTGACGAGTCAGATCCACAAGCCAGGCCCACAAAAGCAACGCTTTCTGGATTTTCCCAGTGGCGGACAGTGACACAGGAGATGCTGAATCGTTTCTGAGACACCTGGCTCTTGGCACTTCCTACAGGTATCATTGGCTACGAGCCGCAGCTTTACAGCGTGAGCTGCAACAAGACAGTGGCCGGTAATTATCCTGACTAGTCATTTTAAGATGATATTTGGTAGCTGCGAGCTGTATGACCCCCACATGCTCCTGATTACCCAGCAGGGCTGAGTTTCTTACCGTGACCTGCATTATATTGCAAGTACTTGACCGTCTGGATAGGAATTGTGATGTCTGTCAATCCAACTAGGGGAAGAGTGGCCTCATGGTTAGCTAGCGCACCCACTTTCTCACTCTTATGACGGGGAACCCAGAAGATTCTAACTTTTCTGTTGTTGGCTAACCTGCTCAGGGCTTGCAGGCAGTCGGATATTCACTTTGATTTATGCGTGTGGGACATTAGTGCTTTGATTCCATCTTGACTGCCTGTAAAAATATTGATTCTGTCATTAGCAACATCCTCAATGGCTATTAGTTCAGCGACTTTTGGTATTACAAAGACCTCCACCTGGAAAATACTACAGTAATTAGGAACCTCGAAAGCTGCTTCTACAACGAGATTTGCAAGGCATGCTGGATCACCTACTTCTGCAGCTGTTTTCAAATATTGAGGGCTACTGTATCCATTAGCTAACTTCTTTCCTGCACATCTCTTACGGTTGCTAGATATCTGCGTTTGAAGCAAATAGTAGGGAGGAAATAGTAAGTGCATTTTGCGTGCCTCAGTCCAATACTGTTGTGGCCGTAGAATCTTTGCTGATTGTGCTCCGATTTCTTAAGCATGACAGTAGCTTTTACAGCCTCGCTTCTAACAAATAGGTCTAGCGGGGGAAGATGAAGGCAAACATTCAACGCAGATGACGATGCGATTTCATATGTTGCCGGCTACCAGACCAGGCAGCCATAACCAAAAATCTATATATAGATCCAATGCGTTAGAACATAGTTCAAGCCGCACATTTTCCCCAACATCTTTTGCTCTTTCCTCTAGATTCACCTTTGCTATCCAAAATAAGGCCCAAGTAGTTGGTGTGCGACTTTAGACCTAATCTAGCGCCACTCAATCTTATTGGATCCATCTAAGAAATCCTGTTTTTCCTCGTGAAGGATGAAATATCGGTTTTATCCAATTTTAAGCCAAGATCCACGTTGTTTTCCCGAAACATACTTGATGATCTGGCAAAGGATATGCGAAAATCTACCCGAGACTATGATTGTGATGTCATCGGTACAGGCAACAACCGTGAGTCACTTGCTCCTGAGCCTCTTTAAAATGGTTTTTTCACCAGGTTCTACAAGAGAGGTGTAAAACTCCCCCTTGAAGTATACTTCAGTGAACCTTTTTTGTAATTCGCACATCCGCTCATTCCATTGATAATACATGTAGAATACTCACGATGTCCAAAAAAGCCCCCGACCTTTTTCTATTTGACCTTATTAGATTTTCTTTCGTGTACGCGTTTTGAGCTCTAGAGTATAAAATTCAAGCCTCTCCTTGACATGAAGGTTCAAAAATCTTTCGAATACCTTGAGAAGATAGGAACTCAGGATTCAAAGGCCCGTGAAAGGCTCAGAGGTTTCAAAGGCTCGAACAAGTTTCTACCTGCTCACAATTTCATCTATACTTTGCATCGTAATCACTGCATTGAATGAATCCGTGCTACTGCTTGTCCATTCCCCATCTGGTTAAGATACTATGCTTTGTGTGACATTGTGCAAGCATGGGTAATGGTAGCTATGAATTTGGTTAATGGTACTAAATTTTCAAAAAAAAGGTCAGAAATACAAAAAAAAATGGTAAACATTTTCCACAAGCTTATTTCTTTATCTAGCTGGAAAAACCTTCAGTGACACCATCACTCAAATTTTTACCCATGAGAAAACCCAGTAGGTGTATGAATGCTAATGGTGATTCAATTTCATAACTATACTCTTATTATCGATATTACATACTTGATCATTTGCTGCGAAACCACCACCGCGGAAACGCAAATTATTCCAACAAAAACTCGGCATTGTTAAAATCATGGTAAACCTCATGACGATGAATATTTTTTCCGTAACAGTTCGCTTTGTTTAGTGATGTGGCCGTGTTAGGGGCTTAGTTTTTTTTTGACGGTAAAAGTAAAATTTATTTCGATTTGAATCAATGTTATTTTTATTTTTTATTAAAAAAAAATATACTTATTTTCCGAACAAGACATCTCACAAATGGCCAGCCTGATTTCGATATGATATTTGCATTCCTTTAGTACCATTTATCATTACCATATACCATTTTCAACCCCGTTTTTCCGGAAACAGCCCCCACCACAAGAGAACTCTACTAATGAAAAACTAAGCGAATCTAGTGGCTGGCTCACGTTGGGCGCTAAAGTTCGCTACGATGAAAAAACTACAATCGTAGCTAAAAGTGATACAGTTTTCAAGAGTTACAATAAATTTGAATTATTGATCGGCACTACTCACTTTTGGGCTGTTTAATGACTGTAGGTTCAATGTTTTCACGTCGAATTAAATTCATTTTTCAAAAAAAGTGTTTTTGACAATAGCATTTGTTTATCAAAAATTAACGAAACACGAATGCCTGGTTTAAAATGGTTACGGTAATAGAGCCATTAAATTTATGATGTTTTCGTAATAAAAAATTCAATCAAATACGTAAATAAAAAGTTATATTACTTACAGCAATCAAAAAATATGGGTAGATCCAAAAATGAATAAAATAATTTATAAAAAAAGCAAAATCTTCTAAATATCATATTAGAATACACGTGAAAAAAACTGTGAGCATATTGGCAAAACTATTAAATAACAGATGCGAATTAATCAAATATCATCATAAACCGATAGCCTAAAATTTAAACGGCATACTCCATTAACGATTTCAGATAAAGATTCAATCCAACCATAATTAGTTTTTTCATTAGAATCCATTTTTTTCTTGCTATGATGTAAAGCACGTTTATCGGAGTCGTTTGCTAGCAGTTCATAAAAGAAATCAAACAAACTACGGTTTCATTTGCTCTTTTGAAAGTGAACAGTTTGTTTTCTAACGAAGCACTGATCGATAAAAATAAACGAAAACTTATTTTCATTGTTATTCGAATCTTATTTCAAATCAAACACGATTCAGTCTCTCAATGTCAATGGAGGTGAATGATTCAAATCATCATAGGAAAAAAGGCAAATTTGAAATTACATATTAAATATCTTCAAGACCTGTTTGATGCTGCTTTAGTCTAATTTATACATATCAAGTGATAGCACACAGCAGCCAACATTGAAGTTAATTTAAAATGAAAATGCCTTGAATCGGAAAGAGTTCAACATCAACAACCGCTGATATCTTGTAATAGGTGACTTTTACCGGTTCATATCGGTTTTCACTAGTGCTGTCACGTGCAAAATCGCAGCGTTTATGCATAAAATTATTTGCTAGTTACTCATTGCTCGTCGGCCCTTGAATGGTCCTTATTATTCAATCGTGACTTTAGTCACTGCTTAATAATAAATATTTGATAGTGCTATTAAAAATATTATTGCTTGCTTGCAGAATAGATACTTTAGTAGACTATTGTCAGCTAACTACCATATGATAATTGCTGTGCAGCATATGATCACTGCTGGCAAAATTTGTAGTTTTAGCTAAGATTCAGGTTTTTATAGATTTAATTGTAGCTGTGTTTTGAAGTTGTGGTTGTAGGCCAGATTCCAGATAGGCCAGATTTATAACTTGCAGAGTCACATTTGTTACTTTGCTTGGGACTCTTTGGAAGGTGATTGTAATGGTTTGTAGGAAACCAGTAAACTAGCTTAGCAAAATGCTTTTATAAGGATGCAATGTTAAAATAATAAATATTTCGATATGTTCACATGTAAACTAATACAAATTATCAAATGATAAACTTGCTGCATCTGCCTTCACTATAAACACTTATGCAATCTCTCTAGAATAAATCATGAGAAAGTTTACTACACTGAAAGAAAAATCTTGGTAAAATCAACAATTTTCCTTAGTTGTTTTTGCGTCAACTACGGGCTATAGTTAAAACAACCATAAAAAAATAGTTGATTACTTTTATGCACCATGACGCGTGGTTGATAAACAACGTCCGTGGTGCAAAAAAAGTAAGCAACCACAAACAATGGTATTCCAACCATATACATAGTACGAAATATAGGCAGGGGAGGTGTGAATGCCGCAATTGAATTTGGTGTATCACAATGCAGCGACAATGTCGCTGTCAATGCAATCAAGGCACCAACCAAATTCATTTTTTTTTCTTTTGTATTGCTAAATCCTGTTGTACGAGTATTAGGTTGGCCAGACCATTCAACCTAATTCAATCAGATTTACTTCAACCTAGTGGTGATGCCAACCTATGGTAGGTATCACCGCTAGCGGTGCGGCAAAATTAGAAATTTGGCAAATTCTGCCGCTGCCGCAAATTCGGCCGCAGCCATTGTGCGCGTTACCATACAAAACAGTGCATTCTAATTTTTTGACTGCGCTTTGCCGCAGCCCACTGTTTTGCCACAGCGGAAAACGCTGTATTCTGAACAAAATAGCGTCATGCAACGTAATATAAAGGCTTCACAGCATAACATGAATATGAATTATATCGAACAGCAAACCGAACACAATTTTGCCATGTATCATATGAAACTTCTATGATAGAATAGGAGTATGAGTATGAGGAGTATGAAAAATCAACAGTTTTCCTTAGTTTTGCCATCAACTAGGGCTATAGTTAAAACAACCATAAGAAAATAGTTGATTACTTTTATGCACCATAACGCGTGGTTGATAAACAATTTCATTCGGAGCATGAAAAACGTCCAAATGTTGAAACTATTCTACTTTGCGTAGAATAATTCCAAAGACTTTGCTCACTGAATTACGTTTGTTGAAATCAACTATTGCAAAGTAGTTTAAGTACCATAAAAACTGTTGATAATTCGAAACGTTGAAGTTTTGAGTGAATTGATGAATATTTTCTATTTATCAACTAATTTTCGTGGTTATGAAACAATTAAAACAGTTGATTTCATGAACGTTGCGATATTTTTTGTATAACCAGAGCCAACTACTTTTATATCGTTAAATTAACTATATTAACATAGTAAAAATAACTATTTTCCTTAGTTCATTTAACGATTTTGAATGAATCGTTGCAATACTATTAAAAATAGTTGAATCAACCAAGAGTTTTTCTTTCAGTGTACAGAATGCATAAGATACAAGTATATTTACTCATAACAAATCATTATAATCAACGCGAAATGTAAACTATTAGCGCTTGGACTAACGTAATCGTTGCGGATAAGCAAGTGGGTTAGATTTATCAAAATGGATATACCCGTATACTAGCAATGTTTACACAAATAATTTTTGTATGTAGGTAGGTACCTACGATTCGCATTAAGATAATCTGACGTTTGTTTAGACAATCAATCACTCATTCACTCTCGTGAGCTTTGCTAAATCTCAACGACAATGTCAAGTTGAAAGTCTTTGAGTTCATTTATCTTATTTTCCTCAGTGCTTATTACTTCATTTCTATGAAAAAAATATTCCATTAAATTGCAAAACTAATTATAAAATATCTACCGTTCACTCTATGGTATTTTTATTTCTCTACACGCATATGCTATTGTAGCACGATATCGATACTTTCAAAATGCATGTATTACCTATTCTGAGCTTATGTTGTTTTGAAAACAAACTAAAAACAATAGCATGACTGCCTGTTTGTTGAAAGCATGCTGCATATGTATTCATAGGTATTATCAGACAATTTTGTTTCTAAATAAACGCAGGTGGCTAATTAGTAATTCTTATGAACATTAACTGTTATAATTTTTAGAATGCTAAAAAACAGCCTAATTTTCAATACTTTTTTTCACCTCCTATATTTTGTATAAATTTTAAAATTTGCATTGGTAAAAAACACGTTTTCAAGATTACAAAAAAAAACATATTTTTTATATTTTTCATTTTTCTACTTATTTATGGAGGGCGCCAAAATTGACGTCTCGAAAAATGCCTCGTCATACTGCGGACACATAATCTCAGGAATGAAGAATCTGAAACAAAACAAATCAAACCACATTTTAAAGAGGAATGTTTTTTACGTGATAATCTACCACAATATTTACAAAAAAAAATGATCGAAAAAAATGGCGGTTGTTTGAAAATATTTTTCGAAAAATCGTTATTTTTTTCACTTTGTTTCGCTTGCCAATTTTTTTCGGGTTAATTTTTGGCCTATATTGTGGTAAATAACCACACAAGATACTTGAATAAAGTAGTGCACTAAATTTGACTTAAATCGGTTTGGCCAATCCGGAGAATAAGTGTCCGCAGTTTGAAAAAAACATCATTTCGAGAAAAACGCGTTTAAAGTTTTTTTCCATTTATTTATTGAATATTATTTAAAAAATATGTTTTTATCACCTACAATTGTTCAGTCTGCAATCCCTGGACAATACATAAGTATTCTTGAGTCTACATAAGCCAGTTGCTCTTGCAGTTGGGCAGTTCTTTTGGCCAAACGCGCTTCCTTTGCTGCTTTTTCTGCCTGACTTATGTGCTCTTCATCTTTTTTTTCGCAGTGATTAAAAGCAGCGGTCTGCCGTAAACTGCCGTAACTTCTTTCATTTTAGGAATATCTTAACAGTGATTTCTGAAGGTATAATAAATTGAAAAATGCAAAAAACAAAAAACTGATTTTATCAAAATTATAACCGGTACTACCCCCTTAAAAATGGCTTGACATTTCAAACGAAACTTCAACTTAAGATTACTGGCGTGAATAATCTGAACTAGGATTTTTGATAATTCCTTGCATGTTTGATGTCAATTAAACGATAACTGAGATAAAATGGATATTTTACGCTGAGCGCTATTTATTTGACTGGGAAAAATCTACGAGTTTTGAATGGTATTGTAACATGAACATCTATATTCGACTAACGTAGGCATGACACTAAAATAATATTGTGAAATATCCACAGCGAAAACAAAAGTGTACTTGTTTTGGTTTTTTTAGGAAAGGAAAGGAAAGGAAAGGAAAGAAAATATCTTAGTTAAAAAAAAAAAAAATCTAATCTGATTTAAGTTTCTTTAGCTTCGAAACCAAATATTTCAAATTAAAGTCATATTTTTCCTTTAAAAGCTAAATATATTTCAACTGTTTGACAAATATTGATATTTCGAAGTTAAGCTGCCGTCATCTTCTGTGTCTACAAAGATGATCACGCTCCATTATGATAAGAATGATAGGCGTAGGCTAAATTCTAGAAATGCCAAGATCTATCTATATTATTAGTCGCTTACTTTGTGCTCCCTGCTTATTAGTTTGAACCTTAAAACTCCCAGTGGAAAGAGAAAGGACATTCTTCAGACTCATTTTTCAATTTCTATTTCGATATTATGTTAAACGACTAGTCAACCAAGCGAACAGAATAATATTACAATAATTTAACCTTGTGTTAATTTGATGGCGTTGTGGCTGCATGAAAAAAATCAACCCAACATTTTCCTCTGTCGCCATTCAGGCCTAACTAAATTCCATACAATAACATAAAGAATATTTCTTAGATCGTGACAGTGAAAAATGCTAAATAGCATGCAAAAACTGCACCGGCTCGATTCCCATAAACTTCCACGTCCAACAATTGCCACATTTATTGCGGCAAAGCAATCAAAACTGCAGCAACATTGTTGTTGAAAATCGATCTGTATAAGTTGTCTTTTCTCAGCCTCATTGCACTTCAATACGAATTCGTGTCCGAGGTCAGCAACTTAAGATCAACCGCATTCCTCTATACTCTTGGATAGTATGCACATTCGAGAAGTAGGTACCTACCACACATATTCACTCAAGACGATAACGACGTAGCTAACAAGGTGCGAAATTTTCATCATAGGATATTTTCTATTAAAATCGATTTGCCATTAAATCGCACAGTCTTTGATAGTGACCACAAAGAAAAACGGGAATTTGTTTTGTGTTCTTTTGTGCAAACTGTGAACCGGTCTGATGAAATATAATGAAAAAAAAAAATACCAGGAAAAAGATAGTGAGAAACAACAAAAGATATGAGGCGAAGAAAATGCTGATTAGAAAAAATGTCTTAAAAACGAGCAGTAAAAATACATAAACTGTTATGTATAATCGTGAATTGAATTGAAAAATACCAATTATTGTCAATGTTAATTAAAAAAGCTGTCTACTAAATGCTTGTTTGTTTATTTGAAACTGCATAAATTTCTAGGCGAATGAATTGATGTACGATAAATTGAGACAGAAGTTTGGATGATCGTGTGAACAAATCTCATTAAAATGAATGATCAAACATAAGTAACTATAATCGGATAGTAATCAAATAGAACTCAGCACAGCAGCAGAAGTAAAAAAAAATCATTTTGGGCTCTGAGGTAATCAATTCATATTGGTTAGGATCTAGGTGCAGGATCTAAGGTTACCGACGAGGTATTTATAATTTGTTCACAGCCAGAGTTAGTATAGGTACGTATAAAAGGTAATTATGTAGTTTAAATTGGCGAAAAAAATTATTTAAGTTATCACTACAAACTACTAAAATTCTTTAAAGAAAAACATTTGAACGGCCAACGGATTTTTTTGCCGGAAATTTCCAGAATGTCCTTCAAGCAGCTTGACGATTGATATTATTACCAATTCTTTAGGGCTGTATCAAGTTAGGGAACAGAAAAAAGTCTGCCGAGGCCAAGTGCGCAGACATCGGATCATTTTGAATACTATTGGAAAGTACGTCAAAAGCAAGCACAGGGGTTTTCTCGTCTGCGAAGCCTTGATAATGATGGTGTGAGTAGTCATTTTTTCGATTCTTATCTTGCCTACAATCGTTCAAATAATTAGCCGCGGGGGTGAGTTCACATGTTCGTGGATGGACGTCCGATTAAATTTTTGCCCTCCACACTTTCCTAACTGTCTTTAAAGCACTTGCACTATGTCACAATATTAGCTTTTGACAGGTTTTCATCCCCAAATACTTGCCGAATCATGGTCAACGAGTCCACGGCCGATTTTTCGGACCTCACATAAAACTTGATGACAATAACGCTGCTCGATTTCTTGTTGCATTTTTTTCGTTCGATCGGGGGTAAAATTTGATTTCACTAAAACCACGATCCACACCAAACGGAGGCTCGCAGGTAGCTGACGCGTGGTACTTTTTGAAGTTTACTTTCCTTTTTGACAGCGCAACGTGCTGCGGCATATAGTCGCGTCAAAAAAAATAGGAATCGTTACTTTTTATATACACGCTAATAGGTGACATGAAAATGTGACTTGATTCTAAATTAAAAAGCAATCAGTCAACGCTTCTATCCACTAAACTGTTGCCACTAAACTTTGTACTAATCATCATCCAGTTTTTATCTCAACAATGCAGAGCTTAAAAAAAGAGCTTACAGTTATAGAGCTTACATGTCTTAAAGTGGAAATTGAAGATATCCCTTGATTTCAGATTCGACCATTTATATTAGGCGTGTTTTTTGCTCCCCCTATCCATAACAGAACAGAACAGACGCATTGAAAAAAACAACAACTCCTGTCCCAGTGATTTCACTGGTACAAGAGTTGTTGCTGTTTCCAATGCGTCTGTGCTAGATAGGGGGATTTAGCTTCATTATTAAAATAGCGAAAACGATTAGGTCACCTCTCCATATAAATTTATGCAAATGGCTGATTTTGAAATTTTTAGAAGTACTGAGAAATGCTCAGTTGAAATTGCCATTTTGTCATTTTGTCAGCTATACCGAAGCTACTTCAAAAAATTGTTTGTGATAAACTTAGAATTGCTATTGATCCCCTTTTTCAGAAAAGGCAGGTAAACTAAACCCAACTTTCGAATGTTGCACGTCGGAAAAAGGGTATCAAATCAATACTATATACTTGACCTTGATATTTTTAAATATTAACTGGGAAATGCCTTTATTTCATGAAACTCGTTACATCGGTTTGATTGCTATTTTCTCTCCAAAAAAAATTATTATCTCCTCTGGGATAATTCATGGCATCCACCTAAAGCCACTGTTGTTAAATATTTTCATTTTGGATATCTTGGAGATGTTATTTGACACTCCCCGCTTTTTTTAGGCGCACGATATGAAAAAGTATTACTATTCAATAGGGAACTGATTCAAATTTTCTTCAGTTAAAACTCTTATTGCTTGAGCAATGATAGAAGACAACTTAATCTTAGCGTTGAAAAATGCCATAAGCTTTTCCCGTCAGACCTTTATTTTAAATTCTGATTACCACCTATTCACGTCTTGTGTTCCACAAAGTAGTCATTTGGGCCTCTTGCTGTTTGCCTTTATTATAAACTATGTAGATTCCATTCTGCAATTATCCTTTTGATTTATGTCGATGACACTAAGGTTGATAGGAATCCTAAAGATTGTAATGATTTGCAGCAGGATCTAAACAAATTTGACAGCTGCTATTCGGATAATAATCTCCTTATTAATTCTAACAAATGTACTATTGTATCTTGCCCACGCAAAAATAATTCTGTAATTTAAGAACACTCGCTTTCAAGTGCACCTTTAAATAGATCAGCGAAAGTATTCGATGTAGGAGTACTGCCGAGTCATTCATTAACATTTTACGATGACATCATATCAACCCTTGTGAAAGCTAGCAAAGCCTTAAGCTTTGTCAGCAGACGCTTCTATAGCATTGAACGACATTTTCCTGACTAAGACCCTTATTTACAGCCTAGCTAAACCTATTGCCGAATATGCAAAGATTGTATGGGCACCGTATCAAAAAGTTAATGTTGATCAAATTAAATCCATTCAAAAGTGGTTTTTATGTTTCAACTACCGTATATATCTCGTATATTTTACAAATCCAGTTTCAAAAGTGATTTATTCAAAACTTAAAATTCTTTAACAAACCAGGAAATGTTCTAAATAGTTGTCTCGAACGATTATAATTATCTTATGAAATCTAGTAGTAAATTGCAAACTTATTTGTCCCCTATCATTCAAACTAACATTCAGCTAAAAAGAACCTGCTTATCAAGTGCATCAAACACATACTGCATTCCATTAAAGTATCAAATTTTCTCATGCAAAAACCATACTACATTTGTCAACACTCGAAAAAGTTGAGTAGATCTAGTAAGTTCCCATCTATTTTTTTTTTAAATTACAATTAAGCTGACAATCTTTTTTCTAATTGTCTAGATCACCTTCGCGAAATCGGATTAAATATCAGCTGAGTCCGAATACTCTGGTGATTTTACAGAGTGTTTGTTTGTCATTCTAATATTTTTCGCACGTTTCGTTGCAGGAACGAATCTTAATCAGCTTAAACACAAGTTCAACAAGTTGATTATACAATTTTTTTCACAGTTTATCTGAGCAAAGAATACGATAATCACTTGATTAGACTTTAATATATTGGTGTCTCACCATTTTCTGTTGTTTACTGCAGCAGTTCAAATTAATTGTTGCTCTTAAATGCCATTTAGAATTAATGTTTTTGAGTCTAACTACCTAAATATCTGTCGCGAAAAAATCTTAATACTGACATATGCTTCCCATGTGCTAATACATATATGACTCATTGATATTACAAGATATTCTAATCACTGCCATCTCACCTAGACAAATTACTCTTAACTACTCTTACTGTATTTTATCTCTAAACAATCAACGTCACTTTAGGAAATCAATATTTTTTCCCGTTTACAACTAATTTGCAAGGTCGAAAGCCTCACACAAGATCGACAGAACTGGATTGAAAGTGGTGAATACTAATGTCTCGGTATTATCATCGATTAAGATTTTGTCGAAACAAATAAACAAAACCAGATTGTCATCTACTTGACACGTTTTTTTTGTGTCTACACTAAGAAGACTTAAAGCTTTCGGGTAGTATAGCGAAATGTTAATGGCATTTTAATATCAGGAAAGGTGTTAGAATTGATTTTCATGGATGATCTCGGACGTTTTTTATTCAGTTGCAGTTAGTGTTTTTATGTATAGGTGTTTATGGAATGGTTTTATTGAGAAAATATAAAAAAATAATTGTTTTATTTTATAATGTTAGAATAGGTATAACCAATAAGTAGTATTTTATGACAATGTTGCACACAATAAGCAACTTCGTCTAGTACATCCCTTTTAGAGCAAATGTTTGATTCTAGTTGAAAGCTAATTTCCCATTATTCTTAGGTTGAAAGCTAATTTCACCATTGGTTCAACTCGGATATTTTTTCAGCCACCTGTTATTTGAACTTATCGTGAAGTTTGCTCAAACATTCAAATTATCTCCCGGATTGCATCCGGAATCACATACTCGACTGGGCAATGCTCTTCTCCCTGACTTGCACAACTGTAGTGCATGAGCTAGTATGATGTCAATACAAACGTATTTGCTATTAGCTTGGCTTCTATTAGCATTTTTTGGCTGCTTGCAATCATCCAAATCATTTTTTATAGCACTAAGCAAACAATGCAAAAATAATACTTGAAAATTGTTTGAAGTGTTTCAAGATGTCTATGCATCCTCTTATAAATGGCAATGAAAATCCTGGTAACACGTGAAGTGTTAAAAAATAGACGATTTTTTTAAATCGATCATAAGTAGATCTCTTAGATCCACCTATTCACATGCACGCGATACGTGACCATGACAAGATGTTTTAGGTAGCGAATAATGTCCGGGGGCCGGCTTAAGCATATTTTTTAGAACACATGATCAAATATCCCACTAACTCACTGAATGCATATAGTAGATAACGCACAGTATAAGTATGTTTGCTTTCTTCTTAAAATTTGAGTGGCAAAATGCTTGCAAATAGTTATATAACACAGCGACTGGATCTGAAAAAGCTTGAGTACGCGAAAGAACAAAAAGTGGGAAAGAACAATTTAAAGGAGCAGTGAATTAAAAAAAAAACGAAACCGATTTGTCTGCCAATTTTAACACTGCGAAAAATTTCCACAACAGTTTTAATTGAACACAAGTGGAAAAAGCGTAAATCGTTGTTTGATACAAATAATGATCCAAAGATATGAACTCATTTGTAAGCATTTTAATAAAAAATTAATTTATTTCTAATTTGCACTATTCTTACTAAAAAGACCACTTTTGGTCATCCTGTGATAAATGAGAAAAGAATTAAAAAAATATATAAAATTAAGTATAAACATTGTAAGCCATTTATCCATCTATCATTCTATTTCAGCATATTTATAAAAGTCTGAGAGGAGTAATTTTCCGGTAGTTTTTGAGAGCTGGTTCAGAAATATTCGAATTTTATAATTTAGATTGGCAGTACAATTGAAAAAGTGATACATTGGAAAAAGGAGTAGAGTGCCTGTATGCGTAGTTGCTAGCTCGAATCCAGCCATAATCTTGCTCTGGGCTTTGAATCAACCTAGCTCTGAACAATTATGCGATTAAAATCACTCTCGTTCTTCAAGTCTGTTCGCAAACTTCAAGCACTAAAAGTTCCTGCAAGATTTTTTTTTAATGAAGTGGAGAAAAATTTGGAAAAAGTATAAAATCACTCTTCTCTAACTTCTTGCAAAAGAATAAAAGAGTTGAAGTATAGATATTGCTGTTGTAGCTGTTGAAATATAGATATTGCTGTTGTAGGTCAACCTGCCACAATAAATTAAAATATTCACCCGAAATACAGGACGATTCGCAGGTCCAGATCACCAGCAATCTCCTACATGTTAGGTTTGTTTCCTAAATTGGTTGTTTAGGTCGTTCCTTAACCATTTCGGGTTAGAAAAAAGGCGTAATTTTTTGTGACGACATGGCTTCCCTCTTTTTATAAATTCCGCCAAATTTTTCTCTGCTAGAAATTTCTAGCAAAGTGGTCCAATCGTCAAGGAGTCCCACAACTGATTAATTGAACGTTGTTTGTTTGCAACGAAGAGACACAGAGGCATGAACGCAGATGTCTTTTTTGGGTCTCCTTCTTGTTTGGCCAGTTTTTATTCGAGATATGCGCCTTTATTTTTCTGGTTTTCAGTAAATTATCTACTGCTGCTGCAAAAAGCGAGAAGTTTTGTTAGAGGTACAAATGCTTTCTGCTTTTCAATCACCGGAGCACTCGGAAAATTAGTTCCAAGCAAAGTCTGCAGAAATACCTTTTTTGACTCGGTAAAATAACCAAAAGATTGGTCCTTCTCCAGCTCAAAAGATTAGTCCTTCTCCTAGACCTTGCGAAACTTCGACGTCTCTCGTGTACCTTACAGTGCCTCACAGAATAATCAGCATACTTCCCTCCTGGAGGTCCTCCCCAAAATCTTAAAGGTTCTCTGTGTAGTTCTATATGCGATTCAGTTATCATCAGTGCTGCTCTTCAAGCTTGATTGAGGAGTTTCCTAGTGCCATTTTGCAGCATCTAATCTTAGTGATCGGTCAAGCCTCTCCACAGCTACCTATTATGTCTCTGTTTAGATTGCTCAACTGGAATTCTATTGACTTTTGCGACTTTATTCTACCACTACGATATACTCTGCCTGCAAGAAATCAATTGACCTTAGCCTAATCAATGTTTCTTGGAAACCTTTTTTCTTCCAATGGGTGTAGCTAAATCCATAATCTGCTGAAATAAATACCAAGCTAATAGGTAAAATAAACACCAAGTAGCGGTGATCAAAGACTGAGACCCTATACGATACTTGCTATTCAGCTATTGATCTAACTATTTCAGATGAACATAGTAATACATAAATAACATCGGTTCTGTCAGAGGTGACAAAAATTGGAGAAAACTCAATGTTTAAAGTCGTTAGCCTCGCAAAAATTATAAAATCAAGGAGTATGTTGGCTTTGGTGTTACATTTGCTTCTACTCCCTCTCGTGTGATTGGAGTTAGCATTGCAGCCAACCAGAAATTCCAGTCTCTCCGATTCAGCACACTGGACTAGGTCTTCCAGCTCCTATGTTGACGGTGGAAATAAGGAGTCAAAATGAATGTAAGCTGAGACGACAATTGTGCGTTTCAGTCTGTCATTTTTCCGGTACTGCACGACTCTACACGCTGATAGATTCCGGCTTGAAAACTGTCAAAGCGTGGTCACGTCAAGCAGATTGGAAAGCAAAACACAAGTCTTCGATCTTGTTGATCTTTCTTCATAAAAGGTCTTTGCCCCTTTAATTGGTATTCGCCCCCTTTGAACCTACGGCTCCTGTGTAAGTGCAAACTAGGGGGAAGTTTACAGTTTTGTAAACAGTTCGCTCAAAAGAAAAGACGAAGCCTTAGCATGCTACAAGCTAATCTTAACAAATTTTATACCTTCAAGCATAGTAATGTCCAGAAATGATGTGTGCGATCATCTTCACAAGGATCTTTAGAAAAATTCCGCGTGACCTCAGTGAACAAAGCTTTATAGAAGAGAATTACCACAGGATTTTTGCGTTTTGTTCTGAAGTCATACCGATAGATAGTTACAAATAATAGATGCTTCAAGTTTTTCTGGATTTGGCTGAGTTTAACCGAACACAAGAAGTAGCTCAGCATCATGCGGTATCTGTTCCTGCGCACTGAGAAAATTCTATTATCAAGTACGATCATCAGGTGATCTTGCACCTGATAATTCCTCTACCTGATAATTCAGTGTTTTATATCATTATCCCGATTCGAATTTCCAAAAAGTACCTTTTTACCGGACACTTCCAGCTAATGCTGTATTTGCCTTTTCGGAGCCTGTAGCCGCAGGAGATGCTATCAATAAGTTCGAAGACTTGCTGGACAAAGAATCTTCCATGATGGTAGCCACTGACATCCATTGCAGTCATAGCTGAGGTTGCAGAACCCGTGCCTTTGCCTTACTGAGCACGTCCAGCATGGGTGGATTTCCAGACTGACTGCCAGCTGCATAGATAAAATTCTTATGGCTCATCTTCATGTTGTTTGCCAAGCACTCTTAGCGTGACATCTTGCGATGCACAGGCCACATCTGCCACGACAAGGCTATACCCGATAGAAGGAGCATATATCATACTTTTGTACTTTATATTATACTCTTTTGTTCCAATGCCAATCCCTTTGAACACTACGGCATTGAGTGAGTGTTATCAAAGTAGCCCTTTGAAGATGTCTATGAATTGTTAACACTAATTTCTTTAAAGAATCCTGCATTAAATCTTCTAAATAATGAACAAATTTTCCTAAAACCTGAAAAACCTATAGGGAGTGGCACCAAAAATCGTTGTTCAAATAGCAAAAAAAAAGCTGAGCCAGCATTCCTAATCATGAGCAAGAACACAAAAACACAAAACACAAAAACATTTGAAAAATAAGAAGAAAACTTTTTTTCAGATATTATGATGAACTGACGTACTTAATCTCGGAATTAATAACTTTTTAGCGGTTCATAATAAATCTATAACAAATTCCCAAGCTCACACTTATGTCAAACTTAGATACGAAGTAAAACGAAATCATCAAATTTAGAACAGATAAATTTATGACATTAAAGAGAAATCTTACAATTCATAATCATCCTATGTAATCAGAAAAAAACTATACTGCAATTTAAGACACATCATATAATATTTAGATTGCTTGACAATAAATATAAGCTGTAAAAATTGATTTAGCAATAAAACTCAGCTAATTGAATTCGTATTCAAATCACAGCTAAATGTTCGAAAATCATCTGCGGGACATTTCTAGAATCAATCGATCAACCGCAAAGCTCACATCACGGCTGTTATCTTTCGTGAAAGTTTCATGAAACCAACACCTTCCTACCTATAACACATATGATACTTTGTCCGTAAATTAAATTTAATCTAATTGCGAATCGCTTAGAAAAACCAAGCACTAAGCCCGCGAAACTCTTAATGCATCGACTAACTATCGACCATGTATGCATGTGACAATATTTGCACGTTCGCAAATTTGTGGTTTGGCACGAATTGGAGTATCTACGGAAGAGTTGTGCATGAAAAAGCTGTTGTAGTATATCTTAGCGAATACAGATTGCTGCTCCTCGCCGAAACTCGGCTCAGCGAAGCACAGTACGATACGGCTCTTAAGACGAATCTCGCAAAACTCAAAGACAACAGCACAACTGGTCTGCGAAGATAACCGCGAAACTCCGCGATCTGGGTCCGGATCCGTAACGACTTTGGTGCCAGTCCGAGCCACATACTACACAATACAGGTCCCTAAGTCGGACTCGAATACTGCATTGGAGCCCAGTTTGTCACAGACTCATAGCTGCGCAGACGTGTATCACTATCATATACGGAGTACTTCGGCTATCTGTGCGAAAACGGCCAGAAAAGTGTTAGGCTTTCGAAAAATGAACAAATCGTTTTTGAAAATTCATATCGTGTGTTGCAAAATAATCAAATAGTAAAAACGGTCATAAAAATTGCTGATCGGATTCAATTAACGGATTATCGTATCGAAAACGAAAAAGTGATATTTTTCGCTTTCCACCAAACGAAAAACCATCGACAACGTACAGCGGATTTGTTTGCAGTTCCATCGAAGGTTTTTCCAATCAAGATCGCGCTGATCGTGAAAATTCCTCGACCCATTGCATCCAGTTGATTCACTGAGCGATTCAAGCTTCATATTTAACGAGTAAGTCAAATATTTTGTCATATGCACGAATGTATAACATTCGTGATAATATGCAAATTTTCAATCCGGGCATGTTAAATTCTACTATCAACATCATGCTCGACTGCGACAAAGCGAAAACACCCAGTGCACAACACTTTACCACCGAATGTTACACTTAATACAATTACTGAATAGGTCTGAAAAAAATTAGTTAAGTAAACGGACCAGATCAAGTGGCTTCTGGCAGTGTGATTTACAGTGCTATTTTCCTCAAAACGTTTTCAGTGTACCTACTTTGTTTTTCGCATTAATATTTATTTTTTTGTTTTTCGTGTTTTGATCTTACTATCGGTACAGCTCTCATTTTAAAATATTTATTGCATTACCGTATTTATCGAAACATTTTTTTTGGTGATAAAACATTTTATTTTTATAAATTGGTGTCTTTTGTTTCAGAAAACAACAATGACAGCCGGTTCGGGTTACAAAAACGACGCTTACGATGGCGATGAGCCAGTTAAGGTGAGTTTTTGAATATTTTACCTACTTTTTTTTCAAAATATTTCGAAGCTGACGTCGATTATGATTTCGCTTTGCGAAATTTGATCAGAAAACCAGACAAATCTGGTTCAATCTCGTAGACTATGATAATATTTTTCATTTTGTCATCTTTATAAGCATTTAAATTATGTATTTGATTATGCATGGGTACTGAAAGCAACAGTGGAAGTGTCAAAGTGAATATGATTTAAAGCAAGAAACAACACCATTCGACTCCCAAAATAACGAAAAATCAATGAACACGGTTTTTTAAAGAAAGTTTCTGAAATTATTGGAAAGTCACAGTGCTGCTATCGTTCATTTATAGCATCAAGCATTCTTTGGTAAAAATCACATAAAAACTCTATCAAAAATTCGAACCGATATCAGTTTTCAGTTTTATCCAAGTGCAATTTACTACTAAAATCATTCAAGCTTATCTGAGTGATCTTACCTGCCAAATTGATTGCTACTTGAGCACTATTGATTTGTTACAATATCTTTTACATTGGAAGCTTTAACAACTTATGATGAGCAATACATGCAACAAATGTGCTGACTGACACACTTCCAACGAAAACTCCGTCGAATTGTTCGTTTGTTTGGACTTGATTGCGACCGAGACCTTAAGTAACTTTTGTTTACATCAACTAGCATTCCGGCGGTAATAAAATTTATACGTACATAAGTGTATTATTGTTTAATTGTCAACTCGAACTAATTTCAATTGCTAGTCTTATCACAAGATTTCAAGAGAACAATTTCCATAGTCGAAGCAAGAGCTTTGAAATCTTTTCACGGGCTAGTTTATCAGATGTGTTTATGCTTTCGTAGATGGCTAACGACCATTCTAACTGCATCCTTTATATTTTGTAGTTGATATATTCGTAATGATCATGCACATAAAATTCACTCAGCGCCAAATCAGAACAGAAACGATTTGGAGCTGAGTGAATTTTAATAATACTTACTATATTTACTTACTCACGACTTCTGACAATTCAAAATTTTAATAACATACTTGCCTCTTAATTTTCCACTCAAAATTGAGTAGTTTAATTGAAAAATATATGGCATTTATAAGAATTCTCATGACAAATAATGAATAGTTTGCAATAAATTGTCAATATATCTAATGATACTTTACGATAAAATAAATTATCCTGATGCATGCATGTGTCCAGTGCCAAATTTACATTCATTTTTTTTATATATTTCGAGCAGTTTAAGCATGCTATTTTACATGAGGGAAATATAGAGATAGTGTTCTTTTTCATATTATGTTCCATACGATCAATATTGCAATGTTTATAAACTTCATGTTTACTTCACGTATTTTTAGTTATTTTCGGAGAAAATTACTATTATGATCACTCTTTCCAAAAATTTATGTATCCAGATATAAACTTTTCGAGTCAAATTCATAACTTTTAGGTACAAATTCATAATATTTTCAGGTCTAATTCATATTTTTTCAAATCAAATTCGTAAATTTTCGATACCAATTCATGAGTTTTAAGTCAAATTCATAATTTTTTTGAATCTAATTCGTAGTTTTTTCGAGGCAAATTCACGCCAACATCATAATTTATGAATTTTATGCGTCAATTATAATCTTATCTTAAAAATGTATGAATTGAACTCAAAAAAATATGAATTGCACTCACTCACTTATGAATTTGACTCGAAAAAATTGTGAATTTTATTCGCAAAAATTATGAATTTAACTCAAAAAAGTTACGAATCTGATTTGAAAACTTATGCACTAGCATGTAAAATTTGTGAATTTAATTTGAAAAAATTTGAATTAGACTCGAAAAATATTATGAATTGGTGCCGAAAATCAATGAGTTTAACTCAAAAATAGTTTATATGTCAACCTAAAAATTCAGTGGTTTTGCTCTGGATAACGTCGATCAAGCTGAAAATTCAAGGGAAAATTTGTATAATTTTTTGGTAAAAGTAAGCCTAAGAAATGAAAATTGATAATTTTTCTAGCTTGATAATGCTAAAGTTTTGAAAATTTTTGATCCTAAGTGAGCGTGAAATGCTAAAAAATTTTGAGCTGTAATTTCCCACAAATTTATCATATTACGAAATTAATGAGCAGATTAACGGGTTTACGAAATATACTCGTGTAGTTTTCAATGACAATCTCATAGCTGTGGCTGGCACGTAAATAAAATGCATTTAAATGATGAAGTCTCCTGAGCAGTTTTTAGGAAAACCTAGAAACGGGTGATAAATTTGATGCTTTATCTACACAATCAAAATAAAATGCACCAAATAACCTATGTTATAGCACTCGAAATTGAATTTTCGAAAACTGACGGCCCGAAGCAGACCAAAATGAAATTCACAAAATGTATTGGTATTGAATAAGACCAGGTCTGATAGAAGTTTAATGAACATGTTGGCAAACTTGCAAATATGATATCAACTTGAAATAACTCTCTAGAAAATAAAAGCTGTTTGTCCTGTATTTTTCGATGCTGTCATCAATATGTCACCGTAGATTGGTCTTGCTGTTAGCTAAATTTGGTAGAAGTGTGGCTGCAAAATTATTGAATGGGCGCTAGCATTTATAATTTTGGTATTTTGCCTAAGAAATACTTAAATAATATTTTCAAACTAAAAAATAATAACTTCCAATATTATGAACCCTGAAAAGCTCTTTTCATCTATAACTTCCAAAATACTTATTGGATCAATACAAAATTTACAGAATTGGTTGATCTTAACATGAAGCAGATTTGATTTGCTTTTGATTGCGGTGCTAGCAACCAGGAGCCAGCATCGGGCATATTTGTCATTTTAGCACTGAGAGATGCTACCAAGAAATTTTCGTTTAAGAAACACCCTAAAATGAAAATAAACAAGATTTGTCTATTTTTTCTAAATTTTGAAATTTCTGTGAGCAGTAACCTTAAACTCTGGCTCTTCTTATTGCTTTTGATGCATTCATAAAAGTTAAAAAGAATCAAAAGGCGCACGCCTGATATACTTGTGATACCGGTGATTGGACAATTCGGTAAATTCTTTTTTGACAAATTCTAGCAACAAATTTCCATATGCTAAATTTCTAATGTGATGATCTAGACTGGAGCGCGAAAAAGTGGCTTTGTACATCAAACAACCAAATAAAATCTAAAACGAAATCGACACATTTCCTTTGCTTTTCTATGAAAATCAGTCTTTCTAGCGGTTTATATCTAACCGTTGAGAAGGAAATGACATATATGCCAATATTTTTTTTAGGGAAATAAGGGAATACGTGTTAACAGAATCAAGATTTGTAAGCCTCCAAAGACTGCTGGACATGGGTGTTCCAGTCCCCTTGAATAATTTGAAAATAGTTCTAATAAAAAAATGGCAAAAAAATTCAATATATATTTTGAATTCCTGAGACTTTTACAGTACATCAATTTTTTCCAAACGTAAAAATCTGTTTTCTAATTCAAACGAATAATTTCAACGGAATTTTCCTTTACAATTTTGACTTTTTCACGATTTTTTGTTTCAATTCACTTTTGAGTAAGCCAATAAACTATAGCACGCCAATTTTTCATCCAATTTCTTCTCGAGTTTTCATTAAAAAATCGATAAGCCAATGAGCTAATGAATATAAAAAAATGCTCGAGAAAACTGAAAAAAATCAGTATCTAATGAAAAATTATAGAATTTAAATCAATACTGGCTTACCAATGTTTCAAATTTGGCTGCAAAAATTAATCGAACAAAGATTGAAAGATTATTATAAGGCACAAGTGACAATTGGAAAAAATAAATGAATCATTGGCGCTATTGAAGACATATGTATATCAGTCTTCTACCCCAGTACGAGCGGCATGCCAGGTAAAACTAACGATATTTGTGCTAAGAATCTTCCATCAAACTTAAATGCTGCAGCTATTACTAAATTTATAACTTGAAAATATTCTCGACATCTTCTTTAGAAATGATAGATTTGTATGCAGACGAAGGTACCATTCTGGTGTTTTTTTTTTTATGCGATTACTAAAACTATTTTAAAACGTTAGGTTTCCTCCCAATCACTGTTTCTCACTTACTTATTTAACCTTTCCTAGCTTTTGGAAGTATGCGACCAGCACACTTATTCATTAGAAATGGGATGGAAATCTTGAATGCAACTTCATCCTACAACCAAACTATGTACCATGCATTTCTAAACTATTTAAAGCGATAAGCCGTATTTTGATGGTGTTTTATAATGAATCAATCTTTTCTACTTTCTAACACAGTCCCATCAAAAGCTAATCCACAGATACCAACTTGTTAGAATTCGCCAACACCCTTGCCCTGTATTTAAAGACTGTATTTAAACGAACGTCACGAAAGCTAAGACAAACTGGATCCTTCAAAAATGTTGTGTTACTGTCTTTTCTTAACTTTCCACAGCTATTTACTAGATTATTGTTTCTTTATTTGAAACGATGTGCCCAATATGTACCTTGTCCTGTACTCTTGTCCCAGTGAATTCACTGGTACAGGAGTTGTTGTTGTTTCCAATGCGTCTGTTCTGTGCTGTTATGGATAGGGAGAGCAAAAAATCACGCCTATTATTTTATTACTTTTATTCTGTCTCATAATTAGACCGATCCTCGAGTCCGCCTGTATAGTCTGGGCATCATAGCCGCGGCTGTATGTCGACTATTTTTGTTAACGTAAGTCTGCTTGATCAAATCCTCTACGATTGCCTCCTGACAATGATCGTCTAAGTTCATCTTAGTTGATATGGAAATGCTTGAAACGCTTGTTGCTAAGTTCCTCTCCAGGAGTGTTTCTTACGAAGTCTATTTGGCCTTCTTAAGTCTATTTGGCCTCATCACCAAAAGTCACAGAATGATGAATGTCAAAATTTTATATGTTCCTTTTAATTGGAATCATCACACCTTTCACCTAAACCCCGTTTCAGCTACAAAAAGAAATTACAATCCTGTTACTAAAATAGCTTGTCAAAAAATAAAGCACTTTGACGACTTCATTTTTTGCAATTAAAACGACGGAATATTGCTTTGATTTGTTTTTAAGTGAATATTGATTCAAAAAAACTCGTTTACTGAATCGAAACCATAACTTGAAATAAAGTGGTTACTTCACGGGTTTCTGTAGTTGCTCCATTATTTTTATCAATTTAACTATCCAATTTAACTATAATAACTAATTTCAGAGTTATATTATGCATCATTATATCTATCTTAAAATATGGCATAGAAACCAACAACTGATAGTTTCACTCTATGAAAATTTATTAGGTGGCGAATCAAACACAGGAAATATTTAACAACAAAGCATAATATTACCTATCGAAAATTTCTGCGTTCTATCATCAAAGTATGGTAATAATATCCAAACATATTTTCACAAATTCCCGTGGTGATTCTCAAATTTTAATCATCCGCTCATCAAAACTCTTTCAGATTCACTTAATTATCAATTCAATTCAAAATCAAATCTCAAATTTCTGAACATAATCCATAGTCTTGATTCTACGTTAGCAAAATTCCATTGTCCAACTATAAAATAGCGGCTACATTTTCGCATCGAAAATTTCTCACAGCCGAAACCAAAAACAATCACCAAAATGATAACTGTGTCAAAAATTAAACAAACCGCACGTCATCATATCATTTGTCAGCACCTAATCCATCTAAAATATTCCCAAGCAAAAAATAACCTTTAACTAAATACAATATGGTCTTTTTATCGTCTAATAGTCGCCTCGGGACAAGTTTCATCATCCTCATAATCGACCGCTTTTCCATTGAATATCAGTTCACACCCAACTTAATATCGCATATATCCATTTATTATTCGATTGTCTCTAAGTGATCCGGATGATTTATCAAAATCATCAGGTCGTGTGCGACTAGTCAGTCAAAAATTAAATGTTAATTTTCAATGTTGCCTTTCAGCAGATACCCCTGAGCGCAAACAATTTACATATCTATTCAATTGGAAAACTGTTTCAAACAGATTCAAGACATTACTATCGTTTCGGTTTCTGGCGAAAATTATGCAGAAGAGATCTTAAAAACTTATAAACACTGCTGCGAAAAAAAACGTGCATTAAACTATACATACATATGTAAGTAGCTACCTGCTCCGTAAATCCGCTTTCCAACAATGCGGATACGAAAATTTGAATACGAATCAATTTGATCAGACATAATTTAAGCAAATCGTATGGGGCTCAATAGCATATAAAAGCGAGACACAAACGAAAAAAGATAATAAATAGTACGACATAATTTATCAGTACGCTTTCGAAAGAATTTAAAAGCTCGTGACCTGTCTTAAGGTGTAGACTGATCCGAAATCATATTATATACTAAGTATCATCGACCTTCATGACTCCCGGATCCCGTTGAGAGCTAAAATGAGTTCTTCTAGAATAAACAAATTAAAAAAACAGGTCACCTATTGGATGCCATATCTTTAATTATTAACAAGTAAAATAGCCATGTAAATTTTCCAGTCCAGATAGCATAATGGTCAAAGAACATCTGGCAGATATCAATAACAGTTCTCACGGAATTATAAAAAAATCCAATCAAAGTTGATGATGTAAAGAAAATTCCATTGGCCCACAATACGTCAGAACCGGCAGTGATACCTTTACAATTCATGATTTGTCGTCATCGCTGAAACACGTTTCGCTTGTCAAACAGGCTGCAGCAATCACCCAGTCTATTTAGCATAAACGTGATTGAATCAGTTATAGCCGGTGTAAACCGGTATCGTCAATTGCCCAAGGTGAGGCGCCAATCAACAGCAACAACAACACAGGTTTGCTGAATCGGAGTCTGTGAAACAACGATCAAGCTTCGAACTGATTTATGATGAATGCACTAGGCTAGAGGCTAAATACCTAGGTTGAGCTAGGCTTGCTCGTCAGAGGTCGGTTACCTTTAATGAGTCATTGCATGTAACTAGAGCGCCGAGCTTTTCTTGGAAAATGCTTTCCTTTTCACGATTCTTATTCGTGACTGTAGAGAATGGAAAGTTGCAGCCAGCTGATTGACACACAATTTTTGGAACATGGTCTTATGGTTAATCAGGTGCTAATACGTACTAAATATATCATCAAATATGATTTGATGTATTTATCTATCAGACAGGTTTGACTTTGATAAAAGTTGGTCTATGAACGAGATAAAAATAGTTGACGAATTCATTACCTTGTCATTTATATATCTATCAATCCATTGCAACAACATAGACGCTTTCTACACGCTATTATAACCTCAGAGCTCCTCGGTCTCTGCATGAGATTTTCATCCGCAAGCCTTGCCCAAAGCGTGAAATAATTGCACATACATATATGTACATATACATAAATTGTGCTAAGTAGATATGTACATCTACAACTACTTTGATCACATTGCAGTCTGCACCAACACGTGAATACCGCATGCCAATTTCTTAGACTTCCTCAGCGTCCAACTACTTGCTACCTTTAGTGCTATCCACTTCTTTGACTAGCCATCGTGTTCGGTCATTTCAACTAGTCAGCGCAACAACTTTTTCTGAACCACATATCACCTTCATAGACACATACCTCGCAGATGGCTTTGATTGCAGACTTTTCAATTTGCAGGCATTTCATGTCGCTATCGGCTTTTAAAAATAGTATCATTCTCTCCTCACAATCATAAAATTACATGCATTACATGACCTGCGGCTAGTAGATCAATCGTTTCTCGTTCCTTTTATAGGTAATCATTTTTACTAATGTTCGAAGAACATTAGTATTAAAATCGATTCGGCCAAAAATTCATATTTCCATATATATATATATATATATATATATCATCAAAAAATTTCAGTGAGATAATCTCGGGAACGCGCCATCCGATTGAACTGAAACTTTCAGGATACATTGGTGTATATGCAGAATAGGTCCAGGTCTCTTTAAATGTCAGTTATTGTTAACCTTTTGGCGCCGGCGTCCATTTAAGTGATATTTTTAATATACCTATTATTTCGTGCACAAATGATTTTCGCAAAAATAAAGTTAACGAAATAAATTTCTTACGTGTTTTACATATGAATCGGATAATGCTTTGGAATTTTTTAACCCTATGTGTGCGCTGGGTGCCTAAAAAGAGGACGGGAAAATTTGAAAATTTTTAAATTTTGATAACTTTTGACAGAGCTTTTCAATCATTACGAAATTTTCAGTACATATTGATATTATTTAGTTGTAGATTTATGTAGCTTTAAATGAGTGTGCTGGCAACCCTGTAGCTAGGGCAGGCACTGAAAGTTAAAACCTCCAAATCATCGTCTCTCTTGAAAAAATGCAGTTTTTTCAAAAAAAAGCCACTCATATGTAAATCTTATGCTTTGTTTACATAACCAAAAAAAAAAAAAAGATATGGTATAACGGGCACGCCTGGTAACCCTTGCCCAATTTACCTATATTTTTAGCATCAAAAACTTCTGTTCACGGAAACTCACGATCCGATGATCAGAATTAATTGAAATTCACAGAATGTATTGGTCCTAAATAGGACCAGGTCTGATAGAAGTGATTTTGAAATGCAGGTGATTCTGTGCCAGTGGTGCCATCTTGAAAAACCACTAAAAAAGATAACTGTTTTTAGCCCTATAAATTCTGATTGAATCGTTCGATTTTGACGAAACTCACACAATTGCTGGACCTTACTTTAAGCCACGTTTGGTAGAAATTTGGTCGAAAAATTCGGTTGGAGCTGCCAGCTATGATAATTTTGGTGTCTTCGTTTTGAAAAAAAAAATTGGAAGTGAAAACATTCAAACCATCGAATATTCAAAAAAATGTCCGTTTCTTACAATAAAACCAATCTGTATATAAATCTTATGTTTTATCTACACGTTCAAAATAAAACTTTGGAAATTTCATGTCGGACAAGAACGGTAACCCTCTCCCAGTTAACCTATATTTTTAGCATCAAAAACTTCTGTTCACGGAAACTCACGAACCAATAATCAGATACAGCTAAAATTTACAGAATGCATTGGACTTAAGTAAGACCAGATTTGATAGAAGCGATTTTGAATTGTGGGCAAGTCTGTGCCAGTGGTGCCATCTTGAAAAATTACAAAGAAAAAAAAACTGCTTTTTGCCCTATGAAATGTGAATGAGTTACCAGATTTTCATGAAATTGACACAGTAGCTAAAACTAACTCTAATCTCTGTTTGGTGGAAATTGAGTTGAAAAATTTGATTGGTGCTGCCAGCTATGGTAATTTTTGTGTCTTTGATTTTGAAAATTCGCTCAGGAAAATAAAACTTTTTGCACTATAACTTCCAGTGCAGTCATGAAATCAATACGAATTTCATACAATTAATGAAACCTGTCATAAACATTATTCAGGCCAAATTTGGTTGAAAAGCCACGATAGGGTTGCCAATTATTGTTGGTTTTGTGTTTAATTGCAATATCTTTATTAAGCGGTTTTATCGTAGAATTTTCAAATGGTAATGATATTGTAGTGACAATAAACAGCAAATATTAAGCTTTCGATCATTTGAAAAAACTCGCTGCAGGTAACCCTAAATTTCTTTATACTTCTATAACTTCGAATGTAATTAAACAACGTGAAGCAGATTTGATATATTCTTGGCTTTGATACTGGCGAAAGGTTGCCAGCACGAGTCGGTTGTGCTACTTTTGTATCAATAAATGCTTACAGTTAGTATTCATACCGGAAACATTTACAATGAAAATAAATAACCGATGTTACAATTCGCAAAGTTCTGCAAATTTTTCGGATCGCAGCCCCAAACACCAACTTCAGTTACAGTGCTGCAGGCACTGAGCATTTTCTTCATTGATGTTATATGAGATGCTGCTTTCAAAATTATGTGAAATAAGCAACTGATAACGAATATAATTAACCCGTGTTTTGCTCTCATAAACGTTGAAATTCATGCCAGTGGTAATATCTGAAACCTTCCACCATATGAGTTATAATGCATTCTTAAGACGAAAGTAAAACGTGGCATTTGAAACAGTTTGGCCGTAATAAGCAGCACATGTGGTGGAATATGCACTCAAAACCTGCAAGATTCTTCTACTGTTCTTCGAACATTAGTGTTTCTAGCGGTTCAGGTGCGCTAGAGTTTTTCTGATTCGTGTCTATTTTTAACTGAATTATGTTTGTATGTTTTTGCTGCGATATTCCAGCTTTTTCATAGCAAATGACTTCAAATAGAATCGGAAGAAAATAGATAGTGAAGATTTGTCTATAATTTCTTGTAAGAATGTCAGTGCTATGAATTCATCATAGAAAGCTGGTTTATATTTTGAAACAAAAAAAATATTGAACTGTGAAGAATGATTTGGGTCGGAAACATCAATTGAAATCAAAACGCAATGGCGTCAAGGAATATACACAAAATTGCAGTTACTTATTTTTAATCCGCTTTTTCGAGGATGCATACAATCATCTTAACTGAAAGATTTAAGACTAAAACCTTAAATATACAGGGTGGAGCGCCACAGACAGATGGATTACGAAATCAAATAAATTACAAACTACTGAACATTTTTCAGATTTTAGTTTTTCCCTTATTTTACAAAAAGGGAAATTTTAATTTACAAATATTATAAAAAGGGAAATATTAATTTACAAATAAATGTGCTCCTTCCTCCTGTATACACTGTAATAGCCTTTTTCTGAAGTTTTCGTGCACTCTGATGCATTCTGACAAGAATTAAAGAGATCAGGCGTCTCTTAAAGAGATGAGGCATCCGGGGAACCTTGCTCTCAAAAAAAGTCCATGACAATCCTTGCTGTGTGGGCTGTGGCCCCATCCTGCTGAAACCAGACGTCTTCCAGTTCAAACTCATCCAATTCAGGCAAAAAAAATCCACGATCACGGTCATGTAACAAGCTGAATTGACCGAAACGGCTCGGTTGTCGTCTTAAAAAAATAAGGGCCGATGATCCCATTTCTTGAAAGGGCACGTCATACTGCAAGCTCTCTGGGGTTTGTTACACTCTAATAGAGTATGTTTTGTTTATTGACACATCCACTGAGGTGGAAATGCGCCTCGTCCGAAGAAAAAAAGATGGCGTCTCCCGGAAGCGCAGCAAATATGTTTTCTCAAACAAATTGTCTGGCTTCATAGTCACATGGCAGCAATTCGTGGACGACTATCATTTTGTAAGGATACATATGAAGATGTTCTGTAATTATTCGATGAATGGAACGTCTCGAAATGCCAAGAATTCTTTACTGTCTCTGTATTGAATGCCGTTGAGACTGTTCAATGGCGGGTAGTGACGTTGTTCTGATGCACTATTCTGATTGACGACACAGTTTCAGTAGTCTCGAATGCATGCACCCACGAAACAATTCGATTTCAATCGGGCATACGGCCGCGGGGAGGGGGGGGGCAATATTGAACCTCAAACGAAAGACACGCTGTACGCTGATGATTGAATGGGCCTTTTCAAAATAGGCTTTTACACAAAACGTACTTTTACACAGACCACTCCTTGCTGGTGACTGAAACGACTGAGTGGGGACACAACACAGACCTCCCATCCTCCCCACTCGCCATGCCCACTCTCCACCACCCAAGTCTGCTACAAGAAGAATGCCCCCACTCTCAAATCCATGTGGCCGTGGCGCTCCACTCTATACAATGCAACTGTGGCCGGATTTGTCGCCAATCCGAATTTAATAATCCAAATTCATGCTGTTAACTCAGCTTTGAATGCAACAATAGGTTAATTCAAAGGACCGAGTTGGAGAGAGTTATAAGTTCTCGGTAATCTTGGTAAAGCCGAATTAAAATAACCAGAAGATCTAGCAAATGAAACCTCAGAAGTTTCTGGGCAACGAGTGCCACGGGCTGGATTTCGGAATTTGATATCTTCACAAATAGGATCATGTGAAAGGTTACGACAAATCTGGAAGAGCAAACATTAATCGTGGAAGGTACGACGAGTGGACCGCTTTTCAAGATCGAGAATGAAACGATCAGTGAATTCTCTTTGGATGAATTCAGTGTTCAATTTCCTATCACATTCATATTGAAAAGGCCACACAACAGGCATATTCAAAGATCTGTCGGACAAAGAGGGAATATTAAAATAAAGATAGTTGCGTGAGTTCGAATATTTACGATAATCATAGGATAAAGCGTGACAGTTTTGAGTCTCGACTAATCAATTCTGATATATCAATTGATATATCAATTCTGAGATTTTTATTTAACCTAGTTCCTTGACCAAGGCGAGCGAAGAGAGCAGATATGAATTTAATAAATAATAAAATGCAGTAGGACTTTGTGAGAAAAAAAACAGTGTTTGGTATTTGCTTGCATTTAGAAGAGTCTCGTTTGCTTTACAGCAGCTTTCGAGAATGGTAAGATTGAATTAAAAAAGGCTACAGCCCTCTTCGGCATAAAATAAATAATCACAATAACAGAGCGGAGGCAGATCAATCACATAACATAGAAAGAGGAGAGGACCCATTAAAGAATCGTGTGGAACATCAGTTCTGACCGGAAAATTAAAGCAAAAATCATATCATACAGGAATCATATCAAATATATAAGAGTGCTCAAGAAGAGGCGTAACTAAGGATGATGGAAACCAAAAGAATATTACTGACTGGTCAAAGTCTTTAACTAAGACGGATCTTTTATATATTTTGAGAAACTTGGATTTCCTAGACCGAAATAATAGATTTGGTGGGTAGGGGCTTATATTTAAGATTTTGGCGATAGATAATAGGTATAAATTTAGGTGAAAAGTTTCAATAATATTGTAAAAATAGTCAAAACAATCATCCGATGTGAGTTCTGATAGGATGTTGTCCCGATCAATGGTGATTTAAATTTTAAAAAAGTTGTATTTTGAGCATTGACGTGGGTGTAGAGGCTTCAAAGGAGTCAATATGATCAGAAATATCTAATGAAGGATAATGAGAATCAACTTTTAGATATGGAAGATTTTGAAAGATCAATAGAAAATATATTAGAAAATACTAGTGTTGGAAAATGTCGTGATTTTTTAATAACCTGTAAAACAGGGATTGCGATTATCAAATCACTGTGATGTTAGGCAGTGATTTTCAATTACTGCAGCTATTTGGGGAACAATGTGAGGGACAGAGCTTAATTGAAAAGTAAAAAATAAAAAGATGACAATAATAATAACGACCAATATTATCATAGCTACCAATTATAATATTTGTACTTCTCAACCAAAAATCTGCCTAATTTGGCTTACACTCAAATCGACCTACAGTGTGTATTTCATATTCATCTGATGACTCCATCGGTAGTACCTAATAGGGGAAGTAAGTGTTTTTTTTTTCAGACAAACACTTGTTTTATGCACCAATATTTCTTGAAAATTTCAGTTTGATCCATAATCTGAGATAATCTTACCGACATAATTCAACTAGAACACAAATTCCAAATGCACATGTCAGGAAGAAAGCACAACAATCGAAATCACAGCAAATGGAATCATAGCTAAGAAAATCTCAACTATCAAAATTACAGCTATCAAAGCCATAGCGAAAAATCACTGTGATTGGAATTACAGCGAAGAAAATATCAGTGGACAGAATCGCAGTTTTGGCTGGTCCTGTGACTTTCGATGGTAGTGATTTCGGTCGCGGTAGTTTTTTACTGTGATATTTTGTTATGAAGCTATTCGGTTTCATTCACTATAATTTTGTCAGTGATTTTCATTCACTGTGAAAAATATCAGTGATTGATATATCGGCACAACACTAAAAAAAACTTGGTCCCGATTCCTATCAAGATGCTAGAAGATACGATTGAACTGTTGAAAGACACGGCTTTGCAGAAAATTTATGAAAATCGTGGTGACAGGAACAAGCGGTAATGGATTGGATAATGGAAGATTATAACCAATTAATTTCGAGTTTAAAAATGATGAGCTAATTATGCCATCGAATCATTCAAAATACTCATTATAGTCGTCAAAACTACTCACAGTAGAAGGAAACGCAGGAAACAGGAAGAGACCTGATACCGGAGTTTTTTAAGAAATGAATTGTTAAGTAAGCTGCTAATGGATTCAGAGTGGAATGACTTTTTTACAGCTATAATGACACCTCAACTGAACTCAACCACAAAAAAAAAAGATTTTGAGTGTCTAGAGCCAATCAGAGAATAGAAAGCATGAATTTCGCCACATAGCCGATAAGAAGATGATTTCATTCTGAGCTTCATATACTGCGTATTGAAAGTAAACCAGGTTGAGTCTTATGCTTCCTTCATTTTTACAGTAAGAAAAAAAAATGTATATTTAAGTTTTGGGCGCTTCAATTTTTTTTAGAAATTTAGGAGGCCAGAAAGATTGTTGGCCATTTACCGAAAAGTTTGAAGATAAAGCACATTTGAATGAGCTATTCAGCTGCTTTGCATTTGAAAGCCATCTTTGGGAAGTTTGCGGCAAATGAGTGGTTTGGGGACTACTCCTAACTTATTTTAACGTAATTCCGCATCGTAAGACAATCTGGACACGAAAATTTCCGTTGGAGTCATAACTTGAAGCTGAGTCTTTGTTTGTGATGGTATTGATGGAACTCAAGAAGTAGAAGGTGCGGGTATGGATAAGTCCTTTTGCATACTTTGTGGTTTCACATTTTGCTTTAGTTTATAAATTTATGCAAATCTCATTTAACAGAAAATCCAATTATAAAATGAGATACAAAAAAAACAAAAATCATTAATATAAAGCAAAACAAAGGAATAAAAATAATAAAAAAATAGAAGAAAATGTAAACAGACAAATACACAATAAAAATAGCTTAGAGGCTACGTTAACATAACAATAACATGTTTTTCAAAAGATTGAAAAGACATGGACAAAGAACCAAACTGATGTTCATCATGGCTTCTAAGTATCCTAGGTATTGGTGAGTTAAAATACACTAGAGTACGCGCAAAGGAAATAAGGAAAAGCGATTGAGTTCTAACCAGCCAAGGATTGCTGCGGATGCTGCTGAAAGCCAAGATGAATTAGCTGCATAAGCGATGGTTTAGGGGATTGCAGCGGTGATGTTGAAGGTGCAGTTTTTGAAGCTGGCGCTGTTGAATTTATTGCTAGCCTTGTTGAAGCTGTTGCTTTTGTAATTTTGTTGCAGTTCTGGTAGCTAATGTTGTAGCAGCTGCTGCCGTTTGTCTAGCTGTTAATGATCTGTTGGCGGTTCGTTGGCTATGAATATGCTTATGTATACATTAAATATACTTATGCTACCATGAGTTTGCGCATAGTATATTACATTGGAACGAATCCCATCGCTCGAGACACTGTCCAAAAGAATATCCGATGACCGAGTTGCCGACCATGAGCCTGAAAATTTCTATGAGCCTGAAAATTTCTATGAGCCTGAAATTTTTTTTCCCAATAAATTTAACATGTTCTTCAAAAATACCAGATCTACCCGGGACCCAATTATTAAACTTTGAGCTGTTGGAAAAAAAATAGAATAACGAAGAAGCGAGAAGCTGGGCTACGAAAAAAAAACATTTAATTTGACTTATAATAAGCAAGAGCAGGCATCTAGATTTGAATACGATATTAAATGAACATGGAGTACGTATTATCCCTGGTTTGAATTCAGCCATGGACGATTAAATATGATCATACACAAATCAGGGTGAAGCAAGTCTGGAACTAATCACTTCCACACACGTGAACTTCAATCGCAGCCAACTAACAATCTCTACCAATTTTAACTCCTAGACCTGCCCAGGATTGTATTGGAACAACTTTATTTTCACTTGGCGCTAGTATTAGTTTTGGCATACTCGCATAATAATATGAAACCAATATTTATCAAACTACGGCATATTGTAGTGCTAGGATTGTGGACAGGATTGTTTGTAGCAAGTGATTGTGGGTGATATAGGGTGCAAAAAATATTCATAACGCAAAAAAGATCGGTAAACAAACATCATACTTTCACAGTCAAGTTGTTTGTTTGTTTATTGCAATGAAATTATATTTGTCTCATTTTTATTCATATATTTCATAACATATTAATGCAAATTCAAATAATACGTCAATCAAGGTATAAAAAAAATATATTTTCATCAGGTGCTGATATCATGAGAAACCTGTCCTTACCAGCTCTGAGACAAAACATTAAATAAGTTAATCTTTTCCAATTTTTTTTTTCGAATATATTTTATTTGATATGGCTTATGCAATAGTACTACTGAATTAAATGACCAACATTTTAATACGCACATTTTATCAGGATTGAAAAAATAATACTATTACATCAAAACTCAAATTTCCATATAAGTATTCATAGCATAAATGATTTAATAATTTATTTTACTAGCTCATTTCAATGAATTTTTAATTTTCAAGTCAAATCAAGTCGATAATGAACTTTAATAGTCAATAGTAGAACTCAAGATAAATTTAAGCGTTTTCTCCGAACCTTATTCGTTATCTTAATTGCAAAGAACAAAAAACATACTCATTCATCGTTAATTTCTACTGCAAATAAGAATAAATATTTCCTCATAATTAATAAACTGATAAACATATGATCATGTGCGAAATGCGCAATACGTCACGGGTACTGATTTTGATCACGTGCTAAAAAATCTTCCATTCAATTGTCGCTGGAAATGAATTCTAATAAAAAATAGGGTCGGAAATTGTGCTCTTATAGAATCTAGTCAGAAAGGTTATTGATTCAATTAGTATCATATGTCATAATTACTAATACATTACATAATATAGAATCAAATAAACAATAAAACGTACACACTACATCTCTCAATTAATAACAGAACCGCAAAAGATACAAATGAACTTAATTAATTCCAAGCAAAATCATCACAAAACTAACTTCAGTTCATATTACGATTACTACCGTGTCTAATAAATTCGTCTATAAACTTGCTGAACGACTCTATAGTCATAGTTTAAATCCCAACGTTGAAACTTGTCGAATACTTTAATGAATTTATTTATTCAAATTTCTTGTATTTTCATCATTTTATTCTATTTATATTTTGGTGCAAATAAATTTAAATTGTGCACAAATCTAAAAAAAAAAAAAAAGCTCGAACAATATCCAAACATCGAGCATATGCATATCGCTTGAAACCTTGAGCTAAGCTAGAATAATAGTGGAGCAGCAAAAACTCATCTCCGTAATATCATGCGGTTACATAAAATTGAAAAGTATTAACTGTATATAGGAAGTTTAGACGTGTATCTGTGATGTCGTCAAAAACATGTATTTGTTAGCGTCAAAAAAACCATAAATTATGGCAAACACATATAGCACGTTTTTCTATACATAATCGACGTTCGAATAATATTTTTCGCTCCTTTGAATAATATTCCCCAATGATCTGAGCTTAATTACATGTTTCTTTTTTTCCAGCCCCCAAAGAGCACAGAAGACACCGTCTCGATCAGAGAAAAAGTCAAACTATCACGTAACGAAAAATGGAGAATCTTAAAGAATATCATGATTATCTCATTGGCATTTATGGTACAATTCACAGCTTTCCAGGTAATTACTAGAGCTTCAATTTTCAATAAATCAGTATCTATTTAACAAAATGCTCTTTATCAAACAGGGAACAGCTAATCTACAATCTTCAATTAATGCCGAAGACGGATTGGGCACAATATCACTAAGTGCAATTTATGCTTCATTAGTTGTATCATGTATATTCCTACCAACATTAATCATTCGACGATTGACTGTGAAATGGACTTTAGTTCTTAGTATGTTGTGTTATGCTCCTTATATTGGGTTCCAGCTATTCCCAAAGTAAGTCACAGTATTCCAACATCTGAAATTATTGTTTACTAATCTTATTTATATGTAGATTCTTCACATTAGTACCTGCTGGTATTCTAGTCGGTTTAGGTGCTGCCCCTATGTGGGCATCAAAGGCCACATACTTAACTCAAGTTGGTCAGGTCTATGCCAAAATTACAGAGCAGGCTGTTGATGCTATTATTGTCCGATTCTTTGGATTCTTCTTCTTAGCATGGCAAACGGCCGAATTATGGGGAAATTTGATCTCAAGCTTAGGTAAAAATCAAACGACTTTTTGATCAAAAAATAAAAATTATTTTTTAAAACATCGTATTAATTGCATTTAATTTGAAATCTTAATTTTCCTCACGTATTCGTTGCACCTCCCATACTCATCTAATTTATTTTTAGTAATCTCAAGTGAAGGAGAAGGCCCAGGGAGTAATGTCACCGCACTCACTGATCTTGAATTGGAGACATGTGGTGCCAATTTTTGTGCTGTAGGAGCCGGAGGGCATGGTAATCTAGGACGACCACCATATTCCGAAATTTTCGAAATCACAATGATCTACTTGGCATGTATCGTCGCGGCTGTCATCATTATTGCAGTCTTACTGGATCCATTGTCAAGGTAAACATACATCTCTCCATTTTTTTTAGTAGTTGAATCCACTGACAACTCCCCTCGCTCGCTATAGATATGGTGAAAAAAGAAAAGGTTCGCAATCTGCTCAAGAGCTCTCAGGAATGGAACTACTTATGGCCACATTCAAACAAATGAAGAAACCTAACCAGCAGCTCTTGATTCCTATTACGATTTGGATCGGTATGGAGCAGGCATTTATTGGTGCTGACTTCACACAAGCCTATGTAGGATGTGCACTCGGTGTTCACCATATCGGTTTCGTGATGATCTGTTTTGGAGTTGTAAACGCAATCTGTTCCATTCTATTCGGATCAGTTATGAAGTATATAGGCAGAATACCAATCCTGGCACTAGGAGCTATTGTCCACGGAGCCATTGTCATCATCATGTTGTTCTGGATGCCATCGCCGAGGAGCCCACTTATCTTCTTTGCCATGTCCGGACTTTGGGGTGTCGGCGATGCAGTTTGGCAGACACAAATCAATGGTAATCAAAATCATGCCCAACCATCACAACCAGGTCCTTAACCAATTTTTTTTCCACCAGGTCTCTATGGTCTTCTGTTCCGACGAAACAAAGAAGCTGCTTTCTCCAACTACCGTCTCTGGGAATCTGCAGGCTTCGTCATCGCCTATGCCTATGCGACAACCCTATGTGCTCGTATGAAGCTTTACATTCTCATCTGCATCCTGACTCTGGGTGTTTTAGGCTACGTAATTGTCGAAATCAGATACCGAGCAAAAGTAAGTACTTCAGAACCATGCCCTGTAAGCGTATCTAACCATAATCTTCTTTGCAGCAACGACGACTCAAGGCCTTGGAAGAAGACCCGAAGAAACAAATCGAAGAACGTGCCCGAAACGTTGTGGAAGAAACCGACGACGAAAAAGACGACCTGGAAGAAGATATTATTGTTACACATCTTTAAAATTAGTCACATTCTGTCACATCGATTCTATCCATTCATATTTCGAATATAAGCGTAAGCAAAGAGCAATTCTAGTGCTATATTAGAAACATACACTCAAATCAGATATTATTGTAGTAACGAAACAAAATTGAAAATTATCTGTCGGGACGCAATGATGAGATACCTATTTAAATATTATAGAATACGGAACAAGGAAATTAAGATTTATAAGTAGCAAATAGTTACTACAAATAAATCAAAACAAACTGTGCATAGACGACGTTTATTGCGCCGCACTGATTGCTTCGGGAGCAATCAAATAGATTTTTCTTTTAAGTTAAGTAAAACGAACCCACGATTTTCAAAATAAATCTGAAAAATGATTATATATGTCTCGAAAAGTGAGAATACACAACACAAATACTTCCTATTTTATTTATGATGTATGTAAATGTTATTTCAATTATTTGCTCAGTATTATAATTTTAAAAAATAAGTGGCCACACCTCATCTCGATATCGAATGGAAAACACGCATATTATTGATATTTTTAGGTAGTTTTATTTGAAATATTAGACGATATTATATTCATATTTGATTGTCGAGAGGTGAAAACTTATTGTTCTCCTCTTCTAGATAGTGATTGTAATTCAATAGCTCGAGCTATTGGTTAATGTATATTATTATTATTTGTTCTGTATGAATATTAGTTTTAGCGTTTTTAGATTGTTAAGTAGATTGTGTTACAAATATATTTTAAAAATATGAAATTGAATTCAGATGTTTCTTATTAGTTTTACACAGATTCGTAAGATTAAAAAAAAACAGCTTAAAGTCACCGTACCGAAAATTTACGCTTCAATTTCATAATCACCATGTATCATCACCATGTATCATAAAGAAAAGTTTTAGGAGAAAATTTTATTGGAATTAGAAAGTTAAGAGTAAGGAGAGTTCAGTAAGACTGAAATTTGTCATATTTTTCATCACATGACAATGTGTCAAATCATGTGCAATAATAGTCCTCGAGATAAAGCAAGCACTCAGCATTCGAATTTCGTCAATTTTTATGAGTAACCTGCTAATTAATGAAGAAAAATAAAAAAAACATCAAAATGTTATACTCTAAAGATATACAAATACTAACATGGTATCCTTTTTCAAAAAAAGAGTATTAATTCGTGGACTCAAATCAGGGACAGCTTCTTAACTAAGAAGACACAATTTGGCACTTAAAAATGTAGTTTTATCCGAAAATGTAAAAAAATGAACGCGAACATTGAATTTGCAATATTTTTAAATATCACTTCGCCGAAATTCGTCATATATATGTATATATATATATATATATATATATATATATATATATATATATGTATATCAACAAAATGATTAAGGGAGATAATCTCTGGAGTGACTGATCCGATTGAGCTGAAAGTTTCGGAGGACATGGATGTATATAGTGGGTAGGTCCATGATTTGCTGGAGTTCAGATATCTTAAACCTTTTGGCGGCGGCGGCCGTTTTGGTGAATTTTCAGGTACTCCTATATTTCCAAGTAGTGTAAATTTTTGTTAAAAAAAGTATTGGGAATGAAAACTTATTATGTTTTAAGCTTGTATATGATAAACAGTTGGACATTTTGAGCCTTGTGTAGGCGCTAAGTGCCCAAACGTAGGCAAGGAATTTTTTTTCAAATTTCGATTTGTCACAACTTCTAAGAAAAACAATGGATCATCGTGAAATTTGCAGAGCGTATTGATGTAGACTAAAATTTAACACACATGGACCGGGCAACTCTGGAGCTACAGCAGGCTCTTGAAAAAAAAATCGTTCAAATCATCGACCTTCTGAAAAATTTTTGATTTTTGAAAATAAATTCAAATTATTGGTAAATTTTGACTTTTTTCCACCAAGTCAAATAAAAATTTCCGAAATTCCGCGGTAAAAAAGAACGGCAACCCGTGATCAAATTACCTCTATTTACAGCACTCAAAACTTCTGTTCACGAGAACTGACAATCGAATAATGCGATCAATATGAAATTTACAGGACATGTAGCACCAGGTCAGATAGAAGTGATTTTGAAATACGAGCAACACTGTGGCAGTGATGCCATTTGGCAAAATCGCTGAGAAAAAAAACTGGTTTTTGGCCTATAGCTTCCGATTTAGCCACTAGATTTTAACAAAATTCACGCAGTAGATGAACCTTACTCTAAGATAAATTTCATAGAAATTTGGTTGAAAAGTTAGTATAGGGTCGCCAGCTATGGCAATTTCAGTCTCCTAAGTATTGTAAATTTGCTCAGGAAAATAAAGGTTTTTTCCCTATAACTTCCGATGCAGTAAGGAAATCAAAACGAAATTCATGTGGTAAGCATATCTTGTTGCGTTTCTAATTCTTTAAGAATTTCGTTGAAAAATCGTGAAAGGGTTGGCAGCTATCATGAATTACGTAATTTATTGACAATTCTTTATCGAGCGATGTTGTCATAAAATTTCTAAATGGGAATGATCCTGCAATGACAATTAACAACAAATATTAACATTTCAAAAATTGAAAAAGTTTGGACGGTGGTAGCCCTAAAATTATATTCACTCCTATAATTTACAGCGCAGCCATTCAATCGAAACGAAATTCATAGGGTGGGTTTAACATAACGGGAAGCAGCTTTGGTGCTAGCACATGATTGCCAGCACCAGACAATTTCGTAAATATTGCACCAACAGATGCTTCCATCTTGTATTCATAAGCAAAGAATTTACAATAAAATAAGCCTCTAATATTTAAATTTTCCGAGTTTTGGAAATTTTTCGGATAGCGACCCCAGACATAGCTTAGTCGCTGAAACTTTCGATGATATCATTGGATGAAAACGAAATTCAAAGGATAGGTTGATTAAGCACGAGCATGTTATCGTGGATTTATTGCTGCTGTATTGGAAAAATGTTGCCAGCACTCATTTGTGTTGTAGGAAATGCTGTCAGAAATTGATATTTGAATAAATATCAGAAATTGGTATTTGAATAAATGGTTGATGTGATACTACAAAGAAGGGCATAACGTCTTCAGACATTTTTAAATCCCCCAAAGATTATTTCTTCGAAAATTAGTTTTCTAGCGGTTCTGATGCGCTAGAATTTTTTTTTTAAATGAAGTGCAACTCTTAATGTAATATATTAAAAATACAAACGAAAATTTTCATTTCTTGAATGAATTTTAATATGAAAAATTAAATATAAATAATTCTGCAACAAATAATATGTTATAATGAAATGAAGATATCATTAAAGAACTAAAAAGATGCATTTTGGTTTTGATTTTGTTTTGATTTCACTTCATCTTTGGCTTCGGCCGAAGGTAACACTACTAACCGAACATCGGCTCTGTCTTCGGCTTCGGCCAAAAAAACCGACTTCGGTTAGATCCTAGAAATAACCGACAGCAAACAGTGCATTCAATATTATAACGATAGAACAATCAAGCCATGTCTAGCCTACTAGTCTACTAGTCTACTAGTTCAATCAGCTGTTTTAAAACTTGAATACTGATGGTATTCCCAATATCCTGATGAAAATGTTGTCTTTGTTTGCCTTTACTTATCCTTTCCAACAGTAGCCTTGCATCTGCTGTAATCGTTTCATCATAGAAAGTGGTCACTAAATTCTCTTAATGCGTCGGTCGTTTTCAACTATCGTCCCACTTCTGTCATTTCATTAAACTCCTCGATATCCCATTTTATAATAGATTTGATCGTTTTTTTCTATGATTTTCCTCGTTTCAGACCATCATGGTTGCACCAGGGGCCGCTCTAAAACGGCAATTATTTCATCATATTCGCCCTCAATTCTCAACGTTTATACGGACTTCTCGAAAACTTTTGGTTTTGCTACTTCGTAAACTTAAAGGATTGGTCATATTTGCGTCCCTTCTTTCCAGCGTATTTACATCAAATAGCTCCATTCCTCCTTCCTTCTTTCCCACATCTGGACTTCCTCAAGGATCTTTCTTATATTTCTTTATATATTATTTAAAATTTTAGGAGCATTGGTTTGGAGTTTGATTCTAAATTCAAATTTGATGTTTATGTCATAGATAGCATGGCCAGTGCCTTTAAGGTTGCTAATTTGCCTTACGTTCTTCATATATTTTAAACAATATTTTCATCTGTATTTATTTATTTTTCACTTTAGTGGGTACGCGGTATTATAAAACATTTTGAGGTTCAGGGGTCATTGAAATTTTTCAGTGTAGGTTTATTTGTTTTAAACTGTATTTTTACACTCCGCATCTTTTCCCTATTCTTCCTGTCTTCACCCTTCAAATATCCTCTTTAGGTATTCTTTATTCCTTTCGCGCGTACGAAAATTTTCTTTTACTTTTAAGCTTTTTTGAACTCAAGAATGAAGTATGGAATGTTATCTTGAATTCCAGTTAGCCATAGTCTGACCGTGTCATTAGTTTTGAAAATTAATTAAATTCAATATTGTTTATTTTGCTAATACATTTTTTTTGTTTCACATTTGATTTTTTGACATTGTAATTGGATTATATAAAATAAATAAATAAATAATTTCATTAATATACCCACATTGGGCGCATATACCACATTACCCACCTCTACTTTATTACATTTGTGCAAACACTTTAACCACTCACTTTTCAAGTATCTACGCCTGAAAGCTTGCAATCCAATTTAAATAGATACCCACCACTTAATATTAATATTCACCAAAATATTCGCATGCATGTGCACTTTATCACCCAAAAATTAATATGATCAAATTTCGGCCTTAACATATAATGAATTCTCCGAAATGTCATGCTTATCGCAGCTACACATATTGTTAAAAAAATTATAGTTTGCACTCTCATTCGCAGCACTGTAAATCCATATTGTAATGATTCATTCTCAATCTTGTCTTTTTCCGATTCACATGGGCATGAGACGACGGGTTTTAATTTGACGAAGTTTGCTGGACGCGTAAGATTTGCGAATTAGGACCACGGTATCGGAGAATCAATATTGTTTATTACAAGCTTAAATCAATAGGTTTCGGATGAAAAAGTGACCCTTTAATATAACGAATGAGTGTTAAAGTGAGTGTGTTATGTGTTCAAAGAGTGAGGTGAAGTCAGTTTGTTCAACTACATAAAAACTCGTTAAAAAAAATAAAAAGCATTGTATTAGTTAACATATTTGGATTATTAGCGATTTACGGTGATTCCCAGAATCCGAAATAGTTGATGGTGCATTGAATATTTGGTTAAAGATCATACAAATTATGTGGAGAAGTATTATGCAGTGGAGGCGGATATAAAAGATTAACCAGCATTCAAATTATAGATAAGCTTCAGTATCTTGGTAAGAGCACATACGTAAATTCGTTTTCTTTACAGCTTAAAATATTTTTTCTCAATCCATACTGTGTATATCGAAAATTGCTGCAACAAATCAAAAAAAAAAACATGAATTCGCTCATTGCCTCATATGAATTTTAACCAGAATAATTTTATCTTATCTGTCGAATACTATATAAACGTTATTGATAAAAATTGAATACGATGTACGATTTAGTACCGAAGAAATTATCATTAGCTTTGCTTAAAGCTTTTCACAGAATGCATCAATACATACATATTTACAAAAATAATAATCATTTGAAACATAATTTTCGCGAGTGGTTGTAACACATGAGTAATTTACAAATCACAATAAACTACCTTCATACATATATTGTCAACTTAAGCTACTCATTCAAGTGGACTAGACGAACGTCGGAGATATTGATGGAAAAATTGAAAATGTTTAATAGAAGTATGAATCTCGGATTTGGGCGATAAAGTCGCCGTGGCGTTTCTTGTGGTTTCGCACATATTTTTTAAGACAGCTCATAGATTGGGTTCAATAATGAATTATTTGAGTTATGATATGAATGAGCAAAAAAAAAAATCATTTTAAATTAAACGCCAATTTTTCACATCCATAGTACAGCGCAGATTTTAAGATGGTTTAGTAGGCACTTTGAGCATTGCCTTTTAGATATGCTGAATAGGATGGTTTGTAAAGAGGTGAGAGCCCCTATTTTTTTTATCTTTGAATATTGTGTTTTCAAAATAATCTCTTGTCGGATCTGACCTAATTTGAATGCCATAAAACGCTATTTGTTTTCCATATGCCTACCGTGAATATTGCTCATAATTTTTTTAGCTGCAGCCTTTCATCAAATAATGCTGGCTTCACTAAAAAATCAACAGACATGTAGAACATTGAAAATATATTTCAAACATATTACTTATGTACATACTTGGTTAGGTTATAGAAGAGCAGGCCCGGCGGACGCCTTGGGGAGTGTGGGTAGGACTACCCAGCTGGGAAATCAAACGGTGGGAATTATCCACCCTAAAATTTCCATCCTATATGCCATATTAATCTCATCACGGACCCATCATATAAATTCGATTTGATGCACCCAAGCCAGTGCTGCCAGATAGGCGCTGCGGCTTACCCCCAGACAATTCCTATTTATCCCTGAAAATACCCTAAGTACCCATAGACGTCACTTCCGGGAAATTTTTCGGGATTCTCAAAAAACAGGTTGTTTATATATAAATTTTTACATGTGTAAGACTTTCGTCACATGAAGCAAACTTTTTTAGGGTGAGGTGAAACTTTCCTTCACTCATCCTTATCTTTTGGGACTAATTTTTTCCTGGGTGCGTTAAGTTTTCACTTAGAAAAAATTAGTCCCGAAAGGTTTATTATCGACAGAGTCGCGAGAGACAGTTAGGTAGTACCATGGGCAGATTTCATCGGTTGATTAATTAATAAGCGAGCTCGGAGAAACGAATATGACTTATTTCGATATTTTGGGATATCGCCGTGTTAAATGCAATACACATCAAACAATGATACACTCTAAAAAGTGGGTCTATAATTAATACTTTGATAATAGGAAATATATTCGTTTTTCCGTTTAAAATAACGAATCACAAATTTTTTTACACATTCGATGTGCATTTTTTGCTTTTACGTCATATCAGCTGAATAATACACAGCTTTTTGTAAATTTACTAGTTTGCTATTCACCTTTGCGCCAAAGCCATAAAATTGCATCATTTTTTAGGGTAAAATTACACGATTTGGTCGTAAAAAAATACTCTTTTTACGCACTTTTGTAAATTTACATCTTTAATAAGAGGATACCAGTTTCCTACTATTATAAGAATAATATTCAACCAAAATTTTTTTGAGTGTAGAGCGAGGGCGGTTAAATGACCCCATCATGGATTTTACGACAGCGTATTCCAAATAGTACCTACGAAAAAGTGAATCGGTCACTCAGCTGAACAGATAGAGATATAGGGTAGCAGCCTCTGTCGTCAATCGGTAAGGTAGAAATATCAATTTTGAAACAGCATCACCAATATCCGCTTATTGGTATGATTGAAGATTGATATTTTATATTTTCTTATATCAGAATAAGGTGGACATGACGCATGTCGAAATTATTATTTATCGAAACATCCGTTCCGGAAAAATGCATTATCAAATTTCAGAATACCCTAAACAAAACCCTGAATATTTTTTCCCCCTGTTTGTCCCCTGAAGTCTTTAAAATATCCCTAAATCTAGGGTTAAAATCCCTAATATGGCAGCACTGACCCAAGCACCTTTTACGTGGTATGTACCCTATCTCTGTTGCCATAGAGCATAGACAGACAAAACGTTAAAACCAATGTAAAGAGATACGAGATCCAGAAGCAAGACAAAAAATTCGAACTGAAACCGAGGATGCATAAAAAGGTGGGTTGCTTTGTTTTATAAGCTAGGGCCTTCATTTAATGACCTTGAGCCCAAACGTATGAAAACGGCGATGATGAACGAACAAAACAGTTGATCAAAACTGGGCAGCATTGGATGAATGGAGTGCTTCTTTTCTTTGTGTATTTATTCTATGGCTCAAACTATCCAGGAAATATATCCTGTTGCGTAGAGTATTTTTTAAGCGATATGTATAGCACCTAACTGCATACCCTACATTTTTTGGTTGCCAGTGCACAGCTTAGTGTATTCGAATAGTGAGAAATTACTCCTTTTAGCGTGTGGAGATGGCTTTTGGTTTTTGTGACCGGTCTTGAGGCCTTTCAGCTCAAATGTAAACACCTGAAAGAAAAAAATAGCGAAAGAATTTGGACAAAGAGTTTCCTGAACGAATACACTATGGTGTACAGCATACCTACGATCTCGAAGTTTTATTTCTAGCGCCATCACTACAGAAACAAAATTCCAGCGAAATCGTAAGCTATACTGCGCACATGCGAAAGGACTGTAGGGGCAAGATTGGACACACTGGTACGGCAGTACCAATTGCCCGCACTGCACAACCATCGTCAGTACGCAGAACTAATAGCACACATCTTCTTCATCAGCCGACCGAACAGGTCGAGCCGTGGACGCGTTCATTATTTCTATTCTATCTTTTAGTTTATATAATAAATAAATTGTTTCCTTGGTTCCGCATTAAAATCGTGTTTTATTATCCGTTAATAAGTAGCGCATTTGCTACAGGACCACCGATATAAGAGAGAATGGATTAGAAATCGACCGAGATAAATGTGCTAATTTTCGACTTTTCGCTTACTGGTGTGAGAATGAGGTGCTGGTGTATGCCCTACACAGTTCATATGGTAACGCTAATGTAAAAAGCACGAGAGATCACCATTTTGAACGTCGTTTGACATTTCTTTCCCCGAACCGGCGAGTGGAAATTAAAATGCTTTTTGTGAATGAAATTCATTATGATTTCACACAAAAACCAATAGAAATTGATGCCAAAGGTTTATTTTACATACTCGCAATACGATATCCCCTGCGAAGCACTTCGGTAGCTACTTTTGCAGCCTGGAACGCAGCACTTCATTATCGCACTATTTTATAATTTTTTACTGCTAATTTACTCGCGAAACCGACACCAATGATTGTGCACAAACGTAGATGTACGTTTCCACCGAATTCGCCGAAAAATTTCCAAATTTTATTGGAAAAATTTTGACTGAAAGTCAATGCTCTCAGTCCCCGACACAAATCAAACTGACATTGACGTTTCTTTCCGTGTTGCCCGTTGCACGCTTTTTCACCTATCTGCTGTTCACAGCATTAAGACACAGCATTAAGGCTTTTCGGTTGTGAGTGCGGTAGAAAGGGGCGCACTGAGCGGAATTTTTTTTTGAGAGAGCAATGTTGTGCGTGTATTAAAAAAGGCACACTTACGCATGGGTACACGGATAAAAAGGAAAGGACAAAGAAAGAGAGTCAAACAGGAAGATTGGTATAGATTCAGCGCTCACTCATTGAATCTGCACGCAAATTTTTCAATGTACATATTCAAGGTGAAAGCTCAATCACGTGATTTAAGGTGACCGTAATAACATTTAAAACAAAAGGGACAGATTCGTCATAAAGCTGAAAAGTATTAATGAAGGACTAATGGACAATACTTCTGAAGTCACGAAAGAGCTCAACGATTCTACTGTTCCCTCGACATCATCAAGCAGTCCCAGTGACGGTTGTCGGCATGAACTTAAAACTAGTACAGGTAGCGGTAAATTCATTCCTTAAAATTTTGCTCATTCGGCTTCTACTTTCCTCTATATAAACTATTTTGCATTATTTACTCTTTTTTGTGATTCACTAATGAAGTGGATATTTCCCATCGAAACGTTACGGACAGCTAGAATAAACATACGTATACATATAAAAATTTTTGCTTATGGCTTTTCAGATTCCAATGTTTCAACATATACCCAAATACTGTGGCCAGATTGGGCTATTTCCCGCCAATTGGGCTATCTAAAATTTGAATTCGCGGGACGTTTTTTCATTTCGCGGGTTGGCGGTTTTTGGGCTATCTATTTTTATGAAAAACTATATTTGGGCTATAGAGTAAAACCTACTAACTGGGACACTGTATGATCGAACCAACTGAACAAATGAACTATAACATCACCGCACATACAATTTCTTGAAAAAAATTCAGTCTGAATTTTCCAGAATTTTTCAACTGTTCAAGATCAAGGAAAATTTATCGTATAATTTCTGCATGACATTCGGCTGAAAATTCATTTAATGTGTAGAATTTGGTACGTTACAGATGGCTTCGATTTCATTGGTATTCTGATAATAATAAAATATTGCTTTATATCATTATTGTATATTTGTCCTTATCAGCTATGTGTTGTCAGCTATGAGTGCAATTTATTTGATAATTTTGATGTAAAGAAGAAGAACCCCGTGTCCTTTTTGTACATTGTAATGCACACAACCTGAACCTCGTAGTTCAAGATGCAATGAATGTGGTAGCAACCCATAGAAAATGTATCGGCCTACTCAAAGATAAATTTCGTCAGAGATTCTTCCAAACGTCTCACTCAATTTCATGACAGACAGACAAGCGAAGAAGCCGCTGGCGGCGTAGAACTTCTTACTCTAAAAGCATACTGACCGACAAGTTTAAGACTCTAATTTTTATATTGATGAATTTTGCGTAATCTGGTGAGCTATGCGAGAGGTTCGGTGCACTCAGCGGGCTATGCTATTATCAAGCATTTAATCAATTTTTTAGAGTATGATATTTTTTTCAGATGGGTTCGAATAAAATCCTTAGAAACAGATTAGCTAATTATTCGTCTTTAATCAAGTTCTTCTTCACACAAACTATATTCAATAGTAGCCAAAGCTTCCGAGTCTCTAGAAAATATGGAGTCATTTTAATTCATAGTTTCTTCGCAACAATCAATGGAGCGCAGGGCTAGTGCCGGTATGTACGGTTTGCTCGTTTGCTAATGACGATTCCTGGCTCGTCATGCTCACATGAAAGGCACATTTCAATCATGCACAGGATCATTTAAATCATCTCGTTATTCTATATGTGTATTATATGGCTTTCGAGGCACCCGCATTAACCCCCGCTAGACACACCTGGGTCTTTGGTGTCCGGCCGTTTTTGAAAATCGTCAGGGCGCACAGGTACGTCAATATTTCGGGTTCTAACCTCGACTTAAAAAATTGTACTTGGATCCAGAACTGGCGTAGTGAACGTCACGCTCGGTCCTCCGTTCTTCGTGAATTGCTGAGCTGTCAAAGTTGGCTGCGGACACCAAAGACCCATGTGTGTCTACGGAAGCATAAAAGTGTGCATTTTCTTCGAAGCTTTTCTTCGGTATATTAGATCAAGCGGTAGTTAATTGTAACATTTTGTACAATTTTAATGAAGCAAACACTGCATTGGGAAGATATAAATTTATTGAAACGTTAGCACTTAGTTTAACGAACGAAGAAATAAAAATTTGCGAAGAACACAAGCTTCATGTATGCAATGAATGCATTTTGTAATTTTGTTCAGTTACTTTATTTATTTTAATAAGAATAAGTGTAAGTAATAATAAATAACACAAAAACGTATAAAACTTTGAGTTACATTACTTTCAAACCAAAAATTGTAATTTCAAACGAATTTTCGACTCCAAAAAAATTGTACTTTTTCTCTTGTCATAATAATTATACTTTTTTCGAAGTTTCATTATGTCCTTTTTTTTTCTTTCATCTACTATATGTCAAGAAACATTTCGTACAGTAGAATTTTCTTAAACTTATTTAACAAAAAGCTATGATGTTTTAAGTGAATACGTGTATTTCTCGTGTTTTGTGTCGATTTCCATTAAATAACAATAATAAAAATTCATATATATCCATCATTTAATGCACGCTCTTTTTCTATAGATATCGATCTACCTTCATGAATTTTTTCAGATTTTAAAACGATTCGAAGTGTGGTAAAAAAACGGCAGGACTCCATAGACCCAGGTGTGTCTAGGGAGGTGCTCGAATTGTAGTGTGTCTGGGGAGGGTTAATGTAGCTGATAAGTTTACATAGCCAAGGTTTTTGACTCTTTTGAACGACGAAATCTTCCTCTCAAAGCTCAATGTGTTCAATATCTCAGATCAACTCCGCTCTTGGTTTTCCTCATACCTTCGTGATCGTGTTTGTTTTGTAACGGTTGGCTTTTGCTCTTCTTCTCCCTTCTATCCTACTTCTGGCGTTCCACAATGTCCGATTCTTGATCCTCTGCTTTTCTTCCTGTTTATAAACGACCTTCCTTCCCTCTCTGTTTAACCGTGTTTTTTATACACTGACGATCTAAATATATTTATGTTGATTCGAGTCAGTAGATGACTGCTTCCAGCTGCAGAATGACTTGTCTGCATTGGGCAACTGGAGCTGTGTCAATTATATTAATCTTAGTGTTGCTAAATGCTTCCAGATGTCGTATACATGTAAATTATATCGCATTACATTATCTTAGTCTATCCTTGGCTTATTCCTCAGTCCTGTTGATAATTTCAAGGACCTTGGTGTTGTGTTTGATACCAAATTAAAATTTAATGTCCATATCTTGCGTGCCACATCCAATGCCTCGCGGTTTATGTGGCTACATTCTTAGAGTGTCCAGACTTTTTGCTGATATTTCCATGTATGTATACCGTTATATTTCATTCGTGCGTAGTATCCTCGAGTATTGTTGTCAAACTTGTTGTACTCATTGTCGTTACTTAATTCATACTGTTGGGTCTGTGCAACACCGATTCACTCGGTCGATATTCCTCAAATTCCGAATTCCCAAGTTTAGCATGCGTCTCTTCAGTCTAGAAATTCCTACTCTTTTGTGTTAGAGTGTATTTAGACGAATGCTTTCTTTATAAATTTATTAGTTGTGTGACTTATATAGTGTGCAGCTTTCCATTTGTGACTCGGAATGTTTTACCTGATCTTGCCTTCAACGTATTCTTATATCGTATATATATATTCTTGTCTTTTACGCTTACCTACGCAACATAATTGTTGAAATATTCTTCCTCTTCCACCTACGTTACGTATTTTTAAAACAATTTAAAGGCAAATATTTTATTTTACAAAATAAATTAAATAAATTTAGGAATTACTTCTCTAATTATCATCTCACTTTATCTCTGTATAAAATAACGATTATTTTTAATTTGCTGTTTTTTTATGATTTCGAAAATTGAATTTATAAGCTATCGTTCTTCTTTTTTAATTTATTATTTATTTTTTCTTAATTTGTGAGTTTATTCCTCGACTAATCTTTAATTGGGTATATGACTGTTGATATAGACACTAATAAATGATCACCAGCCATAATGTGAAGTTTAAACTTTTATTATAAGATGATGACTAAGCGACTACTGATGAGATCCTGTTTACATCCGTTCAAGTCTATCTATTTTTGAATATTTCTTTATGCTCATTCTTCTTCATACTACAGCTATATTTTCCCGCGAACCGAACTTTAGTTATATATTTGATTTTGACAGGCTCGTCTGCACTACCATAAATTATACAAACATAAGAGCTATGTACCTTTAAGTATTCCCTATTATTATTAATATTATTTAAATAGCTCTCAGATAATACGAATTCATAATGAAAATCGAAGGCAAGAACAAACCTACAGAACGAGTGCTTCCAGATTCAACTTCAGACGTTTTCGAAGCTCCGGTAGTCGATAGTGATGATTCCTCCGATGACGAGTCGCAAACTATATCCCTTAAAGTTGAAAGTGATGATGGTAATGTTTTCAAATTAGTTCACTTAATTCAATTACTTATGCTTCTTAACTCTCACTTTGACAGTGAAAAACCAGATAGTCACAGACCCACAAAATAATAACGTAGTCAACCAAATCGATGTTCTGCAGCATGTTTTCAATGCAGCAAGTAGTAGTCAGACGCTAGGAAATGTTTTTATCGAAAGATCGAATGGCGTGCACATAGGAAATATCACATACGTTACAGGACCTATTCACATAAATCAAGCTTCTGGAAGTGAGACGACTGTCAATAGCCCGCACACATCAAATAAACCTCCTGATAAAGAACAACCGACAGCTGAACCTCTCTCAACCGATAGCTCTAAAGTTGAGGATAGTAGCGATGAGGAAGTGGAACGAGAAGAGGTCAATAAGTCTGATGCCTTCATAGGAAATATAAGTATGGAAAACAATATTGAATTTTTCCTGCCAAAATATTAACATATCTACTGGAATATAGGCAGAGCGATAAATGGAAATGTATTGAAAATTGTGAAGCGTATAACATGGCTAGCACAAAAGTCTCTAGAGCCTTATGAATATCTTGACGAACCTGCCCAATATGTCATAATCTGTAAGTTTTTCTACGATTTGATGATTTTGTTAAATAAACACCATGAAGATTTTCATATTCTATCTTTATTGAAAATTCAATCGTTCGAAACGGAGCTTTTAATAGTAAATCACAACAATTTAAGTTATTAATGGTATAGAATAATGCTGTCATCCTTTTTTAAAGTAGTATTCAATTTCATCATTGGAATAAATTTTTCTATTCGGAATCGTGAAAGATTTTGTAAAACTAAGCCCACTCTCAAACTTAGAAGAATTTAGACAAATCAAAAGCAAAAAATTTCTTCATATTTCTTTGAAGTACTATAAATCTGGTGGTCACTTTAAAATATTCTATAAATACAGTAATAAGAGTTTAACGGTCGCATATTTCTATAGCACACACCGCCACAGAAGAGGGGATGACACAAGCAGACAATGTCTACCTCGTTCGTAACATTCAGGTAATTCACAAGATATTTCTGATAATAATAATAATTACCGAACATTCGATTTCAGTGCTTTCACATTGAATCACTTCGGTGGGAAGATATCGCTTATAACTTTTTAATTGGATGTGATGGCAATGTATATGAAGGAAGAGGTAAATATTAAAAGTGTACCAAAGATATAAACTTTTTTTTCGAGCCCTAAAAATACGAAATCAACAGAATATAGATTTCTTCGTTTCAATAATCTATATTTGAAACAGGTCGTCAATATTTTTTATGAATCCTCGTTACCACCTAAATGATACATTTTGTATTACCTTACAAGCAACAAATCATATGAATTTCAAAGCAACTTCAATTAAACTATTTACTTGTAGGTTGGGGTGTCGTCGGTGCACATACTTATGGCTATAATAAAAAATCAGTTGGTATATCTTTTATTGGATGTTTTATGCGAGAAACACCACCCGATATCAGTATAAAGGCTTGTAAATTACTTATAAAAAGGTTTGCTTTCCGAATTCAAACCAATTTATTTCAAAACTATATGAAATTATTTCAGAGGTATAGAGCTGAAACACATACGACCGGATTACATTTTACTAGGACATTGTCAATGTAGTCCAACTGAAAGCCCCGGGAGAAAATTACTAGAGGAAATAAAAACATGGCCACACTTTTGTCCCAATCCGACTGTCTAATTTCCAAAAATCGATGATAATAAAAAAATGATATAGGCTTAAAATAGTAAAATAAAATTAATATGTTAAGCAAAACACTATGAAATGTTTTTAAAGTCTTTACTTACACCGCACGTATGCACAAATCAACAATGTCATGCTCAACAATAAATATACAAAATGTTCTAATCGTGTAACGTCGGAAAATATCACATTATTTATAATTTATTGTATGAACAGAGTCAACTGATATTATTTCCCAAGTCACGTGATTTCGAAATATAAATTCTACAATTTCAACTTGGAATACCACTTATGTAGATCAGTTGCTCGTTGGAAACGTTTTTAAATAACACACGAATTTATCCTATGTAACTTTTTGCTTTCGTATTCTCAGTCTTTGGCACTTAACACATTCTACTATATTCTCCCAGCATTTTTGATGAAAGCATGTACCGCAATGATCGCATCGTTTTACTCTAGATTGCCATGGAAATATGATTTGCTTTTTAGGACAAACTTCACAAATAAAACCACGGGCCGAGCAAAGCTGTAAATAAAAAAGTACAACTTTTAATCAGTAATGAAGAATGGCAATTGTGATTATTTTCGTACAAATGGGTTTGCAATTACATAGAGGGAAAGCCTAATTTTTTACACAGGCTTAATGTAATTATAAAGATTAGATGACTGCAGGGTAAATATAGCCTATAGCTTTTGCTCAAAAACGTTCATATATGGAGTATTTTAAATACAGGCTGGACGGTTAAACGCCAAGGAAATGCCGAAAAGTTGCCTTCTAATTTAGATATTTTCCAAATCATTTTTTAAAGCGACAATAATCTTTGTTTAAATTCTTAAACGTGGGGTCAATTTAAGGTATTATTTAGCTTTCACAAGAATATGAAAGTATTGAAATAATTATTTTTTTGGAGGAAAAGGCAAATTAGACAAGACAGTAAAAACACTCTTTGATTTGATAATATTCGCGGATTTCTTGAGGTTTAATCAGAAATTAGCAACAGCTTAAATTAACAATATACACTCTTTTTAAACTGCGTTGTGATCCGATTCATTTGCAGCAATACGTTTTAGTCCCTTTAATCCTGACTAATTTTTATATTCTCGAATGTTTATAATTTTATAGTGATTATAATTTTTCGGCTGCTTATTTTGCCGATATTTTACAAAATATGAATCTCCTTTATAAAATAAGAATTTATTTAAATCTTTGCTTGTCTAGCTAATCATTTTGGCCAGCAAGAAAAAAAAATAAGACTAGCTGTTTTAGAGATGTATCGAGTATCTGCAGGAAATTTAATTTTAAAAATGATGCTTAGAGTTCTTTTACTTCCTTTCAATTGCAATTATTCCTGAAACGTTCTTGAAAGCTGCTAAATTATGGTTTATTCTGTGGGAACATCTTTTTGGTCATTTGTTTATTTTCGAGGATATGCATATTTTCCTTTGCTAATATCACATTCCATTCCGTAGAGTGTAGGTCTCAATCACAGGTTGTTTGGGAAATGAAGCATTGAAAACAACAACTGAGACAGGATTGTTGTTTTTTTTCGATGCTACTACCCCAAACAGCTCTTGGTGGAGATTTAAAGGCTCGTTTGACTTACATATGTTCATTGCAGCATGATTACAGTTTGGTAGCCCGATTGGTAACATATGTAGCATCTCTTGGTGCAAAAACGACCAAAATCATAGTAACTGGCAGTTCTATTCGAAGCTTCCACTAAAATCAACCTACAGTTTTAGCTTCGTTTTTATTTGCTTACTACATCGGAAGTAATGGGTGAAGAACGTGTTTTTTAGTTGGCATCAGATTCACAGAGTTGCCAACTTTTTTAATTCACTTGTACTAAAAATTTATATATCCTGTAAATTTCATATTGATCTGATGAACCGGGTGCTCCAGATATAGTTATTGTTTTTTTGGTCCGAGTATTTTTGAAAATTATAAATTGACTGTGCAGACAAAGAATCAGATTTATCAATCGCTTGAAATTGTTCCAAAAAGCGAAAAAATTTCAGAAGACTCGATAATTTGAAGGATTTAGTTCACGTACCTGCCATACGTACAGAGTTGCCCAAAAAATCACACGGACCTATTCTTTATAAACATAATATATCCTGAAAGTTTGGTAATGATCTGTTTTTGGTAGAAGTTATCACAACTTGAAATTTTACAAATTCTCTTTGTTCATTTTTAGGCACTCGAAGTCCGCCTTGAGTGAAAAATTTCCAAAGCGTTATTATAGACTTGCGAAAACATCATTTCAATCGGATGCTTGTTTTTATGAAAATTATGCATTCCATAGGAACATAGGGTTGTTTGAAAATTTATTCAAATGGCCCCTGCCATCAAAAATCTAAATATAACATTATTTTAACTGACCTACTGTCAGACCTGCTCTTCATATACATATATATTTTCTGAAAATGTTGGTTTCAAAACAAAATTTTCACAAAATGCGATTCGCGCAAGTTTCGCATTCGTACGTCAGCTATCAAAATCACAGCGAACGAAATAGTAATGGACAGAATCCCAGCTCTCGAATTCGGTGACCTCATTCCTAGTGATTTCGCTGGGTTTGTGACTTTATTCGCTGTGGTTTCGACCACAGTGATTTCGATCGCTATGATTTTTTGCAGTGATTTTGTTCCTTGTGATTTTCTTCTCTGAAATTTGGTTCGCTAGAATTCCGATCGTTCTGATTTCATTCACTGTGATTACATGGGAGCCACGTCAGCTTTCAACAAACATAGGATAATGAAAGTAACTTTTTTACAACAAAAAGCGATTCTTTAGTACCATTGTTTTAGTACTTGTGGACAATAATTATCGGTTTATATTTGTAGGTGTGGAAGCTAAACTATATAGATGAGAAATCACAAAATTTGACAGACGATAGCAGGGGAGACCTTGTTCGCGCTTTAAGGATGGCATCGACCAGGACGCTTGGAGCTTAGGGATGCTTAATTGGATGACATCGGCTCGCGATTGGGACCGGTGTTAGAACTTGTTGATGAAGGCCACGACCGGACTTTACTTGTAGTTTCGATGATGATGATGCTGGCTATTTTACAAATATGTAATAGTCAAATGAAAATTTCTCGTTCCTTTACGCACCTTGAGGCATTCTTCGCATCGAAAGTGCTGATGTAAAGGATAATCTGGTTCACAGAGAATGGAACTACCATCGAACATGTCCGGCAATGTTGAACCCTAAAATATGGAAGACATCTGCTATCGAGACCGTTTCATACGAACCTGTGACTTTCTCCCCTCTTGTTTATAATTCGTTATGTGGTTATATTTTGTGGTTATTTTTTATTTATAGCTTTTACCGAAATCAGGAATTTTCATGTTCTATCCGATTCATTTTATTGTTGAACTCCCTTGGTCCTTGTTTGTATTTTCCGGAAAGTACATATCTCACAGTACTCCTTCGGGCTCATATCAGTCCGTAAATATTATGGTTTCTCTATTCAACAAGTTATTTCATTTTATTTCTGATGTGGAGTTGGTAGAAATTGGGTTTTTTGTCATTTTTATTTTTTATTATTATCTGTTCGTATCTGTTGTCTGTTTCAAAGTGGAATTTGACAGTTATTCTTTTAAAACGATATGGATGTTATTTTATTAATGGCTAACATGATATTGAACGAATTTTTACCAGAATTTAATTTCATTTCTATGTCATAATGACGATTTTATTTGTGGAATAAGATTCTAGTTTCATCATTGACTAAACATTAACTGGCAAAGTGGAGTTTTAAAGATAATGTACAGTAAAACTGAAAATTACAGTACATTATCTTTAAAACTCCACTTTGAAATATTATCGATGCGGCAAATTACGAATTCCATAATTGTGTTTGTAGCGCGACGAAATATATACATGTGTGTGTAGCTTCATTAATTGAATATAAACTCAATTCGAGTATTGTACTTCAAAACTCGCATCTACATAAAGCTTTAAAGATGGTTTAAGCCAATTGAAATTTTTTGCAGCAAGGCGATAAGCATAAACTAATGTTTCACTTTATATTTTTCCAAAACCTATACTAAATCATACGAAATAATTTTATTACGTACCTCACAATTTAAAACATGCTCTTCACATTTCGATATAAAATCCGACACAGTCTTTACAAATGATCCGTCCTTTGTGGCCACGAAATCAAACATGGACCACTTGTCCGGTTCTAATGTTATATATGCAGCGATTTGATCGTACAACTTCTTTTCTCTAAAAATAGATTATTTTCAATGAAACGAACACGATCTTGATTCGCAACTTACTCCTGAGCGAATCGACACGTAACTATAAAATCCTGTATATATTTGAGTTGAACGCGTTTCTGCCTGCTAATACTCAAATTCTTGATTTTCGTATACAAGTTTGGATTCAAATCCGGCAATGAGAACAATGGATATGTCCAAATTTGCTCTAACAGTCTATAGGCGAATACACTAACAGGATAATAGCAAAAATCCCATCTAAAATACATATCGAGATATAATGTTATTAAGAGTTAAAAGTTTGAGGCGAGATTCGGGTAACATACTTTTCTAATACTTTAGCTGGTATAATTGACATTTGATTACGATGACAGCCGGTGCAGTGATACTTTCCCAAATAAGTGCAGTAGCGAAAACGGTTTATATAAGCACGTGATACACGCATTCCACAGCCAGTGCATCGGAAGTTTTGTTGCTGTAGTAATTGCTTACGGCTTGAAATAAAAACCCAAGTTAGTCACCACATGTATTTCCATGTATACATTCACTTACTTCATAATCTGATGGTTTGTAAATATGATTTGTTGTCTAGGTGGTGCCCAATCGCGCGTTCCTCTAATGGTGGGATGAGCGAAATTCTCATCAGCATCAACGGAAGTACTTGTCGGCAGCGGAAGCAAATCCTGAGGAGCATCCTGAAAATTTTCACGAAATCGATATAGCCCTTTTCGTAGGTGTAAACGAGAGTTACCTTTCTAGAAACCAACCAGGTAAAGTCAGTCGCTCGTGGCATTTGATAGTCACTAAACCTAGATATAAGCGAGAGAGCTACACCCTCAGCGGAAAGAGCTTCTAATGCATTTTCACCACCCCATTCGGCGTATGCAGTATGATCATTTATAGATTGTTTCGGTTGCATTAGTTCCTATTGATTGATATGAGAAATTGAAGTCAGAAGCTTCAAGGTCGCAATAAATCAATTAAATCCATAGAAAGACGAAAAAGTACAAATATTCGGTACGCGAACACAATCTAACGACATTACTGATTGAATGTTCTAATAAACAGGTTCCATTGAATTTTGATGCAAGGTAGCTTTAGGCGTACAATACATTAATCTAATTCACGAATAGCCTCATAAATCATTTATTCTAAATCAAGGGTGATTTATGGGACATGCATCGAAGTCTTAGCATTTAATTACACATATTTAAACCTGCTTACCTTCATCAAGTCATCGCAACGGTCATCTACACTGCCATCTGTACATCGATCAGAATCCTCAAGGGAGTCCTCCACTTCGGAGAACGATGATGCACTCAATTGAACGCTTGATCCATCTACAAAAGTCACATATAACTACAATTTGCTACACTATATATCAACTTACATTCATCCCAGTATTTGTTTCTCCCAATCATGATTCTGCCATTTCTTCTTTTTACTCTATTCAAACTCTTATCTGACTCATTGCGTTGCGTTGACTGTTTCCTATGGCCTGCTTTAGAGCACTTCATTTTTTCAATGACACAGATCATAGCCTCCGATATACTGAAATGTGCGTTCTCGCGCTCAAGCTCAGTATTATTTCGCGATAAGTGCACGGACTGAAGAAACGATGCCAGGCTTTGTCCATTCGTTGGTAAACGTTGCTGGAAAATGTTTGGCGGATCTTCGTCAAAGCTGTCGAACATTGAATGGGAATGTCGCTTTAGCTTTTTTCCTTCTTGTGGATAAAACGCACTCATAAAATCATTGGAATTCGAGAAACTTGAAGAAGCAGAAGGTAAATTATCTTTTGCGGGTGCGTCGCCTAGTGAAAATAAATTTGCAGAGATGCAAGACAGCAGACCAGGTGCTTTCGGCGGTGAATCGTAGTCGATTGGATCGGGCCGTTCATCGGGAGATGCTTTTCTATCATGCTCATGGCCCTGATCAAAGTATATTTTAATGTCGTCACATTTGACTAAATTAATCGGCACCAGATCGTCTGGGCAGCTTCTACTTGTGCTGGGTGCAACGTGATTATCACTCGAATGTACATTGTAAGAGTAGCTTGGCAAATCTGATTCAGGAGGAGTTGAAAATGATGAAGTGTCAACTTTGTAATATTCATGGTCCTGAGAACACACTGTTTGAGAGAAGGTCTGACTACGTGGTCTCCTGCGGATAACCGTTGGACCGAAATTCGGAACACTTTTCCACTTTCGAAGCCGACACGGAGCTCCGTAGATTTTTCTAGTATTTGGCGCCTCCATTAAACCATCCGTTGAGTCGACTCGAAGCAGCGATGTATGTGACGCCTTTCGCGGCGAAATCGAGAAATGCGGATGCGAGTTAGAGCGCTTGTGCTTGGCGATGACTAAGTTATTCTCCACGTACAATGAAGCATCGATTTGACTAACTAGGCTAGACTGATTGAGTTCGACGGCTGAAAGGCAAATGAACAGGGCTGTTGCATATCTATCACTGTGCAAGAAGGCGCTATTGGCATAGAAAGTGGTCAGCAGCTCATAATCAGCAACAAGCAGCTGTAGTCGCGCGCAAAGGGAGAATTTTTGCAAGTTTGTGTAAATCCAATTGACAAGTGAGTCTTCTACTACCAGATGAGGAAAATTAAATGATTTTCCTTCATCATATACCGTCGGCGTGAGCCAGTCGAGCTGAGCGATAAGGTCCGATGTGCCGCCCTAATAAAGAAAATGATGACGAATCCAAACCAAATAACAGCATCGCTTTTTTCATACCTCTCTACGTGCGCTCTCCTTGTTAAATCCATCTAGTAGAATATTTTTGACTGAAACAAGTACTTGAAAGAAGCTTTCTCCATCCTCGACACTATCATCAAGACTATCGCGACGGCTCAAGAACCACAAATCAACCGATTTCTTCAGCTCGAACAGCAATTGTCTGTGACCAGTGTTCGTCGAAGAATGCAAGCACTGATTAGACTGCATATTTTTAACATTATCAAGCTCAAAATAGATTATTTATAACACAGAACGCTTTTCGAATGTATTAACGAGAAATTGACATTATAACATCGCAATCGGTCGTCGTCGAAATAATTTGCGATGAGCTAGGAACGAAAAGTGAAGGTGAACGCTACGATACGCCACAAACGCGAGAAATTGTTAATTGTCATTTCGGGGATCGACAGCTGATAATTGTATTTGTTGGAAGTTGGCTGCGATTCACAAGCAGTGTGTGCAAAAATAAATGTTTGAATAAATACAATGCAGCATAAACTTGTCTTGAGCGACTTTAAAAGAAGCAGTCATTTCGGTAAATATTTAGAAGTGGGGCTCCAGTCAAAACTCGCCCCAAAAAATTTTTCACCCCCTGGAGACTATTCTATAGGGTAGGAATAGATGTTCTAAGGTGGGGGAAGACATTTTCAATGATTGTTTATAATAAAAAAAATTATTATAAACAAAAAAAAATTTTTTTTTTAATTACTTTAATTTTTATTAAATGACATATTTTGACCAATTTTTTGTTCTTTCGGAGAATTTTTTTACGGTTTCACGATAAATAACGATTTCCATTTTTTACTCTGATATTGAAATTCACTAATAATTTTGATCACAAACCATCAAAATAAATACCCTTATTTCTTTGAACTATGTGAAGTAAACGAAACTTTGCTTTGTTTTGATTTTCTAATATTAGAGTATGATTTTTTTTGTATGAACAGGAAGAAACCTCATAATACATAGGTTGTCTGGAGCCCCACTTGGTCTAAATATGTAAATAAATAAAAATTAAATAATTGGAAGAAAAAATTTTTTTCGTTTATAACAAAATTTTTTTTATTATAAACTATCATTGAAAATGTCTTCCCCCACTTTAAAACATCTATTTCTAACCTATAGAATACTCTCCAGAGGGTGGAAAATTTTTTGGGGCGAGTTTTGACTGGAGCCCCACTTCTAAATAATTACCGTCATTTCAACTTTTATCAATTAAAAATGTAGTACTTGCTCTCGAATTCCTCAAATCAGGAATTGTAAATCAATATCCTGAAAATTATCCTGTCTTGGGAATAATAAAGTTTTCAGTTTTCAGCTGTTTTGCGACGCCTGATCTCGCAGGTTTTTAAAAAAATCTAAAAACAACTTTTAAAGGATTTCCTGATATCCTTTGTTAATTTACAGAAGAGGAAATCTTTTGATGTATCATTATTTTTTCGTGTTGGTGTGGTACAAAGCATGTACACCACCACGTGCTTGTTGAACAGCTGATGTGTGTTGTGTCATCATACTTCATTCATATTTTCATTCATTCATATTTTAATAAAACAAAGTTAAGTTTTTAAAATGACGGTAGAGGATCGGAGCTCAATATACCGAAATAAAATAATTTTAGCGCCTATGGTTCGAGTAGGAACCCTCCCGATGAGGCTGTTAGCTTTAGAAATGGGAGCTGGATTGGTTTACTCGGAAGAACTAATTGACTGGAAACTGATGAAGGCGAAAAGACGTGAAAATGGTTTGTAATTCCTTCCTAAATTTTCCTTCCCAATTCTACTAAACAATTTCATTTTAGTTGCTCTCGGGACAGTCGATTTCATTGATCCCACAGATGGAAGCATCGTATTTAGAACATGCGAACGAGAGAGAGGAAAAGTCATTTTACAAATAGGAACAGCGGAGCCAAGTCGAGCACTTGCTGTGGGGAAGCTAGTAAGAACTGTGTATTTGATTAAAATGATTGATGGTGGTCATTCATGACTGTAGGTAGAAAACGATGTGGCCGGTTTAGATGTGAACATGGGATGTCCAAAAGAGTTTTCAATCAAAGGTGGAATGGGTGCTGCTTTGTTATCGAATCCCGAAAAAGCTAAGGAGATCTTGAAGACATTGGTGGATAATTTGAAAATACCTGTAACATGTAAAATAAGGTAACGAGATTATCGATCTATATTTGCTTAGCCAAATTTTGTGCAAAGATACTAGAGCTTGATCTTGTTGAGTTTAATTATTATAGAATTATATGAGCAAAGCTACGCTCTTTACATAGATTTGCTCATATGTGCATCAGACATGATAGAGATTTGAATATATTTCGAAAATATAAAGGTTAAAAAATGTATTTATACCATCGCAGATTACTTCCCGACGCCGAAGACACCGTGAAATTAGTGCAAAGCTTTGAATCGGTTGGAATAAGCGCGATTGCCATTCACGCAAGGACGAGAGACGAAAGACCTCGTCATCAACCTCATCCAGATGTAGTAAAACGGATCGCAGCCTCAGTTCAAATTCCGGTGATTGCCAATGGCGGATCCAGAGAAATAGAAAAGTATTCGGATATTGCCATTTTCCGCGACGCATGTGGTGTCGACAGTATCATGATTGCTAGAGCGGCTCAACATAATGTATCTATTTTCCGAAAAGAAGGTTTGAAAAGTTCTTTGGATCTATACTCGAAAAAATACGTATAAGTATGTTTCTAGGGCCACTGCCACTAGATGAAATAATAACAAAATATCTGAAGTTGAGTGTAGACTATGATAACCCGCCCTCGACTACAAAGTACTGCATTCAAAACATGCTGCGTGAGCTACAAGAAACTCCACGAGGGAGACAATTTTTAAACTGTCAAACGCTGGAGTCAATGTGGTAAGTACACTTTTTGGTGGTTCTATAAGAAAGACTGAAATCAAGCTGCTGTAAATAATTTATCTTTCAATAGCGAAATCTGGGGCCTACGCGAATATTGCCATAGGCGACAGCTCGAATTCCAAGAGAAAGGAAATTTCAGTCGACGAGATGTAGTGCCGGGTAGCATTTGCCCGGAGGATGAAGCGATGCCTGCATCCAAAAAACCAAAAGTAAAAGGCAATTCGGTTTTCGAAATGAACGTTGCCTTCTTTCGAGCAAATTATACAGATGGTAATAGCATTTTATGTGAATCCTCAAGCTCAGAAGTGACATTTTACTATTTCAGATAAAGAGCTGCCGAAAACAAGGCTACATGTATATGCTGGTAAAAATAATAAAGACCTACCAACATATGAGACGCAACGAGAAGATAAACTATTTAGAACTATTTTAACATTTGATGGTAAGAAATATGCCAGCTTGTATTGGGAGAAAAACAAAAAGTTCGCACAGCAAGGAGCTGCATTAGTCTGCTTGGTAGCACTCGGAATTGTAAGTGAAGAGACGTTAATTGAAGATGGAAGTATCTTGAAATAAATAAGGTATGTGATATAAGAAGCCATGATTCTTTTGCTAGATGAGCTTTGAAATTGAAAATTTGCAATGTGGTTTGGCATCAACGGGAAAGAGTGCCAGCGAGACGTTGCCAGCATCAGGCATTTTTGTTTTAAAAACGAAAATACATAAAAACCAAATTTACAGTTTGGACATTTGGTTACAGTGCTGAGTCTTTTCACCATTAATGCACTATGAGATTCTGCCATCAAACTAGCGAATTCAGAAATAGGAAGCTTGGCAAGAGCCTCTCAATCAGACCGAAATCTAGTCAAGAGCCTCTCAATCAGACCGAAGTCTAGTCAAGAGCCTACCAAGCAGTTTAATGGCGAATCAGCAACAAGGCAGAAAAATTAGATGAGTGCCCTAGAAATGGTCTCCATCCATGAGGCCGACCGAACCGAGGTACACAGCCTCTGGCCCCTTTATTGTTGGAGGCACTGGCATCTGATGGAAATGTGGTCACACCACTCACTGATTCCGGCCTAAAAATAGTGACTGAAGTCCTTCTTTAAAGTTGAATATTTTGGCTTTTTCCTCGACTGTGGCACTGGTTCGTCGTGATATAGGACATTTTTTCACTGTCATCACACATCATCCTCATTATCGGCGATACAAACGGGGTGCGGTCCTGGGCTCCTTCAACAAATGTTTGCCATCGGTTCCAATCGTGAACCGATAATATCCAATTAGACATCCTTAAGCTCCGAGCGTCCTGGTCAATGCCATCCTTCCAGTGCAAACAAGGTCTCTCGCGCTGTCGTCTGCTGTAAAGGTTCCTCTTTGCTCATACAAACTAGGTACCCTGGTCAAGTGCACCGGGCAATTATGGTATTATCACTGATTATATAGCGCGAACATACTCTGTGGGCCTTTCCGAATAGACGTCTTCATCTTCGCCTTCAGCTTTTTATAACAGAATGTGACGTCAGATCAAGTCGAGCCAGTCCGAATTCAGTTAGCTACGCCTTGTCATTGCTCTCCTGTATAACAGTTGACGAAGTCACGTTCTGATTTGACTTTTCGTCGGCTTGATGGTGCTTTGAGGCTATGTTACGAAGCATATCCATCGGTTTAGGACACCTCGTATTGGTCTGCTTCAAACTGTTATGTAGCAAATAGATATTGGCCGAGGCCAGGCGAGCCGAAGTCAGACGAGGCCGCCAACATGTGGACGGCATTTGACAGCTCGTCCGAATCGCCTTGGCTCGTGCTCAACATCCATTCCGATCGGATGTGGCACGAGCGCCTGTGACACCTGTCAAAGTCGCTCGTCTGGACCGCCCACACACTTGGCTCGCGATTCGCGTGTTGTCTCTTGCGGTGGAAGGTTGTAGCCGGAGAACTGCAGTGATTGTTTTTCTCCGAAGGACGGCCTTTCTCTGGAATTGACAAGATGGGAATCATCGTGTTTTGAACTGCGTGTTCGCGTCGTCGCGTTGTTTGAGGCCTTTGTGTTAAGTGTTTGTGACCGTCTTGTGAATGTTGAAAATCATATAAACATATTGATTTCTAAATAATAAGTTGTATTAAAACTGTGTGTTTAAAAATTTACAAAATAATAAAATAAATCAAAACCATGTGTTTAAAAACTAATCGTGTAAACGATCAATCGGATTAACGTGAATATAAATCGTGTAAACGTTGGCTGATGCCTGCTAGTCAGGAAGCCATTGCTGTTTCTAGGAAATTCTAGAAGCCTTTAGCAAAAAAAAAAAAAAAAAAAACTTGGCTCGCGTGGGCTCGGCCAATATCTATTTTCCACATTAGAATAGCTTAGCTACTTTGCTGACGTCACAATCATAACAAGCTGATGATGAGGACGAAGACGTGAATTCGGAAATATCTGCATAGTCGTAAGATTGATCGCAATGAGGTATATTGAGTACTATGGTATCATTTAAGTCAATCAAAGTTAAGAAAAGAAATCCGTGTTAAATGGATCCAAATCGAACAAAACCGCATCATTTATTTGGAATGACCCTTTTTTCTGTATATTTCATTAACGCAACACATTCAATCGATTTCCAAAGAAGACAAGAATCCTTTATTTTAAATTACGTCTATTATTTTAAAAATTTTGTGTGTATTCGTGTTTTCAATGCCTTTGAGGAGGCGGCGGTGGCATCATATCTGAGTCTTCCTGGAATCTATACGTGTCGATAAAATTCAATAGGATTTCGGTTGTAACTGGCTTACAAATACTTTTGCAAACCGCTAGAATAATACAAAATGATTTTCGAAAAACAAAGTTAAATACTCTATCTTACCGACTGCAGTGTTGTAGCTATTAGGATACGATTTGTCTGTACGTTGTCGCATGAAAACCCATCGACCATTCTCGTATTTACATTCTATAATTTGATTGTTGAGTTCTTTTAGAGTTTTCGTATAGGGCATCTGGGCAAAGGGCAGATCCCTGCCACCCACAAACAGCTGACCAATTTTACGTCTTAGCACACTGTGAAATAAGTTGCCGAATATGTGATTTTGTTCGGTATAAAGTGAGCAATCACTTACCCTTCGCCACTTTCCTCGGCGATTCTTAGCCTAAAATCAACTGAATTCAGCGAAAGCGGTTTCCATTTAAGTACTTCCGACGCCTGACCAGGTGTGTATGGCTATGAAGAGTAAATATTTAGTTTTCGCTACTACTCAGTAGCACTTGAACCAAAGGATCCAATATAGGCACTACTGCGTTTCTTAATGAACTTTTAACTCACCTCTTCAGCCGGTTGAAAAATTAGTCCGTCGGGTTCGTGACTCAGCTTCTGGGCGAATTTCGGGCCGAGCAATGCACGAGCCTGAATGATGGGCCAGAAATCTTTTAATCTGACTCCAAATGGTTCTCGCTTTCTGTCGATCAGTCCTTGTTTTATGCCCTCGGTGCGAGGTCCTGTAATTGAATGTCTCATGTATTTTTCGAGTAAATTTTCCAATCAACTCCAAACTTACCGACAATCTCTTTGTTAATACAATCTAAACGCTTGGGAAATGAAAGCTTCCCAACATCTTCCCCTTCGAATTTGACTATATCGTAAATTAAATATCGTGGAATATTTTGTCCCTGATACTTATCTATAACCATTTCCTGTAAAAAATATTGTGTTAGTACACAATGTAAACCCGGTATGCGCAATTTCACATACACCGTCTAGAAGAGTATTTTCTAAATGGCGATATAAGTTCTTTCTGTGCGGAAATTGAATGCGTTCAACTTGGAAGCAGGAATTGTCACGATCGAAGAAGTACACCTCATCCTTTTTGTTGATCAGCATCATATATCTGGGAGATGGTGTTTGTTAAGAGACAAATAATATTTGGTATACATTTCTATATGTTCAAATCGCTCAAACTCATCACCTTGTTCCATCTGCTTTCCATGATACTCGGTACGGTTTAATGTGGAGATTCTTCAAATTGTTTAAGTCCATGGAAACCGGTTGGGAGCCAGGAAAGCCACTTGATTTCCATTCACACATTTCTTGTACCTTCGCCTGCAACATACCCAGTTTCGGCTGCAAAATCAAATGTTACAACTCATTTTCTTTTATATAGTCTTCTTTTGATGTGTTCATGGTTCAAAAATAAATTTGGATCAAATGCACAACATCGAAAAGCATGAAATTGATTTCTACTTTGCGTATGCTGTTTTCATTCACCATTTAGGGGTTTGCTTACGAAAATAAATTACGTACCTGCTCAAGAATGAGTTCGACTCCCGGCACGCCATCCATAAACCTAGCATCCTCTTTGACGAGTTCACGGCGTTTCTTCTTCTTTTGTGGTCGATCAGACTGCTCAGCTCCATTCTCCTCTCCATCTGCATGGCCGCTCGATGTCGGCGTGGGACTACTCTTCCTTTTCATAGCCACCGGTTGTCGCTCATGATCATCACCTTCTGATATAATGCTTGATAAACTCCCCACGATAATTTGTTCGACCAAAACTTACCGAAGCACCAATCAGGCATGTTTGGCGGAGGAGGAGCATCTTCTTCATCGTCATACCGACGGAAAAGTTCCTTAATGTAGTCTTCCTTGTAGATTCCCGGCGGGCGAGCTGTAGCAAATGAACTCAGTGCGGCTCCGACTGAACAATCAAGCTTCTCAACCATATAACTTACAATAAGAAACCCTACACCAGCAAAACAGACACATTTTACAAATACATGCTACGAAATTGTCTGCAATTCTACTTTACCAGTCCTATTGAAGCCATGGGTACAGTGCACACCTATTATGTCGATCGGCCGATCATTCATAAATTCATCCACCAATTCAATAAACGCCCGCGTCTGTTCAACCGAAGGAGTTTCTCCGTGTCCTCGACATTGCATTTTGACGTAGCGGCAGTCCTTGTTCTCCACTTCTTCACGATTGTAGAATCGTTTTGTGTTGGTCAGATCTATCCATAGCCCCAATTTCATCTACGGTGCAGAAAGTGCAGTGGCAATTTGATCATCGAAACTTTGCAAAAATGTGTTTATGGCTCACCTTTAGCATCTTCATGTACCCGAATATCATATCCGGCGTGAATGAGCAATCTAAAGGCACTTGACCATTGTAGCGGTCGTCAAGTGGGGTTTTAAAAGCGAGAAATTTATCTGCAATGAAATAATCAGATTTGCGCGGACAATGGAGCCATCTGTTCGGAACGGGGCCAGGGCGATTCGACATATTTACGCGATATCCACACACTATTTTTGCAATAAATAAAAGTGAGCTGCTCGCTACAATGCAATATTATCGCTCACATGGAAATTGATGGCAAGAAAATAGATTTTTGGTTCGTGACGCGACAATCGACCATCATTTGGTTAACGAACGAATGACAGCTGATGTATTCAAACGTCAAAGTGACATAAATAAGTACTGAAAGCTATCTTTAATAAACGTACTAGATTGAATGAAAAAGCTCAAAACATATGAGCACTTTTATTTGACTAGGTAAGAAGCGTTCCGAAATTGTCGCTAAGTTTTGACAAGTAACTGAATGACGCTGTTGAAATTTATGAAAGATTTTTTGGCGGGATTTTTATTAGTTTTACTACTCCGTGTGCGGTCTATTGTGAAGTGAAATTGTGGCAAAGAGTATATACTAATTAGCACAGAAAGCACGATATTTGCTGATTTCCTTTTCAGCTTATAGCTGAAAAGGATCGAAACCAATTATGTAAGTGCATTTGATCATATACAAACTTGTGAGAAACATACTCTCAAATGACAGGTGAGAATTTGTATTCACGCAAATGATAGGTGAGAATATGTTGGTGTCATATGATCCCATCAAGAAAGAGTAGTCACGGCAAATATTCGCTTTCAACAAACAAAATTGGCTGTAGTGGATAGCATAAAATTGGCGGGGATGTTCTTTTTATTCTTCAAATGATATTGGAAATAGTATTCCGCGTTAATTTATCTTATTACTTACCATTTTAATACTCTGACTAGGTTTTAAGAAAGTTAATATTGTGCAATATTATGCAAACGCTAGTCCTTTAAAAAAAAATTTATTGCCAAAGCACTTGTATGTATATTCCCTAAAAAACGTATCTTATCGTAGCAGTGCTATTCGCCGGGGTATTTTCTGTCTTTTTTCAATTTTCGAATTGGATATGCCCCAAAAGAGCGATATAAGGAAATGAAAACAGCCGTGAGAATTGAAGCAATTTGCTTGATTCCTAGTGTTAGTAGTAGTGAAGGAAATCTATAGGACTGTGACATGCTTGGTCTCTCCGAACAGAAAATTTTGGCCATATGTGCACGATTTTGGCAAGCAAAAGCCGAAAGCTCAGAAAACTTAGGTAGCGAAGAAACCAAAGAGAAATCCTGAGGTAGTTATGCTCTCGATTTGTTCTATTTATAGATCTATATCTTTGTAGTGAAATTGCTAAATTTCATATAAGAATACTCTTGTTTCATTTCCTTAAATCTCTCTGTTCTAAGGTTTAAAAAGTGTAATGGTGTAAAAGTTAAAAACATTAATCGAGTAAACATAAGTTGATGCCTGCTAGTCAGAAGCTAGGTATTTTTCTGGAAAAGTTCCATAAACCTCTTAGTGCAAAAAATAGTCGTTAGAAGCGTTTAGATTGCGCGGAACTGTTTCATGAATCAGCCTGTAGTAGATGTTTTCCACCAGAATTGATATATGATATGATCTACGGCAATTATAATTAAAAAAAAAAAAAAAATTGAAAAATAAATATCTTTTATGCATCTGGATAATAATTTGTTTCGAAATTTATGTTTGGTTATAATACATTTTGTCCGTTGTAGTCGTTCCTTCTCGATTCTCTTTCAAAGTTGCCCTTAGCTTAAAAATTACAGCATACAATAGCTTAGATAAGTTAAAATTTAACAAAATTGTCACGAAATGTTCTCCAATTTGTTTCTTTGATGGAAAAATGATCTCGAACCTCTTCTTGAAGGTTGCTTTGGTGTTTATTTTATCGCTGAAGTTCAACATTTCCATTGTCGGCCTGATATCCTCTAAGATTCTAAGGTGGCGTTTTAGGCTTCCTGATTTGTACCTGTAGGATTGTTGCAGACTAATAGCCTGTTCCGATGCTTTCTCCTGAATATTGATGTGTAGCGGTTCTAGACGGGGCTGCATTTTTGCCGTTGGCTTCCAAGTCATCGCTCCTTTAATCAGCACACCATTCTTTGAAGCTTGTTGAACCTATTAGCATCAGTTTTCTGGGTGTTTTTCTTCCATCACATAGCAGCTCCATATAGGATGATAGGTCTCATCATTTGTTTGAATGTCCAAAGTGTCTGCTTTGAAGATTGTCCCCGATTGCATCCAAGTATTTATTTTGTCGCCAGATTGATAGTTAAATTGCTGGTAAAGAGGAATTACTAGCGCCACCCCTGGGCTTTCTTCCCCTGCGGTCCAGACTAACTTACAATTTTTTGGACATGGGCCACTTATTCTGCCTTTGTTTAAACAGGGCTTTTGTATTAGCTCCATGTTATAGGTGCTTGAGACAAACCTGATCTTTGCGTCCACGGACACTGCTTTGGCATAATGCACGTTCACTTGTAGACAACCCTTTCTTTGTTCTGCATTGGTAGGAAGCCGTTGGGACCTGTTGTTGCCTCCGCGTCGGTTCAACTACACACCGTACTGGTAGTTGGAGTGGCCGCTGCCTCTGGTGTTTTTCGCCTAACTTTTTAACGATCAGCCTAACCTGCCCAAACCGGAAACTAATGTTGCTGTCCCCGTAAGTTATTTATGTTACTAAGGCCTGGCCCACTGCTATGACTAGCATGGCGGACTCGCCTTTGCTTTTTTTTTTTGGTTTGCTTTGCTATTTTTAGAGTTTTTTGCTGGTTTTTTGTAGGTGATGCTGAGGAAGTTAGGGGCCACACCTCCCTCTATCTCCATCAGTATCCTCTCCTCAAAGGCATTTTGCAGCTTATCCATTTGGTCGATCGTGACAAGTTCTTGAAGAAAGTCCTTCAAAATGGTTGCCCATGAATGATCCGCTATTCTTGCTGTCGCTGCCTTTTGCTGGGTTAAGGATGTTTTAGAACCACATCGGTACCCGTGTTTTCTTTGGCTGCCTGTCCTCAGAAGTGTCATCGTCGGGTCTAGGCCTTGGCTTATTGGATTTACTTTGTTAGAAGTGCCTTTCCCTAACCTTTTCTTTGGACATGCCACTTCTTAAGAACAATCGCATGTGCTTTCTCGCTGCGCCGCTCATGTCCTTCCCTCTTGGATGGCTCCTGCGAAGTCATGTTTATTGCTTTCATGTTTCGGTAGAGTGCGGCTGTGATTTAAAAAGAGAATCTGCCGTCAGAGATAAAGGGGGGAAGCTTCGGGAGCCTCTATAACTTGCCATTCTTCTGGTCTGCCTCTTATAGTTTGTAGAGAGGATCTGCCGTTGGAGATTAAGGGAGAGTCTTCGAGAGCCTTTGCCACCTTTCCTTCTTCAGGTCCACCTCTTCTTTTTTGTGGGCCTGACTGGGACACATCTAACTTTCGGTCCTTGCTTTGGTCTTCTTTAAGTTTTGGTGTGGAGCTCCGCACCCAAGCACTTATAAAATGCTCTTATTTTAGCCCTTCTTGTGCCTCTGTTTTTGGGAATTTTCTTGGGACTTGGGCCTCAACTGTTCCCTTAATTCATTTGAAAATTTACTGAGGAGCACTAGAGCTCTACTGTTAGAAGCAGGATTTGGGGCACTCTAGGCAGAACCCTCATTTTTAATTGTTATACTCTTGATCTGGACCGACGAGTATGAGAAATGGAAAAGACCAGTCGTATTATCCTCTGGATCTAGGCCTAGGCATTAAATTGGACCGTTTCTTGCCATCCGATACATGATTTCGCATATTAGCGACTGCTCCACATAGCAGTCATTCAGCTCTCAGCATATGCTGTTCCACCACTGGCTGCGGATCTTTTACTTAGGGGTTAACTCCTCAAAGTGTGAACATATTGGTCAATCTTTCTTCCATAGAAGATTGTTTCCAGCAGCTACCACGTGGAGGTTATGATCACACTTTCATCAGCCTGAACAGTTACGTTGCGCGCATATTTTCATATACTAAATGTTATCCCTCTATTCATCTGATGACGTCAAAAAATAACGACACTAAAACAAATTAAATGTTAACATTTATTTTATTATAATTTTCTATATTGATGAAATTTAAATGAAGTCAAATCTTTGTGATCCCGCAGTGTAAATGTTGTTAACAGCTACTTTTATGATATTCCACTTTGCTAATGTTGAAATCGACAGTACGTATGTGAAATTAGAAATTTACTGCTATTTTCATTTCAAAGTCGGTGGCATCTGTTCTTTGTCCATTGGTGCAATTTGTCGGAAAGGTATCCGTACTATCATCAATATCTGCCAATGATAAATATTACATTCATGAGCCTGTACTTACATATGCTTGTCATACGTCATTGGCGCGTCTGAAGTTGTTTAAAAAAAGAGATTTTTTCGTTTCGATTTTTTCCAGTCGAAATTTATTATCTAAACGTTTAACGGATAACATGATTTCGAAATAGCCGAGGAAGCGATCAAGTAAAAATAAGCTACGTAATTTTAAAACAAAAATAACTACATACGTTCACACATTAAAAAAGTACAAAGACTATAAATTAACAGACTTATTGGAATTTTGTTTATGGAACTGAGCACGTTCGGCACAGCGGGATCCGATCTTGTCTCAATTTGCTGATGGCTTCCGTTGGGGCATTTGGTCCGAAAATAAGGCCTCTGTGCTGGGCTCTGGCGTTGAGCCCGTGTACCGTTACAGACATATCCACGCCAGCTCTCACGGCTTCTCTTCTTTTATGGCGTCGTTTTCTCTTCGGTTCTGTTGTTGCTGTTACTGTTGCGGGATTTGGGGGTGGGCCAATGACGGAAGTTTGTGGGTTTTTGATGCCGTTCAGATTAGCTTTCGTTGGTTGGACAATGAGATTTTCTTGAGTGCCAAATTCAGACCCTTTCTCGGATAATTTTTCCGACATTCTTTGTTGCTGCAAAGATGAAAATAATCATATCAGAATTTTTGAAATGAGACAATAATGATAATAATAATAATGATGCATATGCCAAGAAGGGCTACAAGCTTAGGTTGAAAATGTTAGAATTTGAGGGTCTTAGATTTATATCTAGTGTGTTAGAAGCATATGAATATGAAGCTTGTGGTCAAGCCTTAAATTATTGTTTTTTTGTGATAAAGATGTTATTGTAGGTTTCATTACAATTCACCCTTGAAACGTTATTAAATATTTTGGGTGATTGACATCGGCTCTGAATAATTTGAAATAATAAAATAAGAAATGTGATGAACGATGAATTAAAGAGAACTTTAGTTTTAAGCGCTGTAAAACCACCAGTACAATTATGAAGAATTTTTCGTTATACAGTTGGGTTTTAATAATTAGAATACACGAATCATCCGTAAAATTAATCACTGTCGTTTTTCTGTTAAAAATAGGTCCTGTCTTAGTTCTTTTGCTTGATATTCTAGTTGCTGAATTATATATTTAATTTTTAATCGAAACTGCGATATTATGACTAAATCTTTCTCGTGATCATTCTCTATCTAGAAAAGACATACATACATATTTGCAGTTTGTGTGAGTGTATTAAATTTGCAATAAACTACAGAAACGCTGCAATGATTCGTCACTAAATTACTTTGTAATATACTGTTAAATCCTTCACTAAAGAATTTGGTAAAGAGGAAATGGCGGTGTGCAAAAATGTAAACAGATGTCGGAACTAAACACTGATTTATGAGCCAATAAACGTGATATTACTATCACCTATAAATCCAATCATGCAACGAAGCAATAAGTTTATAATTTCAATGTATATATTCATTGCTTTTTGATAATGTGAAGACATAATACGTCCTCTTCGTCTTCGTGTTTCCCTTCGGTATTCGGGGGGAAAAAAAATGAAGTCTCGAAGAATGATTGCTTTTCGCTTGCGCGGTAATGAAACTAGTGAAAATAAACAGAATATCGAAATCATCGAACAGGAGCAATTAAAACTCTATAAATACACCGATGAAAGATGTAAAAGCAATCGTGAAAATTGAAATAACAAACTATTAAGTAAGTATGTGCAAACTGAATATTATCGATTCTAGATGAAACAATATGAGAAGCGGTAAAAATTTCAGAATTTGCGATTTATGACATGTATTGTTCCGTTTTAACGAGCTCTCCGTTTTGTCCGTGGAAAAGTTCATAAATCACGATGCACAAACGTATTTTTGTTTGTTTTGCCTAGAATGTTCTTTTTTTCGCTTACCATCAAAAGTCGACGTCTTTTGTCTCGTTTTGCCAGAAAAACTACCCAGCCTCCGTATAAGATCATAATTAACGCTGAAATCAAAGCACCACCTAAAACGTGTGTCTTTCGAATCCAAGCATGGTAGATTGCTACGAATATTAAGGAAACTGCCACTATAAGTGCAACCATACGTCCATTCGCTTTACGTTCTTCCTGAAAAGATAGATTTTCAATGTGAATTTCATATCTATTTTTGAATGAACATCTTTTTCAAAGAATATAGTTAAAAATTGAAAGGAGCGTTGATATTAAAGAGTCAACAGAAGCGTTAAAAAATCATAATCAAATTGTAGCTTAGCCGAGAAGTCAAAGATATTTTTCCTGCTTAATATTCAACAAACACTCTTTACAAGAGCTCGATTACCATTCAGACACATGTGTTGAGCTCGTGGAATCATGATCGACCTTCTTTTTCACCTTTTTACTCTTGGAAATTCCTCGCACTTGTTCAACTCGCACCAGCGTAATAGCAACTCAGTACTTCCGCAAAGTCCACTCAGTGGACTTGTTGAATCTTCTGTGCTAAATTTTGTACTTCCCCAAGTAAAAGTTTTGACCCCGCCGCCATTTCCCACATCGACTATAACTAACCAATATGCGACTGCTAATCTTATTGCAGACAACTTGCAGAATCAGGAAGTGGCATCTTTCAGTATCACTCTATCTGCTGGCGCCAATGATTTACTATGAAAGGACTTCTGACTTTCTGTCGTGCGTTCTAATTAAACAATTGATCAGAATTTCTCGAAGGAATTTTCGTCTTAGAGAAGCAAGGAGCTCAAGAACTTAATATTACCGAAATATCTGCGGTTTGAGGACCAAAACTAATGAGTTCAGGCTTTTTGCTACTTTAACTTCACTGATTTCATCTTCAATTCTTCGAATTTTACCTAACTACACAGTTTTCTGTAAAGACCGAAACCGTTTAGTTAGTGGTAAATCCGATGGTGGTGGTGTTCTCATTGGTATTAAAAAGGCATTCAACGGAACACTCTGTCGTGATTTTTATTTCTGTCCTTCTGTTGAATCTATTTTTGTGCGTCTCTCCTTACCTTCTGCTAAAACCTTAGTCTTTGCTTTAATATATCCCCCCTGTAATATTCCTGTTAGTTTATGAGCGATTTCACAATTTGTTTTATTTTTTGACAATTTAACAACATTCCAAATGCTAGTAATATCATTTTGGTCCTTGCTCTATAAAATCTTCTAGAATCATCCCTTTCCTTAAGTGCTGCTTTCTTTTTCTATGTGCCTTTTAATCCTCATCATCCTCTTCTTATCCATGAAATTTCCATCTATAATACTAGGAGGAACAAAATTTTTTCCTAGCTTCCGCCAAGCTAATTTCACTGGCATCATTGAAATAAATAGAATCAACTGTTTCTCTTTCTTTCGTGGCCTTCGTATTGATGATTCTTTGCGAAAAGTGTATATTTCCTTTCGGAACTTATTTCTCAAACCACGGCAATTCATCGTTTTAAAAAACTGAATAACGCTCATTGGTTTAGTGATGATGGTGCAGGAGCTCTCGAAGCCAAAAAATCCAGGACGTAATTTAAAAACAATTGGGTTCACTTCCTGATTTACTTATGTATAAAGAACTATTCTCTAGGGCGAAAAATGCTGCCAGACAGGCAATATGCATGAACTTCCCTGGCATTGAAGCGTCAATCAGAATTGACATCCTTTTGGCCCTTCAACCGTTCCTTAAAAAACTCTCCTAGTGGTCCCAATTGTATACATTCAGATGATACAGCTGCATTTACTCCACGTGATGCGTGTAAACTTTTTGCTTCATACTTTTCCCTTTTTTCTCACAAAAATGCCCTTCTTCTTCCCAATTTCTTCTCCCCACGTCTTCTCCTGAATTACACTCTTTCTGAACAAACCCTTTAGAAATCGAAAATCAGATGAAATATATCGATGCAAATATCGGTAGTGGTACTGACGGAACTTCAAATATCCTGGCTAAATCACTTTCATCTTTTTTGTGCGTTCCTTTTTCCATCTTAGTTAGCATTTTTCTTGGTTTGTTTTTTTGAAAATCGCCAAAGTCTTCCCAATATAAATAGCTGGTGATCTCAAATGCATCTCAAACTACCGTCCCATTTCCCTTCTTCTTTATTTTAGCAACATCGTTGAGAGGGTGGTATTTAGGAGAGTCAACGGTTTTATCCAACCTGCGCTAGCTAATGAGCAGTATTGATTGATTGATAGCCTGGAGTGGGTCCTGAAGACCCCTAGCACTGCGACCGCTTAGGTCTATTGTGCTTCCTTGGCGTTATGTCCTATATAATGTCCAGTCTTCTAACGAACCTGGATATCTTCCTTGACGGGGCATTTGTTATGTCCCTGATGGAGGAGGGAAGAGCAGAGTTAAAGAGCTCTTGTCTTCATCTCGCTAGTGCTGCATAGAGTAAAAGAAAATGTTCTATACAATCTGTCGTTTCCTCATAGCATCTGCAGTGGTCGTCCTGCTTCTCATCTATCCTGTGGAGATATTTTCCGCAGGGAAGGTGGCCTGTCAGTGTTCCGCATAGGGCTCTTATGTCACTTTTGCATAGAGCCACTGCTGTTTATGCTTTTTTGTTATCGAAGCCAAGGTATTTTTTTGAGTGTTTTAAATACTTTAAGCCAGTAGCTTTCGATCTTTTTCTTGCTCCATGTTTTGATTTCCTTGTCCGCATCTGCCTTCTTAAAGCCTCAGTACGGAGAAGGACCTAGGATGGCCATTCTTGTTCCTTCCTTGGCTTTGGAATCAGCTTCCTCGTTTTGTTAGTGCCGGGGATTCATATCAACTCGAAGATGTTCTGTGTCCCTATTTCATTTAGAGCCTCTGTTACCTCTAAGAGTATAGCTGAATTTGTTTGATCGCGATTGATAGCCATGAGTGCCGCTTGACTATCCGATAGGATCTTAATTCTGACCCTTTTAGTGTTCCTGGTCTTTATTATTTGTGAGGCTCTAAGTATGACAGATAGTTCTGCTTGAACTTGCATTTTGAACTTGCGACTTACGATCCCTGCTCTTACTCCACAATGTATCCGTGAACCATTCGTATACCACATTTGCGCTTCTTTATACGAGGGAGGTGGAACGTCGTTCAGTGCTGCCAGATCTATATTTGAAAAATCCCCCACATTAGACTCAAAGATTCCCAAAATGGTGTCATTTCAGTTGAAAACCCCCCAAAAAAGTGTACAAGAATAACAAGACAAATTAATTAGGAATATATTAAAAATAAAATTTACAAGATATCGTCAAGTACGAAAATTTCTCCACTAAAATGATTGCCATATATAATTTCCGAAAAATGTATGGCTCATATTATGATGATGACCCATATTAAGTACAAATTTTGTGCAGATATCTTTTTTTCCGAGATTTTAGAAAGTCTAAAATTTAAAAATAATATAAAAAATATTTCAAGGGTCAAAAACAAAAGGCATAGAAAGAACACACAAAGTAACGCCCAAAAGTAGCTGCAGTGCTAGCGGCTAACGCCCGTGCCACATTTAACAGCTAGCCGAAGGAGAAGCTAAGGTTGAAGCTGTATTGTTCTATCTACAAGTGTGTAGGGCAATGTACAATTCTTAATAATAGAAAATAGAGCCGGGCTGTAGCCCTGACAGAAATGTTTTATATATGTATATTGTGTTCAAACTGCGACCCAGGATCCATCAACTGTAAGCTATTAAGTGTCATCTTACTTAGAGAAAACTAGACTTGATGTAACATTTGGAACTGTATATAATCTATTTCTATATTCACAACTCATCTCCGAATATGGTAATTAATTTTTTTGGGGGTTTTCCTCCAAGAAAATGTTGCAGCAGGCAGGCCATACATTGAAGCTTGCTGAGTCCACTTACAGCAGTTGTTTGTGTGGTTTTCTTCCACCATACTGCTGCTCTATGTAGAATGATAGGTCTCACCATTTGTTTTTATGCTCATAGTGCCTGCCTTGGAGATAATTCCCAATTGCTTCCAAGCATTTGTTTTGTCGTCCAGAGTGCCTTAGTGGCCTTTAGTGTCGTTTTGTTTAGATGGTTCTCCCAGGTGAGTTTCTTATCTAAATGAACTCCTGATATTTTATCTCTTCTTGGAGATATACGACTGTACCCCTAATATTTAGGGCTCCTGTTTCGATTTTTGTTTTTCTGGCGAATGGTACTATGCTAGTTTTCTGAGGATTAATGGATAAACCCTCTTCTTCGCACTATTGGGTTGTTTCATTTAAGGCTTTTTACATTCTGGATCTGAAGGTATCCATGTGTGAGCCTCATATTATTACCGTGATGTCGTCCGCGTAGCCGAGAGCAGTTAGGCCCGTACTGTTGAGAGTCACGAGAAGTTCATCAACTAGTAGAGACCATAGCAGGGGGAATAAAACCCCTCTCAGCGGACATTCCCTCCTAGTATCGACCCTTCATGTCTTGCATTGTCAAAGGTTCCTTTTATGTCGATGAAGGCGCATAGTGCGATTTCCTTGCCATCCAAAGACTGATGTATGTATGTTGAATATAAGCTTATGTATGTATGTTGAATATAAGCTTGCAAACTCCCTATTTGACTCAAAATCATTGAAATAAACATGTTTGAGAGACAAATAAAACGATAATTACAGTGCATGAAATAAAATTAAATTAAATGACAGTTGTCACGTACGAACGAGGACTAAATTCAGTGAGGTAGTAGATGTGGAGTTGACATCGACGGTATAACTTTCCACCATTAGCCCATTTGATGGGTACAAAGCATGTTAAAGCTGCCTTTCCGCCATTTCTTGCTAAATGTCAAATTGGAGGGGACTACTTGGATTTGACCAGATTTGTCATTTAGCGGACAAAAAATTACTACCATCCCTTTCAATGTAAATCTTATGGGCATGTCCACTCCATTTCTACTACCTCACTGACTAAATTCAACCCGACCAAATTTTAGGTCCAAAAACCTTAGGTTTAAATTCACTTAGTCCGCGCTACAGGTCAGGTCACATTTAGTCCAACCGCTGTAAACCTTGCCATAGTCCACGACCTACTTTTAAGATATAACAGACTAGTCAGCCGACGTTCTATGCAGTAGCTCAAAAGGCTGCTCAAATAACAAACCGTGGGAAAATTAGAATGATCACACAAAAGTGCTAATGACGAAAATTAATGATAAGTGTGAAAACTTAACTATACAAAGCAACGAAATTGCGTAAGGGTCACTGATAACTTATAGTGTGTCTCCGAAAACTAGTAGTAATTATTATTAAACATATATTTTTCTGACTGGTTAAAATTGCGCTAGGTCGTACTATACTACGCCGTGCTGCTGTTAATGAATTTAAAGCCAGTTGGGCAATGTTCTCATCTCCTTCACTATGTTTTCTCAGGAATGCGCCGTTCCGCCTTCCAATTTTCGATGCCATTTTTTTGGTACAATCTTTGAATTTTGTCTGCCCGTGTACAGAGAGTAATAGTAATCATACCCGCTATCATGTATTCTGTCCCTTCTGATGTGTCTTTATAACCCCGAACCGTCCTTGATGCACATTTTATTTTTAATTGCTTTCGCATTCATTTTTTGTGCTCATATTGTCGCTGCATAGAGCAGAGTTAAACTCACCACTCTAGATTAGAAGTTGAGTTTGGAATCTATTTTTATTCGTGAGTACCCATCAGCTGGGCTGGATTGGGTTTTCTGGTCGCCAATGGTGGCTTAAGGGGTTAGTCCACTGTTAAACTGCTCCAAATGAACTTTTTTTTTAAACAGCTACCAAAAAAAAACTATTCAAGATATCAATTTGAAATTTTACATGCATCTTTATTGAAGTTAAGAGTTAGAGCCCTAAAGCGATTAAAAAAAATGTGGTATACTTTTGAATCAAAAAAATTTCTAAACAAAATTGTTTTAATCAAAAAAAATGTTTCCCAGATCGTCAAAAAATTTTTTTTTGTTCTAAATTTAGGCCCGTGCAGTCCTTTATACTCAACACTAATGAAATCTTTTTGGTTATTTGTTCACAGACGCTTATTTTGTCCAGGAATTTACGAGGCGCAATTTGCTTTTTTCTTTCGGCGGTGCTGCGGCGATCCATTGGGGCGGCCGCCATTTTGTTTTCTAATAATTTTTTCTAATGAAAATGTTAACTCTTAGCTTTAATAAAGATGCATGTAAAATTTCAAATCGATATCTTGAATAGTTTTTTGTTGGTAGCTGTTTAAAAAAAAAGTTCATTTTGAGCAGTTTAACAGTGGACTAACCCCTTAAACTATCTCAATTCTTCGTCAGCAACTAATTAATACAGCTTCGGTTTTTCGCTCGACTAGTTTCAAGCCTGCATTATGAAGCCACTCAATCATTGGGTACATATTCTTGAAGTGTGACTACAAACAAAAGGCTTCTCATTTTGTGTTTCACAGTCTTAATTTATACATATATCTTAATAAAGTTGCTTTTTGGACCATTACAGATGGCTTGAAAAGTGATAAAACCAACAATTATTTTAGCGCCCAGTGTGGGCAGTCAGTTGATTGTTTACTTTTTGAAAAAAAAGTCATGAAAGTTATAACTCTACATTATATATATGAGCCCTACAGCTCAATTTCTCCAATTCTTCTCCAATTCTAATGGCATTGTAAGTAGTAAGCTAGTTCATAGATAATACTAACGGAAAACAATGTTCATCATCACTAAAATATCAAATAATCCACCTAATATCAATTAAAAAATAATCAACTTGAAATCAATTTTTATGTTTACATAAGTCTCGAATATTTCTACATAAAATTTATTTAAAAAAAAAAACAATTATTCATGCTTGTTCCGGCTGCCTGCTTCGATTTTATTAGTATTTCAACCTAAGATTTTTACATTTTTCATCCGAAATTTCCTCCTACGAGTAAATAATACTCCTCCATTGTATACACACAAAATATACAAAGCAAATCACAATAAAACAATCATTTATTCTCCGAACATTATTCATTTCTTATTTATTTAGTACAAGATAGTTCCGTAGACAATAGGAATCGTACTGACTTTAATTTTCAACCTAATTTTAAACGATACTCTGACGAATCTGTTTGTTTTACGTGAGAGAAAAAAAACATATGATTGACTGAAATATGATAGATCATTTGATCAGACAAAGAAAGAAAATGAATGAAATCAAAAACTCCCACAATCTATGAACATTTTCCGCCATGAAAAATTCATTCCTATATTAATTAGCTTGGTGTGGTTTTTATGCTCGGTTTGCATTAAAAACGTTTCAGCCTAACGTCAAAACCGCAATATTTAAGAAAGACAACGAATAAACATACCGTTTCCTCACATCACATGAGCACATCATAATCATATAAAACGGCGTCTAAAGATATAACACGATGGGAATTTTTGTTTTATTAAAACATATTTCCATGAAATTTTTCGAATTATCGTTTTAATATCATTCAATGCGAGTAAATGTGATTTCGCTAAGTATTTGATTTGCAGTTTATTTGTTCAGTTTGAATTGGTAATTATTGATAAATAATTAGAAATCAATGAAAATAAACAACTTTGCCTCTGCATATTTTTCTTGAGTGCAAAACATTAATCAATTCATGTGAAGTGAAAAAATTAATGAGGGATGATTTTTTTTGAATAAGTTTTGATTAAATATACAGCTGATTGATAACCAATTAAGAAACTGGTGTGAAAATTGAGATATTAATATATGTTTGTGTATGCAACCCATGTATAAAATTTGAATTAGATAATTGGACTATAATATATTTCTACAAGAAATATAGGGAGGGTTAATCTATGGCGAATTCTGCTGCTGCTGATTTTTAGAGAGATTGAAAATTAAGACTTCTGGCTGCCTGATATTATAGTTAAATTATTTGAAATGCGCAGACGAAATTTTCGTCTGAGCACATCTCCTCTTCTGGCCAACTGTATTCATCTTCCTAGTAAGCGGTCGGTTCATACTTCCCGAATGTAAGGGAGCTTGGAACCAAACTGGAGCAAGTCAAGATTACTTCTATTTTATGTACTGATATCACTTGCTTGACATAGTCGATCATAGTCAAATAAAACTGATGGTGGTGAGGTTTTCGTAGTAGTGTATAAGTCCTTTATTGGAACACTGTGCTCAAAGATGCTTGTTTCGTTCGTGTACCTATGTCAAATACTGAATCCTTGTTACTTGTACCCACGTATATACTTTGCAATACATCGGTATCTCTATCATCATAAACATCATCATCATCATCGGTATAACAAGACTGCAAAGATTAGTTTGCATATGTATTACGGGCGCTTTAAGGACCGTCCCAACGGCTGGATTGGAAATGATTCTGAGACTTATGCTCCTGGACCGATTCAGCTTTAGAGGCGCAAGCTTAGCGGCAATACGTGCTAAAAGTTTCGGCACGTGGAACGATTCAAATCAGTGGGGCCACAGCGGCATTCTGTAACACATCATGGCAGGGATTTCCAGGTTAAAATACCCACAAGACTGGAAGAAATAAGGAAGCTACCGCCGATAGTGATGTCTGGATTTAGACGGACGAGTCAAAGACGGACACAGGAGTTGGCTCGCGCATTTTTTCTACGGATTTGAGCCTTGAACTGTGGTGTAGACTGTCGGACCATTCTGAAGTATATGCTATACGCATGGTAGCTGAGTCCATTAGCGGAACATCAACCGAACCAGCGACAATTAGCGTCCACAGCAAGGTAGCCATTATCGCTCTTGCGTCTTACAGATGCTCATTAAAAACTGTTAAAGCTTGCACAGTGGCTCTCAATAAAAAGGCAGGTCATATTCCTATCCGGATTGTGTAGGTGCCAAGGTATAGTGGGGTCAAAAGCAACGAGAAAGTCGATCAATTGGCGAGGAAAGGTTCAGGAGTTAGTCATAGCCCCAATTCCGGACAGCACAAGCAAACTAGATGCTGCCATATGGACCAAACTAAAGTTTGACTGGGAAAACAGAATGAACTGCAGGGTGGCCAGAAAGTTATGGCCATCGCCTGATTTAAGCAAAAGCAGAAAACTGCTCAAGCTCCACAGAAACAACATGAGAACGATCACAGGGCAATGCCTTACTGCACCTCAAGCGAACAAAATGGGACTTACATCCAGCGAATTTATGCAAGAGGTGCGAAATGGAAGAGGACACCATCGAGCACACTCTACAATTGTCCGGCCTTAAACAATAAACGCCTCAAGATTTTTGGTTCTTACCAATTTCAAGAGTTTAGCAGAGGTGGCCAGTACCGTCACGTTGAGCAGCTGATTCAGTTTAGTGAGGCGATCACTTGGCAGCTCTAACAAGCCAATGAAGGGTGGCAAACGGGCCAAAACTGGCGGCCTAATGCTAGCCGGGTACCCGGACAACCCTCTTTACTACCTAACTTAACCTATTGCAAATTTTTAATATCAGTGGCCGAATTTTGGACTTGATAATTTAAATGTTCCCCCGGACCATCTTTATCTTTCCTCTTCATTATTCGAATTCACGTAAAACTTTTCCAAAGCTGACTATTTTGAAAAACTTTACATTAATGAAGAACCCTTATTTCTTTTATTTTTTCCTTATTACCCTCATATTTAAGTTTACACCCCTAACTCATGCACGCCAAAACCATCTTGCTAGTTTTTTGGTTCCTGTTTGCACTGATCTTTCGATCTCGTACAGTTCATGCATGGTAGCATTATTATGATTTAGGCTCAATGGGGGCAAATGCAACACCTTCGTGAAAATGTAGTACCGACCCTTCTGCTCGTATCCCTAAAAACCGATCCCAAAAAAACAGCAACTCAATTCATTGAAACAGTGATATTTGAAGGCAATGCGTACTCATTAGTGGTGTTCAAAAAGTAATGAACGACTTAAAAGTAATGGTTACTCAAAGTAATGAAAAGTAATCATTACCGGAAAACGAAAGTAACCATTACTTTTCTCACAATCGTTCCTTCGTCGTTCTAAGGCCAAACGACACACAAAATGTATTTCGTTACCGAGGCAGCAATGATATCCAAGCTTGGGGTGATCTAGAGACCGGTCTCAACTCTCTACGTTTGCAAAGTAATGGTTACTTTTCGTTCCTTTGAGGAATGAAATGAGTAACGATTTGCTGACCATATCGTTACTTGTGAATTCGTGATCGAAAGTAAGGAATGAAATGAGTAACGAGTAACGAGTAACGATAATGAATTCTGACCATTTCGTTACTTTTGAATTCGTGATCGAAAGTAAGGAATGAAAGAGTAACGATAATGAATGCTACCATATCGTTACTTGTGAATTCGTGATTGAAAGTAAGGAATGAAATGAGTAACGATAATGAATGCTACCATTTCGTTACTTTTGAATTCGTGATCAATTCACAAAGTAAGGAATGAGATGAGTAACGATTTCGATTGCTGGATGTTTGATGGCTTTTGAATTCGTTATCACGAGTATTTCGTACTTGCAAGTGTTTTCGTACTTGGAAGTATTTTATTCAAATATTCAAAAAGTTTTTAGGGTAAAAGTAGCTGAAATCGGACCAAATCGGCCAATTTTGGGTTAGAGTGGTTTGGGACATAACGGGCCAAGACCTATTGCTGTGATACAAAAATTTCGGTTTTGTAGGGGAGTGAGGGGTTTTTTGGCCATAGTTTGGCAAAACCTGCCGTTATGGCGCTTTCGATGATTGAAAGTGGTCGGGGAGCACAATAGTAATATTTCAAGGGTGAAAAAATGTTGATAGGGAAAATTGAGCAGAAACGTCCATTTTTTCTAAAATCTATTTTTTGGTCTAGCATGAATTCGGGGACCTCTCTGAGTTGTTTCGGGCGAAATTTCCATGCAAGTCTAGGAAAAAGCGGCCACGTTTCGAAGATACGGCAAAAGTAGCTGGAATCGGCTAATTTTGGGTTAGATTGGTTTGGGACATAACGGGCCAAGACCTATTGCTGTGATATAAAAATTTCAGTTTTGTAGGGGAGTAAGGGGTTTTTTGACCATAGTTTGGCAAAAAATGCCTTTGCGGCGCTTTCGATGATTGAAAGTGATGGGGGAGTACAATAGTAATATTTTAAGGGCGAAAAAAATGTTGATAGGATGAAATTGGGCAAAAACGTCAATTTTTTCCAAAATCTTTTTTTTTGTCTAGGGTAAATTCGGGAACCTTTCTCAGTTGTTTCGGGCAAAATTTTCATACAAGTCTGGGAAAAAGCGGCCTAGTTTCGAAGATACGGCAAAATAAAATCCGCCGAGAAACCGTCCGGGAAAACTGAAAGTAGCACTTAAATTGCTAAGGATTAACAGGTCGAGATCCTTTTTGGGTCGTCAGTTGGCTTCTGTGGCTGTTCTGAGGCCATCCTCGTGACTGCAGGTTGCCACGAGGGTATCTCCGACCCCACCGGGGTTGTAAAATTTACGAGACCGCGGGAGGTAAGATGCCCCTGGACTCATGTCCAGCCTTACCGAGGAGGTTGGCCCCCTAGTGGGTGCACGTTTAATAAGCGAAACATTTTTTGTAACACTTCTTAATAAAATTTTCCGCAAACTTCTTGCTTCAGTGAGGCGAAGTGGAGAATCGACTGTTTAAGATTATTCAGGAAAAGTTTGGTATCCATGAAAAGTCATAAAGATGACAACAGGATTAGTTGGTCCCATCTTACCAAAGCAACATACTTAAACTCGCGTTTCAAAAAGTATGAGTTCGGCGATGAATCAGCTTTGACTGTAGTGAAAGAGAAGGACGAACTGAAGGAAGAAGCTGAACAAACTAACATGCAAGCTTCAGTTGATGTCATTCAAACTTCAAGTAATGATCTTGGGACTGAAGAATCTACAGCCAGTTAAATCCCAATCACAACAACTAGACCTGATGATTAGATTAGATTGTGGTCTGTATTAGCAACAATAGTTGCATGTGCCAGATCAACCCCAACATTCGGAAGACCCTCATTTAAATATGACAATTCAGTGAAGAGCCCAACAATCGGAGGAATCAAAATCCTCTTAAATAGTGGAAAACAAGGTCACAAACTTATCCAAGATTAGGAAAGTTCGCGAAAAAATATTTAGGAGTACCAGCAACTTCTGTGTGAGAGAATATTTCCAAAAACAGGCCACATAATATCGGACAGGCGAAGTAGACGAAGACCAAAAAATTTGCGGATGATGGTTTATTTTAATTTCGAATAAAAATTTTTTAAATTTTCATTAAGCTTGGTATAAAGTTCCTTCTCTATTGGTATTTGTCAAGAGCAATTTTTTTATATTCTTAAAAATAAAACTGTTTTCTTACTAATTAATCTTTTTTAAATCTTTTAAGAATGTCATGCTCATAAGAGTCCATATTTTCCGTTGTTGTCGTAAGGGTACACATTTTTTTGAGCTGTCCTCGCAGATAGTAGTAATAGTAATGAGTAACGATATAAAAGTAATGATTACTACGATTGAAAGTAATGATTCGTTATCATTACTCAAAAGTAACGAAATTTCCCATCACTAGTACTCATCTTCTCGAGATATGAATAATATGTTTACTGACTTCCTTTCTTCATTTTTTCCAACCTTTTGCAGTCCTTTCAATTGTTTTAACTATGCTTCCTCTTGCTGATCTCCTTATCACAAACTCTCCAGAAAATTAAAACATTAACATCCCTCTTAGATTCTTGTGGTAGCAGCGGTCCGGATGGCATAGCAAATGTTTTAGTAAAGTCATTTTTTCTTATGTATTCTCTTGTCCATACTATTCAGCCGTAGCTTATCTCTCGGTGTTTGTCCTTCGATTTGAGAAACTTCTAATGTTTTCCCAATATAATACAATTATCGACTAATATCCCTTCTCTCCTCCTTTCCTGAACCTTTAGAGAGAGTTGTTCGGAATGTGCTGTTAGGAATTAAATTTCCAAGAAGCAGCATGGATTTATTAAGGATCGCTCAACTTCAACTAATTTTGTGGACTCTACACTTATCACTGGAGAACAAGTCGGCGCTAATTTAGACTGACATTTTGAAAGCCTTTGAAAAGGTTAATCACTTCGTTCTACTTGAAAAACTCAGTTTATTCGGGACGTCCAGTCTTCTCTCGTCCTGTTTTGCATCCTATATAATTTTCTTACTCTTTTTATCCCTCTTCCGATATTCCGCAAGATTCCATACTCGACCCTCTGCTTTTCACTCTTTTCATGAATAGCCTTCCATCAACATTTTCATCCGATTTCTTCCTGTATGCCGCCTATCTGACATTATTCAGAGATGTATTGTCCCTCGCTCAATAATTATGCATAATTATAATCTAACCTGTTAGCTTTAAATACGTGGTTTGCCATAAAAAAAAATGTTCTCTTAATGTTTCCAAATATTTCCAAATGTCTTGTTATGTTGTTTTCCAATAAATTTGCTGTCTTCCTCTGATTTGCTGTCTTTCGACTATTTTCTGTCTAGCGATATTTTACTGCATTAAGATCAACAAACAGATCATGGGATCACTTTCGATCCCAAATTTGAATGTGACCTGCATGTGCGTTTCATTACTTCAAGGGCATTTAAACTTGCAGGCTTTGTTCTGCGTTGCTCCCATCACTCTTTAAATATCTCCACGCAGCTCGTTGGCTCGCAATTCTCTGCGTTGTTTAAATTTGCAGTTTGTTTATTTTAATTTTAATTCAATTTATTTTAATCAAACTCCGAAAACGATCATATACATATGACTTTCATAAAATCAGTATTCAAAATAATTCATCGTACTTCACTGTGTATCAGTCGATTTGTTTTTTAAGACTGTTTGCATCAATTCCCCGAGGGACTATTTATAGACACCCGTTGGATGTCACACTAACCTGTAAGACGTCCTAGACAGTAACCGATCACACTCGTCTACAACTGTTGCTCAATTGCTATACCAAGTGTATACATGTAAGATATATTGTTGCCTGTGCTATATTTAAACAATAATAATGAATAATAATTAAAATTAATACCCTGTACAATATACTTTGATAATTTTTTTATTAGTGGTTTAGCTGTGATGCGAAGATTATCGAAGATAATGATTTTGATTAGAATTGAATTCAATATTAGATTCGTTGGCTACAAATTCTTTGTAAAACTAAAACTTTTCAATCATCGATGGACCCACACTGGGCGCCATTAAATATATTCGAATTCGCAGTTAGGAATTCTGCTAGACCTAAGACTTTGGATTTATTGTGATATGAAAAAATCTCATTAATCTAACCTACTATTTTTAGCCGCATTAAACATCAAATACATTTAATAAAATTAGTTCATTGTATCAAGATTAATTCACTCAAAGTCAATTACTCTAGAGATTTTATAATATTTATTAACCTAAAATTGAAAGAGTCATAAACATCATCTAACGATGCTTTGTATAATTTTGCTATTCAAAATATCCATGCTGACCTAAACCCACAACAATTTCGAAGCGAATTTATTTCGATATAATTTTGCGCCACATAAATATAGCACTTGATGTGCTTATTGTTGCATCGAATTGTTTACGTTTCGTGCAATGCGCCTACGTTTATTTCGTGTGGTTTTTTTCATTTATTTTTTATTTTTGCAAGATAGATTTTTTTTCTGCAACAGAACAGAAAATTCATCTGTTAATTTCCACATGGTGCACAATTTGACTACAGCACCCAATTTGCTATTCGAGTTTCGAGTTAAACGTCCTATTTCTGCAATCCATCCTTGTATACTTGCTTACTCATCGCGAGTCATAATAATTACATGAGATATTTACTCTACCACGATTTTGACGACTTGGATTGTGTTGACTTTTTCTCGCCGGAAAATCTGAATGAAATTTTTGATGGAACTTTTTGAAGGTCTACGGTTTAACGTGGTTGTTTTTTGCTTCTTGATTATCTTGTAAATATTTTGTCCAAAAGTTTTGGGATTAACTAATAGTCTTATGAAACGAAAACATTTAAGTCAATGTGCTTTGCATATGTTCTAAAAATTCCCTTGTAAACAACTTGCTGTTGTTTTGCATTGTGAAGTAAAATAAGAAAAAAGTTCAAAAATACATACATACTCGTATGTTCATGTCATACGTGACATACAATGCGTGAAAATCATACGTAAAACAACCGTTTTTATTTTTCAAAACCTTAATGAGTCAAACAGAAAAATGAAAAATATATAAATATATAAAAAAATAAGCAAAATTAAAAATAATCCATCGGGTAGTGGAATAAGTTTCTGGCCTTTATCCTTAGTTTGTTATTTATTTAAACAATTTCTTGTAAAATAATTTCATTCAAAGTATGCCTCATCTTTCAACTTTCAGGCAGTAAATGCATTTCTTTATAAAAAAAATTCTGGACCTTTTGATCGAAGCTAGTTTCCAAGCCGTTTACTTATAATTTCCTGATAAATGAACTTTCCTCTAAATAGAGCTGATTGTATGGACCAAAACATGTGATAATTCGAAAGGACCATGCCTGAATAGTTGGGATGCACCGTTTAGGAACCGGTAGACCTGGCTCGATCCTTCAGTTGAGGTAGACCTTTAAAGGTTCTCGGGCTGCATTGGTTTCCGGAACAGACACAGGCTATCTTAGCATGCTCTTCGAAAGCCTGCTTAAATAAACTAGAAGTAACGGTTTTTTTTGCAACCACAACCACATGAGGTCACCGTAACGCGTTCAGGGGTGACTGAGGTGACTAAAGAAGGAAGTAGCCAATATAAACTACCTGGTTAACCGGTATCTATACATTCAGTCGGGATCTAAGTCCCGAGCGAGAGCGGGATCTTCTTGAGAAAATAGGAAACCTAACAGAGAGATTTTTTCCTTCTGGTCTTCGACTTGCAGCGGCAAACCAGTCGACTATAGTCATCTACGGTGATAGAATGCTATCATTCAATTTGCACATGCAATATATCTGATGTGATCATTCGGTCGTTAGTAGAAGAAATTGATTTAGTAAATATTTAAACCTTATTCAACTAGAAATCTACGCATTTCTTGTGCTTTTCATTAAAAATATGTCTTTTTAGTAGCTTCTAGGCGCTCATAAAATTCAATATCGTTTTCAACTCAAGAGAATTGCAAGCTTTTTGCTGAAAATTTCTTTAGCATCTCATAAATCTATCGATTCCTATATGAAACTCGAAAATTTTTTGAGGATATAGCCATGTCATAGAGGATATAGCCGAACCTTCCTACTTTCCTGAACAGGTGTGAAGAAAAACTGATCTGCTCTATTCTATGATTTAGGATAGGTTCTTCTACCGCTGCTAATCTTTGATACTTGTTTCCGTTGTTTTAAGCACACATGAGCTCAGAAGAGAGAGATATAAGGAAATGAAAACAGCAGTGAGAAGTGATGCAATTTGCCTGATAGCCCAGTGAAATCCGACATAAAAAAGGCGAAACTTCGGAAAAATTAGGGGAAAGCTGAATTTTGGTGTGAATCTTGGTACTGGCGTGTTGAACAAAATGTCAAAAGTCCCCATCGATCCGAGTGCTGCGTCACTTTTTATACGGGGTCAAAGGTCACCAAAAGTGACCTTTCCTAAATATCTCAGTAACGGTCACGTCTTCAGAAAAACAATGTATGACGAATTTGTAGCTTAGCAAATTTCAAACAAAAAAGATTAGATAGCTTTTTCCTGTAACCATAACCGTTTTTGAGATATATTGATCTTAACATTTGTTACTAACAGCACCCTCATTCTCATCGGCATGTTGATATTATCCGATTTTGATTACGACTTGGCATGTTTGTGAGTTTGTTTTTCTATGTTTAAGAGGCGCATGAAAAAAAATGTACACAAACTTATCTACCAGACTCCAGGATAGGTGGAAAAGTGTACTCCGAAAAGTTACCACCACCCCCCGCCCCCCTTTGCCATAAAACTTGTAGGGACATCTGTTCGCTACTCTCTTCTCCGAAAAAAACTGTATTGCGGCATCATTTATGGGATATTCCGCGAAAGAGCAGGACAAAACAAGAAAATTGCAGGTGGAAATAGGTTTTGTAACATATCATGGGCCTAGGAGCATGAAAAAGCACGATAATATCATGGCATAATTCTGTAAACGCTCATTTCTGACATTATAGGAGCTCAATCCGATGCAGATTATCCCCGAATAATCAGTTTTTTTACCAATCCTGTGATGGCTGCATAACGCCAAAGGGATATAACACGTCTCGAAACCAATTTGCACCTGAAATTACGTGACCTTGCCCTGATCTTTCATGTGATAAGACGGTATGGAAAAGAAACTAAAAAACCGGGTATTTCGGGGTGGTTCGTTTGCGGGGGTGGGTAGGGTGTGGGAAGGGTGTGGATGTAGGGCTGGTCGTGTCATGTCAAGAATAGGCAATTAATAGGATAAAAAGTGATCCTACCTTGTTTAACAGTGGGCAAAGAGTAGGCAACGAGCTCATTTCTGAAGATTTGGGATGGATGCTCAGGGATACCGTTTTATGGCAAAGGGGAAGGGGGGAACTTTTCGTAGCACACTTTCCCACCTACCCTGGAGTCTGGTAGATAAGTTTATTTATATGTTTTTTCTATGCGCCTCTTCAATATAGAAAAACAAACTCACAAACATGCCAAGTCGTAATCAAAATCGGATAATATTAACATGCCGTGAGAAAGAGGATGCTGTTAGTAACAAATGTTTAGATCAATATATCTCAAAAACGGTTATGGTTACAGGAAAAAGCTATATAATTTTTTTTGTTGGAACTTTGCTAAGCTACAAATTCGTTATACATTGTTTTTCTGAAGTCGTAACCGTTACTGAGATATTTAGGAAAGGTCACTTTTGGTGACCTTTGACCCCGTATAAAAAGCGACGCAGCACTCGGATCCATGGGGACTTTTGACATTTTGTTCAACACGCCAGTACCAAGGTTTGCACCAAAATTCAGCTTTCCCCTAATTTTTCCGAAGCACCATGTTAGATTTCCCCGGACTATGAATCCGAGCGTTAATAGTAGTGAAGGAAAACTATGCGCACTATGGGCAAATTTGACAAACTTTTACTCCGCGAACAGGAAAACAGAGATAGTAGGTCATTTGACACGTTATAACGAAATGCTCGTAGATCTTAGGTATCGGAGACACCAAAGAGAATATCTGAGGCAGTAATTCTCTCGATTTGTTCTAATTATAGATTTTACCGTTGTAGTAAAATTGCTTCACTAAATTTCGTATGTGTATACATTTATTTCGTTTCCTTAAATCTCTCCGTTCTAAATTTATTTTGATTACTCGACATATATCGATATTTCGAGGGTAATCTGTCCTCTTCTTCAGTGTCTAATCTGCCCTCTTCTAGAGACGATATACGTTGTCTATACTGATTTATAGGCAAGAAGGGAACCATGATCACAATTCAATAGCCTTTATAAGCAAGAGTTTAGTGATTTTAAAAAAACGCCAAAAATTAAAACTAAGGTTAAATTGTAATTCAATTGAAATTTAAAAAAGATTGCGGAAGAGGACCAAGCTTAAGAGCATTCTGAATTCTAGGAATGAAATAGACTTTTGCACGTGAAAACGGAATAGAAAAAACGTGATGATCGACTAGGACGACTTGATTCACGTCTGGTTATCTGGGCGTCAAGATCCGACCAAAAATGCCTTGGCAAAGTTTGAAAAGAAAACACTCATCGAGGAACAATTTACGCGATTCCATTTGAAGAATGGAAGACGAGAGGAGAAGGGGCAATAGGAAATGCTGAATTTAAAAAACAAAATAATAAAATAATAAAAATTCAGTTAATAATATCCCAAAAACTGGTCATAATATCTCAAAAACTGATTTATGGGATAGCCATGACAAAATGTTATTGTCGCCTAAACAGATAAATATAAAAGAGTATCCACGTTTTGAAAAGGGTATCCACTTTACATGCTATATAAACGAGCGTTGGGTTAAGAGGAACGCTAAAATTTTCCAGTACTGCGATTCGAGTTTTTGTATTCATTTACTAGGAGTAGCTTTTAATCGCAGACTAGTCATTTGCACTATTGACCGCAACATATTTGAGATGAAAAAAAAACTCCTAGCGCATCAGAACCGCAAGAAACACTTATGTTCAAAAAACAGTAGAGGATTTGTGCAGATTTTGAGTGTATATTCTACCACCAGCTACTTAAGACCACTACCACTAGCTACTTCTTCTACTTAAGACCAATACACTCTTAGTAATAATAGACCCTAAGCCAATTTAATTTCGATGACTTCATCGAAAGTTACAGCGATAGAAAGGTGTTTGGGGTTGCCATCCGAAAAATGTTCATACCTTAGAAAATTTAAACATTCTTTACTTATTTTCATTGTAAATGTTCGTGATGTGAATACTTAATGTAAGCATTCATTGGTACGAAAATAACAAAAACGCCTCGTGCTGTCACTCCTTTGCTAGCACCGAAGCATACCGAAAGTATGTCACATCTGCCCCACGTTGAAGTCAATATACTCTGCGAATTTCGTATTGATCCGATGATTTCATTGGAAGTTATAGGGAGATAAAGAAATTTAGGGCTACCACCCGCAAAAGTATTCAAATTTTCTAGATCGTAATATTTGTTGTTTATTTTCACTACAAAATCACTATGATTTGAAAATTCTATGATAAAATCGCTTACTAAAAATATGCAAATAAAAATACAAAACCAACTATAGTTGGCAACCCTATCACTGTTTTTCCAACGAAATTTCGGCTGAGTATCGTCCACAATAATTTTGATTTGCCATATGAATTTCGTTATGATTCCATGACTGCACTGGAAGCTATAGGGCAAAGAGCTTTATTTTCCTGAGCAAATTTTAAAAATTAAACACACCAAAATTACCATAGCTGGCAGCTCCAACCTAATTTTTCAACCAAAATTCTACCAAAGTAAAATTCAGCTATTGTGAGAATTTTGTCCAAATCTGGCGACTGAAACAGAATTTATAGGGCCAAAAGTAGGTATTTTTCTTAGTGGTTTTTCAAGAAGGCACCACTGGCACAAAATTGCCCAAATTTCAAAATCGCTTCTATCAGATCTGATCCTACTTAAGACCAATACATTCTGTAAATTTCAACTGCATCTGATTATTGGATCATGAGTTCCCATGAACAGAAGTTTTTGATGCTAAAAATATAAATAAATTGAAGGGTTGCCGTTCTTTTCTGGCATGGAATTTCAAAAATTATACTTTGACTGTGTAGACAAAGCATAAGATTTGTATATGAATTGCGTTTTTTCTTAAAAGCGAAAATATGTCGGGTGAGTCGATGGTTTGACGGTTTACACTTTCAGTGCCTGCCGTAGCTACAGGGTTGCCAGCACGTTCATACAAAACTACACAAGTATACAACTTAGTAACATTAATATGTTCTGTAAGTTTTATAATGATTCAATAGCTCTGTCTAAAGTTATCGCAATTATAAAAATTTCAAATTTTCCCGATCTCATTTTAGGCACCTAGCGCACACAAAGGGTTAAAAATTTCCAAAACATTTTCAAATATTTTTTAAGAACACGTTCCAAATTCATTTCGCAAACTTAGTTTTTTGAAAATTATTTTTTTATAGAATAAATAGGCTTATCTAAAATATCACTAAAACGGCCGCCGGCACCAAAGCGTTAAAGAAAATTTACATTTGGTGAAATCTGGACCTATTCTGCATTTACACAAATGTATCCTGAAAGTGTCAGCTTAATGGGATGGCGCGTTCCCGAGAAATAGTCACTGAATTTTTTGATGAAGTATGATATTTTAAACAATACCCATACTTTTAAAACATTTTTATGTTTGGAAAAATTGACATCTTTTTTGTTTGAATGCGTTAAATATTCACAATGGAATATTCACAATTTTATCACCAGTGTTTCACTTCAGACTCTTTTTCACAAACGAATTAAAAACTCCTTAAAACTGAAAATCCTTCGTTCATCATTTACAGCATTTACAGTAGGGAATTATAAATCTACAAAATAAAAGAAAATTGCAATTGAAGCCTTAGAGACGTCAAAAATATTCAATTTCCAGCGCTAAATTCTGGGGAGTACTGCAATATTAATACTTAACGTATCAAACAAAAACGATATCAATTTTTTCAACAATCAACGTACAGTAGAATACAAAAACTTGTTCTAAAATTATAGGTACTTTTGAAGATATCACAGTTTTAAGAAGACATCTCCAATACGAAGCGGTCAATCGCGCGAACGACTACATAGTCTGCCCTTAAAACTTGCTAATTTCAAAAAATCTATGTATTGAATAGTCATATTAATGTATTGGTTTTTACTAATCTGTTATGTTGTTCACTTAAAATAAAGCACTATCCATACACCATAATCAACCGTATGGAAAAAATTGAAAAATTGCATACTAATTTCAATGTTGTCCCTGTTATGTTCAGAGTAAAGTTGAAGGCCGACGATGATTTTCGAAGATTACAATGAAAATTCATACATGAACTTCAAAAGATCTCGTGAACTTCCTTGTAAACAAACCTTCTTATTTCCAGTACAAATTAAATACACATCTACAAGCACATTGGTTTTTAAATTTTTTCCGAAAAAAAATGATCTCCATTGATTTATGTTTTAAATTATTTCCCTGTCTGATTTATTCGTATTTTAAACAGAAATGCGTAGAAAGTAGAGCGCACTTATTATTTGAGGTTGTTCTACTTTTTTTTAATTTGTTAAGCTATATTTTTGGAACAACTGAACATACTCGAGATTTTTTCAAATCCTCCTCGGATATATCATCGCCAATGGTTATCGATACATCAGACTTTTCACGTGTTTCTTTCATATTTCACTATCTATGGTAGTATCTACGAAAACTTTGCCACGACGACGTCCCCAAAAAAAAACAGCGAATGATTCAAAAAATCACTTCAATAGTATCTTGTTTTCGAACTATCTGAGTTTAATCGCGATCGTCAATAACGAAACGGACCAAATCGAACTGAACGGCTCCTTCAAACAACAACGTCCATTGCACACGAAATTATCCATGAAACTGATCAATATCACACTTCTTATTTACCAAATCGTAGGCGTACGTACATTTTGTTTATACCAACCAGCTTTCCTGTGCATAGGAGCTATTCCGGCGCACATTTTAATTATAGTCCATGGCGATTAATCCAAACAAACATAAATTCCATTGACTTTTATCTACTGTTAGATGATTTGCCGTTTTGCAATTTTGAATCTTTGCAACGAGTCCTCAGACACTTTCGTTACACCTAAATTTGGAATTACTAAATTTATGAGTTGCGGTAATGTACACGGCCCATTTGATTTATATGCTGCAAGCATATTAACACACATTCAAGAATGCGCTATAAACAATTAATTTACTGATCTTGATTGACAAGGCAGATCAGATCATTGGAGAGCAGCGTTTGTTGATGTCTCGTCTTGATTTATTGGTGTATTTTTACCGTGAACAATAAGTGGCAAATGGGAATTAACTCTTTAAGTTTTTCACACGAGTCCAATAGAAGGAATTAAACTGTTCCGAAGATAGTTCAAAGTTAAAGGCTGACGTTAAGCAGAGTAATCGTGGAGATTTCTAGGTTGCACCAGAGTACGATATCTGAAAAATCATTTGATTTTATTAGCTTTCCTCTCACTGGTGGCAAATCGTTGAGATTCTTGGATTTAGATCAGATGATTCACAAATTAAGATGAAAACACTAAATGAAATACATAGAAAAGTCGTGAATGATTATTTTTTGGTCGTATCTGATTTAATTATATATTTCTGGAAACAAACTAGCATTAATTGCTAGGAAATTGTGATGGTATTTTTTTTACTTAGAATAACACTTTTGAATTGGATTTTATTTTCATTGTTTTAAGTATCCCACGATTTTTACTGAACGGTAAAGATGATACCTTGATTTGATTGGTTTAAAATATTTCGGCACTCAATCTATACCCTGGCTACAGGAAAAGCATATACAATGATTTTCAGTTGTATACAGTTTGGTTATTTGCACCGTACCTCGAATTTAACACTCGAGATACCAACATACTGCCTCAGTATCTAACCGTGTTACGTTAATTTTGTGGTTGCTACTCTGAACTGGGCTACCATCAATCATGTGTTACCTCTGGATTCTAATATATGTATATAATTCCTCCTACGAAAAAGACAAATTTTCGTTTCTATGAATAACTTCTTATTAGCAATGCGTCAATGAGACTTAGGATCTCTCAACTCTTTTCGAATGGTTTTAGAATGACTTGACTTACCTGAATATTTTTCCGTCCCTTTAGCTAGATCTGGAAGTGGCTGCAAGGCTTGCTCCACTTTTATCCGGAGGAGAAGTAACCAAAAACTCTGCTCCACCGTCCAGAGATACCCCGTCACCCTGCCCAGGGACTGTGGAGAAGTGGCTTCCAAGCCTGCGCAACAAACCTCTGGTAACCATATGTATCGCCGTGATCACAGTGCCAAAGCATAAAAGCTGAGGGTTGATGAGAGGAAGAAGCCCTATTATACAGAGTAAAGTTAATGTGGAAGGGCTACTGAGCTGACTCGGGCATCCGCTCCATGTGTATCAGGTACCACCTACGTTTCAGACACATATTCCTTTAGAAGTATATAGAATTAGAAGTATATAGAATCCATAGGAGCGTCTCTTAGAATCTAGAGTAAGAACTTCCCCGGGACATATAGACAAAGAAGCTCTTAAGTAGGCAGAACTGGCAAACAAAAGGATTCGTCCCACAACTCAGACTCCTGCAATACTGACTGCTGAAAAACGACAAACGTCGGCTGAACAGGCGAATCAGCGGGGCTGAAGAAATGCAAGACTTTTCCAACTGGAGTAGCTCGGCCGTTTAATGAAATGGCCAAGGAGTGGCCGGCTGACTTGGCCTTAATGCCTGCGTTCTGGATAACCTATCACCACCAATACTCAGCGAACTTGTAAAGCTTAGCGGCAAACAAACTGGGTGAGATTTTACAGTCTCGAAATTGGAAGTGGTGCTAAAACACTCAGTTCCAAGTAAGCTTAGATAAAGAGCATGAGTCCCCGCATAGCGTTTTGGATACCATACTATGTTATGCATTTTTTAGGATGCTATATCATGAATCTTTGGGTCATCAATAATTCCATAAATATCTTTGTCCTTTCAATCTTCAACAACGAAGATAATGTTGCTATTAAAGTCGCCGCGAAGCCGGAGTCATTATGGATCGGTTCATGATACCTGGCACACGATGTGAAGGCTTGCTACCCGCGAATGACACTGTTGAGGAGCTCAGACCAGCTGCAAATACTCAGTCGACTCCACTACTAATAGGTGCAGACGCGAACGCAGATAATGAGGTTTGGGGCATTTCAGACATGAACAATAACGGTGAATCATTATGTGAATTCATCATGTCTAGTAATCTTACCATTGCAAATATTTACAATAAACTTACTTTTAGGACCTTCAGCAGAAGTGAGGTTCTAGATATAATACTGATAAGCGAGAACTTTGCGCATCTTCTCACGAGATGGAGAGTTTTGCAGCAGTGCTCACTCTCAGACCACAAGTACGTGTTATTTACCTTAAGAAGATTAAAACTTATGGAGACAGCACCTTACGTAAACAAAAAAAGAACAGATTGAGAGATTTTCCAGGGCTATATCACGAGCAAATCTGACAAAACAGCACTATATACTCTACTTGGCCATGCTTCAAAATCACTTACTTGTAAGGCGTAGATACTGGCTGCGTTTATACACATCGAGGAAGCGTTCAATATTGTGCGTCTTCTATCTAGATATAAATTCGCAGCTAGTGGCACTTATAAATCAGCTAATAAGAAATCTTGGATTCAACCATCTAGGGAGTAGTCAGTACGGATACCCCTAGCAGAGCGGTGTTCTGTTGCTTTCAAATTTAATAGCTAACGGGCTTCTAACGAAACCTGTTTGAAATGGATGTAAAATTATAGCGTATAAGCCTCGAAAGTAAAATATCTTGGATTTCTCTTGAGCTCCAAGCTTCTATGAAAGGAAAATAATGTCGAAAAGGCTAACAAGGTATTTTGTACTTTTCACAGCTGAAAGAATTATAAGCTGCAACCTCGTATTGTCTCAAGGAACACTTGTATAGTGGAACCAATTCAGCTCTATGAAGCAGTAGTTTGGTGGCCAGCCGTGCTTACTACGTGCATCAGAAAATGATAAAGAAACTACGTAGGCCAGCAGCTTTAATTATAACGGGAGCTCTTCGTACTACCCCGACGAAGGCACTCTTCCTCATGGTGCTTACAAATCGACTGGTCTTGTGACATACGATATGCGCTGCAGTTAGACTGAATTATGATGATTCTTAGACAATGATAGACCTGAGCCATGCGAAAATTTTGGTGGAGAGCATAGTAAGCCTGCTCTAGGAGGCATCGACTATATTGCTGCCCAACTATCTCTATATTCCGAACAACAGATGCTGTGGAAATATGTATATACCGATGGCTCCAAATTGATGGTATATTTTAAGCTTTCCTTCCGCCTGCCAGACCACTGCAATATTTTTCAGGCAGCAGTATTGGCTATAGTCCCAGTACATGGGGACATTTGTAGAAACCTTTAAGCGGAGGATCTTGCAAAGGCTAGCGCTCTTTTGCCGGAAGTGGTCTACAGCCTTCCAATTGGCATTCCAAAGGCTTGAGTTAAACTGATCATCAGGCAAAAGCACTTAAGGCACGCTGTGAAGTCCTGGGAGAAAGAACCTTCCTGTACGATTGCTAGACAATTGTGAAAACTTTTGTCATGGCCGCACGAAGAAACTTCTCGATTCAGGAAGGAGATCCCTCCGCACAGCGGTGGCTGTCTTAGCAGGTATTACAACTTACAACGACTTCTGCTGAAGCTGTAGATTCGAGTAGGGAGAGGAAACAGTTTTTCACTTCTTGTGTGAATGGAAGAAGGATGAAGTCCCTTGGCTCATACTTCTTTATTTGTCCAATCATACTGGCTTCAATGGACCTGAAATGAATCATCCAGTTCATCAAGGACTCAGGGTGGCTCCCCACTTAATAAGGGCTGTCCACTACGCAATGCAGAATCAAATTGAATGAATGTCTTCCCCGGAGACTGTCTGAAGGAGGTAGCTGCGGAACCTAACCAACCCTGGCTAAATTTCTTGTACCGGTAATATCTTGTAACAAAATTTAATGTAAAACCCCATACCAAATCAACTTTCATTTCGTTTCGCTGTCCAGAACTGTACTCGGAAGACGAAAGCAAAAATGCTAATATGTAGTGCTAGGTACTGCTTTACGCTGCTTTTCAACGGATTGGTTCCCTTTTCGATAAACAAAATACCGACGTTTGATCGCTTCAAAGAAGGAAATTCGATTCAATGCGCTAAGTCTTGCTATTTTGGGAGAAAACGTAGGAATGAAAAAGAGTAAAAGAGTTTTTGATTTCGGCGCGACATTTTTCAGCTATAATTCATTGTATATATATTAAACATTTCTTCAAGAATAATTGCATTACAGATCATAATAAATTTACATTTGTTGATAAACTATTTACGGTCTATCGTTAATTGTATGGTTGATAATGGAACTACCTAATTGTTTGACTGCTACTGAGGGTAGTGAAACGTGATAATTTTATTTGTTTCACCAAAATTATAACAGGAACTAAAATATTTCTCCTAAAAATTATAGATATGCAATAGGTCTGTTTGCGTACTGTAGCAGCAACAGATTTTTGCAGCTGGCTTCTTTTTGTGACCAAATTTGGCTCGCAGCAAGAGTACAAAAACCACTTGCTGCGAATCTATTTGAATATATTATAACAGATTCTCTCATATTTGCCCTTATTTCCGAAGATATCTATACACCAAGATATCATTACTATTGACATCTATCTTTAAACAAAAATTCAAAACACATCATGAATTGGTGCACGAGGTCTTTTCATTTTTTCAACCGAAAGTGACGAAAAAAAACGTCTCTCTGAACTTCACGTCACTTATCGAAATTCTTCACTATAGACGTTTACCTCGAAAAAATCAAAGTAGATTGAATGTTTAATTTTTCTGGGAAATCTCAAATTGCCCAATTGATGATCAAATAAGATTATAAACAGAAAGAAAAACGTTTATGTCAAGAAAGAAAACAGATTGCCTTGGGTCATTTGCACAATATCGTACAGATGAAGAGCTTTGATAAATGGGAATGTAGGGTAGTGAACTGATTCACTAAAACATCACCATTGATTTTTGAAATTAAATTAATTAATAGATATTTATACTGTTTGTATATTTGGAAAGTGGAATTGTTACATTGCACCGCAAATATATTCTGATTTACGATAGAAATACAATACATAGTGAGATATTTTAGAATACATAGTTTTAAATCCAAACAAAACCTACGACGCAAAAAACAGTTACAAGTTCAATTTCAATATAGTGTTCAATGATTATAATAGTCGGATAAAAAATAATCAGCAGTCTTATTTTTTCTTAATGGCCTGTTACTTTGCTGCATAATATTTTAATCATCTTCCTAAGAAGTAAAATACCTTTATAATTCTTGTTGCTATTCTGTTTGTGTACTTTAAACCATTTTTGGAGCTATGAATTTATTTTGATCATTTTCTATAAAATTTTCGGTTCGAAATATCTAGGTTATTGCACAGAAGTTCTTTATTGTATGCATTTGAGTTGAAAACACATATAATCTGCAGCTAAAGCTGCTTAAAGTACACTGAAAATTGCGATTCACATCTTGCTTTCACTCCAGGCGTTCCTTATGAGAAAAAACGACTCCTCGTTCTTTAATGGTTTGTATTTCCGTCGCTTAGAAGTCCAAGTTGAAGTTCAATATCTAATATTTCTATGGCAAAGTTTTTACATGGATTTAAGAAGACAATGAGATTTTTCCCACAATTTACCAAGATAATCGAAATAAACGTAGGTTAGATTTGATTGGTAATCAATCTGTTTTAAAAGAATAAACTATTTACCACTTATAAAAACTATAGAAAGTGTAAGCACTTCTGTACCAATACCATAAGCAAAGGTTTCAAAAGAATAAAAATTGAACTTGAGGAATATTCTTTATTCATGTATAAAAATAGTTTGCTCTTTTCCAATTTGCTAATCTATATGGATAATATCGCCAGATAACCAAATCAAACCTTGAATACATTCATAATAGATAAAATCAAAATAACATTTAAAGTGAGGAGTCTCTTTGTCCGTAGCACCAAACTGATGATCCACTTTTTGATGTTTCGACAGCAATTCCTTCTTTGGTAAGTTTTTTCAGGTGATGATTAACATTATAAGCTGCTGCAGGCCATAGTTCGCTAGGGGTATCTTTATATATAACCTTAACTAAATCAATTTCTGTAAAATCATTGTCCTTAAAGTTTTTAAGTACATCGACTATTTGCTTTTCTCTTTGATTGCGATGGTCGATGTAGTATTGTATTTTCGGAACAGGGTTCTAAACGTGTAAAGTAAGAAAGGTTAATATAATTTAACTTGTAATTTTGCACACTACCTCAATAATATTTCCATGTCCTGGATATATTACTTTTGGTTTGATATTTTTGATAAGCTCTAAGCTTTTCATATAATCGTACAAGTCTTCAAATACTGCTGTACCTTCGCCTGTTTGTACGAAAATATATCATTCGTTAGTAACCATAGGAAGAATGTGCAGGGATAGTAATCACAAAAATGGACCAAAAAGTTTCAAAGCAGAGATGATGCGTATTATGCTAATATAAAATACAATTTTGGCAAGTTGAATTCAAATTTATACGATCATAGTGCTGTCAGCAACGAATAAACAAAGCATGAGTTTACCTAAAATACAATCTCCACTGAATAGTACCCCATCTTCATCCATCGTCAAAATGACATGATCTGTTGTGTGGCCTGGCGTATGAATAACTTTCATGGAAGCACCCTCTACTGCGAACGTTTGATGATTTTCTAGTTTCTGAATCTTAACATAGTCCGGCACTTCGGGGCAAACGTCAGGCGCATCAGTTCGTTCATACTTCCATACTTTGCAATCTAACAAAAACATTAATGGGAACACGTCCAAATTTGAAATAGCCATTCCTACCGTTTTTATCAACCAAATCGAGTACGTCTTTTACACCACCGACATGATCATGATGCCAATGAGTCAAGACTATATGATTTATCGTTGTTCTTTCAGTAGCCAGAAGACTTTTTAGACTTTCTTTGTACTTATGAATATCGGGATCACCAGTATCGATTAAAATTCGTCTAAAATTATATGAAAGAATAGGTAAGAAGAACGATTGTTATCAGATTGTAATCCTGTACTTTGAACCTGTTCCGAGAAGGTATGTATTTGTACCCTGCAGAGTCATCGGACCTGGATTACATCCTAAAATTCGAATTACCCTTGAAGATAGCTTGGTAATCACGGGAATTTTTTGAACCGCAGCAGAGGCCATTGCCATCGAATAGACTGTACACTAGAACCAAATGCTCTTCGCTGAAACCAGTGGCTGAAACTACCAAACAAATTTGACAGCACCGAGTGTACTACAAGCAGGGCAAATGTCAATTTCGTGCGATCAAGAAAACAGCACTTTCATTTCACACTTTTATTTTTATAATAAAAATAACAATTTGTATAAGTTTTTCTTAAGTACTAGTGAAACAAACTACTTCAATTACGTTGGAGTTTTGCAATCATTATTAAGAGCATCATTTGCAGGCGGATTTAGCAGATCTTTTCGAGTCCCGTCCGCATCTAAAATATGATTTATATCTATTCCGTGCTTATTGGCTATCTCTCGTATGGCTTTATCGTAAAACGTGGTTCGTTCTTTAGCTTGTTCCAACAACCCAATGAATTTGTCAGATTCAGATTTGATTTCATTGCACGACTGTTCAATCTTATCAAGTTTTCGGTTATATTTGGCTATAACTTCTTCCTCGTCGTTTTGGTGGTGATAATCGTAATCGTGTAGTACGAAATGAAATGTTCTTTGAAATTTCCTCAACTCCCTTTCAATTATTTCAACGTCTTGTTTAAGTTTCTCGAACATTTTCGTAGGATATAAAGCGAATAGAATTTTGATTCGAAATCTCGAGAACCGGCACTCAAACAAGACAGCTCGAAATTTCAAATTTCATGCAGTTATGTCAAGTCTGTCATCGGTCATCGTCATCATATCTGTTGGCGGCACTGTTCGGATGATATCGAAATTCACAATTGCAAAGAGAAGAAATATTTATTTTTTGCAAAAAGAAAATTGCAAAAAAACATTTTCTTTGGCAATCATTTTTAATTTTTTAATTAATTTTTAGTTATAGTTAAACTTTTTCTCATCTTTCTCATCTATTCAATGATTTGTGTTTTGATTTGTACTGAAGATATATAGAGAGTGCATTTTTCAATATTGATTCCCACAAAAGATAGGTTTTTCAAATTTTGTAGAATGATGTAATAGAGTTGTAGTTTTCGAATCCTGTGTTAACTCAAAAATGAGAAAAATTTAGATAGAACGTTTATGCTTAGTAGGGCAGCATAGTAGGATAGAAATTCTATAAAAGATATATTTTAAATCGATTGAACTCAATAGAAAAACGGAAAATTCCTGTCGATGCGACAAAAAAGTCAACTCACCATTGAAACCCAGACGAGAAAAAATCGCATGAAAAAGGAAGAGTGCGACATGTTTTATCTCCAAAATCTGTAGATATCTCAAAACTTTTTATCATCAATTATTTTCTCGCTAATGCTCTAGAAAGTAAATAGAGTCCATTGATATTCTGATGTATAGGAAACCTTTTTTAACAATGTCTGCGATCCCGTTCGCTAAGGCCATGGTTCGCTGCATGACATATAGTCTTCGAAATTACAACACCTTAAGTTCAAAAAGACACAGCAGATGCCTATGCTTGTTTTATTCCTATTATTAAGTGTTAACAAAAACTTATCATCCTATCTTCAACAACTACTTTATTTTTCTGGCGCGAAGGTGATCGAAGGATCCTTAAAATCATGCACTGATTCATACCATATCTCCTCGGGTAAGGGTTCCTCAAGTTCATCGTCAAAACTTGTTGGAAAGGGTGGTGCTGTTGTTGGTTTTCGTAACGGTAGAATCGTATCATAGCAATATACAAGACTATTTGTTTCACCGGCAATGTTGTACCCTTGTACCCACATGACATTGTACTTCGTATTTATTCGCCAGACTCTTAATCCTTTCAGGACTCGATAACGATTACCCATATGACCTGGCATTTTGGTTCCTGGCCAGACTCGACCTTTCTCTCCACCCCCACCGATGTTACCGGGACGACGATGTGTCTTCGTTACGCCGTGGGAGGCTGGCATGCCTTTGAAGCCGTGCCGTACCATTACGCCTTGAAATCCTCGATCGATTCTGCAAGACAGAATGAAATACGGTGGTCTCGAAAAGCATATAAGGACAAAGTGTATTAACTCACGTTTTGCCTCGGACGTCGATGAAGTCACCGACTCGAAAATGTGTGGCATTCAAAGGTGTTCCAGGTGCAAGCGCCGATTCTGGAGAAACAAGGAAACGAGCCAGATGCTTTTTGGGCATCACACCCGAATCTTTAAAAAGCCCACAATATTCCTTTGTCAGAAGGCTGGGATCAATACTTTCGGCACCTACTAGAAGACATCCGAACTTTTTGACATTATGAACTGAAGGTCGTTGCGTTGGTTGAAATTGTTCCGGTGGTATGTATTTGACGACGTGATTATCTACTACCTATTATTGATAATTGTGTTATATATTCTTTAGAATTATTCACGATAAAAGTATTATTTTTTAGGTCAATCAGTCAATCGTGGAATTACTTGAGATAAAATTTGGATCTCGCTTTTTTGCCATCAAACAACTGTACGTGAAACTAGCAAATACTTATCCAAGCTTGGAATGGAAATATTTGCTTTCTACACCTAGAAACGAGGTAAGTAGATTCTATTTTAAGTTTTATATTACCTGCAAAAGAGTAGTGTGAATCTTCTTTCCATTTTTCAACCAAAGCGGATAATTTCCGATTTTTCGGGCTAATAGACCCGTTCGTCTTAAGCCCGGAGACCACTCAACCTTTTCTCGGTCTTCAGTTTTAACTAGAGACTGTGCTGCATTTTTGTATGTGGGAACACCTTTTATGATTACAGGCGGACCGAATTGGTCGTGAACAATTTCTCTGATGAACTCTTGATTTTCAGCTGTTATATTATCTTCATTAGCCTAAAGTAAAGAAATGTTGTACTCTGAGCTGATTTATTAAGGAGTGATATTACCGCTCTTGTTTTTCTTACAAACCAATAAGGATTTCGTAACTTCGGCCTATGAATATACTCACGAATCTGTTGTCCAGCGGGACATAGCCTACAATAGTCATGAGAATAGAGTATTATAAAATCGGAAAAAAAGCAAGCAACATATATTACCGTAGCCCGGAAAAGTCTAAGATTAGCGATTTAAATACAATTGAACTTGTTCCAGTTGTTGATGAAGCAAACATTTTTGATATAAAACCTTTCCTTGAAATATGAAATGCACTATACCCATAACCCCACACAGCCCGCAAATGGGTGTCACGTTGACAGTTCAATTGACAATTGATATCTTCTTCTTCTTGAGAAAAAGGAATGCAAAGTACATATACCTAGCGTGATTAGAAAGTCATCAGTAAACAGTTTGAGCATCGAAGAGTCTTGTTAAGCTACACGAATGCGACCAATTATGAATAAATTGAAATTCATAAAATTTGGGTGAAGAAAATAAACATCTTTGTCTAAATCTGTATTTTCTATTAAGATAATCGTTTCATATGCGAAATGGTGGCTTCTTCAGTAAATCTTATTCGCTGGCGAATACAAAATTATCGTTAAAAAGTAAAAGGGCAGCTACAAAGCAACTAAAGTCTTGCAATAACTTGCAAAAATAATTGTTTCATTTGCGCATTAGTGGCTTCTTTATCAAATCTAATTCGCTGTCGAATGCAAAAATTATCGTTTAAGTCTTGCAATAACGAAGCAAACATTTTTGAAAATAAAAAAATCGGTGCGTTATACAAAGTTATGAATTTATAAGTCATATTTATGTATTCATCTTATGATAAACTAAATACGCTAGCCGACATTAACATATAAGCAAAACTCGACTACGTGCCCCCCATATCCGTTAGACAATTTTACCGATTATTTTTTTGTGGTTGTGTTTTTTAGGGTGTTTTTTGCTTGTTTGCTTATCTTCAGTGTGTTGTCTTTTCGTGTATTTGTTGTATATTTTTGTTCGTTGTTCTAAAAGGCGTTGAATCGACTGAAAAGGAAGCATCTCAAAAATTTTATTCGAAAAATTTTGAAGCATCGGCTAGAAGTAGCTCAAAATACTGAAGAGTCATTAAAACATTGAAGAGGTATTCAAATATGATAAAATATTATTTACTGAAACGGCGGATTGTGACAAAACAATTAAAGTGCATCAGTCGGGAGCGTTTAATTAATATAGGCATCCTGCAAGGTTCAATTCTGGTCCCAGTGCTATTCTTTCTGTACGTGAACAGCATCCAAGATCTCCAGCTGCCTGGGGAATTGGTCCTCTTTTCTGATGACTCCCTTTTTATATCTGGAAAAGATGAACCATCTCTGGATCATAAAACTAATAGCGATCTAAAACGATACCAAGTAGCGTAAAGTACTGCTTATAATCGTCCACAAGACCAAGTACATAATATTCCAGCAGAAGAATACATGCCTTACAAATCCCTGTATTAAGATCGACGGAGTCTTTCTGGAAGAAACTGAATCAAAGAAATACCTGGGATTGATTCTGGATGAGAAAATGTCATGGATACACGTCATAAAACACATCAGACATAAAGTCGCACCCATGATAGTAGCTTTCAGAAAATATGAGTTCTCGATAATCAGTACTAAATTAATGATTTTTAATGCTTATATACGATCAAGTATCTCATACGGAGCTATTTTATGGAATCAAACATCAAAACAAGCAATTAAAATTATATTAGGAATGCTGACTCTGATTGAAAATGGATTCAATACAGCAGGCTATTGCAACATACAATTCATTGCCGGAGCTCAAAGTGAACTTGAAATCACACCTCAAAAACATCAATTCTTAATAAAGAAGATACCAGAGTTTTTTTGAAGATTTTTCTCTGGATACATGCCAATGAGAACAAAAATATAATTTAAGGCATGAAGTGTTTTCAAAATTGATAACGTTTGAATTTACAAATTTATATTAACGGAGGTCTAATATATTCGTATTTTAAACACATGAAAAGCTTATTTTAGTCAAATTGAAATGAAAAACTTATCGGGATATTCCATCAAAAGCTTGATCAGATTGATTCACGGAATAGGTTTATTGTTGAGAATACAACAACGCTACACAAAACAGTTTAAGTTTGTACTATTTATTGAAAAAATATGAACACAACATGGTGGTGTCAATACTGCTTGAGTCGTTTCGGTAAACTTTTTCCAGCGAACTGTTGTAAGGTTTTATTCAATTTCTACGAGAAAATATGTTTGCAAATAATGAATGTTAATTTGATTTTAGTCTTACATCGTCAAGAAGACGCACTATATCTGTCTCGAATTCATTATTTATTACAGCTGTAATTTCCTCAGAAACCCAATTAAATATTCCCAGTCCAGATACATCGATTTCGAGATTTCTGTCGAGAATAGAAAATAAAAAAAATTAAATTTGGTAGATGTGCTTATGCTATTATACTTTAAAGACAAAACTCGAATTTTCGCTTCACTCATTGCAAGCATGCCTCGACTAAAATTAACAGGATTTATAGTGAATTTCAGTTTAATTCTGTTTTTGGGAACGTTCACTTTAAGGAAGCCATGAAGTATCCAAAAATTCCAATATCCATATGTTACCTGAAAGGACAAAAAAATGATGAAAGTGATTACTATTCGTGGTTGATAAATTAAAGATGCTGACTGTGCAGTTGCTGAGTTTGATTTCACCAAAAATCGTAATGAATCCATCTTCTGAATGAGTTAGCCTTGAGAAAGTTTGTTTTCGTTGCAATGTTTGTAAATTGGCTAGTTTTCCATCGTGAGCTACGAAACCTATAATTTTTTTAGTGATCTTGATTGCATTCATTTATTTTGAATGAGTACTTTATAAATATATGATCGCGTGATGAAAATTTATGAAAGACGAAACAAATGACGTAATGTTACAAAACATTGTTAGAGGCATTTCAAGTGAATTGAGTTTGTTTAATCAAACTTTGCTGAAAAATATATTCTATTTAAATGAAATGCACATTTCAATCTATGAATTTAGATGCAATTTACTGATAAAAGTAAGGTGTTTTTTCTAGGCAGCATTCAACACTAGAAACTTTCTTCTTCATTCATATTGTTGTCTCAATACCAGAAATATCGAAAAACATCGAGAGGTATCGAATTGAACTATCGTGATAAAAGGACGTAAAATCCCATGGAAAAAAAAACCCGTACACAAACGACGATAAAATCTATTTAGTGTATTTACTGGCGATAAAGGTAGCTTTATTTGTAACAAGCTTGCATATATTACTTAACAAGGTATTCATACCAAAAACTGAAGCATGGAGGCTATTGTCAAAGCGCAATACACGCATTTGTCTTATTTTAAAAAATCCCTGAGTTGATTCTATACATTTATGCTTTTAATACATGCCATTGAGATTCAAATCTCAAGAGCTAAATTTGCAGCATGCAAAAGCTTCGTTATTTCTTTTGAGCGAAAAATTGGCAAAACTACTAGCTTCCCCCCATGTTGCACTGTACAGGATTCATTAGCTTGAGGCGCCAGGATCTGCGGCAATCTTCAATCAAGGAGGCAAGGATCTATTATGATAAAAATTCAACAAAGTGGAAGACTTGTGTTTTGGTTTCCAATCTGCTTGATGTTACAACATTTAGAAAGCTTTCAAGCCAAGACCTGTCAACGGTTGTCATGCAGTACCGGGAAAATGGTAGGCTGAAACGCACAATTGTCGCACTAGCTTACCTTCCTTTTCAATCAATAGTCTCGCCGCCTACGCAAACAATAAACGACCTGGTCCAGTAATTGGAGCTTCTCGTGGGCTGCGGTACACCAGCACACCAGCTGGGACATCAAAAATGTAGCTCCAGAGTAAACAAACTCTTTGAAGTTATAGCCTCTGGTGGACTAATGACTTTAAGTATTGGGATTTATCCCACCTTTGTCACCATTAACAAAAGGGCGGTTATTTATAAATCACTATATTCATCTGGAATTGTTAGACCAATAACTGGATGGCACGTATTGGGATGAGATCTCACTCTCCAATCACCGCTAATTGGTATTCTCTTTAGCTACGGGTTCAATACCCGTGATGAACAGAAGAAATCAAAGAAACGCTGATTGGGTTAAGTTCAATCGACTTCTTGCAGACAGAGGTAAGATAAAAGCCCTGTCCTAGGTAAGATAAAGTGTACTATGAATAGAAGTATAACAGGTAGCTATGAAGAGGTCTACCCGATCAGTAAGAGTAGACGCAGTAAGATGGTTCCCTGGTGGAACCGAGAAATGCTGAAGCTAAGGGAAAATACCAGGGAACTTTCCATTGAGCTTGTTAGAGCAATTTTAAGGATGACTGGATCGCTTAACTTATACAAATTTGGCGAGAACCTCAAGAAAAAATCATTTAGATCGTTCTTTGAGGAACTGGAAGGTGCATGAGAGACATTGAGGATTTGCGATGCCCTGTGGAAGGACCAATCAACTTCAAACGTCTAGATGGTGATTTTACAAAGCCCAAACAGAAATCTCTCCCGAATATACTTGGGGCTCTTTTCCCGGGTGTTCCGGTGTTTGAAACGCAGAAAACATATATGCCTCTGACCAAATCCCCTGTTCTTCGTAGCAGTAGCAAATACTGGTACACAGCTAGATCTGTGGTCCACAGTGAAAAGGTTTGGGATGCAATCATGTCCTTTGATAATTCCGGATCGCTGGGCCTGCATGGCATCTACCCGGTTATGGTAAGAGTGGGAATCGATCACATGATGGCTAACTTAAAAAAAATCTTTGTGGCATGGATAGTCCTGGGGGATGTTTCGTTATCTTGAGGAAAGGTAACGGTAGCTTTTATATTTAAACCGGGGTGAAATCACTATTCAGATACAAGGAACTTGAAACCAATTAGCTTCAATCTACTTGAACGATACATATGCAGTAATGCGCTTAATACTTCACAGGAGTGTTGACAGAACACGCTCTTGTGGGCATCCATTTTTCGCATCCGTTATTAAATAGCAGTCATCTCCAGATTCCGACAGCAACAATCTCTCTCCGTCAATCAAACTAATCTCTTCGTCAGTTTAGCATGTATCTATATAAATAGGATGTCGTCCTTGCTATGAGATTTTGCAGCTTCACATAGCTACCATCAGGGTGGGCAGTCAAAGATCCCTACAATGTCCAAAAATATCCCCATCGCATACTCACTATTTGATATCGCTCTGTCAACTCTTTAGAAACCAGAGAGTGAAGGGCCGACTCACATGGTTCTCTTCGCTGATACGTATAGGGCACAACATCCAAGGAGTATTCAAGAGCTTTGCAACAAAGCTGCTGCGAAGCTTGGTTTGTGCTGGGAGTTTCAAAAAACAGATATCATTTGTGATCAGATCGACAATGACGTCTGCGAAAGAGTCATTTGAGATAAACTAAAAAGTTGTTGAAAAGAATCGGTCCACAGATGGAGCCTTGAGGTTCACTTGATTCTATTGAAGAAAGCTCTGGATAGATGAAATCAACCGATGACTGTTTTTTTGGAGAGACTTGTTGGAAGAAACCACGATGGGACTCTGGTTATGGCACCGATGATGAAGAAAGATTTTTTTTTTCTTAATGTATGATTTGTAATATTTGAGCTTATACATTTATTTTGTGGACATGGAAACTGGTTTTTATTATTATATAAGGTATGGTGCATCGTGAATGATATTAGAGTATTAAATTGCTTAACTAAATTTAAAAAATCAATAAGCAAAATTTTTTAAGATCTAAAGAAACAAAAAGGCTAGCTATTCCATAAGCTAGTTAATGTTGTTAGCGTGAGTTAGTGGTTAGTACAAAATCTTGAAAAAATGTAATGGAAATAGGTCAAAATAGAATAGCCAACGAATTAAAATTTTTTTTATGTTATTTACATTGTAAGCATCATTTACAATGAGCAAATTTATCCCTGACAATATTTCTTCATGCTTTCTACTCAGGAACTATACTCCTGAATTATTTAAAAAAAACTAAAGTAAAATGACAAGTGAAATGGCTGAAGAACTTGTGGACGATAAAAACGTATAAATAATCAAAAAAAAAACACGGTCAAAATACTTTAAAATACAAATTTGTCAAATATAACTGTAGTTGCGCTTGTAAACTTTACAATATATTACAAATAAAGACTACAGTGCAGCTATTTATTAATTTACACTCACATCATCAATTCACTCACATCATCTATTCTTTCTGATCAAAAACAAAACTTCTCGCTCAACATCCTATAATTTTTTATTATACACATATTTAAGTTGCTAATTATAGTTGCTACTAAACATCAAAAGCTTAGTAACTAACTACACATCAGCTACAAACATAAAATATTAACGTGATGTACGCACACTTAAAATATAACACAGTAGATGTCACTTAGTCTGAATGAAGTTCATGATTGGTTGAATGAAAAGTGAATCGAAATCTTTAAATATTTGCGTTGTCAAGCTCAAACCTGATTCATTAATATTTGGCAAATTGAAAGAAATCCGATTTCTCCGGTTCACTTCAGCTATCACTTTATCAACGAAAATATTAGTAGTCCGATCGGTGGTTCGTACGATTTTTCTATAATAAAAAAAAATTATGATAATTTTTATAGCACTTTATATTATAAAAATTTCAAATGAATTACTTGAATTTATCACAGATTTCAATGTTTTCAGAAAATATCTCCATCAAATTGTAGTCCAAAAGGACTTGATTAAGATTTTTACGTAATGATTCCTCGAGTTTCGAATATAAATTGCTTCGTATATGTTTGGCGATTGTATTTCCTGAAATTTTTTGAATTTTCGATTAAAACTAAAAACAAATATGTCCCAGTTCCACTATAAATATTACGGAACCATGGCTTTAACCAGTAGAGACACTCAGTCTAAATTTTTGCAATCAGGATTCCTTTCCCTTCTTTTTTGACTTATATGTGTTACTTAGTATCCTTGGCTTCAAAATAGGATCACACACGCTAGCGACCAACATTTTATTCATTAAATCGACTAAGTCACACAAGTTTCGAACAAGAAATAAATCACTTTTGATATTTTAATGAAATCAAGTGCTGAATTATTTTGAAATGTTACGTTGTCTTTGAAGTTTGCGTTCTTAGAAAGAGAAAAAAAGAACTCACCGATTTCTTCATTTTTAATCGAATTACGTTCTTTGGCACCTTTCAAGCTATTGAAGTATTCAACCTGAAGATTACGAAACCATACTCTGAATATGATTTGCTTGATGAAAATTGAAACAAAAAGATCTATTACCTGTACTAAAACATTCGTTGCGTCATAATTAATATCGAAATTGGTTGCTTGTAATGCTTCGCCTGCCGTTGTGAAACCAACTAATCCTTGAGCTAACGTATTTTCTATTGAAATGCTACAAAGTCGTCTAATATAGTCTTCACAGAATCAAACAATAAACCATTTCGTTGCTTGAGAGCGAAAGTAGATACGTAGAATACTTACAAAAAGTCTCCTGTAGATATCACTGGCAAGAGCTTGATTTGACTAGTGTTGAACATTTGATAGGTTCCTTTCAGTATTATATTATACCAGTCGGCGGAAATGCGTAAATGCCTTTCCTTTAGATTCGGAATGATTTCGTTCATTCGAGGAGCGAGCGGATCTTGCATTTGGATGTTCTTTAGTTGTCTGCAAGAAATGATGAGGTTTTGCGAAATTAATTGTTGCAAGGTACTATTCAGTGATTTCCTGTTATGTGTAAAAATAGTTGGTTAGGGATATTACATTCTATTTTGCCCATCCCGTACGTAGACGTCGTCCAACTTAGTTACTGTGATTCCTTTTTCGCTATTTTTGATGGATTGACTGACTCCCACATTGGTGAATCTCTATGGAAAAAATATGTATGTATTAGTTTACATATGACTTGAAGTGTGTGGGGAAAGAATAAATGCTACCAAAAATTTAGGATAATTACTGCTCAAATGCATAGTAGACTTCTTAATTTTTTTAATTAAAAAAATGTTCACCAAATATACATAAAAAACGAATGAATCAAGAAATTGTGCTGCAAAGATTTACCCTATATCCAAGTGATTTGTGTAGTTGCACGTTATAAAATGTAACAAATTATTGTAAAGTAAAATTCAAAAAAAATGTAAAACCAGTTTTGAAAAACTGAGAAAACTTGTAGCGATTAACTGTTGCATGTTTTGGCTTTTCCAAATTTATGTCTTTGTATTGCGTATATTTGGAAATTTGGAAACGCCTACAGTAGCATCTAAGCAATAAGTAAACAACTCTAATTGTCCTAGGCATAGGGAACACTCCAGGATCCCTTTGTAATAATACTATTGAAGGACAAGAACCAACTAGAGGCCAAACTCACATAATCATTTGAAGCCGAACTTGGCAAATCGTGGTGCCTTAGCCTGATAAAGTAAGGAGAAGATGATGGTTATGCTAATGAAAGCTGGAACTACTCTGTGATCAACCCATAGCGTGACATTCATTGGTGATTTTCTGAAATGCCCACCAAGCTTCAAAAAAATCTAATCAAAGGCAATAGTAGAGGAGCCTATAGATTGTTGGGAAAAGAAAACTCTATGTGACAAAATATGAAAAAGTTTATTATTTGTATCGTTTAACTTAGATAGGAAATTTAGGTCCTGCTGATGAGTAAGTAAGAAGAATGAGAAAGCGTTGCTTCTTTCCAGCAAAGCTTTATTACTTTTTAACACCCTACACTGAGCTATAGTGTTAGAATTTCGATTGTAAATGATGTGAATGGAACAGATGATTTCGTGGTAAATCCAATAGACTGAACCGTTACGCATGGACTGCTAAAATACTATCGTCCCTCCTACAATCTTTAACCATGTAGAGAAAATCAAAATCATGGACTTGCCGATATGACTGTAAGACATTGCAGCCACCTGACGTAAAAGAATGTGTCAGCACGTCGCAATAAGCCATGGATATACTATTGTGAGTACAAATGGAAAACACTCATTTTCCAATATATGGTAGCAGCACTAATGATGCAGAAAAATGTTATAGTAAAAGAAGGTTTCAATGTTAAAAAACTCTAGCGCACCTGCACCGCTAGAAATACAAATGTTCGATGAACAATAGAAGAATCGTGCAGAGTTTGAGTGCATATTCTACCACACGTGCTCCATCCTGTTTTGTGGGCAAAGCCGCTTTGATCTTAGCAATGCACTTAAACTCATAGGGTAGAAAGGTTTTCAGGGTTACCATTTGCATGAATTTCAAGATTTAGGAAAGTCAAACACTACAAAAACTTGAAAGCAGCATCTCCTGTAACATAAATAAAAAAAAAATGCTCAGTGCTTGCAACACTTTACCAGCATTGTAACTAAAAGTTTTCCACAACTGCCTCACGTCAAATTCAAATTAGCCTATCAATCTCGATTTTATCAACCTACCATGCGAATTTCGTTTCGATCCGATGACTGCATTGGAAGTTATAGGGGTTCAAAAAAACTCGCAAAAGTTTTCAAATTTTCGAAATCTTAATAATGGTTGTTTACTGTAACTACAACATCAGTACCGTTTGAAAATTTTTACAATAAAATCGCTTAATAAAGATATAGCAAAAAAATTAAAAACCAATAATAGCTGGCAGCCCTATTATGGTTTTTCAAACAGATTCTTATTGAATATTGGCAACAATAAGTTCCATTTACCATTTGAATGTTGTTTTGATATCATGACTGTACTGGCAGCTATATGGCAATTATATATGGCAGCAATTTATTTTTCTGAGAGAATTTTCAAAATTTAAGACTCCAAAACTACCATAGCTGGCAGCTCCAACCGAGTTTTTCAACCAAATTTCTACCACACGTGGCTTAAAGCAAGGTTCAGCTACTGTGTGAATTTCATAAAAATCTGGCAACTGAATCAGAATTCATAGGGCGAAAAGCAGTTTTTTCTTTGTAATTTTTCAAGATCGCACCACTGGCACAAAGTTGCTCATATTTCCAAATCGTTTCTATCAGACCTGGTCCTATTTAAAGCCAATACATTCTGTGAATTTCAGATGTATCTGATTATTGAGTCGTGGGTTCCTGTGAAAAGCAGTTTCTTATGCTTAAAGTACAGATATATCTTATTTTAGGCACCTAGGGCACACATAGGGTTAAACATTTCAAAAATATTATCACATTCACATTTGAAACACGTTTAAAATTCATTCGATAAACTTTATCTTTGCAAAAGCTATTTGTCGAAAGAATAATAGGTATATTTAAAATATCACTTAAATGGGCGCCGGTGCCAAGGGGTTAAAGATTATTAACATTTGGTGAGACCTAACAGTATTCTGTATATACACCAATGGATCCTGAAAATTTCAGTTCAATTGGATTGCGCGTTCCAGAGAAAAAACCACTGAAATTTTTTGAAAAAAAAATGAAAAGAAAAATGGATTTGACGAAATATATTGAAATATATAAAGTTACATGCCCAGAATTCGACAAAATAAACATTGGACAAACGAAACGGTTAGTTGGTGTTAGACTAACCGAACATAAGCGGGAAGCAGTCGCAGCAAGGAAAAGGAACACAACGGTAGTACGATCAGCAGTAGCGAAACACATCCTGGAGGAGGAGCACAACATAACATGGGACAGCGTGGAGGTGATTATGGAAGTACAGCAGGTACGAAAACTGGATGCGTACGAAAGCCTGAGCATATGGAAAACCCCGATAGATAGGCGACTAAACACAAACTGAGGAAACTGTGTATCACCATTGTTCAGGTTAATGTGAACAGATATTTTATGGAGAGGAGAATACTGTAATTAATATAAATAGTTAAATGTATTTAAGTACGTAATTAATAGATAGTTAGCTGGTAATTATTATTTGTCAATACTTTATGAGCAAGCACCTTAAATAAGATGCCTAAGTTATTTTAAGATTAGACCGATAGACACTGTACAAGAGAGCAGATTACTTAAAATAAATCTGGCTTCAAAAGGAAAAAATTGGTTTAAATTACAATATTTCCCTATTTTATGATACCACGACGCCTCAGCAGCGATAACAGCGTGCAACTTATCAATCTTCAGCAAGCATTAAAGTCGGTCTACAAGTCCGGAAATAATTCCCCAAAACGCAAAAATCAGGGCCTGAAACTACTATAGGATATTTTCACTGTTCATAAGATTGAGTCCCAGCCGTCATCGTGTTCGCTATGAATATTACAAAATATTACAACACCGGTTTGTAGCTTTTCACAACAGCTATCCCACAATTTTGAAGAGGGCTCCGAACAGCCTAAACTACCAGCGAAGACATCTCTAATTTTATTTACACCTAAAAATTTGCTGCTGAAATATTACCATTTCTCTCTCCCATTGTATCTTCCCTGTAGAGCCTGCTGCAACTCATGGAGATTGAACAGATTCGGAATTTGGTCTAACGCCTTCTAAATTCAACTCGTTACAAAATCAGATAACGAGAGAAGGGCTATCTTTTGAATTTTCTCAGTATCATAATTATACACAAAATAAATGTAAGATTATTCTATTCCCAAGAACTAGAAAAATTCATATAGTGAACATAAGATTGATAGATACTATTCGAATCGCAATCTATGATAATTTGTGGTTTGGATAATATGAGAAGATGCAACAGGCGAGGAGATAGCATTTCCAGTTTCAATAAATCTTTTTTGCTGCCTAGTATAGCTATAAGAAGTGCAGTGCTCCGTAAATTTAATTAAAACAATTAAAAATGAATTAAGTTGAGGATTTGAAATGAAGAAGTAAAAGGCATATGCAGACAAAATCTCCAGTAAATGTTTCAAGTCGTAATAATTTACTCTATAGCTATTTTTCAAATTACATAAGTATGTTATACGAATAAGCTCCTGGCAGAATCAAACAAGAAGCGACTTGCACGCAAAGCCAGCAATATAAAACCAAAAATGCAAATATATGTGAATAGTTTTCATAGACCACATTATAGTAATGAAAATCGTACAAAAAATCAAAATAGATTTTTTTGTTAAAAATATTTAAAATCTTTTAATAGTAGCGCATTTATTATTCACTCTATGTATTCATTATTTGAATAGTTGCTGATTGTCTGTTGCGAAACTTGTCAATTGAATGTATATTTTGGCGTTACCTACTAATACGATTATTTAAGTTGCGAGAATTGCGATCAAAGTTTTTTGCAATCAAAACTGACCTCGATAGCAATCTAATTTATTTTTCTTGAATAAAATCTGAGGCAATATTGTGGCCACATACTAGCAAAGTAGTTGAATAGTAAACATCATACTAGTAGTTCGTATAACATTTCATTGAATACGAATCTTTTTGTTTGATTCAAACGGGTATTGCATCCGCTAAGCATTCAACAATAGGCAGTTAGAGCAAAGATTTTGATCGAAAATATCTCAGTAATACCACCTTAAAGTTACAGCTTCCACTAAACTTTTGCTTTCATCTCAATTGCCTCTACCTACTGCTGCGACCCGAAGCAGTTTAGACTCGCTGTCTTCATTAAAACATGCTTGAAGCTTAGAAAGCAAAAGTGTGAGCTAGAGAGATAATTTTCACCACTCAAATCTCGTTCGAGCATGAGATAAACAAGAGAACTATGCCGTTCTTAGCATAAACATTCTATCTGACATTTTTTTCATTTTTAAGTTAACACCAGATTCGGAAACTACATACCCTATTACATAGTTCTCCAAAATTTGAGAAACCTGTCTGTTGTGGAAGTAAGTCAAAACAAATATTGAAAAATGCACTCTCCATATATATCCAGCACAAATCAAAACACTTATCATTGAATATATCGAAAGCTACTTAAATGTAGATAGAAGGCTTATGCTAAGCACGGCAGCATACTGATATTGTGTTTATGATCATAGTTGAGTCTTATCACCATCTAAATCACTTACACGTTTCAAGCTACTTCCGAACTCAGGTGTTGCAAGCTTGATAGCCTCGTCCAAGTCGGGGTCGTACTCTTCGTAGATCATGTTGTAACCTCTCTCTGGTACACTCATTCAAAACACAGAAACTTTCTCGACACTTTGCGATCTTTGATGCATCATTGGAACATATTTCACTGCACTGGGCACGGAAGGGTGCACAAGGAAGGGTTAAAACGATGCTACACTTTTGACACACTCACTTCCACCTGACACGCTCCCGAAATGAACACGTTGGCACTAGCCGTCGACAAGACTGAATTACTTGCAAGCAAGTAAAAGTATAACGCACCTGCGCAGAGTACTAAGTAAGTATGAAATGCGTCAGACTTTCCAGACAAAGCTTGCCCAGTTAGTTTTGTTTTTGGTGGGACTTGGTTGGAAATGTGCATGATGGTTGACGGTCGAATTGGCCAAGATAAGACAGTCTTAAGTAAATTAACGTAGAGTGATAAGAAATGTAAATGAAGATTATTAACTGGAGTAAACGTAATTAAGTCGATTAAAAGTTGATTTGACGTTGTATAGCTTCTTCTTCTACTGGAAAGCATAAATGTGAATTTCGTTATAGTCTTTTTGACATTCGATTTGTATCTATTAGATAAAATATATGTCAACGCCTTTTGATTCTGATAAGTCTATCAATCAAATTCTAATGTTATCACTTTCGTTGGGAATTTATATTTGTTGACTGGTTGAAGTGGCCGTTGAATGATGGCAATACTTATTTTTAGGGGGAAAAACCTATACGAAGGGGAGCATATTACCACTGGTACTTAATAGCAAGACCTAAATTGTTATATTTTAATATAATGTGCTAAAGTGTTAGGGGTGAAGATAGCATTTCCGTTCGATTGCTGAAATTTTTGCCAATTACAAATTATTGAGTTGATAAAAAAATTAACTGATATTTAACTATATCCCATCCAATCATAAACCAGCATGAGCTTAATAAAAACAACTCCACTCCTACAAATTTTTAGTTCTTCACAAACACTGTTGTATCTGCTTCGGATTAACAAAGACAAATAACTACCAATTCATGCTTTGCAGCTCATTCTCATTCCATGTCTGGAGTCTGACAAGGATGAATTCTTGATCCCCTACTATATTTTTATAAAAAAATCTTCCTTCGTCGATAAATTCATTTTACCTTTTGAAAATAATTATGAAAATGAATGACTTCAAGATGTTTATAGTAATTAAATCTTATGAAGATTGCAAACAGCTTTGAAATGCCATTTTCACATTAGACAGCTTGTGCTCTTATAACTCTCTTGCTCTGTATATCTCAAAACTTCATGAAATGCCCCTAATTCTTAGGAAAACCCCCTCAGCATTTTCTTTCTGGGACCTTTCTTAGTGTTGTCGACAGCTTTAAGGATCTCGATGTTGGCTTTAAGGGTCTCGATGAGTCTTTGACTCCAAACTGAAATTTGACCAGGACATCATGCATGTCATTATCTCACCATCAAGAGTGTCTGATGATATGATTAGGTCTTCAAAAAATGTTGCGTGCATTTCATCCCATTTACATATATTGCTATCGATCGTTCGCAAATCCCTTGAACACTGTTGTCAAGTATGGTGTCCTTATTTTAGGTACTTGCAGTTGCTTAAGAATCTGTCTAATGTAGGTTCGAACGTTAATTGTTCTCTAAATTCAACATTCTTTATGGTCATTCCTGACATCTTCTGAATAACACAAAATGTTCCTTGATGAGTGCTTAATTTTCAAACTTCATCTCCAACTTATATTATCTGACCTCTGCCTTCAAGTTTTTGTTTGCGAATTAAATGTTTAAAAGATATTCACAAATATAGTTTTAGCATCCCTCTTGCGCGTACAAATGTATGCTTTTGCTCGTCTTTATTGTGCATATTAAAGAGTTATAAAAATCTTAATCTGGGTCATTTGTCCCAATTAAAGTTATAATGCAAAACTATTGTAGCAAATGGAGCAATTTTCTTCTCTGTAAAATCTCAATTTAACTTTTTTGCATTTAGTACTGTTGTATCTGAACTAATTTTTAATCTTTTTCCCGAAAATTCATATTTCTACATATAATCACTTGGTCCATCAAAAATTGATGTTAAGTAGTGTTTAATGCATTCCTTTGGCAGTGGTGCTATCTTCACAAATCACTGAGCAACTTTGTTGTCATCAAATAAAAATGGAATGTACACAGTAGTTGTCCCTTACTATAAGCCGAATTTGGTGTGACTTTGGTTGAAACATTATGGTCAAATATATTTAAAGCACTTATGGCTGGCAACACTTTACAACCAAAGGGTTTCCACCACAACTTCACGATATTATTCGATGACTGCATCGGAAGCTATAGGATTAAAAAAAATTTGGTGAAAATATTTGCAACTCAAAATGATTAAGTTTGGTTGGTTATTTTCATAATAAAATGCCTGGCGCTGGCAGCCTTTTGCTCGCAAATGTATCCAAAAGCTTATCAGATGTGCTTCACTTTGTTTCTGATCCTAACAGGGTGCATTTGAGATGCCTGAGTTCGAAGTTAAGGATTTAGAAATTTGAAGGATTACCACACGCAAATGTGTCAAGATTATCACCTGAAAAATTAATGATAGGATTTTTTAGTAAAGAATTACCGTACATGGCCATACTGTCCTAAATTTTCAATCGAAATTCTATCAAATTTGGCTCACTCTAAGGAAGTGATAGAGCAAAAAGTTGTATTTTGTTGAGTAATTTTTGACGATGGCACTGCTGAACTCGGGCTGCCACCACATTCATTAAAGTTCTATCTGACTTAGTCCTACCTAAGGGCAACGCATCCTGCGAATTTCAGTTTGAGTGTGAGAATCGTGAGCTCTTGCGAACACAAAATTTGAGTGCTAAGCACTTAGGCTATTTCGTGAAGGGCTGCCGTTCTTTTGCAATGAGGAATTTTGAAAATTTTAAAATAACTGTGAAGATGTGGCATGAAATTCAACAATCGTTTGCAGCTTTCCTAAAAATAAATTATTTTCAGGAGGGTCGATAATAGAAACAAAGCTGCCATAGATTTAGGGTTGCCTGCTCATTCATAAAATTTGAACAAGTGTATTTCTGGTGCCTACTAATCCGTCCTGTAAATCTCATCAAAATCTGATTTGCGAAGACTCATCGTTGAAGATCATCTAAATGGATTAGAATATGGCGAAATAGACGTTAAATTCTTGGAAAATATATCTAGGGTCCATACAATAAATAGAAATATAAAAGTCTAGCGCATCAGAACCGCTAGAAAACTGATTTTCGAAGAAATGGTCTTTTAGAGGCAAAAAAAATGTGGAAAGGTGTTATACACTTTTTCGTAGTATCATATCAACCATCCCGTATCCAAAGCAACAAAACCCAACTATAGCATAAATGATAAAAATGCTCAGAGCTGGCAACGCTTTTCCAACGAAGCAGCAATAAGTTTACCATAACAAGTTCATACTTAAATCAACTTATCCTTTGAATTTCGTTCTCATCGCGGGATTTCATCGAAACTTTCAGCGGTTAAATGTTGTTTGAGGCTGCCATCCGAAAAATTTTCAAAACACGGAAAATTTAAAAATTGGTTCCTTATTTTTATTGCAAATGCTTTGCATATGAGCATCTAATAGAAGCATCTGTTGGTGTAATATTTATGAAAATGTCTGATGCTGGTCACCCTGTGTTAGCAGCAAAGCAAAATGTATACCAAATCTGCTTCACGTTAAGCTTAACATACCCTGTGAATTTCGTTTCGATTGAATCACTGCGCTGGAAGTTATAGGAAGGAAAAGAATTTTCGGGTTACCACCCTCAAAACTTTTCAAATTTTCAAAACTTTAATATTTGTTGTTAATTTTGCAGGATCATTCCCATTTGCAAATCTAATGCCATAATCGCTTAGTAAAGAAATGGAAAAAATTACAAAAATGTTCATAGCTGGCAGCTCTTTCATGATTTTTTTACGAAATTCCTACGACATTTGGTTTACAATAAGTTATGTTACGTTTTGATTTCATGTTACGTTTTGATTTCATGACTGGACCGGAAGTTATAGGGAAAAAAGTTTGATTTTGCTGAGCAAATTTATAAGATTTAGGAGACAAAAATCAACATAGTTGGCAACTCTATTCCAATTTTTCAACCAAATTTTCACCAAATATTGTCTAAAGTAAGGTCCAAATACTGTGTGAATTTTGTTAAAATATGATGACTGAATCGGAAGTTACAAGCCAAAAAACAGTTTTTTTCTCAGTGATTTTTCAAGATGGCACCACTACCACAGGGTGGCTCGCATTTCGAAATCACTTCTATCAAACCTGGTCCTAGTTACTACCAACATGTTCTGCAAATTTCTTGATGATCGGATTATCCGGTCGTCAGTTCTCGTGAACAGAAGTTTCGAGTGCTAAAAATAGAGGTAATTTGGTAATGGGTTGCCGTTCTTGCGCAAATTGGAATTATGAAAATTTAGATTTGACATGATGGACAAAGAATAAAATTTATCAATGATTTCAATTTTTGTCAAAAAGCAAACATTTTTCAGGAGGCTCGATGATATGAAGGATATTTTTTCAGGAGCCTGCCGTAGCTACAGAGTTACCCGCACTGTCTTGGAAATTCATGTGTGTTAAATTTTGGCTGACATCAATACGCTCTGCAAATTTCACGATGATCCAATCTTTCTGTCAGAAGTTATGTATAAGAAAAAATCCTTAGCACCCACACAAGGCTTAAAATTTCCAATTCTTTATCATAGGCAAGCTTAAAACATAATAAGTTTTCATTCCCGAAACTTTTTTGAGCAAAAATTTACACTGCATGGAGCTGCCAAAGGGGTAAAGATATCTTAATTCTGGCAAGTCATGGACCTATTTACTATATACATCAACTATATCGTCGCTGTTAAATCAAACCGGCATATCTGCAAAAATTGAGTTTTTGAGTTTTTGGTATAAAAAAATTCCTCTTTTTCCCGTCTATTTTTATGTCGCACCGGCATATCGTATAGTTGAATACAAAGCCGTCTAATCGTGTTTTCCCGGTATGCATTTGTGAGGAAACACACCACACGCGAAAACTTTAAACCGCTCTGGTGAAAAATATGCTTTTTGCAGATATGCCGGTTTGATTTTACAGCGACGATATGTTCTCCGAAAAGTTCAGCTCAATCGGTTCGGCCACTCCAGAGATTATCTCCCTTAATTATTTTGCTGAGATATATATATATATATATATATATATATATATATATATATATTATATATATATATATATACATATATATATATATATATATATATATATACATATATATATATATATATATATACATATATATATATATATATATATATATATATATATATATATATATATATACATATATATATATATATCCAAAGAAATATGAATTTTCGGCGAAACGAGTTTAACACTACATTTTCGTTGAAAATCAGTAAAAACAACAATCGACATGAATAAGGCTTGTTTCACACGGACGAGGTTCCATTCTACAACCGAAAACGAACCGAACCGAACGAAACCCCTTCACACATACACGGTCCTCACATGGTTCACATTAGGTTTTGTGTTTTCTTCCTCAATTTTGCGTAAAATTTCCACACAATCGTTTTTCCATGCCTCTTGCGTCTTAAATTTATCTTCATATTTTGTACAAGTCTTGTCCCACAGCGCTACTTTAGATTCTTATAAATCGCTCATTTTATCAGAAAAACTGCGACTGATAATTTCAAAAAAATTGGAGGTAATTATAAAACTAATTAAAACTGACTAAACTAACTAGATAAAACGTCTAAATATTTCAAATTAAGAGATTCAAACTGATAATTTATAAATATAAAAAAAAAAATCAAATGATCCAACCAGTTAAAACCGAAACTAAACCGTGCACGTGTTGATTGCTTTCTGTTCCCTGGACACAAATTCACACCTAATAGAAACCTGATGAAACCTATTCGTGCTCAGGGAGTATTCGGTTCTATACGCTTTCTATTAGGCACCGAAAACGAACCGAACCGAATTGAACCTCATATCTGTGAAACGAGCCTTAGGTTCCAATTTTTGACAAGTTGCTAGTTTACTGGAAAAACACACCCAGAGTTCTTGTTCAAAAGCTGGGTATGAGGATGCTGATGACTTTACAGGCTGTAATCGATGCAAATGGCCTGCACACGAAGAACTAAGACTGCGTTTGGTCGTGTAAAGCTTAAATAACCATAAGTACGCATACTTTTGACATATCGACTTGTCCCCATTTTTTCAGATAAGCTAAAAGTCTTACTATGGTTGAATTGAATACCACATTTTATCAACTTTCACATGATGTACTATCGTTTGTAAAAATATGAATAACACAAAAACCAGTTCGTTTTTTGGTCTTTATAAATTAAAGAGAAAAGTAAAATAAAGCAATCCCACGACAACCCTCGTACGGGTCTAGGGGTTGAAGCTGGTAGAGAGCTTCATTACAATTTTTTAAATCATTGTGGATATGAGTGTCGAGTGATTAGTTCCACGACTCACTTTACTCCTGATTTAAATCAGGTACCTAATCAGAGCTAGGTGAACTCAAAGCTTGATGCGCGGACCTTCGTCCGAACCTCGATTCGAACCAGGAACCCCACACGCAAGAAGCCAGTGCTCTACCCGTTAGGCTACTCAAGCCCCAAATTAAAGAGAAACTATATCTATAATTTGGTCGTATACTGCATATGCATGTATATATGTTATTTTTGAGCAAAATGATTCTAACGATAATTTTTTTTCGAAGACAAGGAAAAAATTAACGAAGGGTGTGATAAGTTCATTAAATGACAAAAGCGTTTTAAACCAAACTTTTAAACCAAATTTTCCTTGAAACATCGCTATTTGTCAAGAAATTGAAATATCTTTAAATATACCTAAAGAAAAATATGCCCTTTTATTTCAAATATTTGATTTTTAAGGAAGAATAAATTGAATTAGATTAAATTAACAGGTAATATGTTTTTAAACTCAAAATACCAGTTGCTTGCATAAAGTGAGAACGACATTTTGGGGAGAAATTGTGAAAAACCAGGGTAAGTAGAATAAAATAAATAAATAAATAAGTAGAATAAAATATTTTACAACGTAAAAAGATTATAAATGCAAAGCCGTTTTGAATGTTTAAATTATTTTCACTTTTATTCAAAATAGGAATTATAGCTTATCCACCGAATATATTCTGTCAATGCTTTTTGATCTGGATCGTTTGTTGCTTATTATTATTACATTTCTTATTTTTCGTTCACTTAATGTATATATGATTATTCTAATTCATTTGTTTCTTAAAATTATTTTTGACTTAAAGTTGCATTAACCACTAGGTTTGTTTTTATTTAAAATAATTTTATGTAATGAAAAAACTCATTTCTGAATCTAAAGCGGTAGATATATTTTCATTACTACAGTTTTCGTTCTTTTTTTCTTTCATATTTACTTATTAGCAAAGACTTTCTCGATAATTTTCATTCGATTAATGTACAATATTCAAGAATGTCCAAATTACCCTGGGGGTAGACTGCTTGCATTGCAGCTGTGAATTGCTTGATCTGTTAATAAAAAATATGTATAGGTCATATCTTGTTTACATCATAGCGTACACATATTTAATGAGAAATTTCACAGCAGAGTTCTATTGTTTTCGCTTGTTGCTTACATAAATAGAAATGCGAAATCTTTGACAAGAAGCTAACTTCGCTAGGGTTTCTAAAAAAACTAATAAAACTAACTACTAACACTATAACTTATTTAATTGATTTGTACTATCTCGTAAGCGTTCACTCTTCCATCAGTGACAACTGTGAATATTTGTTGCAGGTTCTGAAAAAGAACAGAAGATGAGAACACTCTTTTTATTCACATTTTGCAATTTTTACTTCGCAACATTTGTGAGATGAATGAAATGAATTGGCGAAGGCTGGCTTCTTTTACTGGCATAATCACACGGTACGTAATTATTTATAAAAATTCAATGAAATCAAATCAAAAGGTGCAAAAGGATATTCACATCGTAATTCAATTCAAAAAAATCAATTCATTTATCAATTGACACTATGTTTTTCTAAGGATCGAACCAATTGAAAATATTGAAGGGGGTAGTACCGGTATTAATTTTGAAAATACCTTTTATTTTCTTTTGCATTTTTCAATTTATTATACCCTCAGAAATCACGTCTCAAAATTGTATTAAGATATTCCCAAAAATAAAAAAGTTGAGGCAGTTTACGGCAGACAGCTGCTTTTAATTACTGCCGGAAAAAAGATGAAGAACGCATAAATGAGGCGGAAAAAGCGGCAAAACAGCGGCAAAACAGCGTCAAAGGAAGCGCGTTCGGCCAAAAAAACTGCCCAACTACAAGAGCAACTAGCTTATGAAGACTTAGGAGCACTTATTTATTTATTTATTTATTTATTTATTTATTTATTTATTTATTTATTGTCCAAATCCACAGAACAAATCCAATTATAGATTAGACAAGAAGAAAAAACAAAAAGGAAAAAAAAAGAAAATTTACATACATAAATATATATAAGAAAAAGAAAACAAATAACATAAATAATTAATAAATTCGGAATGGAATAATAGCACAAAAAAAAGAATAAAAAGCTAATCGACCGAAATAGAAACAAACAAATTGAGTAAATTAGGACATATTCCGAGCAGTGCTGCCATTTTAGCATTTTAAATGCTAGATCTAGCATTATTTTTTCCAAAACGGCATTCGAAATTCGGAGTTAGCATCTAGCATTATTTTTAGCATTTATCATTAGATTTCGGAATAATCTGGCACTCATCTATGTACAATCCCGCCCATCAAATTTTTCTCAATAATAGCTCTGTTCGTGTACTTGCAGTCGCGTTCACGAAAGGAAACTTTCTGAATCATGTGGTGGCGGATATTCATGAAAAATACAAAAACGCGCTCATGGCATTTTCTTAAAAGTGACAACCAGAAGTAACAGCTGTCTGATTTTGAAATAATGATAGTGATTATAAAGTCTAAAATATAAAGATTATAAAGTCATCTATATTGCTTTAAATATGATAACGTTCAATTCAATCGTGATGATGCTAAAAATCAGTGATGTGGTCCCATCCACTTCAGCACGGATAACGCTGGAGAAAAATTTTCGTTATCCGACACTAATACTTTTTCTTCACTTAAATATTGATTGGAAATAATTGAAAATCAATTAATAATTGAAAAATATTGGTAGAAATGTGCTTTACACAAGAGAAGAAGGTTAAGATATAACTGATATGTCTGGAATAGATATAGAATCATTCTGAAATGTACATTTTAAACTTCTAATTTGTTTTTGTTATACATACAAGGGTTGATCAATAAGTAATGATAATGAATATAAACCAAGGTGATTAAACTTAAAAGATGCATATATTTTTCAACATAGTCTTCTAACAAGTTAATACACTTGTATCTCTGCTTTGTAAAGGTTATATGATGGTTCCCTTCTTGACTATAAATCAGCATAGGCAACGTGTATCGTCTCTAAAGCTTATCAAAGCAGAGAATATTGATACGGGAACCTCGATCGTTTGTCAAATAAGAATTTTCAATGTAAATAAAATTTTTTTCAATTTTAATCATCCCGCAAAAACAATTCCAAGTTAATACACTTAGTCCATCTTTTTTCTAAACCCAGGATACCCTTAGAAAAAACTTCTTTATCTGGACTCTCCTAAAATGCCCCAACAGCGGCCATCATTTCCCTATCATCTTCAAATATCTTACTCCGAAGGTGTTGTTTGAGCCAAGGAAAGAGGTAAAAGCCACTGACAGCAAGATCTGGGTGTTCAAGCAGTTCAAATCCTGTTTCTTTATTTGCATCCATCGCAACTGCAGCCTTGTAAGCCGGTGCGTTATTTTGAAGAAACAGAACTCCGGCTCGCAGTTTGCCGTGTCTTTTCTCTTTCACCGCCTCTCACAATCTTCTTATTTGCTCATCTTAGTAAGAGCCTGATATAGTGGCTCCCTTTTCCAAATATTCCACCATAATAATTTTTCAGCGTCCCAAAAAACTGATGCCATAACCTTTCCTGCCGAACTTGACACTTTGAATTTCTTCGGCATCGATGAAGAGGGTCGCTTTCAGGTCATCGATTGCATGTTGGTTTCTGCATCAAAATGGTGGATCCAGGTCTCGTCCACGGTCACCAAACGTGACAAAAACTTCTCCAGATCTGCCTAGAACTTTTCGAGATTCATCCTTGAAATGTCGACTCGTTTCTTCTTATGCTCGTCCGTTAACATTCTCGGTACCCAACGCGCATATGTAATTTGTGGGCAAAGATTTTTCGTACACTACCATATGAGATCCCTGTGACCTCAGCTACATGCTTGATGGTCACTCTTTGATCGGCCAACACGACAACTTCGACTTTTTTTACGTTGTCTTCAGTGAGGGATATGGATGGACGTCCTTCGCGGTGTTCATTTTCAGTGGATGTTTCTCCCAGCTTAAACTCCTTAGCATAGCGTGCAATGGTGAAATATGGAGGAGCAGAGTCCCCTTATGTTTCCACCATGTCGCCGTGTATGCCTCTGGTAGACAGTTTTTTCAAACAGAGGTACTTAATGACAGCTTTATTTTCGTTTTTCCCCATTTTGATGTTCTCTCTTCAACTTCGTAGCAGTCAAAAAAATTCTTTTGGAATTTTATGCGAATTGGAAATAACCGATTATCATTACTTATTGATCAACCCTCATATAAATATACATTTTGTTTTCATATTGAACCATGCTTATTTCAATTAAATAAGAAAGCATTATTTAGCATTATAATTTTACAAGATCTAGCATTATTTAGCATTAAATAAAATTGAATCTAGCATTATTCCAAAAAAATAAATGGCAGCACTGATTCCGAGTATATGAAAGAACATTATTTTTTAAAGTATTTTTAAACACTGATTACGTTTGACGCAGAGGGTCAAGGTTAAGGCTATTGTGCTGATGAGGCAAACGCAAAAGGAGGGAAAAGAAATACGTGTCGGTACGGGCGAATGTAACATTAAAGTTAAATAGTATTCTACTAGAACGGCCCGATTATCTAACATAAAGTTGAATGATGGGGTCAACCAATATACTGCCGTTAAAAAGTTCAAAAAGGAGACACTCGTCAAGGAACACTATACGTGACTCAAGGGAAGGAAACTGAAGGATGGAAAGGCGCATACTGTAATCACAATACGGAATACTGTACTTATAGAACAAGTGGCGGGTGAATCGGCGTTGCACTGATTCAACCGCATCGATCAAGTATCCATAATGTAAACACCAAATTTGGCAACAGCATTTAAGAACACTACGGACGAAGGAAAAAACAGCTGTAGAGAAGTGGAAAGATTAACAAAACGTTTAGAGGATCTGATGATGAAGCCAGTATCATGGATGTATGGTCCAGGGATTGCAGACTGAGCAATTGCAAGTGATAAAAATATATTTTTTAAATAATAGTCAATAAATAAATAGAAAAAAAACGTTAAACGCGTTTTTCTCGAAATGACGTTAAACTGCGGACACTTATTCACTGGATTGGCTGAACCGATTTAAATAAAATTTGATGTGCTACTTTATTCAAGTATCTTGTGTGGTAATCTACCATAATATAGGCCAAAAGTCCACCCAACAAAATTTGGCAAGCGAAACAAAGTGAAAAAAAAAGATTTTTCGAAAAAAAATTCAGACCGTAATTTTTTTATCATGTTTTTAAAATATTGTGGTAGATTACCACGTAAGAAACATTCCTCTTTAAAATGCGGTTTGGGTTTTTTGTTTCAGATTCTTCATTCCTGAGATTATCTGTCCGCAGTATCGAGGAATTTTTTGAGACATCAACTTTGGCGCCCTCTATAAATAAGTACAAAACTGAAAAAATAAAAAATTAAATTTTTTGTAATCTCCAAGATGTGTATTTTATCCATGCAAATTTTAAAATTTATGCATAATAAAGGAGCTGATAAAAAACATTGAAAATTAGGCTGTTTTTTAGCATTCTAATCGGTACTACCCCCTTAAACGTTTATTTATGAACGATACTTATTTATTTCTCACACTAAAAACCCAAACGTACCTTGTTCATTTCCTCAAAAATATTTGATTTGAAATGATTCAGGACCATCGTTGCAATCAAAGAGACAAAATTGTTCAATGGTCCGATCCCGGTGACCTTTACAGCAATATGGCTAGAAATGAAAATTCAATCAACGAACTTTGCGATAAAAACCATTCAAATTACCCCACTCGTACTGCTTCGATCTTGTCGACTCGAACGCTGTAGCCAAAAGAACTCTTCGTATCAGGAACTAACAGCATTTTCATTGCTAATAGATTTGTCGTTGATGAAGCATGCAGATTCCCAATTACTTTGATGTTGACTGCCATGGCTTCATAATGTTCATAACTTGCCTGAAATCGAAGCCTCGAAAATGAATTTCACTGCATCTGCATCATTTTAAATATACTATGCGAATTTTCAGAAAATCAATGCAGCTTTACAGGCTCTAAATGCATGACCTAAATACTAGATATTTCAAGTTACCGAGAAATCTGCAAATCGAATGTAGCCGGTTAATTGAATGTTGCTGCTATTGTTTGGAGTCCAAATGGAAAAGTCTCCGACTCGTTCTATGCTAGATAAATCGCCAGCAGATCCTTTGAGAGCAGAGAAGTTTCCATGCAGGCTAACGATGCCTGTAGATGGTTTAGTAATTAAAGAATCATTTGTATCGTATGGCAGATATTACCAAGTTTGGCATCAACACTTTTCTCTATGTCTCTTAGTGGAACAGTTCTCATACCCTTAGCTCTGATTGTTTCTCGGAAAACTTTTAAAAATTCATCGATAAAACGATTGGCTTGATTGGTTAAATTTCTAGTTGTTGCACTAAAATGTTTGCATTGGAGTTTATGGACACATTAAATGGTTTGTAATTTTAATACCGATAATGGCGAACTCCTGCTAGAGAATTGAATGAATCTGACAATGTGAATGCTTTCAGAAAGTGATTTAGGCTTTTTTCCAATGATGACTTTAGCTCCCATCTTAGATCCCAATACAACTTTGAGGCGATATTCTGACCTAGATATAAAATGAAAAATCAAATTGGGGACTATAGATTGCAATTACAATGGTGTTTACATGAGCTGATGACTGCATCGGTTGTGACATGTTCGGATCTATGATCCACAATCTGAAATAAATTACCCAACATATTTTTCCAAGTATTCAGAATGAAATAATAATTTCGTTTAATGGACACAAAACATTGATACAAAAAAATTTAAATTTTTATCATAAAACCAACAACCTACATCCAAAATCATAGCTTCAAACTCGTACTTAAAATCATTGTTGGTAACTTTCAAATGATCTCCTACAGCACACAGCCCAATCGCTCCGAAAGCCTTTATTGAGTTCCAACGAAAACTGCAAAATTCAATGAACAATATGGTGCAGTGCATACTTAGTTCAAATTGAATTACCTAAGTTGGCCATCTATTCGCAGTGGTGGTGCGAGATCTCGTTCAGTATATGATTCATAAGATGCACAAACGGTGACATTTTTCCATTCGGCACTAATTGTCAGGTAATTCTTTTCAAGATTTAGTTCCCGCAGATGAAAGATCGGTTGCGGAAGATATTTAAGAGTGGGCTTCAGAAGAATTCTAAATGAAAAAAGTAAAACTTAGTATATGGTGTCGCGAAATAAGGACGAAGTCTAGATTTTTTACATTTCTCCATGATCAAGTTCGGCGTAAACATTCTCGAAAGTAACTGGCAATGATCCTGTTTTTCTGCTTTGTAGCTTGACAATTTCCTGAAAAAGAAAATCAGTGATTTGTTTGTTTAAGTGCAATGTCGTTGAAATATTAAAAGATAAAAAGATTAAACTTCCTTCTACACTCAGTTCGACGCACACTCTTTGTTCTACTGTAGAATGTACTAGGCTTTCATTTCTAATTAAATTGTTTTTTTTTTTTTTTAAAAGATATGCTTCGGCGCTTGCAATTAAGACAAAGCAAGACAAACACGCAAGAACAAGTAGTAGATTACTATCTCAGACTGATGCCTTGGTAAGCAATATACAAAATCTGACAGCAATAAACTGAATGGATTTTGCATAACAATACCGCCCAGACCCACAATCGGCATCTTTGAAGCAATATTTCTTTTATTTATGTTAGTAAGCCTTTTCAGGTAAAAAGCTATCGATGAGTTTAGTCAAATACTTCATTTTAGGGGTTAAACCAGCTTCAAAGGTTAAAATGTGATTATTGATTTTGATTTTCTTCAATGCATCTAGGTTTTAAATTTTATTACGTCAGTGGTAGCAAACCAACCCATTTAGAGTTTTGGGGAAAACTCCATTCTCATTATCGATTTTATTTCCATAGTGTGAAATGATTGTCCCTGATTTATTCAGTTTATTCAGTGAACTCAAAATTCTATGCGTCAACTCCCGTCCATATCTGGCTTCAAATCAGGAGCCTCACAAAATTTTTAGGGTTACCGCCTATGAAAATTTTCGAAATTGAAACATTTTGTAGTAACGTCCATTACAAGATCATTATAATTATCTACACGTTCATTATCATTTGAAAAATTGCTATATCCGGCAACCCCAACCTAACTTTTCAACTTAAATTATACCAAAAGTGGTTTATATTAAATTATACCAAAAGTGGTTCACTATAAAAATTTCATCTAAATCTGACGGCTGTTTCGGAAGTTAGAGGGCAAACAGTTTTTAGTCTACTTAGTGATGCTTCTTTAATTTTCGTGATAATCTGATGATCCTCTCGGAAGTTATCGCGATTCGAAATTTTACCAGCTTTTCTTGGGCACTTATCGCTCACATAGGGTTTAATATTTCTAAAACAATATCATAATCAAGCTAGAAAGAAATATTACCAAATTTCATTTGCTTTACTTGGTTTTGCCCAAATATTTTGTTTCCACAGAAATTAAAGAGTCTCTTAAAATTCACTAAATTATTATTATTATTATTATTTATTATTATTATTATTTATTATTATTATTATTATTTATATTTATTATTATTAAATCAGCAGATACAAATCCAATTAGAAACTAGACAAGGAATAAACTTACATATAAAAAGAAAAAGAAAAGAGACTATAAATTAAAACTAAACAAAGTATAACAAGGTGGTGAAATTTAATCATAGTTCAACAATATGATATCAAAAATTCAGAGAGTTACTTTATTTCATAAGACAAAACGCATCCTCTTGACTTATTTTTAAAAGTGCTTAACGAAGGCAAAAGAGGACCAATATTCAAACAATTATGTTACCTAGGCAAGCGTAAAAGTGGAGAGTAAAAATATACATAAGTGCGAGCAAATGGTATGTTGAGAGTAAATGAAGACCTGTTAAGACGTACTGGGTCACGAACAGAAAACTGCGCTCTGGGGATATATGTAATAGAACCAGTAATCATTTTATATAGGAGACATTCGTCGAAACACACTCTGCGTGAAAGGAGGGTAGGGATTTCAAGGATGGAAAGACGCATACTATACTCACAGTAGGGAATACATTCGCGTGTTGTCTCTTGCGGTGGTAGGTCGTAGCCGGAGAACTGCAGTGACTGTTTTTCTCCGAAGGACGGTCTTTCTCTGGAATTGACAAGACATGAATCATCGTGTCTTGGACTGCGTGTTCGCGTCGTCGCGTTGTTTCGAGATGCCTTTGTGTTCTATGTTTGAAAAATAGTGCGCGTTGTTAATACGCAATTTGTGGTTGAACTAAATCGAGTAAACGTTGGCTGATGCCTGCTAGTCAGGAAGCCAGGAGTTTTTTTGGAGAAAATCCAAAAAATCATTAGGGAAAAAAAAGTAGGTAATACGAAACTTGAGGAATAGAGTAAATCCACGTTGTACAGACTCAATAGCATTAATTAAGAAACGATAATGAGCACCCCAAATTTGACAACAATATTTGAGGACACTACGCACGAAGGAGATGTACAGGCCTACACACGAGGAAATATCAGTAAAAGGTCTGGACGCTCTTAGAATGAAGCCGCACAAGCGCGAGGCCTTGGATAAGACACGCAAAATGTGGACATCAAATTTTAATTTAGTGTCAAACACAACACCAAGGTCTATGAAATAATCAAATGGATTGAGGAAAGAGCCAAGGATAGAATAGGGAAACATGATGTGGGATAATTTACATGGGAAGGACATCTGGAAAATCTTAGCAACATTAAGGAAAATACAGTTGACAGAGCACCAGCTACCCAGAGCAGACAATTCATCCTGCAGCTGGGAGCAGTCTTCCACGGACTCAATCACCCTGAACATTTTCAGATCATCAGTGTACAAGAGACACGGGGAGTTGAAGAGAGAAGGAAGATCATTTATAAAGAGGAGGAAAAGGAGAGGACTAAGAATCGACCCTTGCGGGACCCCACAAGTAGGATAACAGGGAGAAGAAGAATAAGAGTGAAACGTTACAAAACAAGCACGATCACGAAGGTATCAGGAAAACCAGCAACGGAGCTGACCCGAAATATTGAAACCATCGAGCTTTGAAAGGAAGATTTCGTGGTTCATGGAGTCAAAAGCTTTGGCAAGGTCTCTATATAATACATCCACTTGCTTTTGCTGGTCGATAGTAGAGGTAACAGTATTGGCGAACGAAAGAAGGTTGGAAACTGTTGACCTACCTTTGACGAAACCATGTTGCTCAGAAGCGAGAAGAGGTTCAATTAAAGGATAAACCCTATTGTAAACAACTCTCTCGAGAAGCTTACTGAAGCAAAATAGAAGGGATATGGGACGATAATTGGAGACGCAGGATGAATTTCCGGTTTTAAGGATGGGATAAATATTTGCTGACTTCCAGGAAGAAGAAAACGTACAGGAAGCAATACTAAGGTTAAAGAGGACAGATAAAGGAACACACAAGGACGACGACAATGACTTTGCAAATATGTTAGGTAAGCCGTCGGGTCCGCAGCTGGCGCTACTATCTAGGTTAGCAAGCAAACCTTCGACCTCCAACGGGCTCGTTAAAAACAAACAACAACTATTTACATCTGGAGAGTAAATATTAGCAGAGAAAGATGGATTAGGTTGAGAGGTAGCAGAAGAAAAGAAATGAGCAAACAGCTCACATATTTCTTTAGGCGAGGAAGCAGAGAAATCATTTAGGTGCATCGGAGAAGGGATAGAGGGAGACTTTTCAAGGGAACGGATATAGGACCAGAAGGGTTTCTGTTGATAGGATGATATGGAGGCTTCAATGTGGGCATGATAAGCACTCATCGCATCTTAATCATCTTTTTAGCATACGAGCGTAAATTTCTGTATCTCAGTAAGTCAGCCTCTAAGCCGGAGCTTCGAAATCTACGACGTGCCACGCCTTTGGTTTTAAGAGCACGTATCACGTCAACAGTTAGCCAAGGCGGATCAATACTTCTTCGAACACGAAAAGTGGGAGTGTGACAGAAAAGAATATTAGACAAGAAATCATAGAACGCATAAAGGCCATAATCAACATTTCGACTTCTGAAAAAAACAAACCAGTTAACAGCATTAATAACATTGGACATGGAAGTGAAGTCAGCTTTAGCAAAGTTATAACGCAGCGCAGAGGTATTTTTATTCTTAAGGAATGAGGTGAAAGAAAGTTCTAAAGCAAAAGGTGAATGGTGAGGATCAAGACTGACATAAGGTGACAGCGCAGCCCATAAACAAACAGACGGCAGAGGAGAGTTAGTAAGAACAAAATCAAGTATTCTGCAATCAACATTAGGCACAGGTTAGTGATAGCATTATATGTACGTAAGTTGAAGTTTGTAGCTCAGAGTAGACTTAACTAGCCTATGTGAAGATGTTTCATTGTTTGTATGATGAATGGGATTGATAATGCGATTATTTTTGTTTCTTTTGTAACGAAGAATCTCGCAATTACTCGATACGATGTAACCTTCAAATTAAGCCACTATTTGATGCCGCCCTCAGCTATTCCAAAAACACGACTAATAGGCCATCATATCCATAACAGAACAATGCTAACCAGTGCAGACGCATTGGAAACAACAACAACTCCTGTTATGGAAAGGAGTTGTTGTTGTTGTTTCCAATGCGTCTGCAGTGGTTAGCATTGTTCTGTTATAGATAGGGGGAGCAATAAAACACGCCTAATGTTACTACACAGTTCTGTTCTGGATAGAGGAGCAAAAAAACACGCCTTTATAACGCCACATTAAGCTTTGGAATGTTGGTTCGAGTGGTTCGGATCAAAATGTTCTTCCAAGTTTGTTGGCGCTCATTGTTCTTCTGTTATTTGTTAAATAATTGGTAAAACATGTGAAATTTTTTTTTTCGTAATCATAAATTAGAGACATTGTCGTTTTGAATGGAGTTTTTTTTTAATGTTTTTCGAGTTGAACGAAAATGGTCTACGATACTGAAGAAGGAAACCCATTAAGATGAAAGCAGCAAAATCATAAAAATGATCGAGTAACTGAACTGTTTTTTTATTCTTCAAATATTGCTTGTCACTTCAGTCGTAGACAAATCCCATTTCCAGTCAGTTAAGTGTAAGTGGATATAAAAGCCAAGTGCAATCGCATGCATCGAAAACAACCGAGCACCTCTTTTGAGTAACCCAACGAATTGTGATTGCCTTTCTACCATAATTTCAAGCGAAAGATTTTTCATAAGTGAATAAATAAATAAATAATTAAAAAGCTTATAATTACCAGTTATTAACTAAAACCATCCAGCATAGTCTCATTCTTTCATTCACGTCAGTAAAAAGTACAATTGGATCAACGTATATCATAAATCAATTAGACTTACATTGTCTTTATTATATTTTATACAAAAGCCAATACATTCAGATAATTAATGATGGATTATCAGTTCTTGATTGTACTGGCACTGTTGAGTAACTAGCTGCCACATATTGATTAGTTTACGTGTTAGTTATTGCTTCCAAAAATATTTGTGTTTCTATACATGTAGGGTGTTACATATATATTTACAAGATATTAAATAAATTACAACTAATAACTTATATTTGCTAAACAGAAGAGTAAATGAAATAAAAGTGAGAAAGAAACCCAAATATTCATAATCTCGAACGGATTATTTGCTATTGGTGGTTTTGCAACAATTAAGAAAAATCTAAAATGTTAGCACTGGTTAGCCAACAAATGTAGGACATTACTCAGATTCAATTTTGCTGATCTTTGGTCTTTCAGTTTAAGATAAGCAAAGCCGACTATGTTCAAGAGTTCACAATCAGTGAGGGGCTTGTATTTAGGTCAATTATTACTAGCAAATCCGTCTAATATAATTTTTGGAAACTTTTCACGTCCGATGGGTCACTCTTCGAGCTACAAAATTCATAAAAATAAAAATTTGATGTTGTCTTAACCTTATGTTGTATATTTTGAAATTGTTTCGCACTATGCATACATTCCACATACCTCTTCAATATCACCACTGAGTAAAATCGCAGCCATTCCTAATGCTTTTTCTAAATCCGGAATCGGTTCTAAAAACGATTAAAAAGTATGGATCAGCTACGACTTGGTACCACTTGTTTTTATATTCACAACAAAAATAAACCACCACAGACATATTTCGATTGAGATCACATCCGATGAAGATATTAAAATTTTTTCTTACGGAATGTATTCATTTTACACCAATTTACCTTGCACACCGCGAGTGTCAGTTCGAGCAGTTCGTAAAAAACAGGGAAACACAACAAAAAATAATGCAATTAAATAATTCGTCCCTTGTGAAGCCATTTTTCAGGAAACTAACTTTTCAATGCAACACAACCAGTAGACTGGCGATAAACCGCATTTTACGAAACAAAAAGCTCAGAATTATTATATTTATATACGATTAATACCATTGACGATCGCATAAGCAAAATATTCTTATCATTCGATTATATGCGTTGTTAAAGTTCCGAAAGACACAGCACAAGACTAATCAGTGTCTTGAAAATTATAATACATGCATGGATGTTTGCGTACACAAGCTCTTCTGGCGAAACAATAGTCTGCGTAAAATACGATCCGTAACATCAATGAGATTGTACTTTGAGTGGAATTGTGCAATTAGCTGTGGATTGTACTTAGTGTTAATTAGATTGGTTATTATTGATAAAACCAAGGAACTCTGACCCGACCATTGAAACTTAACATTTTATCTGTGACAAATCAATTAAAATGGTCTCACTCAGTCAATTTGGAATATGATTGTGGCTTGGTGCATGCAACTAATCAGTTCATAATAAAATCCAAGTAATTCAGAAGAGACAAGCTGTCTCTTCGGAAATAAAAATGAATTTTATTTCACGTTTTCGTTCAATCGTAGTGTTAAATATTAGCTTTTTTTTTTAATTGTAATCAGATCACGATTTTGCCGTTCGACTGCTTCTGACAACTTTGTTGACAAAATTGTTTGAAAAAAATTGGTGGAAGTGGAATTTAAAGCGTTCAAGTACATGTGAACCGTTTAAAAGAACAACTAATGATAAATTTTCTCCACAAATAAAAAAGCTGAATAATTGATTGTTAAAAATTTGGAATAGTTTGCAATGTGAAAAACTAATTGAAATAAAAGGAATTCAAGTGCTATTTTAAATTTAGAGCTGAAAGCGAACAAAAAGTATGTTCACCAACTAGAAGCAACAATGGCTCAAAATATCAAATCTCTGTGAGGCGGCAATCTCATTTTTACTAATTTTCAAAGAATATATATATATATATATATATATATATATATATATATATATATATATATATATATATATATATGTTTATATATATATATATTTTCAAAATATATATATATATATATATATATATATATATATATATATATATATATATATCAACAAAACGATTAAGGGAGATAATCTCTGGAGTGGCCGATTCGATTGAGCTGATCAAACCTGGTCCTATCTAAGACCAATACATTCTGTAAATTTCAGCTGAATCTGATCATTGGGCTGTGAGTTCCCGTGAACAGAAGTTTTTGGTGCTAGCAGTATAGGTAAATTGGGGAAGGATTACTGTTCTTGTCCGTTGTAAAATTTCAAATGTTTTACTTTGGCTATGTAGACAAATCATAAGATTTAGATATGAGTGGCTTTTTTTCCAAAAAGCGACAATTTCTCAGGAGAGTCGGTGATTTAGAGGTTTTCACTTGTCAACATGCTTATTTATACCAATATGTGCTGAAAGTTTCATAATGATTTCATTGGTCTGTCAAAAGTTATCGCAATTTAAAAAATTTCAAATTTTCCCAATCTCTTTTTAGGCACCTAGCGCACACATAGGTTTAAACAATTTCAAAACATTATCCGATTCATATCGAAAATACGTTCGAGATTCATTTCGCTAACTTTGCAAAATTAATAAAATTTTTGCAAAAATTATTTATGGACGGAATAATAGGTATATTAAAAATATCACTTAAATGGCCGCCGGCGCCAAAGGGTTAAAGATAATTGACATTTGATACCTGGACCTATTCTGCATATGAACTACCGTATCCTGAATATTTCAGCTCAATCGGATGGTGCGTTTCCGAGAAATAGTCACGGAATTTGTTTGATGATATATATATATATATATATATATATATATATATATATATATATATATATATATATATATATATATATATATATTTATATAAATATATATACACAGTCATGAACAAAAGTCTACGTACCCCCAATATCTGAGCATTTCTCTCAGTTTCTATAATCCTAATTCTAAGCATTCACAGCAAAAACATGTATTCACTTAATCTAAGCTTAAATATAAGTAACTATTTGAACTATTTCTATCGAAGCAATAATAATAGGGATATAAATGAAATCTTCACACCCAAAATGAAACAAAAGTCTACATACAGCTTAACGTGTATTTAAATAATTTTCATTCCTCATGTTTTCATTGAATGGTGAAATTCGTATTAGATTCAAGAGCTGGTTATCAAATTGACAAGTAATTGTCAATTTGCTTAAAGTGATCATGGCTTCAATTAGGAAAGAAATCTCTGATGACGTTAGAAAATTAATTATGAGCCTTAGAAAAGAAGGACGATCTGTTTTGTGAAATTAGTGAAATAGTCAAAAAACCGCTGTCAAGTGTTCAAACTAGAATTTTAAAATACCAGATGACAAAATAATTTGAAAACAATCAAAGGAGGGGAAGACCACGAAAGCTGACCGACCGTGAAGAGAGAAGTATACTCGCAGAAATACAAAATAATCCTCGTACGTCGTCAAAATTACTAGCTGAAGTCATCAAGGAGGTTAAGGGCAAACACTTACACCCTATAACTGTGCGCAGAGTGCTCCACCGCGACGGCTATTTTAGCAGGACACCTCGGAAAAAACCATGCATTAGTAAAACAAATGAAAGTAAACGACTCGAATTTGCACAACTCCATGAAGGCAAGAAGAAAATTTTTTGGAATAGCGTCTTGTTTAGCGACGAGAGCAAGTTTATTATTTTCGGACATGACGGTAGGACACGAGTGTGGAGAAACCAAACGAAGGCCTCAAAAAGCAAAATTTAATTGGTACGGTAAAGCATGGGGGTTGAAGTGTTCTTATTTGGGGATGCATGTCGGCGGCGGGGGTGGGGAATTTAGTTATTATCGACGGTATTATTGATCGTGCTGTATATTTAGACATGCTTAAAGTTAATTTGAAACAATCTGCACAAAAGTTGGGACTAGGGCCGTCTTGGGTCTTCCAACAAGACAATGACCCAAAACATACAGCGCAAATTGTGAAAGTGTTGTTGATTTTTAATATCCCCAAACAACTCTGTTCCCAATCCTGATCTCCGGACTTAAACACAATCGAACATTTATGGGAACATTTTGAAGCGCCAACTTCAAAACCATAAAGTTTCAAACAAATCCGACCTAATTGCCGTTCTTCGTGAAGAATGGGACAAAGTTACACCAGAAATTATAAAAAATCTAGTCGATCCAATGCCAAGCCGATTGAAAGCTGTATTTTCTTCCAAAGGAGGCCCCAGCAAATACTAGTTTTTAAGACAACTAATCGTACGTAGACTTTTGTTCTTTTTTATTGCATGAAATTTTGTTATTTTTGTTTTATGCTAATTTACACTACATGGATATACAGTTGCTCACGAAAGTCAGCATACACCGTTTAAAAACGCGGAATTGGCAATATATAGGTAGAAAGAAAATGAAAAGACGGGTGAAAATTAACTTAAAAGGAATATCAGAGACATTGTAATCTATTTTACACAGACTTAATGAGAACTTATACATACATATATACATAGTAAATAACAAGAAATTCCGCTGAAAGTGAGGAAACAAAAGTCAGCATACACCACAGAAAATTCAAAAGAATCAGTCTAAGCGATGAGTCATACTGCGATAAAGATTGCTACCGTGTTAATATACAACGATAAACATTATTACATTGCAAGTCGATCAAACTAAAGTGATTTGGGTGCCTTTAATACTTAAAAATGAGTACACGGAAGGAAACGAGTTTGGAAGTGCGAAAAATCATCCTTAGTGAACGAGTGGAAGGGAAGCCGTATGGCGAAATTGCTAAAATAGTTGGATGAAGTCGGGCAACGGTGCAAACGATCATACAGAAAGTGGAAACGGAAGGGAGAATACAAAATAAACAACGAACAGGTAGGCCGAAATCATTAGTGTAAGAGAGATGAGAGAGACTTGTTACGGAAAATAAGTAAGGAGCTACAAAAAAAGTGCTCCGGCAGTGGTCACTGTACTTGCAAAGGCAACAGAAAAGCAAGTGAGTCCAGAAACAATACGTAGAGTTTTGCGCAATCAGGGTTATAACGGTAGAGTTCTGCTTTCAAACCTTTCATTTCTCCAGTTAACGAAAAGAAGAGGCTTGACTTCGCTCGCCTGCATCTTAATAAGGACGTCAGTTTTTGGAATCAAGTTCTGTTTAGTGACGAGAGCAAGTATAATATTTATGGCTCTGATGGGCACGGATACGTGTGGAGAAAGCGGAACGAAGCATTGGCAAAGAAGAATTTGCGTCCGACAGTGAAACACGGTGGAGGGTCGTATGGGGTTGTATGTCGGCCACTGGTGTGGGGCAATTATATTTTATTGATGGTACTATGGATCAATACATGTATTTGAACATATTGCGAGGCGATTTGATACCTTCTGTGCAGAAATTAGGCCTACAGCCAGGTTGGATCTTTCAGCAGGACAATGATCCAAAACATACAGCTAGAAGTGTCAAGGAATGGGTGCTGTATAACGTCCCTCATCAGCTTCACAGTCCGCCTCAGTCTCCCGATTTAAGCCCTATAGAGCATTTATGGGAGGAATTGGATCGCAGAATTCGTGAGCCGGCCGTAAGAGCAACTATTACTAGCAAAGATACCCTGAAATCTGCTCTGCTGTGTGCCTGGATGAATATTCCACCCGAAATTACCGGAAATCCCGTTCGTTCAATGCGAAGGTGTGAAGAAGCTGTTATTAAGGCTGGTGGAGGGCCTACGAAGTATTGAGCTCACGTTTTTTGGTCATTCTCGTTATTTTCGAAACATGGCTCGTAGTGTATGCTGACTTTCTTATTTCTTATTTCTTTCTATTCTTATTTCTTTCTGTGTTCGGATTTTCTTTATTGTTATGCTATGAACCTTATTTTTAATGCCAATAAAGCTACTTTTACATTTTCATTGCATTCTCTCTTTTTCCACTGTACCATATTCGTATTTTTACATGCTGTATGTTGACTTTTGTGAGCCACTGTATATATTTTGGACGTGATATGAAAAAAGTTTATTGTTTTCATTTCCTTATAATTTTTGTTGACATTTTGTTGACAGTTCAATATTTTTCATAAAAATTGCAGAGGTACGTAGACTAAGGGGTCTATTGCGATTGTCGCAAAATAGTCGATAAACGATGCTTATCGATTATCGTTCGTCGATTGTGAAGTTCGGTATTGTGAATTCCGATTGTGATTGATAAGTATCGATTTGACAAACGCTTCTTATCGATGTTATTTTACATGGACGACGACTGACGATCACAAACGCGTCTGATAAAAAATATAAGTGATTTATAGTCTGTATGCATTAGTTATTTTAAAATTTATTTTTAACAGGAGTAAGCAATCATAGGCTATTTGAAAAGCTCTTAAATTTAATGCAGGAGAATGCCAACATTGCAAGAGGTGTTTGCACAAAAACACATGCAAAGCGGAGATGGGAAGCACTTGCCCAAGAATTGAATAGTTTTGGGCCTCCTGTTCGTGGGTGGGATAAATGGCTAAATGTAAGTTAAAGCAAAAACATTTATTTTAGAATTTAGAGTTTATGTGCTACTAAGGTTTGTACTGATATGAAATTTAAAATTAAAAAGAAAATGATTGAAAATAAAGCAGAATTGCATGCAACTGGTGGTGGACCTAATAGGTTGCATACTTTTAGTAATATAGAGGAAGCTGTTATTAGTTTTTTGGAAATTGTCTCGTAAGTAAATCCACCTGAGCAAGAATTTGGTTTATCATACACTGATGAGCATGGAGATTGTGAGTTGAATAAGGAAAATGAAGTGTCCGTTATTCAACAGAGTAAAATCCGTGAGGAGAAGCCAGGAAAAAATACAAAAAAAAAAGGTGCGTGCATATAAAAATGAAAAAAATAATGTCTGGATAGAAATGTTAGAAAAGCAAACGCACGCCCAACAGGCATTTTCTGAAGTAACACAAAATGTAATGAAAGACATAAAAAAAAGTCTAAAATGTAATAATAAATGCTGTAATAGTAAATGTTCCAGGATGAGAACACGAGCCAATAAGTGAAAAAGATAGAGCATACGTACATATCTACATCTAATTCTAGTGAATTGGACGTATCTCTTAATTTCCTTCTAGCTCTACATAACTCCAGTAAATTATCGGAATTGGAACTATCTTCTTCATCAAAAAACAGCTCGACAGAACTCATATTTCAAATAAAAATGTTTGTTTCTTGCAATATTAAACACTTGCTCTGGCGTTCTTTTTAATGAGCCACATATTATAAAAAACACACCTTTTTCCTTCAATCAAGCAAATAAAAATATGAACTCCAAATTCGATATATTTACGCTGTCAACAAGTGCCACATACAATTCACAAGCTCTTATATCTAAATTAACGATAATACACATATTTGTCGATTGCACTTACTCAATAAAATTTAACCGTTTCGAACGTCAGCAGTCGATTGGTCATCCAATCGACAATCGCAATACAAAACCAAATTTTATCGTTTCGAACGACAGTAGTCGATTGGTCATCCAATCGACAATCGCAATAGACCCCTTATGCTCATGACTGTATATACTATATATGGAAAAATGAATTTTTGGCCAAATCGATTTTAATACTAATGTTCTTCGAACATTAGCAAAAACTATTTATCACTTAAATTGACCATACAGCAAAGTTTTCAGTTTCTGTTATCTTGCAAATGAGGTCTAACTAAAATCTTTTTCAAATTCTTCTTCAGAATTCTGCAAATCAAACAGATCTTTTATAGTTAATTAACATTGAAGATTTGTCTTGCCTCATTGAAGGTTTAAGTGTAGGTTAGTTTCGTTTAAGTGTGGAGGGAGTCATACTATCCAAACCAAACTACAAAAAGACAACTTAGCTTCCTTAGTTTAGCTTTCTCTGTACACCGGGCCTATGAAAAGCTTGAGCAAATTGAGCAAGCAAAAAGCGAATTGAGCAAAGGGCTAACTGGGCAAACAGTCTGTGATATCGAATGAAAGTTTTTCAAATACAAGCTAAGACAGCAATAAAAAATTAAGAAAACAACAAACAAGCAACAATGATTGATAAAAAGCCTGATATCCTGAGATTCTTTGAAGCAGCTTCTGGATCAACTTTTATTACACAAAATAATCAGTAATGCGAGCAAACAAGTATCCGAAATCGATAAAACACACGCATCCTATCATTCCGCATCATATACGTTTACGACTTGATGACTTTGTGTGAGTTCATCTACAAAATTCTTACGAGTCCCGTTATATACGAGATTTTATGTCAACGAATAGAAATATTTCTAAAATTTTATCATCTCATTTACAGGATTTTATGTTGACTGCGGAACCTGCGGTAGGCTGTATAATTTTTTGTCGAACTTCTTGTTATCAATGCATATCGCAATAATAATGTTGAATTTAAAAATACAATAGAACAAACCAACTTTTCTCATTACCTAACTTTCCCGTTCGCCGAAATCAAACATTAAAAAATCATATTCTCTTGCATTTCTGCAAATCTTCTTATTTGGCTAAATTTATTTTAGTAGTGTGTGTGTGCCGTCGAAATCGTTACTGAAAATTCAGGATGAATTCCACCACTGACAGGACTCTAATGAGACAGCAACAATGAACGAAATTACGAAATAGAGCACAAACTATGCTAAAATATTCATAGCTGTAAAGCTAAATTTTCTGTACAAACCATAACTAGGACGGTCGTTCGTGAGCAAATAAAAGTACGGTATAGCACCTACTTGCAAAAGAAGAAGCCTGTCAGGATGGATGATGGCCTGTTCAGGTGACTATGACACTCTATACGCGGCAGGCATATCACTACTTAGATACGTAAATAGTTTGGTGAGCGCCAAACATGTACATAGATCTAGCTATCAGTTAGCGGAAAACTTTCCGAGATACATTCAAAATGAGGTAGTAGAATGCAAGAAAAGTTCCGACTACCGGAAATCAATATTTGGGCAGAGGATGACAACGAAGAATGACTCTTGGAAAATTAGTGCTTACATCATTTATGCATTACTCTGAAAGAGAGATTACGTTGCATTGTTCTATGGTTTATCCTGGGTTTATCGACCATAACATGATAGCTTGTAATGAGAGCGATGTTTACGAGAGTTCTGTTGACGTTTTTCGGCTGTAGTGCTTACTTGAAATATAAATTGGAATTTTTGAGTTTTAGCAGCTATTTGAGTAAAGTGTTTATTGGTAATAAAATACATATGGAAAATTGTGCAGCACGAGATTCCAGAAACATGAATATACATAAAAGTACGTTCCTTCTGTTTGAGATATAGCATATATGATTCTCTAGCTGGATTGAATAATGCATTAACTGAATAAGTACACTAACAACATTTAACGTATGAAAAAGCAATTTATCAAATTTGAAATTAGAATGAGCGTTTCGTGAGAAATATTCAAGGACTGACTCAATATGCACATGGAATTCTTGAACTATTTTCATAAGAAATCGATCAACCTTAAGGACGAATTTCATTCAGTCAGTAGACAAAAAATCAATAGGGAACATTATAGGCCATTATTTATTCGATGAGCATTTGACATCGAATATAAGAAATTGGGTTGACGTTGAATGCATAATGATTGTGACATGCATGCAAGGATGTTGATGATTGGCGGAAAAGTTTAATATACTTGTACATTTTCAGTAGAAAGTACGCTTCGAATAATAGGTATATTCGCGTACTACGATTAATTGCAATTAATTGCAATCAAGCCGTTTTTGTACTTCGTTTTACTGAATGGTGAAAATTTCCCCTCTTTCAGTGAATTTCAGTAGGGTCTGAGCTACTGAAAAATCTTGAAAAGTGTCAAATGGTGTGGCGCGGGTAAACATTTTCAAATGTGCGCGGCAAGCAACATATTTTTGCGTTATGTTGTTTTGAAGATTGAATATTTTTGTGGTGCTAATTTGTCACCGCTTAGGATGACTTTATAATTACTATTGTTCTCCCAAAAACCGACGGCTGACACTTTTGTTTGTCAATTTTCAGGAAATGCAATGAGAGCATTTTCGTACTTTTCCTGAATTTCCCCCACCACATGATTCGGGAAAATTCAGTAAAATTCAGTGACTGAAAGTACGCGAACAGACCTTATATCAATGATTCACTTATAGAAGAGTAGAAAGTTGTATTGGATCATTTACAGTTTGCAGAGAAAGTTGAATTTGGAGCACATTTCAATCTGACACAATTTAAAAACACAAGCATATGCTGAAGTAAATATTTCACAAACAAATCATAATATATTGATGAGGCAATAGTTTTTTGAGAAGCGCGCAAAAACTCATCTTAGTCGAAAATATTTAGTTGCTGTGAATTTAGCACTTAATGAAATGGAATCTTTCTGAGCAGAATTTAAAATTTTTTTTGTAGGTTTGAAGATAACAATTTTTAGGCTTCTATACTAAGATTTTTATGAAAAGTACAATAGAATGAGTAATTAAAAATAAACATTTCTACGTCATTAAGGTGAGATTTTAGTAGTTTTCATTTCCTTTAAATAAGAGTGGCAGACTTTTTTGATGGTCTATGGTGGTAGAACATGATGGTAGAACATTATTGTTTTTAAATAATGTTGCGCCAAAACTAGTTGGATTTATTCTATTCTATTCTATTCTATTCTATTCTATTCTATTCCTTTTTCCTTTGTTCTCTTCCTACGTTTGTGGTTGCCATTGTGTTTTTACTGTTAACACTTGCTCTTTCACATCCATTTTTCCTCAGGAGTTCCCTAAGGATCCATTCTTGGTTCCTTATTGTTCTTTCTGTTTATTTACGCTGATGACCTCAAAATTGTTAGAGTGGTTGAATCTCCTAGTGTCTGTTCACTATCGCAAAACATCTTGAGTGTTTAAGTTAGTTTATGCACTGCGAATACCCTGACTCTGATTGTTGCAAAGTGTCATCAAATGTCCTTCACCTACAAAACATCCCTCTGATTTTCCTATATTCTGTTTTTGGCTCCTCTCTCAATTTTGTTTACGGTCAAATTTCTACCAAATGTGGTTCAGGTACTGTGTGAATTTCGTTCCAATTTTTTAGCTGAGTCGGAAGCTATAGGTCAAAAATGTGTTTTTTTTGCAGTAAATTTTCTAGATGGCACCACTGCCAAAGGATTGCTTGCATTCCAAAATCACTTAAATCAGATTTGGTCCTAGTTAATGCCAACATGTCTTGCAAATTTCATAATGATCGGATTATCCAGTCGTCATTTCTCGTGAACAGAAGTGTCGAGTGCTCAGAATAATGGTAATTTGGTGATGGAATGTCGTTGTTGTACAACTCAGAATTTTGAAAATTTCAAATTGACATCGTGAAAAAAAGTTCAAGTTTATCAATAATTTGAATATTTTGTCAAAAAGCAAAAATTTTGATTTGAAGCAATTTTTTTCACGTGCATGCCGTAGCTATAGGGTTGCCCACACCGTATTGAAAACCCATGTGTACATAATTTTAGTCAACATCAATACGCTCTGCAAATTTTATAAGGATCCAATGTTTCTGTTAGAAGCAATGACAAATCGAAATTAAAAAAAAAATCTTGCCTACTTTCAGGCACTCAGCGCCCACGCAGGGCTCAAAATGTTCACTGCTTTACCATGGGCAAGCATTAAATATAATAAGTTTTTATTTCCAATACTCACTTTTAACCAAAATGTAGAACCCCAATACCTGAAAATTCACTAAAATTATCACCGCCGCCAAAGAGCTAGATATATCTTAATTTTAACTAGTCATGGACCTACTCCTTACTATGTATTTTCGGCGAGACGAGTCTAATACTAATTTTCTTCGAAAATCAGTAAAAAAATCAACAAATGAACCAATTAAGAGCTCCAAACCTTGACCCAACAATCGTTGTTGTAGGATTATTTTACTTTTAGGCAAACAGCGCCTACCTAGGGTTAAAAATCTCCAAATGGTTTTTTAGCCAAGTTTACAAATTTATCAACTCTTGTGTCTTCTTTACTTAAACATATATAGGTGCAAGAAAATTAAAAATGATGCTTACTGCCGCCAAAGGGTACATATCCATATCCAAGGGTACATATCCTAATTTAAACTTAACACATACTTATTCTTTATGGACTGTACAATTTGTATTGAATATGAAGGATGATCCTTTTATGGAGTATGGGATGCAAATCCAGAAGTGGATCAGTATCAATATTCGCTGCAATTGAATCAAAATTGATTAGATATCATTTTTTTAAAATGTCTATCCCTTTTTTCTAGTTTACCTTTTTTTCTACAACAATCAAAATACAAAATCGAAATGAAAGATCAGAGAAAAAATTAACTTTTCTTAGAACATCCACGAAAAACGAGTACTTTACGAGTACATTATGATTTTTGCGAATTAAAATCAGCCAAATTAATTTTCCGATAAACCAACATCTTATAAATATATACTAAATATACCTCTATAATCCAGCCACGATTAAGTAAACTATCTTGAGAATGGAATTCGCTTATACTGAAAGCCGCAGCGACTGTAACAACAACAATAGCATTAACAAAGAGCCCGAAATGGATATCACGTTTCTAATAATCTGAAAGACGTATGGCTGCAGTAACTCAGATAGAACTGCTTCGTTTCCCTTAATAACACGCAAAGTCTATCGCCACAGTAAATATGCAAACATCGTCAGATTATTTTCCGCCATTTCCATAATTTCGGCAATGCCATAGACCTGTGCTTAAGGACGAGTAAACAATATTCGGATCATAGAAGCATTGCGTCACTTTGAGGTTAGGCGCGCGAGTGTTCGTGTCTAGCGATTGTGTAAATTTATCGCTGGTATCCTTTGAGTTGCGACAAACTCAATTCTAACCAATGTTAGGTTATTTGATGTGGAAACGAGTCGATGATTTAACCAGGCTCCCTATGAGGTTGTGTATATTAGCTACAGTAGAGCTACTGTGGGACGACTATCATGATATCTTTGTGGTAAGTTATACTTGTGGATACAGCTCGATGCCACTTGTGTATGTTAAGAGCTGATTTCCAAAGAGTAGCTGTAATCTTGTTTGAGTAGGACTATGACCGGAGAGCGACTAGAATGGACATGTTTCAATAAGTTTGTTTTCCGAGCTTTGTTTTTCTTTGAACTTATTTCGGTTTTTTTTCTTTGTAGGTCATAATATAGGGTCTTATTTTTCTCGAATTAAGGTTGCCATTAAGTGGAAAATGAAAACAAATAATGTGATAGCTGGGTTTTCATGCCTTTTGTTTAAAATTAGTTTTGCCTCATGGTTTTTAAAGTAGAGCTTCTCGTGCGTTTCAATGTAGAGAAAAATATATATTCTTGAAATAATGAATTTTTAATAAATGGCAAGGTATTAAATTTGACATCAAACTTTATCATTTAAAGTTTTACATACTTAAATGTGCTGATAGTCATCAGGGTTTTGGGCTGATAAATACTAAAAACAAAATCATATTACCTGTCAGAAAGTTGAAATATATTTATCTTTTTTGTGTTAAAGTTTCCTGTTGAAAATAATCTAAGCCCTAATTTATTTTTCAGGCATGCACGATCTTATAAGGATATCGAGAAATTAAGAAAAAATCCATTGTTAAAAGTTTAAATGATCCAACTGTATTTTACTGCATTATTACTTGTGATTTTTTGTGTATAAAGAGCTAGATATGCCCAACTGTAATTTTTTGTATTCCAGGTTGTTATTTTTCCTGCTAATTCGGCTTGACATGAACAATCTTTTTCCACTTTAATGATTTTTTAAGTATCCGTATAGTTTTATCAACAAATGAATTTTCGAAAAAACAAGTTTGCAAAATCAGTTTTTGACATGTTTCAAAACGTGATAACGTTTTGGAATTATTTTTCCTATATGTGTGCTAGGCGCCTGCTGGGAGAGGTGAAAAAGTTGCTCCAACGAATCCATCGCTGCGAACGTGTTTGCGGTAGTCATTTGAACAAAATTGGATTTTATACTGAAAAATAACATGCGTACTATGCTTGGAATATGTCTACTATTCTGTATTTTATTTAAGTACGAAATTGCTAGGTTCTTATTGAATAGCCCTGTATACGCTTTCTCTCTAGCAGAAATGTGACTGCACTATCTCCCTGTTTTTAATTGACATCTCTTTTCAACAAGCTTCACAAATCGATGAAGGTCAGAAAGACTCATTAAGCAACTTTTTAAAATTTATTTATTAGTGCTTTTATCCACACATTTATTTTATAGTTAAATATGCATTTACTTAGCCAAAAACCCATTGCTTCCAGCGTATTTTATCGCATAGTTGGATAGAAATAAAAGAGCCTGATCACAATGAATATGCATTTTAAATGCCAATTTTAACCTGTACGTATAATAGCAATGTTATTTAACATTTCCAATCAGAATGCCTCAAATATATTTCGCCATTAAAATGCTCATCAAATATTTACATATATCCGGCAATATTTACAAGCAATTATAAACTTTGTGATAATGAAGCTAAATACCTGCGTTTGATAATGCGCAATCATACACGATTTAGCCGAGTTTAGCCGAATCCTCGGCTGACTGTCATCTAAACTCATAAATTTATCTAAATCTATTCGATTTTTTCTGATTAATATAATTCAACGTCCTTATTAAGCCTACAGTTTTCATCCATCGATATCGAAGCCATGAGGGGACCACAAATCAATGGGCACGCAATAGGCAAGTTTATGACAACAATCAAATTAATTTGATGCGAAAAACTCTCGTACAACGTTTGGAAATATGTAGTTCCGAGCTACGGTAGGAAACAAGCAGACTGTGAATGCAGACTATAAATTTACCAAACCAACCGATTCTGTTTGTTAAGCGATTCCAGAAGATATGATGGTTGATGAGCTAAATTTGTCTGAAATCGATATTCTAGCATTCCATAATTTAATATTCCCTCGAAAAGTTTTATGTTGACGAAGTATAAGTATATTTATGAACGTTGCGTGTTGGATTTGGTTAGTGTTAAACTAATAGAATTGCCAGGTGGCTTTTCGAAGGATAAAGATAATAGTTGTGGAACTTGAAATATGTTTGAAGAGTATTGTTAATTCATCATTCCGATTCAGAATGGCTTGATAGGTTGAAAATAGGGCGATGCGTTAATGAACAGAGTCGTTTCTAATAATAAATTTCGTAAAAGTATAGAATGACAACCTAAAAATAAAATAAGTAATGCAACTCATGATGATTTTTGCTTTTTTGAGTGAGTTTTGGTTATCCACGTTTCATCGTCCTTGATGGTTTCATGTTATTGATTTGTCATAAAACTGAAGAGTACGTATGTATATGAGCAACAATGTCGATAATATCAATAAAAATTGCGTAATATTCCACTCGAAGCTTGAATTCGATAAACATATCTTATGCATCGCAACCAATGCCCTAAAATTATTTGGTTCCATCGTTAGATCTTCCAAAGCCTTTGCTAATATTTTTAGCCGTATGCATTTCTTGTTGCTTTTTGTGCCAAGTGTTCTTGATTATTGGTGATCAATTCGGTGTCCAAATTAGGTTTATTTAAATTATGCTTTGTTGTATGTTTAAGTCCCACCGTCCTTATAATGATCAGCATTTTGCTATATGAGTGCCGACACTTTTCTTCCATTACCCACGCTTTCGTCCGTAAATAAATTAATGGCACTCGATCATCTTGCGTATCTAGAGTACCATTTACACGCACTAGCCTTTATTTTAATTACTACTGTTGCGTTTATTCAGGCAACATCTAGAATTTGGTCCGCCAGGCCAATGCCTGTTGCGTCCAAGCAAATTCTCAAAAGCAATGATACGTTACAGTATAGTCATTTTCTTTATATTTTTTACGGTCCTTTTTCTATTTGTTTTGGTCATTTTTTAGTTCTATTGTCTCTGCAATAATCACATTATATCTTTTAAGTAGGACTAGGTTAGGTTATACTGGCTGACACAAGGCCACACGTAGACCTATTTGGTCTATAGTGATACCAGATAAGTGAACCAGGAGAAAGAAAGTTCAGTCCAAGCGCCTATTGAAGGCCCCGGACTTTTTCCCGAACTGAAAAATGTCCTTCAGCATCTGTTCCGCCACGTGCGAGAGATCCGCCTGCCAGAGCTCACCGAAGCAGTGCAGTATGGTTTTGCCAGCGTCAGGCAGTGCCACAGGAGATGCTGGATTGTTTCTGACACCCCCGGTTCTTGACAGTTCCTGCAGCTGTCGCTGGTTAGGAGTCCCATTTTTATGGTATGTGCTGCTACGAGACAATTACCAATGATGATGCCGACTAGCTATTTCCACTCAGTCCATGTTAATTCGTGCAGCTATTTAGTCGCTGCGAGACTATATGACCCCCAGATGATTTTGATTACCCTGCAGGTCGGAGTTGCACGCCATCTGCACATCGCACCTTGTATCATTTTGGAGTCGATCAAGTACTTAATCGTTTGAATAGGAGTTGGGGTTTCTACCGATCCAGACAGGAGAAGACTGGCCCCATGCTTCGCTAACACATCCACCCTCTCATTTCCATCAATGCCCTTGTGACCGCGAACCCAGAAAATTCTGACTTTTCTGCTGTTGCCCAGTCTATTCAGGGCCTGAATGTAGTCGAGTACACACTCCAATTGTATGTCTGAGACATCAGTGCTTCTACCGCCACTTGAATGTCCTCATTTGTAATATTTTTGGCATATACTTGATCTGCGGCTTTAGTTTGAAAAGATTTAGTCTAAACTATTTAATATTTATGCTTGTATATAAAAATTCAAAATAATGAATAAAACTTGTTATCTATCTATCTAGATCTGCGACTTTACGCATAGCAAAAATCTCCACCTGGAAACTACTACAGTGAATAGGAAGCTTGAAAGCTGTTTCCATAGCTGCATCTTCAGAATATGCTGCAGCACCCACTCCTGCAGCTTTTTTAGAGCCGTTAATGTAGATGCTAAGAGCTGATGCGCCCATTTGCTGATTTCATTCTTGCCCATCTCCCTTGTCCCTTCATATCCTCGCTCGAAAGCACAGAGTGAGAACCAAGTAGTCAGTGTTTCCTGCGTACCCCCGCTTAATACTGCTGTGGCCGAAGAATCTTGACTCGTAGTGTCCCGATTCCCTAAGCCTGACAGCAGCGTTTGCGGCAGTGCCTCTAACAAAGAGGTCAATCGGGGGAAGATGAAGCAGCGCATTCAAAGCAGACGAAAGAGTCAAAGTTGAGGCACCTTTAGTGCAGAGAGCCGCCAACCGCTGAACTCTGTTTGCCAAAATTAGCTTTGCCACCAGACTTAGCATCCGTATACATGGATCGGCCTAGCTGTCGCCATGTAGATTCTATACGTTGAAGCAGTGCGTAGACCTCACGCTTTGCCCAGCACTCTCATGCTGGCGTAAATCGCGTTGCTTGCCCGCTTAACTCTCTCCTCTAAATTTACTTTACATGTGAGCTTGCTATCTAGAACTAGGCCCAAGTACTTAGTTATATGGAGGTTAAGCAACCTTTTGAAAACTTTAAAGAGGAAGGAAATCAGGATAATTGCCTGTAGTCCTTCAGATACGCATGATTGACTTTACCTGACTTGGGAATAAATATAACCTAAGTAGTCCTCCAGGCTGCAGGTACGTGACTTAGCACTAGGCAAACTTTATAAACGTGCCCAAGCCAGGAAACGGTAAGCATACCTGTCTTTCGAAGCATGACCGGTAGAATTCCATCCGGACCTGGGGTATTGTAGGGCTTGAAGGTATCAATTGTCCAGACTAGCCTCTGCTTGGTGACAACTTTTTCAATGCCTTCGATGTCATGCAACTCGGACAATTGCTCAACAGTGAAAGGAGTGGAATCATCTATATAGGCCAGGAAGATGGTATCTATGAGGTACTTCAGCATTTCCGAGCTGTTACTTATGCACTCCCCATCCGGCTTACATAACAGGCTAGGCGTGACAGGGCGTTTGCCTCTGAGTCTCGCTGTTTCCGAAGTGGTTTCAACTCTATCGCACAGCTCTTTCCAGGAGCTCCATCTGGCTTTCCTTATTTGCGATTAATAGAGTCTAAGGACGTACTTATATTCGTCCCGAAATTCCCTGCAATTAACTACTTTGGCTAACTTGAAGAGCTCTCACTTACCTTCTGTGACAGTCCTTTGCGCTTCGGACAGACTTTGGGACAGGACCGTAAGAAGGCTTTTACTAGTTTACTCGTGAGCGTGCGTAGCCGCAGCGCCCAAGTCAGCTACAGTGCCAATCCTGGGAGGAGGGCCTAAGCCGTTGGTCACTTCCCGTTTGAAGCTATCTCAATTGGTATTTCTGAGATCGCTCTGCGGCTCTGTCATGTGCCATGTAGGCGGATGCTAGGAGCATCTGCTCCTCTTCGTCCCCTTGCATGCCACCTCTGTCAGATCGTCTTTGCTGAAATTAGATAGAAGACAAGCATTAATTTTCTTCTTCACCGGCATAGCCGTTCTTATTCGTGCTACTGCGGTGGGGGAGAAAATATTGAAATACCGCGATTCCAGTCCCGAAACCCGGTCCTCCGCAGAGATTCAAAGTACTTGAACCAGCGCCACGTCAAACTTACCATCGTCAAGTGCCAGCAGTAGTTCAGACAAGGCCAACTTACTGTAGTGCAGATTGACCTGCAGTATTTTGAGTGCTAGCATTCTCCTTGACCTGTACCTCGTCCTTCTGAAGATCGGCCGTTGTACCCTGCAGGTCAATAATTTCTTATCTCAACGTATTCTCTCGACAACGGGCTGCTTTTAAAAATGCATAATTTTCAAATCGCACATGATTGTGACTGATCGTGGATTTGTAGTGAAGGTGGATTCGAGTCTTTTTTCACGCGTGAAAATACCTATACACGGTACCGGATTAAAACTGTACAAAGTACCGGATTACCGCATGCTTTCTTCTGATACAGTACACTTACATATGTCAATGTCAAGGAAGTGCCGTCCATTTTGGTCAAGGATTTGTTTGCCAGTTGGTTACATAAAATGGCTTACCATTTTCAAAAAATTGAAGTTAAATATGAGCTTTTGAAGTGAGTGTAGGCTTTTGACAAAATTATACACTTATAGATGATTTCAGCAAAGTGAAACACAATCACTAAGTGATTTCAGGTGGTCATCTTTTATTGCCAGGTTTGAAGTGCAGGTTAATTTTAGGTTTTTGTTTTAAAAGGTGTTTTATTACTTTGCATCATGATTGCAGTCTATTTTTCATTTCTTAGTGACAAAATCCAAAATATAGAGTATTTAGTGTATCTTTTTAATTATTTAGGCGCAAAGACTATTTTACTTCACGCTGAAATCCAAATTGGACCTATATCTAACATTTTTTTTCGTTCATATATTTTCCTAAACTTTTTTCAAACACACGAGCCATGTAAAACCAACATGAATCAATTTATCAATTTCACAATTTTAATTTCAAATCGTCCTTTACTACTAATCACAATATGACATTGCTATCTGATGCATTAATCTAACTTGCGTGAGGTGCAACAATAAAATTTGTTTTGATTGGTTTCATTAATGATGGCTCTAAAAGCTCCATTTGAAGGTTGTCCTTGTAAAGCCTAATTAGATTCCTAAGCATAGCCACAATGGTCAAAAGTTAATTCGACGAAGAGACAAAATCTAGAAAGCTTTTTATTGTTCATAACTAATGAAGCCTACGTTTCAATAAAGGGCTATCTACGGGCACGACTGCTAGGCAACACTAGACACAATAATAGTAGGCTATGCATTACTGAACAGTGACATTTCTATTGGTTTTCGATTAAATTGAAAATAGATTCACTACGTTGGCTTTGGTACCGTAGGTCAATGTGGTCGGGGAAAGTTTTTTTTTTCATCAAACTGCAATTTCCGACTTTCGATTTGCTCGCTCTGTTGTTGCTACTTAAACGGCGAAAGAAAGAAGATGACAGGTAATTGAGGATTGTACTGAAACACTGAATGCTCAATTGAGTTTCAATTATACGATCCGTAAATATCGAAGTAAAATAATTAATGTCTGAAAACACGAAGAGCTGATGTCCAATAAACACGTTTTATTCTTGAGAATCCATTACACCTCGTGTAATTATCAATAGTAGTGTAGGTACCTGAGAGCTGACAATAAAATTTTCTTTATTGTCGGACATGAAACTAACTGACAATTGTTTTGGTGGGCATTGATTCAGTTGTTGAAATCAAAAAAGTATCGATTCGATCAAGTGATAATTGCCGCCAACATAAACAATCAATAAGTAAATAATTGCATTAAAAAGGAAATACCCAAAAAAATTATGTCCTGTATTGATTATCAAGAATCGCTTATTATCAATGAGTAAACGAAGATAATATCAAGCATTACGAATTTTCGGTTGAAGTTTTCAGTAGTCTTATAATTGAGTAACTTCATATTCAGATTTGCATAGACCATTTTATATTCATTACTGTTTTCAGATTATCATTGGAGCAGTAATTCGTTTGATTTCTTTGAAATTGAGAATACTATCTTATACGTGACGAGCGTGGATATGTGCGATGAAGGAATGTTTTTCTTGAAATGAACACTAAACAGAGAGCGGAATACCACTCTATTTTGATTACCCTTGAGATTTGCTTTGCTAATTATTTTGTTATGCTAAAGGCGATTCTCTTTTTGGCACATTAGGGTAATTAATCCATTACGGCTTATCTGTTGCAAAAAATAATCATGCATGTAGTTTTCACTAATCGCAAACAAATTTTGGACCAGAATTTATGTCATTTGCATACAAATTGATGTTTTAATTTCTTTGCTATGTTAATACGTTTTTAGGAATATTTTCTGTTCTTTTTGCTTAAATGCAGTCAAATAGATTTCCATTTAATGTAATTTCCAATTACAAGCGCAACACAATAACGGATGTCTGCAAGAGTTCCCTTAAATTGAACATTAGTGTTTCCTTTTCATGTACTTCAGAGAGAGTATAGTGCATCTTCAATCAAGAGGAGGAAGTCAGTAATTATAGGACGGCTTCAACTTGCACTTTGCAAGCTTAAGTTGGTAAAGTAGAGGTAACATAGCCGGAAGTCGCCATAATTATAGCGATGAGTGTTTAAAAATAGGGTTGCAAAACAATTTTAGTAGTTGATAGCAATATTTAAACGTGTCTGGTGTTTGATAGTAATTTAGTGCTTATGCTTACTGACCGGTGAATTTAAATTTCCTTTCTTTATAATAATAGTGTTGAAATGAGGAACAAACTTATTACTATAAAAACGCATAAAAACTATTTTCCAAAATTTACATCTTTACGTGTTTAATTTGCATCTTTACGTGTGGGTTCTATTATGTGTGGGAAAATATTCTACTTGAGTCCACGTTGGGCGCAAAAATCTATTAAACATAGCTTATGAAAAGTATGAAACAGTCATTCAATTAGAAATTCTAATCGTAACGCAATTTCTAATCATATCATCCGGTGCAATTTTAAGAGTCGTATATGATTTCTGGCGGCCTTCAATTATACTCCGGAGTGTGTGATTTCATGAGTGCATAGCGCAATAGCTACATTCACTCAACTATAAAATTTATTTGCGATTCTGCCGCATCAGCTTCTGTCACATCACCCTGTGCAGGTTTTAACTTTTACTGTTCCCTTCCTCTTGTGTGTAATTTTGATACTAGTGTTAATTCATATTTCACTATGTCTGAAAAGTTGTGGTTTATTGAAAGGAATTTATGAATTAAAAAAAGTGAATCCAGCAAATTCTAAAATTGACTGATAAAACCACTTTAATGCACGTTTTTTGGTCTCAGTAAAAGTTGTTCGCTTTCAAAACGTCATTTGATTTCTAGGATTGTCCCTTTTTTCTTTCATCTTAATAGCAGTCAGCAAAAACATTGATTGAAAATATTTTCGTTTTCTCCTGTTGAAACTGAAGTAGAACATGTTTCTGCTGAAATTAATATAAGACGAAATATTTGAAGTATTGCAAAAACCAAACACCAGGATTGGAAACATTCAATGGTGACGGTAGATGAGCAATGATAAACTTATAAATGAAATTAACTTATATAAATTTTTGTTTAATTTTTTTGCTTTGTTGTCAAAAATTTGTTTGCGTGAAAACTAAATTGAAACTTTTGAAATACTGCAGATGTTATTATGAAAGATCCCAACTCCAGTGTGGAAACATTTAAGTCTGAAATTTTGAACGAGATGACGAGTTTTTTTTGGTTTGCGATCCTCGGTACTAATATACTAATACTTTGGAGTCCACAATACTTACAAACATTGTGAAATACGTCAAGTAGCTTTCCAGGCTCTTTGCTGATTCGATCATCTCTGAGTTTAACATAAGTAGGAGTACGTAAACGGCATATTGGAGAATTCAGACTTGGAGTTGGCTCACTGGATTGAGAAAGTATAGATATATATGTAAATGGTCCATTGATAAAACCCTGTAAAACTCCCGGGGCATTAAGTTTTCAGAGACAATCTGCTCCATTAACGCTGGCATCCGATTGCCTGTTCGTAAGGAAGCTTGTAGCGAGTCTTAATGGAAAGCATGAACCCAAACTTGGTTGATCTAAACCGGCAAATAGAGTCGAAAGCATACTCTACTGTTGGAATACTCATTTAGTTTAAAAACACGAAATGATGTGCTATGTTCTGTGCTTGTGACTGAAACTAAACTGGTCCTCAGCGATTAGCTGGGTACGCTCAAAATGACTAGTTATCATTTCCATGCACATTCTGTCAAAAACCTACCTCAAAATTGGAGAGAGGCATAGTTATTAGCCAGAATTTGCTGACTTCTTTACTTTTGTCTTTCTTATGACTGGTAATGAGTTCGGGAAGAGAGAGTTAGAACATATACATATTGAATAATGCTCTATAAAAAGTTCTTGAAAATAGGCCTCAGTTTCCGTTGTGACATCATCATCTGACGAAAATCTTCTTTTTTGGAGTCATCTCTTCAACTTTGCAAACAGCCAATGGTCGCTATTGGCCAAATCTGGAGAATAGACCAATTTGTAGAAAGGACCACTTTGTAGCGCAAATCATTCAGTTTCAGCGTTGGTTTCAAAATTCAACATAATACTCTTTCCCTAAGCGTTCTTCCTTTTGCAAGATAGTCTACGAATATTGTTCCACCTGCATCTAGAAAAAAAAGAAGATTTTCCCAGCTGATTTTTCCGTCTTTCAGCGCTTTGTTCGGCTTGTTAATGTTTTTCGGAACAACTATCTCTTTTTGGGAGACCTGTAGTTTGGCAATCGTGCTGGTTCAACCACTGTTAAATTTAACAAACCAATAGTTGACCATTTTATCTGCAAATACCCCATAAAATCTAACCAGCTTTTCTTTGGTTTCCTTCGCTGGCTTCTTGCTCAAATAGTAGTATTTGATTAGTGCGCGAAATTCGACTTTATCCATTTTATAAAAACACCAAAAGTTGTTTGCTTACAATGGCTGCCAAACACAAAATAATTGACGCAAATACATGAAATTTGAATGTATTCTTTCAAGAGACAACATGTTCCAACTGTATTTTACTGGCATGTGCCTTAGGATTCTCGGTGGTTGTGCATTATTTTCAAGCGTGGCTAAGCGTATGCCCTGAATTATGTTTTCCTTTTGATGGATTCTATAAAATTTATCACACAAACATCATGTCTAGGTCATCTCAAAATTTTTCCCAGTGGCTTGCTCATAAAATTCTGATTTTCTTTACCGATCTTTCCACGAAACTAAGTCATACCAGAATGCTTCGAGCAGTGTGTCTGGTCTGGATGCCGAATACGGAACAACTACTTGCAAGGGAACTGGAGGACAGCTAATTCGGAAATCGGAGAACGGCCATTTTAGCAACAAGCTGCCGCTTCCATTTGTTACGGAATCTCTCCACTGTATGTTTCTCTTGAGTTCAAGTCGCCACTGGTAAGCAAATATTAATATTGACATGTGATTGAGTTAATGACTCCAAAATCGAGCAATCATTTTAACTTTGATGAATTATATCGGCTGTACTAAGATGCAAACAATATTCGTTGTTTCGGTTATTACTGCAGCTACGCCGCAACACTTTAGACTAGGGACATGATGAACTCAATGTCCCGATCACTCGTTACCAGAAGTGCAGAGCCAAGAACCCCACCTCGCAGAGGCGAATTTTCTGAACCTTACTCCATGAAAACCTAAAAGTAATCATTACAAGGAGGTATTGGAAACATAAAAGTTGTTATTACAGGAAGTATTGAGTAGACGTTCTTTGCACCATCGTGATGATCAAAGTGCCATTCAATATGACCATCTCAAACAAATTATTTAGGAACTGTTGTCAGCGGTTTAAGAAGGGCAATTGGCACTTCGGCACAATTTTCTGCCACCAATACTTGGCTGATAAGGTCACTTATCAGTCCAAAATTGAGATTGGCTGATGCTGACCCCGTGAAAGTAGGCGTTCGCTGGGCGCCAGGAAAAATATAACTTTCTATTATCATTGTGCTAGAGATGCCATCGTCTGTAGTTCGCAAAGCTCTCGGCTAAAAACTGCTGATGGTTCTTCTGATCTTAGCAATGGCGAGTATTTTTTGTCTTCTATAGTTGGGTGGTGACCATTAACACTAAAGCTAACAGTCCGGGTGCTGCACTATTTGCTCTAAATGAGTATTCGCCAGTTTAATTCCCCTTGCAGTTGCATTTCAAATTCTATTATCTGTGAAGCCTAGGAGGTTTTTATGGTCTGGTTGTGATAGAGAGAGGCACTTGGTATTTAGGCTGCCAAAGATGTAATTTTTGCCTCAATTGTCTTTTTCGAGGACTCCATCTTTCTTAGCTGCTTGTTCCCAATTATTGGATAGCTAACATTTGATACTTCTGGAATTTTAGTTTTTTCTGTCCATCACGTTTCACAAAACTACTATTAAGTCTTTTTACCAAAAATTCATATTTATATATATATATATATATATATATATATATATATATATATATATATATATATCATAAAAAAAATTCAGTGACTATTTCTCAGAAACGCGCCATCCGATTCAGGTGAAACTTTCAGGACACATTGGTGTATATGCAGAATAGCTCCAGGTCTCACTAAATGTCAAATATCTTTAACCCTTTGGTGCCGGAGGCCATTTTAGTGATATTTTTAATATACATACTGTACCGTCCACAAATAATTTTTGCAAAAATTAAGGTAATGGAATGAATTTCAAACGTGTTCTAAATGTGAATCGGATAGTGTTTTGGAATTTTTTAACCTCATGTGTGCGCTAGGTGCCTAAAAAGAGAACTTGGAAATTTAAAAATTTGTAAATTGCGATAACTTTTGACAGAGCTTTTCAGTCATTATGAAACTTTCAGAACATATTGGTATTATTTAGTTGTAAATTTATGAAGATGAGCATGCTGGCAGCCCTGTAGCTAGGACAGGCGCTGAAAGTGAAAACCTTCAAATCATCGAATCTCCAGAAAAAATGTCATTTCTTGAAAAAACCCATTCATATATAAATCTTATGCTTTTTCTATACAGCTAAAGTAAAAAATTTGAAATTTTACAACGGGCACGCCTATTAACCCTGTCCCAATCAAACTATATTTTTAGCATCAAAAACTTCTGTTCACAGAAACTCACGATCCGATAATCAAAATTAATTGAAATTTACAGAATGTATTGGTCTTAAGTAGGACCAAGTCTGATAGAAATGATTTTGAATTGCGGGCAATTTTGTGCCAGTGGTGCCATTTTGAAAAATCACTAAGAAAAATAACTGCTTTTGGCCCTATAAATTCTGATTCAGTCATTCGATTTTGACGATATTTACACAGTAGCTGAATCCTATTTTAAACTACGTTTGGTGAAAATTCGGTTGGAGCTGCCAGCTATGGTAATTTTGGTGTCTTAAATTTGGAAAATTCCTGAGGAAAATTAAGCTCTTTGCCCTATAGCTTCCAGTAAAGTCATTGAATCATAACGAAATTCAAATGGCAAATTAAATTTATTGTAGGCAATATTCAGTAGAAATTTAATTTCAAAACAATGATAGGATTGCCAGCTATGGTCGTTTTTGTATTTTTTTTGGCATACCTTTAGTGAGCAATTTTGTCGTAGAATTTTCAAATCGTAGTGGTCTTGTAATAAAAATAAACACCAAATATTAAGATCTAGAAAATTTGAAAACTTTTGCGAATGGTAACCCTAAATTTCTTTGCATCCCTATAACTTCCAATGCAGTCATTGAGTCAATACGAAATTCGCACAGCAGGTTGACTTTAACGTAAGGCAGATGCGACATATTTTTTGCTACGGTGCTAGCAAAGGGCTGCCAGCACTAGGCCTTTTTGTTATTTTCGTTCAATTAATGCTTGCATTAAGTATTTTCATCGCAAACATTTGCAATGAAAATAAGTAAACAATGGTTAAATTGGATCGGATGACAGTCCCAAGCACCTTTCTATCGCTGTAACTTTCGATGAAGTCGCCGAAATTAAAATAAACTTAGATTCTATTATTACTTAAGGTGTATTAGTTTTAAGTATACACACTCAAAATCTGCACAAATCCTCTACTGTTCTTCGAACATTAGTGTTTTTAGCGGTTCTGATGCGCTAGGGTTTTTTTTATTATTCCTCGCACAGAACAAAAATGATAATTTTTGTCGATGAAAAAGTAGTGACCACAAATCAGCGATTCCTAATGTTCATAATGCAGTGCATACTATTGCTAACACAACACTTACCAAAAAACACATCTCGAATCGATGCACCGATGCACAACACTTGTCGACTTTTCCGTTTTGCTCTGTAAAGTTCGCACTACGTATCTCAACGAGCATGACAAGTAAAACATGTCGATCGCAACGCAATTTTTGATGAGAACTGTAAATGAACAATAACAGACTTCAGGTAATTACATCGCTTAGTAGATTTTATGACCCAACACTTCAAAGAATGTTAAAGTTCATACGCAAATACTTAAGTGAGATAGTCTGCGAATGCCAAAAATAACGTTTACACAAACCATTTATAATGCAAAAAGTAGCCTTTTGAGTCTCGATATTATTCAGTTCCTTGATTTATTTTTCTAAAAATTTCTACTGCATATATAAGAAAAGGTATTTAAGTGTATATTTTATATATTATTTACACAAACTGTTTCTGTTTAAACATGAGCTGATATGAATAAACACACCCATTTATTTATTTCAAATACTCACTGATATTTGTTTTGATTTCGCACTAACAGAAAATTTGATTTCGAATTTCAATTCAAATAAATACATTGATTTTTTGATACAAATACACATTAATGAGTTATTTTCTCCGTTAACCCTAGGAAAACGTTTTTTTTCTTGAAATAAAGTTAAATAAGAATTTTTATGTGAGAATATTTTATGAATTTTGTTGTATTGCATTTTTGGGAAAATTGTTAAATTACATCATCTTGTGAATATCTTTATTTAATACAACCATGCCTTTATTTTCAATCATTCATTTTTTGCCCTCATGTGGTAAAATTCTACACCAGTATGTGCAAAAATGAAACATGGAGGGAAAATTGTTTCACTCTTCAAGTCCTTCAACGAAATTCCATAAAGTTCACCATTATTTATTGTACTTAAACATAAAACTCGTAGCGGATCCAAGTCGGTTAGTTAACGAATCATTTGTGAAACAATTTTAATAATTTAGACACACTTTTCACTTCGAAAACTTTGACGCGTGTCTTCTCGCACGATTTCGACTTTCACCGCAAACAATTACACCTGCTGGCAGTGTTTTCTATTCGGCCTGTTATCCAAACTCCAAGAGGTTTAGAAAAATAACTAAAATTGCTGAAACGAACATTACTTATTTTGCCTGGCAACTAGTCATATTTGAGGGCGCTCAAACCTACACCAATTACGTACTATAATTCAGAACTTCTGGAAAAAAAACTCCAAAGGGCATCTCAGATAATGAGTATTATTATCCTCTATTGATATCCAAGGGCTGCAGACGCGAACACGAATCTGATGATCAGTCGTCAGGATAATTTAACTTGTTCTCCGTACAAACATTATGATGCGATATCATCGCTCGTGCCAAATGTGCCGGAAAACTATTATTTTTAGCTGAGAAGTGGACCACGTGCTTGTTCAATTTCAGACCAAGTAAATTGATTGAGATGCAGCGAAGTACGCATGTGGTCGAAGCATAAAAAAAGTCAGATTGCTTATGTAGATATAGAGGACGGGGAAGGAAGTGAATGTATTTCTTGCTGAAAATAGCATGCATCTCATCGGCTTGATGCAGGCTAGTCTGGTGGACGACTGATATAATGACCGACTCACGATGGGGAAACAACATGTTGCTTGCTTTGTCCCAAAAATAGAACCTGCGCTCTTTTCTGTTGTTGGGACGCCAGGAGCTGCCGATATGTAAGAAAACTTCTAGACACTATAAAAAACTGAATATATTTTCTAAATATTTCCGTTTGTTTGAGTTTTTCAGTAGATTTTTGCATAGTCAAGCAATGTTTCGTATAACAACTTCAAATCGCCCACATTGGGCGCGTGAGAACAATAGGTGAATTCATCACTGATATGAAGGAAAAGAGCGCTTTCAAGTTACTAGAAAGTTGTAATAAATTTAGTCTGCATTATTGTAAAATATATTTTGCGCGAATAATCTTTTTCACAACATGACAACCCTGTTCCTCAAGCGTGTCCAAAGCTGATGAATTTCCATTCAGCTTTCATATTCATGCACTATACGAAGAGTTTCTCAACAGTTTCCTTCTAACGGAACTCACCAGTCGGGAAATTGTCGCGTGACAATCAACAAGAAAAGGCTGCACTTCTTTCGCTAAGTGTACTGTCTGTTGTACTCAGTTCGCGCGGATGTTGTGGATCTTAGTCTGAAAACCAAACTCTGTGCACAAGGACTACAAAAGCAGTCGCCACCAGTTGGATGCAGACTGTCAGTGAGAAAGAGTTGTTGGCTGGTGAAAGTGGAACGTTTCCAAGTGCAGTGTCATGTAAACGTTCACTTGTAGTTCGTTTTGATTTTTCGACTACTTCAATTTGACAATGTCCTTGGACTGAATCATTTTACCTGAGCTCGAAGTTTCATTGCAAAGTTACAGTTTGAGTGTATTAACAAGTGTCCTCAACTTCTTGAGCGCCGTGTTGAACTGGAAGTTATATTTCTTGGCCTCGACATAGGTTTTTTTAGTGTTGCGATTTAAAAAGGATTGTGGCTGTGCTGAGTAGATAAGAAAAGTGTTGATTTTAAAAGCGTTTTTAGTGATTTTCGAATAAGAATCAGTAAATCCTGATGTAAATAATGTGATAGAGAGTGCTTGTGACTAGGTGCAGAGGTATGTGAGCAGACAGCATCGATTACATATCAAAGGATACATGTTGCGAAGTACGTCGGTGAGTTCCGGAAGTAATTTATTCAATTTTCTGGCCAGTGAACCGTTTAATGATGAGTTTATATCTAACGGAAGATGCAATTTAGTTAGTAATCCATATGGCTACAAGATAATTCAAAATTGCATTTTTGATGGGGCAGCAAAAATTCTGTTATGACAAGCTTGATGAATATAAAGTTTATATGATACGAGTTTGATGATGAAAATATATTTCTAACGATGAAGATTAGACTATTTTCTTGTCAATTATTATGATATAATATTACTAGGGTAAAAATATAAAGATTCAAAATTTCAATGTGCATAGCAGAAAATGGATGTATGCAATGAAATATGTAAACTCACCAAAAATTTTATGGTATCAAAAACGTGGTGACATATCTCAATAGAAAGGTGAAGGTTTTATGAATAGTAGTTCCGATTGTGTTCTGTGCGCTTTTAAAAAACTGATATACACGAAAATCAAAACCAAGCGCCTATTTATCGACTGAGGCTATTACTTGCTTCAAGTTAAAAAAATTCTCAAATATGAGTTTTCTTTTCCTCCAATATGCCATTCATAAAATTATGTGATCGTGTTAGCTGTTAGTTGTATTAAATTAAACTTATCCAGTACCACTATCTGTTTGTAGCAGATAATTTGCGCACAAAATTGATGTTTATTGATATTATTTTGAGTTTGAAATAAGGTCTAAAATGTAAAAAGCTATCTTTGTCAAAGTTTCATTTAGAAACTCCATCAGAAATGCCCTAATTACCTTAGGCGATATTTCTTAGCTTCTCAACTTTTTTTTTATTTAAAACTTACAAAATATGAATAAATAGAAAATGAACTCATTTGCAAATATTGAATAAAAGCAAATTCCAACAATTTTCAAAGCTGTAGCAATAGCAAATTCTAAGTTAGGTAATATATTGTAACACGAATGCATGTAGCTATAAATGCAGTTGTCGTTATTGATTTGCTGAAAATAATTATCCAGAAGTAAATCAATATAAAAATTGATTTTTGGCCACATTCCAATATTTTTTGGTAGAACTATAGAATGAAAACGACATTGTCGATATATTTGATGAAAATAGAACTGCTGAAGCTCAATAAAGCAAATTTCGAAAACGGTATCTTTCCCAGCCTGTCTGATTTCCAAACATTAAATAGCTGAAACTTGTTTGGGGTTCAACATTCGACTTTTACTTTACTTTATTTACTTCAGAAAAATGTTTTCGTTATGAGATAATTACGAAGCTGGTAGAAGCACGCTCAACAAATAATTTTTGGCTAAAATACTGATAGCAGTTGAATGTCATCAAACTTATGAGCTTCAGAACGGTGCAGTGAAATTTCAATTCAACAAAATCGTTAGAAATCTCCTATAAATGTTCAATAATATTTTTTATAATATTTGTAGGTAGTGCATTGATCAGAACGGTAAAATATTGCAATAAAGCTCACATAAAACATTATACTTTTTATGTGGTGTGTTAGGGTTATATTGACCTAACATATTGGTTCACGAGGCGGAATCCACAGAAAAACACATACATATAGTCAAATTATAGTACCATAAAACTACCATTTGTAATAGCTTTAGAGGCCAAACATTTAATTTCTACTACCAAGCACGGTGGAGGTAAAGTTATGGTTTGGGAAGCCAAAACTGCATCTGGGGTCGGCAGATTTGCTTTTAAAACTACTATGGTCCGATATGTTTACAAGAACCTGTTGGAATAACATTTGAAGCCATCAGTTGAGAAGTTGTGCCTTGGAGGCAGGTGGATTTGCCAACAAGACAATGATCCGAAGCACACAGCACTTTTCGTCAAGAACTGGTTGTTGTACTACGCTTCCAGGTAGCTTAAGGGGTTACCCCCACTTGTAGCGCAATAAAATAGGTCATTTTCATGAATTTTTTTTGACAAAACTACGTAATGTTTTTATACGACTGTTATATTTTCTTAAAGTACATACTTTGAACACCTTTTAGTAATTTTTTTATTGAAAAATATTACATGATTTAAGGGGTTAGTCCACTGTTAAACTGCTCCAAATGAACTTTTTTTTTAAACAGCTACCAAGAACAAACTGTTCAAGATATCGATTTGAAATTTTACATGCATCTTTATTGAAGTTAAGAGTTAGCATTTTCATTAGAAAAAATTATTAGAAAACAAAATGGCGGCCGCCCCAATGGATCGCCGCAGCACCGCCGAAAAAAAAAAGCAAATTGCGCCTCGTAAATTCCTGGACAAAATAAGCATCTGTGAACAAATTATCAAAAATATTTCATTAGTTTTGAGTATAAAAGACTGCACGGGCCTAAATTTAGAGCCCTAAAGCAATTAAAAAAAATGTGGTATACTTTTGAATCAAAAAAATTAATAAAAAAAATTTTTTTAATCAAAAAAATGTTTCCCAGATCGTAAAAAAATTTTGTTTTGTTCTAAATTTAGGCCCGTGCAGTCCTTTGTACTCAAAACTAATGAAATCTTTTTGGTAATTTGTTCACAGACGCTTATTTTGTCCAGAAATTTACGAGGTGCGATTTGCTTTTTATTTTCGGCGGTGCTGCGGCGATCCATTGGGGCGGTCGCCATTTGGCTTTCTAATAATTATTTCCAATAAAACGTTAACTTTAAACTTTAATAAAGATGTACGTAAAATTTCAAATCGATATCTTGAGTAGTTTTTTGTTGGTAGCTGTTTCAAAAAAAAGTTCATTTTGAGCAGTTTAACAGTGGACTAACCCCTTAATTATAAATGGCCGTCAAAACAATGGAATTTTAATTTTCACAATTTTCAAAATTGTGTCGAACTGGATCATCTGAAACAAAAAATAGCGATGGACTTAGTTAAATAACAGTATAAACTAGTGTTTGATCGAAGGATTTAAAAGAATATTCATTTTTCACAAAATGGCGGACAGTCAAAGTTAATATTTCGATTTTCACTTAAAAAAATGGTCGTCTTTTGGCTATAAAACGGCCATTTTTTATTTAAAAAAAAAATCGAACACTAAATTTTTATGTATTTAATATGCCTGCTTAGTTTCAAAAAGATCGGTTCAGTAGTTTTCGAGTAATTTTGGTCACCGACTTCAAAGATGTCATTTCGAGAAAAACGCGTTTATAAGTATAAGTAACGGTTGTATGTATAAGCAACAGTCTCTTCTCTTTCAACGCTCATATCTCGGTTAATTATGTTTGGATCGACTTGAAATTTGAAGGACGTATTCTCAGATAGTTATACTTAAAAAAAAATGCAACAAAAAAAACGAAAAACTTTAAAGTTACAAGTGGGGGTAACCCCTTAATACGCCTTCCAAAGTAACTTAATACGCCTCACCAAAGCCCGGATTTATATCCAATTGAACATGCGTGGGAGCTTCTGCAGCGGAAAATTCGGAAATGTTGCATAAAAATAAAAATTTGTTGAAGGAAGCGCTCATTATAAAATGAGAGAATAGAATGAGAAATTTAGTTGCCTCTATGCCCCGAAGACTGCAAGGAGTAATTGATGCTAAAGGGGGCTCTAACAAAGTATTAAGCCAGCAAATTATTTTAAAAATTCCAATACGATTAGTTGGACATTTTTTGTGTATAAGTCAGCTAGCACTGACTGCCGTAGACTTAAAAAAATGTAAACCAATGGATTTTTGATTAAAACTTCCAATTAACCAGAACCTCAATATACGGTGCTGCCGTAGACTTTTGTCCGCTACTGTATAGTCAAATGATAGTACCATAAAATAGTCATTTTCACCAGGCGCACCAACTTTGCTAGGATTCCGAACTGCAGCATGATGTTATATAACGCAGTTCGGTTGATGCTGTCGTACGCTTGTTTGAAGTCGACGAATATTTGATGGACATCAATGTTGAATTCCCAGCATTTTTCCAAAATTTGTTTGACCGTAAATATTTGGTCAGTTGTCGATCTTCCACGCCTGAAACCACCTTGATATTCACCGAGAATTTTCTCAGCGTGATGGGAAATCCTTAACTCTAAAATTTTTGTCAAGAGCTTGTACAACGTACAAAGTAGTGACATGCCCCTGTAGTTTTCGCATAGCAGTTTATCTCCTTTCTTGTAAATGGGACATATAGCGCTTTTTCGCCACTCATCAGGCATCGTTTCTTGTTGCCATATGTCTGTCACCAATCCATGGATAGCCCTTAAAATGGAAATCCCGCCTGTCTTCAGGAGCTCCGCGGGGATCCCATCGATGCCCGGTGCTTTGTTGGGTTTCAAGCGGTCCATGGCCTGTCGGACTTCATCTAGTGTAGGAGGGTGAGATGAGGCACTGTCAGGGTATGTACCATTTAGTGATGGCGATTCGTCGGGTGCGAGGACATTTCCGTTCAGTATTTGCTGGAAATAGGACGCCCATCTTTCCTTCACCTGTTCTGGGCCACTTATGATGCTTCCATCGGCAGCCCTACATAGGCTAGTTCGTGGTTCAAACCCTTGTTTTAAGTGCCTCACTACTTTGTACGCTTGTCGGGTGTTATTAGCCATAAAGTTGTCATTCATGTCATTCAGCATGCTGTCAAAATGCTTTCGTTTCTTACCTCTAATTATTCTATTAGCTACTCTCCGAAGATCGTCGTATTTTTCTTTCTTGGCTCTAGTCGGTCGTTCAATGTGGATTTTGTAGGCCGCATTCTTTTCGTCCAACGCGGCTTGACATTCCTCGTCGAACCATTCATTTCTGCGTTGCCCGGCTGTGTATCCCACTACTTTTTCGGCTGCTGCATTCACTGCGCTTTTGATGGTAGTCCAAACTTCGTTGATAGATGTGGTGTTAGGCGTGGAAGCTAATTCCATTTCCAGAGCAGATCTATACTCGGCTTCCATCGTCTTATTTCGAAGCTTGTCGACATCGAACTTGCGTCTTGAACTTGCTCTGGCTTCATAAGACAGTGATATTCGACATCGATATCGAGTCCTTACTAAGTAGTGGTCGGAGTCGCAGTTGGCCCCACGGAAGGTTCGCACATCTAAAATACTGGAGGCCCACCTTTTCTGAATCAGAATATGATCAATCTGATTAAAGGTGCGGCCGTCCGGGGATGCCCATGTCCTTTTGTGAATGTCGCGATGCGGGAAACACGTGGAGCTTACGATGAGGTTTCTGCTACTCGCAAAGTCGACAAGTCGTTGTCCATTGTCGTTGGAGAATAAATTGGCCGGTGGTTCCGCGATGTGTTTCCTCCTTTCCAACCTTTGCGTTGAAGTCGCCCAGCAGGATTTTCACATCATTTGATGGCAGTGAATCATAAAGCCTTTCCAGAAGGTTGTAAAAATTATCTTTCACTGCCTCATCCTTATCTTCAGTAGGGGCGTGAACGTTAATGAGCCAAACGTTAAAAAACTTTGCACGAATGCGGATCGCACACAATCTTTCATTGACAGGCTTGAAGTCGATTATTTGCGGTTTCATTTTTTTGTCCACAAAGAAGGCCACTCCAAATTCGTGACTTCCCGATGACTTTCCGCTTTTGAAGATTGTGTACGATCTCATGTCCATAATCGCAGCACCAAATAGTTTCGTTTCCTGGACAGCGAGAATGTTTATTTTGTAGTGAGTGACCTGTTCCAGGAGGGCTTTGATGGCCCCCGGTCTGTACAGGGTTCGCACGTTCCAGGTTCCAACAGAGTAGTCCGTATTTCGTTTGCGTGGTCGTTTCCGTTGATCCAATCCAAGTATCCGAGGCGAAGTATCAGGTTCCTGAATAAGTCAAGTTTTACGGGAACGGGTTATTGGCCCATTGCCCAACCCCCAGCCTGGAGGGCCAGTCTGGTTAATGTTCCCGATTTAAGGCGCGGGAAACTCGCCCTCACCCTCCTTCGTTGGCAACATTCATGATCTGAAATGTCATGAAGGCTCCCGGCAGCCACCCGATGTGAAATTGTAAAATCACATCTTCGGGGAGGTCCAAGGTAGGATTCAGTAGCAGAGCTGTAGATGTTGTTTCCAGCAGGCATTTCTCGGGATTTCAATTGTTTTGTCGGTAACTAGCACCCGATGACGCCCCCGTGGCATATGCTACCATTTGACTGCCCAACATCACATTTAAATGCTATAAAATTTTTCTCTTACGATTTAAATACCGCTCCCCAAAATGCTTTCATCGGACCAAATTCATAAATATTTTAAACCTTATAAAAACAAATTGCGCACTGCCTTCATTTCATCAAACAATTCTATATGCAAAAAAAAAATTGATGCTTGTCCTCAAACATAACATATATTATCCATAACATCCTGAAAAATATAAAGGACACCACAGTGAAAAAATTGCTTGCAGTGAAATTTGCTTTTAATTTGAGCAATTCATGCTTAATACGTCACGATTAGATGCAGAGCTGACAGTCCTTTGTTCTGCGTGATATTTTCATTTATTCTCGGTAAGCTGTTAACATTTTCCTGATGCGACCGTGACGAAATCATAAATTGCTTTGCTCGTCGAAAAAAAAGGTCAGAGACAGAGAGAGTTTTTTTATGACAAAAATTCTTATTTTTCACTTGAAATCCTCCCGGCAAGTATAGTACTTAGTATAAATTTCATGATGAGGGCACTTCTGCTGTTTCGCGACAATATCTTCAACTTGCAGGTAAAGTTAAGAGACGCCATGTTTCATCTAAATATACGTAAAATCTACGTACATAGGTATCTACTATGGACGTGGAGGAATGCGTCTTCTTCTTCATATTTTTGGGGGACTATCGGACTTGGTACTTACACTCGTGTGCTCACTTGGTTTTGAATAAGTTTTCCAAGTATAGTATGTAATATTGCGGTAACTAACTAAACTAACGACTCGTGATTGTGCTGGTTGTTAATTCTGCAATGCAAGCATTTAAGTAAACTTAAAGGATTATTTGCCATGCAAATAATCATTCTCATTATTTGAAGTTTGTTCATCTGCTGTGCACATGCCATCAGAGACATAAAATTATGAAAGGAATACACGAGTTCTCCATAATTTACGCTTTTTCAATACTACACCACAATAATAACAATACGCGATGTAATTCACCGAGCAAACACTTCGTTTACACGTGTAACTATTCAACAATACCAAATGGGACTTGTAAATACTTTTCTCCCGCACGGACTTAGGTTACGCCAGCATTATTTCCGATCACCCCTAGTCTGACCGACCAGGACATTGGCGTCAGCTTGTCTTCTTGTCTTGGCATTGAGCACATTTTACGATTTTTTCTTTGGCATTCTGCTGAATATTCTCCACCGAGGTAAGGACAGCAGAATTATGTTCATTGGTCAAATAATTTCAGTTACAAAACATTTCTCGTACCGAATGCTCTGCGTTTAAGCCGTTTTAGCATTGAGGATGGCAATGTGTTTGCAAGTATATTTGAAAAAGTTTCGATGTATCTTCGACGTAAAGCTATGTTTTTCGATTTAAGGTCGTTTTTCAAATGTTGTGACACATAGTGTTGTTTTTATCGATTTTTATCAATGTTTTTCAAACGAAAAATCGAATTTAAGGTTATTTACCATCGAATCCTTTTTTAGCACGATTTTATATTATTATTTTATTTCATATAATCAACACATTTAAGTGCACGTTCTATGTGCTCTGGCTGCTTTATTTTTTTTTTATCTAACGGTTGTATCCATAATATATTGATACTTCTCACGCTCACGGACTATTTCGAGATATGTTTCATTTAGTTTTCTACAAGGCGAATAGGAATGATGTAATGAATGATGTAATCAGAAACAAATCAAAGATATTAATTACAGTGAACGTGCAAATAAAAGATATTCATTACACGTCTAGCACACTTCAGTACTGAAGCTTAAAGTAATGGTAGTTCCATTATCCAGTAGCACCTGCCTTAATGTTTCCGTTCGACCGTTGAAATCGAGCTGCGCAGAGACATCTTGTTCCTTTCATCTTCGCTATTCGCTAAAAGTTTTACGTTTCCTAAGATGAAAATGCGAACTTAACACCTTCCTTCTAGACTCATTGACCGAGTGAGATGCTTTTATGCCTGTATGTATTTTCAGTTCTGACGATTCAATTGGATTTGCGGAGCATCTATTTTCGCACATTGCTGTGTTTATTTTCAAGTTTGTTTCAAACTTTTATGGAGAATGAAATTCATTGCTTGTTTTTGAATAAATGAAACCGTGTGTATAGCAAATGAATAAATCGAAAAGAAAATTTATGTTTCGCCGTTCCGTGTAGTTTCTAATGCTTTTTTAATCACTCAGCCCATTGGGAGTGATTTCATTCATGTGATTTTTTCTAATTATGGTTTTGATTTTAACGCGTTACATGAAGCATTTTGAGCATTATAGTCATGTATAAAGTAAAAGATTATTGCGTTTGCTCTAGGAAGTCAGAAAGTCAGAATAAATTGAAAAGATGGTTTCACGATATTGAAAGAAATAGAAAGGTCATGTTACCTCTTTGGTAGGATGGTATTTCTTACTAGGCTCTGAATCAATAACAGTCCAGTAACTTTGTCGTCTAAAAGGATAGCGACATAGTATCAAATTCGGTAGTCCTGATTTTTTGCTGTTTCGTTGTTTCCTATGTTGCCCCAATTAATAACCCAAGTTTGCGACCTCGAGCGCTGAACGCAACCTTGTCAAAATTGAAAAAAATCGAGATATTTGGCTATATTGGCCAATTAATACCATAAAGGACTTGTTTTATGATAAAATTCATTCAGTAAATTTGCTCCAATTTGAGACCAGAACCGTCTCTGTAGACCCAATAGTCTCCAAGATACAGCCTTTCAAAGTTAAGCAATTTTTTTTTAACATTTTGAAATTTCTAACAAAAAATTATTTTAAATAATAATTTTCGTTACAAAAATAAAAAAAACACAGATAATGTCATAAAAGAATGTGCAGAGAAGATTACATCAATATAAAGGGTTTTGTAAGGGGAAGATAAAGTTCAGGTGCGAGATCTGCTGCCGATTGAATGACGCATTTCTACCGCAACCTCCCACTCCCTCCACTGCACTCCTTTCCCACCACTTCACTTCTCTCCCACTCCCTAGACCTCAAGGACAGGTTTTTCGCATCACATTTCATCTAACTTCTCAGTTCTTACTTAGTTTTCTTCCGGCCGGTGTCTCATTACATGAGTTGTGCGTGTATCCCTTGCAGTTTCAATTCAAAACCTACAAAATGTCTGATCCCAGCCCCAGTGCATGTTTGTGTTTTATATTTAACGAAACTTTAGGTCAAGGTGAAGTGCGGTTAGCAAAGCAAAAGGGTCTACAAACCCTTCTTGCGTCCAATGTTGCTCTTAAAAATCTAATAAATGAATTTTTATCGGAGGATTTTACTGCTATATCTGTGCACAGTGATTGTCGGAAGAAATATAACAATAGTCTGGGGAAATCTAACATGGTGCTTCGGAAAAATTAGGGCAAAGCTGGTGTGAACCTTTGTACTGGCGTTTTGAACAAAATGTCAAAAGTCCCCATCGATCCGAGTGCTGCGTTACTTTTTATACGGGGTCAAAGGTCACCAAAAGTGACCTTTCCTAAATATCTCAGTAACGATTACGTCTTGAGAAAAACAAAGTATGACGAATTTGTAGCTTAAAAAATTTCCAACAAAAAAGATTTGATAACTTTTTCCTGTAACCATAACCGTTTTTGCGATATATTGATCTAAACATTTGTTACTAACAGCATCCTCTTTCTCAAGGCATGTTAGTATTATCTGATTTTGATTAGGATTTGGCATGTTTGTGACTTTGTTTTTCTATGTTTAAGAGGCGCATGAAAAAAACATGTAAATAAACTTATCTACCATACTCCAGGGTAGATGGAAAAGTGTGCTCCGAAAAGTTACCCCCTCCCTCTTTGCCATAAAATGGTATCCCTCAGCTTCCTTCCCAAAATTTCAGGAATGAGCTCGTTGCCTACTCTTTGCCCACTGCTAATTAAGATAAGATCACCTTTTACTCCTGTTAATTGCCTATTCTCGACATCGCAGGACCAGACCTACACCGACACCCTACCCATCCCCCCAAACGATCCACCCCGAAATAACCGGTTTTTTAGTTTTTCTTCCATACCGTCTTATCCCATGAACGATCATGCGAAGGTCACGTAATTTCAGGTGCACATTGTTTTCGAGACGTGTCATATCCCTTTGGCGATATGCAGTCATCACAGGATTGGTAATAAAACTGATTATTCGGGGATAGACTGCAGCGCGTTGAGCTCCTATAATGTCAAGAATGAGCGTTTACAGAATTATGCCATGATATTACCTTGCTTTTTCATACTCCTAGGGCCATGATATGTTACAAAACCTATTTTCACCTGCAATGCTGTTGTTTTGTCCTGCTCCTTCTCGGAATATCCCATAAATGATGCAGCAACACAGCCTAGTTCCGTGAAGAGAGTAGCGAGCAGATGTCCCTATAAACTTTTCGGAGCACACTTATCCAACTACCCTGGAGTGTGGTAGATAAGTTTGTTAACATGTTTTTTTATGCGCCTCTTAAACATAGAAAAACCAACTCACAAACATTCCAAGTCGTAATCAAAATTGGATAATATCAACATGTCGTTGAGAAAGAGGATGCTGTTTGTAACAAATGTTTAGATCAATACATCTCGAAAACGGTTATGGTTACAAGAAAAAGTTTTACATCTTTTTGTTGAAAATTTTTTAAGCTACAAATTTGTCATAGGTTGTTTTTCTGAAGACGTGACCGTTACTGGGATATTATAATAAAAAGTAACGCAACACTCGGATCGATGGGGACTTTTGACATTTTGTTCAACACGCCACTACCAAGGTTCACACCAATATTCAGCTTTCCCCTAATTTTTCCGAAGTTTCGCCTTTTTATATCGGATTTCACTGGACTAATAAAATAAAAGCAAGACCAAAGCACATAGCATTTAAAATATTGATAATCTATTAAAAACATCACCATACACTATACATATACATTATGTACATAGCTCTCCGTAAGTATTTAATCTGCAGCACATGCAAAACAATATACATTATGTACGTGCATTTAATGAAATCGCTAATGAATCCGCAAACTCGTCGCAGCTCATTAGACCGACAATTTAAGTATGAAATCGAAAAATCAATAAATTGATCACCAATCAAATTAACAAGTACCATAATCATCGGTAAATACAACAAAAAAAAACTATCCTCTCCATCAAAATTTGACTTTCGTTAATTATATCGTTTGGGAGCTCGCTACAAGCCACTATGTATCGGGCTCATTGTGCTGATTGACAGAAAACATGCCCTTCAAAACTTTATGCTTTTATGGTATTTCTATTTACCCGAAAAGATAGAAAAATGGTTACACGCAATGCTACAATTTGTTAAGACGACACAAACGTAAAAGAGTCGAAGGAAGCAAACTCAAGTGGATAACAAAAATTATATCTGTTTATCGATCGATCGATCCGCTGATGCCTTGGTTGCCTACGTTAATGGGAACCGTTTGACGAACGACATAAAACCTGGTTACGGTTGTCTAGCAATTATTTTAGAAGGTTTTAAGATCCATTCAGCTGGCCATCGTTAATTGCTCATTTTCCTATTAATGCACATCGCGGCTTTGTCCAACGCACATAAACACATGCCAATGTAGTATCGAAGGATAGTTGAAGTCGCGTGGCCATCGAATCGGTTCACCTCAGAAAAACAGGATAAAATACATTCAGTTCTGACTAGCGTGAGCGACTGTGACTTAAACGCAAGGACATGTTACAATTGGAGACGATATTTATAGTTTCTAAATGTGATGTACAGGTATCTATTAAGTGCCGGGTAGTGACACTGATTGATTGGTTTCACTTTGAACTTTGATACGTGTACATGATATAGTATTTATGAATAATTCGAATAAGGCATTATGTTTGTTGAAAATCAATGGAAAAGGTCAACATGTCACGATTGAAAATTCAAAGAAACGTCCATTATTTCAATCGATTTTGTAAATATGAGTGGGTGAAGTAGCTGCTTGCATATTTCCACTATACTGCCCACTTTCAATATCTTTGAAAATAATGCACTAGAATGGAAAGAAAACCAAACCAATGGAAAAACCGATATCGTTTTCTTCTGCGTTTATAATACGATTTTAATTGCACCATTATTTCACTCTTGATGGATTTCTCAGGGGTCGTTAAATGCGGTCTTTACATTCCCACCGATGGTGTTTAATCGTTTGGAATTGGGAATTAGTTTGCATCGTTCTGGGAAAGCGATATTCGCAATCTCGCCAAAGCTTCCCACTAGTTTTACTACAGATGAAAATTAATTTTCTTATTGAAACTTTTTGAGGGAACACGATTCTTATACATGTGTGATTTAGTTAATAAAACATTACCTCTAATTTTACTTGTAGGCATCAATAAAGCTATTATTCGGTCTTTTGAACCGACGAAACTTAATTCAAAAGCAATCTATTTGTCGGAAGAAAATCCCCATAGTTTAAGTTTCTACACCCAGGCTATTCCGGAATTATAATTTCGTAAAATTATTCGAAATGTGCCGCGAATCTAGAAATAGATCTTAGTGTTTATAGAATGCAAATAATCAACAGACAAACATCAACCTGATCTTTTCACAACTAATCAGTTTTAAACCAAACATCAGATTTAGCGAAGCTTTCTCATCTCGTTCATTAGCTACACCTGATTCTGATCAAATTAATGCTATACTGTGAAATACGGTATGATGCACGAGTTGAATTTTTCTGCGAAATCATTGTGAACTTAGTAAGGCTAGCTACGCGTGTACGTTACGCATTCTAAGCATTTTCAGTCATTTAGAATTTTTCGCGTAAAATGAAAGTTTATTTCGTTTTCTTTTGTTTAGTTTCGGTTTCCATCTTGGTAGTTTTTTCCTTGAAGTTTTCCTATTTTCATTCTTACGATTTGTGAAAGAAATGATTTTACTTGCGGATTTTTACTATGTAGTAATATAACACAAAATGGATGTTTTAAAAATAATCACAATTTACCTATAATTTGCGATTGTATTTAATTAGTAGAGATTCATTGAACGGGAGAAACTAAAATAGTTTGTACTTATGTACTCTTGCGAATTTTAAGATAAGATTTGAACTTTTCATTACTCCAAATAAATGATTTTGGAGCAAGTGTCGTAAACTTTTCTGCATAGCATATTCACGCATAAAAAAGTACCAGAATATGAAACTGCAAAAAATGTCAAAAATCAAAGGAATATAACAAAAATAAAGAAGAAAAAATATAGTCAAATATATATACCTATCGCTTACGCTTGAAATGAAATACCGTGAATCACCTTGAACTTAGATACATATATGCCTTCGACCATGAAAAGTTAAAACAGTATGCATTGATACACTCTTGCGTATTTTAAGATACAATTTGCAATTTGGAATTTTCCAAAGTAATGATTTTTATTTTTCTTGAATCAAGTGTCGTAAACTTTTCTGCAATGACATATTGATGTTTAAAAAAAAATGTGCCAGACTATGAGACTGCGAAAAGTGCCTAAAATAAAACTAAATAAAAATATCATTATGACTGTCATTCTATGGAGCAATAGTAAACCTACATACCAGTACTTTAAATAAACGAGCTCACTTGTCTCGCTGAGAGCATTTTCATGCTCAACAGCCCATAGACTGAATTCATACCGAGTCATGATGCTGAAATTCATGTCATTTACAACTTTTATTAGTTCACATTCGTATATCATGGCATTATACTTGCATTTTGTTTGCGAAATGGTTTGAAGTTTGTGAATATTTTCGGTGTAGTTATGGGAACTGTATGCTGAGGAGCAAGCTTCAAGACGCTTTGACGCGAATAGTGGAAAACTTAAATTGTATGACAATGACAATCTGTTAACAGGATTGATCTTTTCATAAATGATATAGGGTGATTGTTCCAAAGGTCGGCCATTTTGCTCCTAAAGTTTGGTCTGTTGCAACTCTTTCTTGCCTTACAACACGGATCAAACTCGTTAAACAAGTATCTGAAGTAAGAACAGTGGCTATTGTTCCACGTATTACACTTTAGATTCTGTTTTGGCGAGTCTAACTCTTCTAGTGAAACAAAGCAGTTTTGGGTGGTAAAATTTTGGAGCAGGCTGACATTAGGACCATTCAGCGTAGTGTTTTTATTGAATTGGTTACTTTTATTGTCGAGAAAATTCTGTTACACAAAACTTGTATACCTACATCGCACACACTACACCAAATTTGCATTGCAGTTGGAAAAACAATTTTCATTTTAGCCATAAAATAACCATAAGAATGTTGAAAAATGTAGGTTGTGGCTGCATCATCACGATGCCCCAGGTCGAAGGCTGGGTAAGCCACTAGTACCAGCCTTTCAATTTCCTGTGCTAGTTGTTGCAGGGTTTCGCCTGGTTTACGCACTCTATTCCGCAGTTGCAACCTGTAGATTTGTTTTATCATCAACATCATAACGCATATCGAGTGCGTTTATTTAGAGTGTTAGTGAGCAAACCAACTGGAACAATCTGGAGTACTTCAGCTGCTGGACTCCTTAATGCTAAAATAAAAGCGGTCGCCCGTTCTTGCTGATTCCGATTGAAGCTTTGTTCTGCGGCTTTGAACTGAACTAAGCTTTTTGGTAATTGACAGCTAGTTTGTGGCAGTTTATGTCAATATGACATTTCGTCTTGAAAATCCTTGATAATTGGATAGAGTTGAGGTATTTTGTATTGTGGATTGATTAATGTAAAAATGCTAATCAAGTAATTCAACTGAATATATTTCTATGAAATCTTGAAAATATCGCTTATGAGCAATGTATTTCCGTTATTTAGGATACATCTAATACATTTTTGTTTCAATATATGCTTATGCCCACTCTCTGCTAGCAACCAAAACAGCTGAACATAAAACTTGAAATCATCAACGAAATATTTAATTTTCTAAAGTGATTTATAATTTATATCATAACAATGGATTCAATATTCAACATTGTGGAAATTATGCCAAATTAACTACACACATGAAATGCATCATGATTCAGAATCTCAAATTATATTCGAACAGCGCGATCGCATTCCTGATCGCAGGTGGGTCTAGGCTACAAAGAACTCAAATGGTCGAGCACTTCCTCAAAGTATTTTTAGACAGAAAGCATCGAATCACTGCCCGAAAAGCATTTGTTTGTTTGTTAATTTATTTGAAATGGGCTTGTAACGACTTCCATTACACTTTACTTGGACGCGATTCTAGCCGCTGGTGCTGCTAGAAATAAATCGAATTTGGTAGCAACTCGCAGACAGTCGAAAGAGATGAGACCAATTTAGACATTAGATTGCGGATGATAATCATTTTTCGAAGATTTATTTGGTTCCGAGCTTAAATGTGAGAAACGATTGCCATATTTTTCTTGAATCCTAACAAATATAAGTATAATTTGGCATTGTTTAAAGTTTGTTTGAGAAAACTGCAAGGTTGTTTGCAGATTTTTCATAGTTCTTAGTTTTGTGTCACTTCTGAAAATACATTAGGTTTATTATTATTCTTTAAAGAAATCAATTAAAATCATTCGGTCCTTAGCAATTGTTGAGTCATATTATTCATGCATTTTAGGTAAATATACTAAATAGAACTTAGTTTTTATAAAAGAATTCTCACGAATCTATTAATGCATAATTTGCATATCATTCAAATTTATAACACCTAACAATGCTACACATTAAATCAACATCTCGATTTGTTAAAGGCTAGCAAATTACGATCAGCATTCGTAGGAAATCATATTGTTATCATAACTGCCGAAAAGAGAACTTATAGATCTTAGACACACTTGTTTACGCTCAAGTGAAAACTAAACGGTCAAGTCACTGTCCTCAGCAATTACACAAGTAACATTCAGTTCAATGTCGGATAAATAAATTTATTACATTAGTGAAACCATGAAATACAATACAACCAGCAAAGTTTTTGTTGACGTCTAGCGTCACGATTGCATTAGTGTAATAGGATTTTCAGCAGATAGTCTGCTAGACAAACATGACAAGTGCTATTGACTTTTTCTTTATTTATTTTCTTTATTTTCTTTATTTGAACATTATGAAATTGGCTGAAATTAAATTAATCAAAATTAGAGATTTTTTCCCTCTTTTATGAAGATTTTTTATCACAGTGATAAGACATATAAAAAATAGTTGAAAATAGTTGAGTATTTAAGAATTTTGAGAGGAACAAATAACTTGATAGATTAAATTGCGCACAAAATATTACACCTGTATTTAACTAGAGATAATAAAATGTTTGTACCAATCAAGTTTTATTTACTAATTAATACACTATTAAACAGATAAGTTCCTGCACACTATCGCTGATATGTTTTCCATACTCGGAAAATAGTATTAAAAATATGTAGTGCGTCAGAAGCAGCAGAAAGATTAATATGGCAATAAATATTCGTACTTGTTAGAGATTTACGCAATTAAAAAAAGTTGTTTGATATGAAAATGAAACACATGTCGGCAGAAGTAAAATTGTTAAATTTATTTCAAATGAAGGCTGATTTTTAGTTTTGCGTAATTAGTCTGAAATAAAAACTAGGGGTTTATCATTTATAGAGATAAAATTTGGAAAATTAAATTGTGTACTTTCGAATTAATTTCGTACGCTCATATGAATTATGCCTTTCTCCCACAAGCTTTGTATAAAAGAGATATCATGAAATGATTTTTGGGAACAAAGTTTGATTTCAAACTGAGTAAATGTTTTTTTTTGAAAAGTTGTGCATTAATGATCCCAAGGAACCATTTTCCAACATAAAATAGACGAAAATATCTGCATAAGTCAAACACTGCATATGAATTCATTGCAGTGTTTGGCATTGTTTTTTTTTTCAAAGAAATCCTTTCTAAATATTGTAGATTTAATTCAATTTCTATCAGTTTTTCAATTTTAAATATTAAGAATTATTTTCTTAACATGGGACTCTTACATTAAACTCTTTACAGCTATGAACAAACAGTAATTTATGTTGGAAAATAGCTTTATTGTTTTTCAAAATATTCTCCATGAAGATCTATACACTTTTGTATGCGCTTGTTCGCTTCTTCGGGGGTCGAAAAACGTTGAACACGCAGTTTATTTTTGCAGTTCGGGAACAAGAAAAAATCATTGGGCACTAAATCAAGACTGTACGGTGGATGGCCTATCATTTCGATGCTTTCGGCACTCAAAAACTATCTTCTGTGAGTCGATGTATGAGAGCTCGCATTGTCGTGATGAAGAATAATTCGTCTCATTTCACTGAAAACTTCTGGTAAATAAATGGTTCTTCTGGCAAAGTAGTACGGTGGTGACATGACCGGTTATTTTGATGAAACAGGCGACCATTTTCTTTGAAACGCTTCCTCCGCGAACAACCCTTCTTCCTTTTGCTTGAGTCCTTCTCTATCTCCGTATGTGCGCCCGGATCTTCATCAGCCTCCTCTTTTTATAGAATTAACTCTAAACCCTTCGTCTAAAGACAAATCTGCCTCTAGACTTCGTTTCGATTTAAAAAAAAGCAAACTATTTTGCTTTGTCCAATGAAATAAATGGTACTAACTGGTATAATTTCTTCAGACGGCTAAGTGTGGATGATGCTCTCTACAAATTTTATTTCTTCTTGTCCATCTTAATTTCCTGCTACACTCCTTTTTTTCGCTGTAAAAGATGTTCCGACCCTCCGTGGTTCACCGTCGGTGTCGCGATTGCTCTTAGAGCCAGAGTTGCAGCGCGTAGCAAATACAAAAGGTGTGACTCACTTGATGACCTTTTGAAGTTTAAAAGGTTACGAGCTGCTGCTAAAAGAGCAGCCAATGACGCAATGCGTGCTTATCTTGAGCATGTCGAAACTTTTATTACTTCTAACAATCCTTAGCCTTTTTGGTCCTATATTAAATCCCTTAAAACTTCCTCTGGCATTCCTTCTGTTATGTATCTTCATGATAAATCTGCGTCCTCACCTCAAGATTCTTGTGAGCTCTTTGGTCAATTTTTCTCTTCTTTCACCTCCTATCATAGTAGCTCTTCGCTTTCAACCTTTTTATCCAGTACCTGATTGTACCCTTTCTGCTTATTTTACTAATCCCTTAGAAGTGGAATCGTTAATGTTGTATTTCAACGCAAGCACTAGCTTCGGTGCTGACGGCATTCCAAATTTTTTCACCAAATCACTTTCATCTTCGTTGTGTGTTCCTCTCTCAATAATTTTTAACCTCAGCATTTCAACCGGGACCTTTCCTTCCCTTTGAAAATCCACCAAAATATTTCCCATTCATAAATCTGGTGCTATTTTTTCCATCTCTAATTACCGTCCCATATCCCTTTAACAATTTTTAGGAAGCTTCTCGAAAGAGTCGTTTACAATAGAGTGTAAACTTTCGTCCAGCCCTTGCTGGCCAGTGAATAGTATGGATTCATCAAAGGTAAGTAAACGGTTACAAACTTATTGTCTTTGACAAACACCGTTGCTCCTCTATACCGACTTTGCCAAGGCTTTCGATTCTGTGAACCATGATATTTTTCTATCAAAGCTAACTGGGTTTGGTCTCTCCGATGCCCTTTTTTGTTGGTTCTCTTCCTACGTTTGTGATCGCTCTTGTATTGTTACTGTTAATTCTTGCTCTTCAACACCTTTTTTTCTTACCTCAGGAGTTCCGCAAGGATCCATTCTTGGCCCTTTATTGTTCCTTTTGTTTATTAACGATCTTCCTTCTCTCTTTAACTCAGCCTACCTTTTGTACGTTGATAATCTTAAAATTTTCAGAGTGATTAAATCCGCTAGTGACTGTACCATATTGCAGAACGATTTGGATACTTTGGCTAACTGGTGCACTGCTAATTCCCTCACTTTGAATGTTGTGAAGTGTCATCAAATGTCTTTCACCCACAAAATATCTCCTTTGCTCTTCTCTTACTGTGCCCTTGGCTCTCCTCTCAATGCTGTTTCTAGGATCAAGGACCTTTGCGTGATTTTTGGTTCCAAATTGAAGTTCGACTTGCATATTCTTCACGTTACTGCCAAGGTTTCTCGTTTCTCGTTCTCGTTCTGCAAATTGCCACTGGACCGGCTTTACATGCTAGTATCGTCTGCAATCATATCAAGTTAGCAATTTTTAGCTTAAAGTTTAATCGACAAGAAAAATTAAACCGGTGTGGGCTTAAGCAAGAGCCTTGTGGGATACCGGGTGAATTCGGGCGTTCGGACATTTTATAAATCAGAGCTTTGAAGCTAGAGTGAGGCGATAATTTTGTTACCGATTATGGGGAATCCAAACTGGCTTAGTTTTTAAACTAAGCTAATATGGCCGACAGCCTCAAATGCTTTTGCTTTGTTTATGATTATTGTAAGTTTTTATTCATGCGAGTAGGGAGACTATGGTTTTTCAAATTCAAAGACACCAAAATACAAGTATTGTTGGGTAAAGATGATGCCAAATTACAACAAGAAATTGCCGAAATATTAAATGTTAGTCGCCGAACCATTTGTGATGAAGAAAATGGGTACCACAGGTGCTGGAAAAAAGGCAACTCGAAAAGCGAAAAACTGTCTGGAAAGTGCTGTTTTCTCGGTAAGAAAGGCAGAGTTTTTTTTATATCGTGTCGTAGCGGGGAATTAAAAATGGATATATGTCCAGAACGCCAGCAACATAGATCAGGGGTTTATGCAGAACAAGCATTAGCTTCGATTGCAAAACCGAATCGGTTTGGAAAGAAGACAATGATGCTATATGGTGGGATTAGAAGGGTGTCGTAAACAACGAACTTCTAAAACCAGGTGAATCAATTTTATCTATGCTTTGACTGAAAAGCGCCCAGAATGCAAAAAGCACAGGAAACTAGTTTTGCAGAATGAAAACGTACTCACCGCATACAAAGAAAGAGGTTAAGGATACCATTTCCGTACACCAACTTATGCTCCTCCAGCCGTACTCAACAGGCTTGATGCCGTCCGACTATTATTTATTTTCATCAATTGCTCCTTTCAGTGCTAAAAATTTTTTGGATATGCCGAAAAATAGCTCAACGATTGGATCATCTCAAAAAATGAACGATTATTCTGGAATGGGATCCACAACCCCTTCGATAGGTGGCAGAAATGTGTAGCAAGTTATAGCAAATATTTAGAAAAAATATTGTTTAGACTACTCGTGCTTACGCTATACAATTAAACGTGTTTTAATTTAAAACGTGTTTAAATTAATATACACGTTCAAATTAAGAATTATTAGCCGCCAAGTATACAAACTCTGATGAAGAAACCCACATTGGGCGCTTAAATTCCTATTTAATTTTTATCTTACTGAGAACATTTAATCATGCCAATTCCAGTTTTTAACAATCTATCGAAAATCCGAATCCACATTTTTCAGCATTTGTCACGTATAACATCTGCTACCATTATCGAGAGCCCACATTTCATTTAAAAAAAAAAACAAAAGAATGGTTTTGAACTTCTTCAACTTACATATATAGAACAAATTCTATCAGTATGTCATGTCTGAATAGAATATCAAGCACTCCCTCGACTGCACAGTAACAACACGAAAACAACACATTTCCGAGAAATCATAAAATTGAATTCACTTGAAGTTATTCCGTTTGATTTCGAAGGTTATCGACAAAATATCATCTCTTTTCGTGGCTCCAATTTTCAAATATGACAATCAAATTTAGCTCGAGGGCATTCACTAAATGTAATGCTACAATGTCGCCAGACCATGCCGTGTCTCTTCGTATGTACATATATGTCATGCTGGTTCTAGCCAAGAACGGAAGAATTCCAAAGGGATGTTTTACATTGTTTTTGAAATGTTAACAGATTTGGTATGTGTTTCGAGCTTTGATCAATTGCTTTTGTTACGCTGGAGATAATTTAAAGGAATTAAAATTTATTGTGAATCATTAATGATAAGTTTGAAAAGTATTATTTCAATTGGAAGATGATTAAATTAGTGGAAACGATTTTATTGGGGTAGCTGGATAAACTCTAATTACCGGATAAACTCTAATCTTTCAAAATTTGTTAATGGGTTACGTCCGTATAAAATAAAATCAAACATATTTGAAGCTGGGTAATGTAAATTGTTTATATATTTCACGAAAATGCTTTTCAACACTATTTAATCCTGTATGTCTTATTCGCACTTAGCAAATGAACTAGTACTTGAAATGATTAGCCACAGCATATAATTTCAAAACTTTCCTACCAACCCGGAAACTTCGGATAATGTTCATATAAATGCACGTAAACGACCACATCCTGCTTGCTGCAGCGGCATGTATATGAAACAAGGTGTTTCCCTTCTGTCTCTGTTAGCGCTTGGAAGTCAATCATTTGTATTGGCTTTGTGCCAGACATTCTCCGAGATGCATTCATGTGTCGTTTTATGACACATAAATGCCGTTGAATATGCAAATATTATATCGTGACGGAAATAAAACAAACGAAGTACCGTTAGAAATTCCAATTATCTTTTGCAGATACGACATAAATTTTATAGATACAAAATGAATTTAATGTTTAAGATACTTCACTTTTGGACACGGTCCTAGATTTTTATTTATTTGTTTGATGGACGATCAATACGGCTGCGAAACCTGCTATCTCAACGTCAAAATTTTTCCGCTGTATGTAGCTAGTATGTAACTGTGTATAGGTCCGAGCTATCTGGTTTACATGAAAAAAAAACTTTCGCAAAGAGTAAATTCTCTTGGGTAACAATTTAAACCTTGGCAATCGCAAGCCAAACAAACATGCTTCCGAGCAGTATGCAGTATAGTTTGTTTGAAGATGTTTGCGAATTTAGAGCGAAAACAATGCGTATATACGGTTAGTGTATACATTCGCCATCAAAACTGATCTCATAACGTCTAGCAGAACGCTATACGCCTAGCCGCATTGCTCACATATGTTTTTGAAATAACTACGTGTTCCAGCCTTTGAAGCTATCCAGGGTATTTTCGGTTTTCAGAAACCTTTAATAAACTTTTATTTCCATCATATGCTGTAATACATGTGGTGTACGCATAAAACTCACCCGAATATGGCTAATCGTAGTATTTTTCTATTCATGGGAGCTACTAGAATACATAACTTCTGGTCTTCAACTCTGTTTATCTATACTTCTACCATTTACCTTGTACCGTTTTATTTTAGAAATGAAAACCTGAATGTTTTCATGAGAATTCCATCCTGAAGCATTGAAATTCAGTTTAATGTCAAGAGGTACTTCAGAGGCAGGAAAAAAATGTTGAATTTTTCCCGACAAGGACTTGCTTTGATAAATCTGTAGCGTACTACGCTTAGTTAAAAACAGCTCAGCTACAAAATAAAAAGTTACACTTCTAGTGTAGCTTACAACATGTTCTTGTTGTTAGCTTTGTAGAGTTTGATATCACTTGAAAGCATCAATGAACGAACGAACCGGCACTTACGCTTGTTAAGCGATTCGGACAATGGGCGAATTGTTTGTGTCAATCATTGTGGTTTTTACGGTTTCATTAATATTTTGAGCAAGTTTAACAGGATATCAAAAAAAGTTGGTATGAAACTAGATGGTATTGAACGTTATTTGCCTATAGTTTCAGTGCTTTTGAAAATTAGTTTCAGATTTGAGATGAAAAACATCAGTTTTATACCGTATTGTTAGCTCATACTTTTAAGAAGTTTACGGAAAAATATTGGACAAATTAGACTATTCTACCTGGTTTCGTTTATTTGGCGGAAGTTGATGGTAGAGCCGTTGTTTTATGTTGAGCTGTGTGTATATTTCTAGGACAAATTCGACAGGAAATTGGCGTTTGAAAATTGCTTACTTCCTCAATGAGTCAAGAAAATCATTGTTCTCCAATAGCCCTTCTATCGAAATTTTCTTGCCTTTCTTTCAGTCATTAAGCACGTCAAGTATTTTATCGAAATTTTGTGCGCGATGCATATGCTGCTCATGAATAACGCCGCCTAAGAAAAATTGCATATGCTGCTCATGAATAACGCCGCCTATGAAAAATTGTTAGGAAATAATTTTGCAATGCCAAGGCCTCTATGACGATGGTTCAAAAATTTTGAAAAATTTTCTCGGTTCAAGCTTTCATGCGTAAACAAATTGCTAAGTCAACAAACGATACACTTTTACTTCTAAATCCAATGTCGTAAAAAAGCTCTTGGTTGTAAAAAGAAAATTCTATAAATAGCATATCAAAGCTCTGAATGTGGTGGGCAATTATTTAAACATGGCAATATACTGGTTATAATAAAATAAACTAACGTTGATTGAAACTTATTTTAGTGATATAGTCAATCTTCTTGAAAAATTGAAAACCACGTCCTTTTCTTCGTACAGCAAAGTAACCCACCACAACCCATTTTGTCATGGGGCTTAAAGTTGATGGAGCTCCATTTTCACGATCATAATTTTTACCTCAATATCTCTGATTTGATTCAGATGACAATTCGGAGTTCGAATTTTGATGCGTGGTCTTTTGTCTGTGCCTGGATTCGAATCTTGGATCTCACACGATTGAAGCCAATGCTCTATTACCAAGGCTTTACGAGACCCCTTCGTACAGCCCGATTTCATTTTTAGACAAATCCGGCATTGTCGACTGCACTTCAAGGCTTATAAGTTATTTTTGAACATCTCGTTATCGACGACTTTAAACGTAAATAAAAACTCTTGATTACCAGAACAGCTAGAAAACTGATTTTTGAAGAAATTTGAGTATTCAAAAAATGTGGAAAGGCGTCATACAATTTTTTGCTATGTAACATAGCGCATTATTTATGGCCCCATACGCTATGTACATAGTACTCTGAGCTATGCAATATGGCTCTCAGTGCCATAATGTCAGAATCTACATAGCGCGTGGTCCTATGTAACATGGCGCAGCAATTATGGTCCCACACGCTATGTACATAGTACCCTGAGCTTTGCAATATGGCTCCCCGCGCCATAATTACATGGCGCAGAAATTATGGCCCCACACGCTTTATTACATAGTACCATGAGCCATATAATATGGCTTCAGTTATGTCTTCAATTATAACTCCCATACTGTGTGAAAGGACGTATAAATGTCAGCAATTGACATTTGAATAGCATCAATAGAACAAACTCACGCTAAAATCAATCTGTCCTGTGAATTTTGTTTTCATCTGAGGATTTCATCGAAAGTTTCAGCGATAGAACGATGCTTGAGCCAGCGATCCAAAAAATGTTCAACATTTGGAAAATATAAACATTGGTTCGTTAATTTTATTTAAAATGCTTTGCTTATGAATGCAAAACGGAAGCATTCGTTGGTGCAATATTTGCGAAAATGTCTTGTACTGGCAGCCCTTTGTTGGCAGCATAGTAAAATATACCAAATCTGCTTCACATTAAGGTGAATGTGAATTTCGTTTCGATTGAATTACTGCGCTGGAAGTTATAAGGTTGAAAAAGTTTGAGAGTTACCACCCGCAAATTTTTTCAAATTTTCAGAACCTCAATATGTGTTGTTAACTGTTATTGTAGGATCATTCCCATTTGCAAATTTAATGACAACATCGGTTGGCAACGAAATGCCAAAACATTACGAAAATTACCACAACTGGCAGCCCTTTTATGATTTTCCTACGAAATTCCTAAAACATTTGGTTTACAATAAGGTCCACTTACAACATGAATTTCGTTTTGATTTCATGACTCGATCGGAAGTTATAGGGAAAATGCTTCATTTTGCTGAGCCAATTGACAAGATTGAGGTGAAAAACACTTTCATAGCTGGCACCTCTAACCTAATTTCTACCAAATGTGGCTTAGAGTAAGTTTCAAGTACTGTGTGAATTTCGTTGACATTTGTTGTCTGAATAGTTAAACGCCAAAATGCAGTTTATTTCGCAATGATTTTTGAAGATGGCACCATTACCACAGCGCTGTTTACATATCAAAATCACTTCTATCAGACCTAGTCCTAGCTCATACCAACATGGCCTGTAAATTTCTTATTGATCGGATTATCCGGTCGTTAGTTCTCGTGAGCAGAAGTTTAGAGTGCTGAAAATAGAGGTAATTTGCCGTTTTTGTGCAACTCGGAAATTTGAAAATTTCAAATTTACATGGTGAACCAAGGTTAAAATTTACCAATAAATTGAATTTTATGTCAAATAGCGAACATTTTTCAGGAGGGCCGATGATTTGAAGGATTTTGTTAGGAGCCTGCTGTAGCTACAAGGTTGGTCGCATAGTCTTGGAAATTCACTGTTTCTGTAAAAAGTTATGACAAATCAAAATTTGAAAAAAAACCTTGCCTACTTTTAGGCACTCAGCGCCCACATAGGGCTCTTAATCTTCAATTTTTTATCACGTACAAGCATAAAACATAATAAATTTTTATTTTCAGTACTTTGTATAGTTTGCAAGGATACGAAAAACTCTGTCCTAATAACATCAAGGGCATGTAAGTCTACTTCGAACTCCAAGTAGAGGGATGACACCTGCTTTCAGAGGCAAACTAAAAGTGATACTTTAACTATACTTCTCAGGGTCCATAGTCAGTAAGTATATTGAGGTTGAAGAAGAAAACGAACCCCATGAGCGGATACATCACTCACTACCGATTAAACAACCCATCTTATATGAAAATGTTTTTAAATCACAGAGAACAGATGATATTTGCCCGGTTTTGCTATAAAGAGCTACATGAAAACAGAAAACAGACAGTCTTAAAGCGAAATTGGAATTAAGCGAAATACCAGAATCATGAAAACGGATGGCAAGGACATGCCAAAGGTAAAAACCAACACTCCAATACTATGCAGGCCAATTAGCCTCGCATCCTTCATGTTGAAGACTATGGAGAAGCTGATCGACCTATCCACACGAAGAAATCACTTATTGAAAATGCTACTACACAAATTTCAATTTGCCTACTAAAAGACCAAGTCGACATTATAAAGCACAAACAAGCATGTACAAATGATCAAAAAAAACTTTAGAAAATAAAGATTTTGCACTAAGAGGAGGGTCTTAAAGGAGAAGAAACTTAAATGAAACAGAGAACAGGTGGATGAAAACCCCTCAAAAAACCAATGTTAATAGGCTTAATAAGCTTCAAAAGATGCTTCGCGTGCTGATTACAGCAACAGGTATGGAGACATTTTTGAACATTAAACGGTCACACATTGTTTTGTTCATAAAAAAAACTGTTCACAACCCTCCGATAGTCCTGCAGGTATTTCAAAGGTCGTGTTAGTATGTTGGGGGCCATCAGGCTCATAGTAGAAATGCAAAAAAATATCAACTGAAGCAAACTTCGAGACAAGGCTAAGGATCACAATGTCAACAAGGAATAAATGGGAGAAAGGCGCAGTAGAATTATCTGCTATATTAAAGGCTAGCATATAATAACGGTAAAAAACACTAAAAAGATCAGAATTAAAATTTTGTGTGACAGCTCATCAGATTTCAAGACTATCAATGGTAATTAAATTAACTCAGCTATACTCTGAGGCGAGAGGAAGAAAAACCACCAAGGAAACAGAGAGGTTGATATCAAAGAAGGGACGAAGTTGCCCTTCATTTGTTTCACCTTATGCTGGGCTTTACGAATGCTCATACAAAAAGATTGAATTGATTTGGAATGTGTGAAACACAGATACAAATCATTTTGATACAAAAAGAGCAAAAAAACAGTGACTCTCCGTGTTGTAGTTAGTGTGAACAAGTGGCAGGGAATTCAATACTAGCGAGATTAAAATTGAAGCCTGTTGATTCTGTTCTTTTTTCCATCTGTGACATAGAAAAAGTCCCGTCTGGGATAAATTTTTGATTTTTTCTTTTTGAGCAACAAAAGAGCTTTCAAAATATTGAATCTACATCCATCTACTCAAAAAACTTTGATGGAAATGCTTATATATGGTGCAAGAATTAAATTCCTAAATCAATGTTTTTACTCCAAAAGCACTTAGTTTAATCGGGAATCAGACACTTCGAATCTGTTTTATAGCGGATTTAGGCACGAAATTGTTTTGAATTATCAACTACTTAATAAATTCAGAAATTTATTATTTTCACCAGAAAATAGCAATTTGCATTGAAAAACAATAATGCTAATTCGTAAATAGTTCCAGATGAGCCACTGTCAAACTGTCCGAAACATTCAAAACTGAAACTGATATTTATTGGCTATTTCAGCAAATCTTAGCAGCACAAGCATTTTTTATATTACCCACGTTGGGCGTGTAAATAGATTTGATCTTTTTTTGGTTCAGATGAATTTATTGCAGTGTCCATGATTGAAATTAAGTTTTACTTTGAAATAAGAATACATAAGAATCCAACGGCACAAAATGTATTGAAAATAATGCCTTTAGTTTAAAGGGTAGAGAAGCCGATATTGATCAAAAATGACTCAAAATCAGTTGACTTTGACATGAAATATCGAAATCCTCTAAGAAACAAGTAATTGAAGATGATCTCTTATTATCGAATACAACTAGTCCATCCACGTTAGCTGGCGTTTTATTTGAAAAAAAAATCCTCACGTTTAGTTTTGTCTAAAACTTTGAAAGAATTTTAAAAATATCCTTCAAAGTTAATGTAACAAATTTATAAATTCTTCACAAAACATTGAAACTGAAAAATAAACGAGCAATGTGACATCTCGGTTTTGTGAAAAAAATCGCTGATCAATTAGCAGACTGTTTGCAAATGATGAAAAATGTCGAGGAATAGATTGTAGCAAAAAAGATCTACACTTGCAAGGTGGAAAACTTCAAATCACTTTGACACGAAAGCAAAAAGATTGTAAAGTATGCTCAGCTAGAAAAGTTGAAGGTGAAAGAAACCCGATTCTTCTACGATGTTCGTGCTCATGAGCCTGGCAAACATGCATGCGATGATTTCAAGCAATTTCACTCTCTGAAATAATACAAAAATTAAAACAAATTGTTGTTTCCCAAAATATTTCCTTTTGTCCTTTAATAAATTTGAAAACAAATATTCAATTACTTGAAAAAGATTTTGACGATCAAGGTCATATCATTAAATCATCAAATTTCCCGTTTATCGATTTTCATGATTTTTTCTTGTTTTGATGAAAACAGCTCCAAATATTAAACTGAAATTCGGAGCAATATAATGTGCACATCTCATGGACACATAATAATGAAGGCAGCACACAACGACTTTTCACTCCCACCCAAATCTGTATGACTGTCCTGAAATACGAGGTGTTAGTCCAAAAATATAGGTTTCACACTCTAATACGCCTTGAAGATCTTTAAAATAATTCAAAGGTACATAAAAACTACTTTACCAAAATACTACAACCCACTTGACAAATTGCGGAGATGTGCTTTTCTACTAGCGTATTGAAAACGATGAGTCCGAAAACCGCAGTCAAGAGGATATTTAATCGTTTCATATCTAATAACGTTGAACACACATAATAGACGTATGTCGTTCTCGAATAGTGAATTGAATTTATTCTATGCAAAGAGAAAATGAACGTTCCTGGCAAATCCTTCTCTGCTGAAAGGCAGGATATCGTCTCAATTTATGTACATAGTAAATGTATACTGTGCGTAAATGTATTTGAATATGAACTCCTCGTATTCATCGTGTTGAAAGGATTCAACAGATATGAAATAAGGTTTGGCATATGGCAAAGATTGTACTATGAATCTGCCTTTTGCAATTCACTTGAAAGATAAGTGTAGTGTTTGATATATGCTGATGATACGTGAATTCGACTAAGCGTACTGGTGTAAGCGCTATTTTTCTAAAATGAGTTTTTAGGAAGCTGCTAAAGATAAACTCAGATCTTATTTGAATCTGATATCCATTCGACTTTGTTGAAAGAAAGTAATGTTTAATGAAAACAGCAATACAATACACTCGTCAATTTTTCGTAGCTGGATGCTGGTAACAAGAATAAATTAAGTTGAATGAGACGACAAGATTGGCACGAATTGGATATTCTAGTTGGCTTGCTGTAGAAATTCCTAGAGTAGTTAATGTATCGAATGCCATCTTGAAAAATCACTCAGAAAAAAATCTGCCTTTTTTCTTATAGATTCCGGTTCAGTCATAAATTTTAACAAATTTTACATAGTAGCTGGAACATTCTAAGTCACGTTTGATAAAAATTCAGTTGAAAAACTAGGTTAGAGCTGCCAACTATTGTAAATTTTTGTCTTGAATCTTAAAAATTTTCTCAGCAAAAACAAGATTTTTGCCTTATAACTTCCAGGACAGTCATGAAAATACAACGAAATTCATAAACTAAATGGGCCTTATTGTAAAGCAAATTTGGTAGCAATCTGGTTGAATAACCAAGATATGGCAACTCTATTTTGGTTATTCAACCAGATTGCTACCAAATTTGCTAATTTTTGTAAATTTTTGTAATTGTTTACCAACCGCTGCTATTTATCATTAAATTTCCAAATAGTAATCTTCTGGTGACAATGTACAACAAATATTCAAACTTTTTGCGGCTGGTAACCCTAAATTTCTTTTTACCCCTATAACTTCCAACTTCATTAAATCAAAACTTTATTCGCAGGGTGGATTGGACTTAATGTGAATCAGATTTGGTATGCTTTTGGTTTTGGTGCTAGCTAAGGGCTGCCACCACAAAGCATTTCTGTTATTTCCGCACCAACCGATGCTACAATTCGATGTTCATAAGGCAAACAAGTACAATAAAAATAAGTAACCAATGTTTGATTTTTCCAAGCTCTGGAATTTTTCCAGGTGGCAACTCCAAAAATCTTTCTATTCCAGTAATTTTCATTAGAGTCATCGGATGAAAACTAGATTCATAGGGTAAGTTGATTTAGATGCGAATTGGTTGTACTGACAAAGGGTGTCAAGCACTTAGCATTTTCTTCATTTATGTTACAGGAGGCGCTGCTTTCAAAGTTTTGTAAGATAAGCATCGTATAACGAATAAATGGGCTAATTGTGTATGGATTTGCTGTGGGCTTTTTCTATTCTTGAATCTACCTCTTAATACTTTTTCTAATTCTTCATAGCTGCTTATTTTCGTACTCAAAAGTTGAGTCTTTACGCTAGACCCTAATTTGACATTTTTCGTAAACTTTAATAAATCCTCTTTCCCGTCTCTATTGAGGTTTTCGTTGATCAATCCTAATATGGTTAAAAACGAATCTAATTGTTTTGCACTACCATTGAAAACTGGTATGCATTCTAATGCAAGCTCAACATCGAAATTACTCATCCTGTCAACTGTTAAAATTTCAAAAACGCTTTCAGTGAAATTTTTCAAGAACTACTCTACTGGTACTTTTTTAGGAAAAAAAAATATATTTTACTTCCATTCGTACTTGTTTGTCATACCACGGACCATGTACATTTTTTTTGTGATTCCACAATATTTGATTTACTGCAAATCATTCGGATTATTTTGAATTTACTTTTCTTTAATTTTGTTTAATTAATCGAACAAATTTGAATTCTTTTTGACTATTGTTTTTGTAACTAGATCCATTCCATTTAGAAAAAATTATCATAGACCATGTAACATTTTTCTAACAATAATATTTATTCAAATTAAAATTTGGATTCTTAGCTCCACTACTAGATCATAGGTGCCGTTTGTGACGCCAAATGCAATAAAGTGCAAATGTCAAAATAGACAGATATTTACAAGTTGTTTTGCTATTCTCTTACTTTCATTACTATTTTCTATTGTTGAGTGGAGTGTTCTTTCTTGAAGTAGAAAAATTGTTTGTTGTGTTTTTTTTTTTGTTATTAAAGTGTAAATCATTAATTTTGTAATGTACAATGTTTTGGTTTATTTAAATTATTAATAAATTCATTTAAAAATTTTGTTTTTCTTTTAAAATTCATGGTTTTTCTTCATTAGTGTTTTTAATTCTTTTGTTCGTTGTACATACGGTGCTGTAGCTCCCATAGTGGGGGATTCGTTTCAATGATGAAATTTCTCTACTTAAACGATCTTGTCTGCCGGTGCGTGTTTTACGTGTCGTATTCGATTTTGATGTCTCTGGTTCGTGGTCGTCTATTGTTGTCGGATGCGTCGCTGGTTGTGTTTCATGATGTTGTATTTCGTTTGTGAATTCTCCGATCTGCTGTCTGTCGGTGGCTATTTTTCGTATCGTATTCGTAATTGTTCCTACTTTCAATATTATTTCCATCGTGATATTGCTTAATTTGAAGGTTTTGAAATCTGCGTCACTCAAAAATTCCAAAAGAATATTCAAATGTTGTCATTGTCGAATTGAAAAATGTAGTCGGATTCCAAGGCTCTTAAAATGATTGACTCCAAAAATGCAGGACCGTGATTCACGTCAGCAGCAATATCGTCGTATTATGTATTATATGAAGTTGTTAGTTGCTCGGTTTTTAAGGTTCACCATTCAAAAATATTTCGTTCGCATGATCGTTAATTAAAGATCATGATTCACAGGAACGTTCGGTCAAAGGATCGCCATATGATGTGTCGCTAATGCCGTGGACACTGGACGCTGGTAACTGGCTACAATTTAGCTCTTTGAACCAAAAAAAAGAGATTTAGACTACTATTAGTTTTCGCTTTTGCGAACCTGTCACCGCTATGCGAAAATAGTACTGTCTTCTTTTCTTCTTTAATTGACCCTGCTAAGACTTGGCTTTGGCGAGCCTGTCGCCGCTACGCTAAGTCAAGGGAGTCTTGATTTTATATGAAAAATAAAACTATTGTTTTATTAATCTGGTCGCCGCTTGTTGTTTGGCTTACCAGTACAGAATGTCCTTTATTGTTAACCATTCGAGCTTTTATATCAATAATAGTACAGTTATAGCAAATTCAAAAATCTGCGCGAATCAAAAATAATTTAATATAGTTCAGAGGTTTTACCACTGCTTGCAATTAGGGCGCTCTAGTCGCTATGACATTTCGACAAGTGTCGGAACGTCAGTTTTGTTTTCAGTGTACACAACAGTAAGTTAAAAGTGAATTAAATTTTGAAATTCACCGTTTCGATCCAAAGCATTCTTGAGATCAAACCGATGCACGGCCTTCGAAATATGTTGGTTGTAATAAGAAGCACGTGTGGTCGAATTTATCAGAATCTACTTTTCTTCGAACATTAGTAAATCTAGAGGTTCCTAAGCGCTAGAGTTTTTTTCTTCAGTTGAGAACCTTATTTTCTAAATCTTAGATATTATTCAACATTCTTTGCATGTATATACAGAACTTATTGCTGGCACAGCTTTTTCAATGAAAAAATGTTCACACAGTTTTACTCGTAAATCTAGCATGAGTTAAGAGAACGAAGCGAACAACATTAGAATAAGAAAATTTAAACAAACCGATTCGTACGAATTTTCTTTAAAATGGTTTAAATTGGCTGTTTATGTCGTGCCAGCAAAGTGGTTATATAATCTTATTAAAACAATACCGAATTTCAGTTAAATAAATATTATGAAAGCCATTAAAGGATTGATCTCTTCCCGTCGAGACAGTTATAATCGAGACAATTATAATCAAGACTTAACTGTTTTTGAGTACTCAACTTTGTGGGAGACTGAGCAACGGGACAAGCCTTGGCATTTAGTTTTGCCCATTTGTGGTTTAAAATCTTCTTACGATTCTTAAAGCGTTCCTTTAGATTCTTTATGCCTGAAAAGAGTTCGAACGAGATTGGGTGCCTGAAGTAGAAGTGACGCCTAAGATGCCGGCAGCGGGTAGTTGAGCTGTGTTAGTTGTACATTTTCTACGTATGAACGTCTTCTTCTTATCAGTCCTGAACTTTGTTGACATAAAACCACGAGAAACCGAGACAGGGGTTGAGATTAATTTTCCAGAGCTCACTGGGGCAATCGAGAAAGTCACTTCTCCCGACTCGTCGGACAGAGGTACGGACAAGGCTCACATGTTGATTGATCAGGTTTTCTAGTTGTGTCTCCCTTAAACAGTGGAGCAAGTCCTTCAACATCTTCTCTTCTATTACTAGAGTAGACCATCATAGATTCAGTTCCCTTGTGGACATTGAAGGCGGGGGTTTCATTTGGAACGTCGGACTCCTGCCCGATATGTTCTGGTTTAATTGTTTGGGTTTTTAGGAAGCAACGGTACTATGCGAACCCTTATCTCAGCTCAAATTTGTAGCCAGCAGAATAATCTCCGTCACAAAACATGGAGTACGAGTCCTAACAGAAGCATGCACTAAGAACCGGATCATTAATTTCAATTGAAATTGCACCAACAAATTAATGGCTACGTAACTCAGAGCGTATTCTGCGACTCACCACGGTTTTATTTGTACAGAGATAACAATGTTAGGCCAAGCCATTCATGAGCATCTTTAACAGAGGTCAAGATCATATCTTTGCTGGTGCTAGCAACAAATTGGTTTCGCATTGTATCTCTTGCATCTATTTCTTTCATAACATTTACGGCTTTAAGTGTTTGTCATTTGCAAACAAGTTATATCAAAATTACATGGTGTACGTTTCTATCCCAAAACCTTTCCAAAAGCATTAAGGATTCTTTTGCAGTTTAATAAACATCCAAAAACTCTCTTTGGGCTATATAATGCATTATTTTCATCATTTAAACAATTTAACCTCTTAGTCTTCTGGCATTTCCTTAATCATTACCCAACATCTATTCCTATTGTCGTTTTCAATCTTTCTTCTCCTCAAAAGTAAAAGTGTGAATTTACCGAGAAAAAAAAACACAATGAAATTATTTGCTTGTAAATATTTTCTGACGAGACAGATAAGAAATCCGTAAACTTTTCTGTTTTCTAATTTTTTGTTTGAATTTTCTCCCAAGTTTGCATTATGCGTGCCTACATACCGAAAATAAAGTTTTCACAAACTTTTCAGGAATTGTGTCCAAAAATGATTACTTTTTAGGAAGTTTAAAGAAGAAACTTTGCGAAAGCCTATCACGTTTCGAAAGATGATCAAATATGTGCATTTGCACATGTGTGCCGCTTGCGAATAGATGCGGAAGTCTAAAGGCTGGCTAAAGTATTTTCAAATTGACTGAAGAAGATACGTTCGACTAATAGTTCGAGACAGCTAACTAATTAAAAAGTGTAAAAGTTGAAATTTGAGCGTTGCTTTCGTGTTTTTCAGTAAACGAAGCGTAGGATACTTTTGCAGAGTTGGAAAGTTTTAAGTTGCTTTGGATTGATGTCAGATGAGAGTGAATTTCAGTGATGATTATTTGGAAGTTTAAGTTTTATGATTAATGAGAACATTCAAAGTTTTGAAGGAGTTTGCAGTTTAGGTGGCGCCAAGAATGCATGCTTGCATTCAAGTGAATAATCTGTCTTTTGTTCATATTTGCATGAAGAATTTTACAATGAAATTGTGAGTAATTTTTCATTATGTTCACATAGATAGTTTTTTTTTAACGAAACGTTTTAAAATAACGTCTTCAATATGGTACGGTAAATCCGCAAGTAGCTAATCTGCCATTAAGGAGCCATTAAAAATTGAAAAATAGTTTAATTTTCACAGTTGAACGATTTATTACATATTAACATGTTGTAAACATTTGAAGCCATTCCGCGTGGTAACCATATGAGTAAAAGTGTAAAAAAAAGCTCCTCCCTCGTATGGCGTACTCTCTGCAGCGGTTGCTTCCTCTTCCAATTTGCCATGCTTCTTGCAGTTCGATCATCCTTTGATGCGTATTATGAATAAAAAATGCTCGTTACATTAAAATACTTGGTTTCCAATGGCAAACGATCAAAATTCATATCAAAACACATTCCCAACTTTGAGAATGTTTAATGAACCTTATTCTCAGAAATGGTTTGAAAAATCCTGGTGAATCTTTCTGTTTGTAAGCAAATGGCCAAAAACATGATATCCAGATTCCTACAAAAATTGAGCAGTGGCATAATTAGGTTTTATTTTCAAAGCCAAACAACTGTAAAACTTATAAACTTCATATCTGATTTTTTCTAAAAATGTAAATACCCCAACGGTGAAAATGCAGTTGACTATATAAAAAAAAAACGAAGGAAAATATACAACTGGAGCTGAGCACAAGGCACATAAATGTTGATAGTTTTGTATGGGATTCGGAGCGGCTAGTTGCCTGCTTAATTAAGGGAGAAAAAAATAGTATGATCGTACCACATAAAAGATATTAGATCCAAAGTGGTTCCGATGATTAAGTGTTTGATGTGGAAAGAGCCAAGCTTGCGTTTGAAATAAAGAAAGGCCAAGTGAGTGACCACCCCACAAATTGTGAGAGAATTAATGATGGTGTAATTCTCGGAATTTAGCTGTACAAACTTCACGAGCTGATCGCCTAAGAAAAGACCCACTACAAAAATCGTTTTCATTATTTAATATGTACAATTTCAACGAGTTTTAAAAAGACCGAACTACATGCTGAAATTTAAACACGATGTAAAACAGTTCATCAATATGTCAAGGTAAATGCAAACAAAATGATATAAAAAACAGAGTTTTCTTGTAAATTTTTTCTCTAACACATTTAAAGTCGACACATATTAAAGTAATTATTAAAATGTGAAGATGTGCTTTGCTGTAGATTAACTTTTCTAGTTGTCTGGAACTATAAGCTTAATATCGAAATAATTTGCTATATTTGATCGCACATGGACCGTGCATATTTAGTGTAAGGAAGATTGTATCAAAAAAAAAAAAAATATCAACCATTTTGTATTTCTCTAGTCTTCCTCTAGTCCTCCATGTAGCTTACTCTTTATACGGCGATTCGTATCTGGACGGCTATAGACTCAGGTATTTAATTAAAGGTTAAAGACGAAGCATATGTAATTTTTTCCAATTTTCTTGCCGATCAAAAGCTGTCGTGATTTTTGCTACGCATTCCGCAGATTTCTAACACATTTTGCGTTCTGATAGCATTATTAAACTTTGTTTTAAAAAAAAGTTAAAAGTTTTACTGTTTTTTGCACCGTAAGTCTTTTTTGTAATGGTTTATAATTTCTGAAGGGTGTCACGCCATGATTATTTCTGCCCAAAATGGAAATGATTGACAGAAAATTAGCACAATGGTATGAAATTATAAAATGCTGCTCTACCACGACATGTACAAACCACTTTTCTCCGTCAACCGGCAGCTGCAATGAAGCTCAAAATTCGATGGTTTTCTAACACTCTATTTGAATAAAATGTTGATATGCATTTATCAGTCACTTTTCAAGAGTTAAAAAAAAGTTGTAGAAAATTAGAGTTACATTTTTAATCCTCTTGTCTCCATTATTTTTTACACCAGTGTAAAAATATCTGAAGTTTTCAAGTAAATCCTGCAATTACTCTGATATATCCTAAAATTACTTTCTGGTCATCGATGGCAAGTAGCTGATGGTTACAGAAAAAAACGGCTCTAGTCGACGAATTAGAGCTTTTAAAATATATTGTTTTGTTTTTCTTGTCTATTCGAAGAATTCCAGAACTTGGAAAATTAAAATATTGGCTACTTAGTCTCTTTGCAGATTTATGAATAATTAACGTTAGCATTTATTGATATGGAAATGCCAAAAATGCTAAGTGCTAGTAACCCTTTGCTGGCACCAAAGCCAAAAATATAACAAATTTGCATCACGTTGAAGTCAACCTACCCTGCCAATTTCTTTCCGATCCAATGGCTGCGTTGGAAGTTAAACTGATACAAAGAAATGTAGGGCTACCCCCCGCCAAAGTGTTCAAATTTTCGAAATTTTAATATTTGTTGTTTACTGTCATTACAAGATCCTTGCTATTTGTAAATTTTTTGATAAAACCGCCTACTAAAGATATGACAAAAACGCAAAAACAATCATAACTGGCACTTCTATCATGGTTTTTCAACCAGATTTTTACTGAATATTGCCTACAATAAGGTCCATTTATTATATGAATTTCGCTTTGATTTCATAGCTGCAGTGCAAGTTATAGGGCAAAATCCTTTATTTTGCTGAATACATTTTCAAAATTCAAGACTCTAAAATTACCAAAACTGGCAGCTCCAACTTAATTTTTCGGCCAAATTTTTACCAAATTCGCTTTAGAGTTAGGCTGAGCTACTGTGTGTATTTCGACAAAAATTCGGTGATTGAATCAGAATTTATAAGGCAAGTGATTTTTTAGGATAGCACCACTGGTACAGGATTGCCGACATTTGAAAATCGCATCTATCAGACCTGGTCCTTCTCAAAACCAATACATTCTGTGATTTTCAGTTGTATCTGATAATCGGGTCGTGAGTTCTCGTAAACAGATATTTCTGATGATAAAAATATAGGTAAATTTGTGAAGGGTTACCGTTCTTGTCCGATACGATATATCAAAGGTCTTACTTTGGCTGTGTAGACAAAGCATAGAATTTGCATATGAAGTACTTTTTTCCTACAAAGCAAACACTTTTCAGGATACTTGATGATTCAAAGGTTTTCACTTTCAATGCCTGCCGTAGCTACAGGGTTACCAGCACATTCATAAAAAACTACATAAGTCTACAGCTTAGTAACATTAATATGTGTTGTAAGTTTCACAAAGATTTGAACGCTATGCCAATGTTCAAATTTTGTCGATCTTATATTACGCACTTAGCGCACACATAGGGCTGAAAATTCCCGAAATGCTATCATATTGGCATTCGAGGCACGTTCGAAATTCATTTCGCAAACTTAGTTTTACTGAAAATTATTTGCCGATATAATTATAGGGATATTTAAAATATAACTAAAATGGCCACCGGGGCCCAAGGGTGAAAGGTAAATAACATTTGGAGAATCCTGGATCTATTCTACTTATGCACAAATGTGTGGTAAAAACTGATTTTGCGCGTGTTAACGTAGCAGACAAACGTGCTAATGAGAATGCTGAGCAAGATAGGAAGCGACGTAGAAAAAGTAAATTGATATCCTAGAATCTTCAACATTATCAGGTAAACTATTATATGGCTGAGAAATAGGTGACTCGATCAAAGAAATTAAATAACTTGCATTTCGAGTGTAAATCGAGTGTAAAACTTCAAATGAGTTTTCTCAAAACTATGTTTTCAATGTCAGTGATCACTGTAATTCGAAAAACGTTCGACATATTTGAATGAAATTTATACAGATTATTGAAAGCATAAAAAAAACGATTGCCTGATTAAAGGATTTTCTTCATTATTCGAAGTTATATTTTTTATAAGCACTAAAATAGTGATTTTTTTCCTCGAAATTTTGCCAGTAAATTATCAAAGGCTGCCATTTTGTTTATTTTCAAAAAAAAAAGGAAAAAAACTACAATCTAGCACTAGATTGGCTACTAAAATATTCATATTTTTTATTTGGTTGATTTTAAAGGAACCAGTAAAATGTTATGATGATCACCGCAAAGCTCCACTTGTAGGACGGGCTTCAACAAGCCGGGCGATCACTTGGTCTGTAGTAACAATTTTTTTTTTTAAAAGTTCTGTCAAAAAAAGTTAAAACAGAATGTAATAACTTGGTGTTATTTGTTTTGTAAAAATTTAAAAAAATATTTAGAGTACCGAATTTTTCACGCCACTGACTGCCCTTAATCGCTGTAAGAATGCTTTTAATAATTAAATACGTGGTTGCAAAGGTTTGATTGTTATATTTATTCATAATTATATTTATTTTATTATTGATCAGACGTCACTGTCAAATATTTTGCTAAACTGGTAGAATTTAGTCTATTAAAGATGGTACGTCTATATCATCAGAGCATTGATTTCATAATTTTTTTTTTAATAATATTTCGCACAATTTTTATTGTGAAGAGGCTTTTTACAACTAGGTTCAGATGAACATTCATGTTTTCACTGTATTTTTCTTAATTATGAAAACTATCCTGCGCCGTAAACATTGAATAATCATTTAATTTGTTTACGGCTATATTAGGAATGTCATTTGTTTTTATTGTTCAGAAAAATATTGTTATTGTTAAATTAATATTGTTCAAAATATATTTTTCACAAATCAACATGTGATTGTTACAAGATCTTACCAATAAAAGTCTGTTTTTAAAAACCCTTCATTTCAATATTTATCAGTAACTCCATCGGAAAGTAAAACATTGTTAAGCTCATCATGTTTTTCGCCACAGATGAAGACATACTTAAGGATATTCTCTGCAATTTATTTTACAAATACTTCCCTATTACTCACTTTGCTCTAATTAAACCAATCGAAAGCTACACAATTTACTGTTTACTCTTCACTTGCTTAAAATTTTTGATGCGTCTCACGCTTACAAGCCACAAAGTCCTGGTTTCCCAATAATTTTCACTTAAACCTCGAAAACGTATTTCATTTGTTTGATTTCACTCTTCTTCAGTACACATTTTCGTGAGTATTAACTTTGTAAAGTTTTTCCGGCCACATCATTGCAGATACGTTACTTTCCATCTTCACTTTATGTCTGTATTTACATTGAAATCCCTTGTTAATGATATTTCGTCTTTCGCGAATATGCCTTGGAGAAATGTTCGATTCATTTGAGGATGAAGGCAACCTGCTGTACTGCAGAGCGAGTCAGTGAGAAATTCCAACAAGCAAAGTATTCACAAAACGAATTTCGCAAATAAGATTGAAAAACGCTACAAATCATTAGAAAATAATGAAGCTTATACTTGTAATATACCGAGGAAAAATTTCTGAATCCCGTTTAAAGCGATTCAGATAGATTATTTTGCTGGAAAATTATTTGCCTTCTATTAAATTTCCTCTAGAAGTGTATTCAAATACTTAAATAATACACATTCGAATCGATGTTTGCTCTGCAAAGTTGTGATGTGCGTGTAAATAGAAGAGACAAGATGCTTGAAAATGTAATTCAATTTACATCCAGTTGAATTACGAGTATATTATGCTAGCAAAATATTGTTTTAATATGACTGAAATATAGCTCCCACGTGTTGAAATTGTTGAAATTGAAAAAACAGTACATCTCTTATCGATTCTTTAAATCATGCGAAAATCCTCTAGCAATGAAAAGGGTTGAAAAAGTATACAAAAAATACATATTAATGCTATCGCGTCATGTTAATACGTACACATACATATAAACTAACAAATGATATTAAAAATTATATTTTATATTTTTAGAATTGCTTGTTTGATTTTAGTTAAACTATTATTTTAGAACATAATACAATTGTTAAAGCTATTGCTTTAGAACATAAAATGTATAAACAAACACGAATGTGAATCTTTTAGTACGAATCAAACCACATTGGGCGCTAAAAATATTTTAGTAAACCATAGTGAGAAAGGTTATTGATTTGTGATCATAGTTCCCTTTTTGTCTATAAATCAGCATAGACAACGTATATCGTGTCTAAAGCTTATCAAAGCAGAGAAAAATTGGTACGGGAAACTCGATCGTTTTACGGAATAAGCCTCCGAAAGCAGAATCAAAGTGAAATTGTTTTTACGTGATGATTAAATTTGAAATTTTTTTTAAAAAATGTTTTAGATATTGAGCTGCCTCAGCTGTGAATCGATTCAAATCATTTGTAATATTAACCGTAAAAATTACCACTATACACTCTTGCGTATAAACTATGAGCTAAATCTTTCCCAATTTCAACCCTCAGAGACATGCTGGATTGTAAAAACACGACTATTAATATCTTATTGCCCACAATAATACAAGAATCGTTAAAAATGTTTCGGCTTTTTGAGTCAACATCAAACTACGCCTTTTATATGTACTATAATAATTTCTCCCAAATCTGATTTAATATAAAGGAAAAATTAATTTATAAAATAATTTTCCAAGCTCATATCTTTCTGTTTTGTTAATATTTGCCGTTATACCGTAATCAAGTTAACAGTACACAGCTGTCATGAGCACAAAGAGTAATCTCAGAAGCATTGAACAGGGTACACATCAGCGAAGGAACGAACAGTGAATGTCATTTTAAAGCTCACCTGTTCTCACGAACCCGCATAGTAGTACAGAGGTATTCACTGCCTTGTACTCCGCTGTGCACAGTGTTTTATTTCAGTTTCAGAAAATCATCCTCAGAACGGAAAATGACATGTCTTTATGGCCAAACTGACATTATTCAGGCACGATACAGATGGTTTCTCATAAAATATTAAACGGCAATTAGACCGTTTAGACTGGCAATAGTCATTTATAGGATCGAATGATGTAAGCGAATGCTCCGCTGGGAAATTAGAGTAAAAACTCGGTTGCCTGTGGCGCGGAATTTCGCCTCCTCAGCCTCGCATCAGTGGCGATACGATGAAACTGTCAGAGGAGACATCAAAATGTAATCATTAATGTGGCAACTGAAGTTGCTATTGAGCATTCGACACCTTTTTATTGGATTGTCAAAACGATAAGGCGAAAATGAGGGTGGCACGCAAAATTTTCATAAATCATCCAGGATAATGTAATTGATTTAATTTTGGCTTATGATGTGATTATTTTGGTGTAATGGAATTATTGTGGGTGTGAATTGAATTATGGATTAATAGCATATTATTCACTGTTATTTATAGCATTTGCAAGCTTATCAACACTAAATATCTTCGCTTAGAAACCAATATTTCTTTTAGAAGCTTTATCTATTTTTAGATAAAATAAAAAATTAAAACATTTTTTTAGATAAGGCATAAGATACAGATAAGACTTAAGGTACATCTGTAATTTTTTCTTAAAAACGCTCTGGAAAAATTTAATTGTATTCAATTGCCAAGCAAAGTATACTGAACCATAACAAATAAACAAGCTAAAAATAAATAGGTAACTAAATAGATAAAAGCATTTGTATACGACATTAAAATTTTTTGGATTAAGTAAAAGAAAAGGCTTTGATAAGATACGGGAGGACAAGCGATAAGGGAGGATTTGTACGATGATTTGGAAACTATAGGGGTGTACGTTTGGCACATGTTGCTTAATAATTTGCAGCATGTGCTCAAAGGCTCATGTGCTGCATATGCGCTTGAAACAAACGACTGAACCTGGTGTTTTTGATCGGTTTAGTCATAACTGCTCAAGTAACCAACTCTAGTACTGTCCCTTTTGACATCAAATGCAGATGCATGCAGATTTAAAAATCCTCCTGGATGAAAGTGGAAGTAAGTTCAGATGACTTAGCCTTGATTCGTATGATAGTAGGCTATGGACTTATCTAGAGTTGTATATTTCTCGTCAATAGCTTTATCAGCTCCAGCTGATAAACCGTCCTCCCCAAAGTTTGTGCTGTGTGCTATTGTTTTTTTTTTTTGTGGGAAAAACATATAACCTGGGTCTTATCAATATTAAAAGAGAGCTTGTTAACAGTGTACCACTGGTTAGGTGAGTCCAGTTTTGACTGAAGAAATTAAGCATCAGATTTTTAAGCATCATGATAAACTTTCAAAGTTGGAGGAAAAAGATCAGGGCCTGGACCTTTGTTTGAACCTAGTTCCATAATAGCTGTATATATAACTCCAAGCGATAATGCTTTGTGTTTCGTAAAAACCGTTAGAACAGAATCAGAGAAAGAGTGGAAAATGTTTGATGAATCAAGTACGCTAACGACTTCTTGGAGACTTTGTACAATCTCAGATATTATATCTGATGGATTATGGATTAAAGAAAGATTGATCAAAGTGTAATGTTTAGTGGTCACAAAAAAGGAAAAATAATCTAGTGAAATTTTTACCGAAATGTAATCTGCTTATAGGGAATCTGTACCATCTTTCTAACAGCAAATAAGAGACACAGCTATTTTAAACTTGCGAGACAGTCAGTAAAATACGGCTTTTGCTCTGGGAGACCTTTAAACTGCAGCGTAGTGTTTTTACAAGTTGAAGTTTGTCGCGGCATCTCATTTGAACCAAAGTCTAGAAGAGAGTGATGCACAGCCATCAACAAAGCAAAAAAAAAAAAACAAAAAAAATAATAACTACCCTTCCAACTCAGTGCCCTAGAAATGGCCGTGAAGGTTCCAAGTCCGCATCAGTGGAGCAATCTTTTATTCCACATCCGACGGAAGATAGTGTGCCGTTTTGTTAGCTCTACGCAGTTTGAGTGGGCCTATAGAAATTGTGATATATTTACTCCTGGAAAACAAAAGGTGAGGTTAAGTGTTTTCACCCGTCCCTGGATTAAACAATAGCTGTAACATAAATGTAACATAGAGGAAAAGCCTTCTGTCTGTACACGAAAGCAGAGCTCCCAGGCATGGTCTTTTTAATTAGACCCAGTTAAGATCTGAAGGTGGATAGATAGGTGGAAGTAGCTGCCGATCGACAGAAGCCTACCGACAAACATACTTAGGCACAAAAGAGGCCCGTTGGGACGCAACAGTAATTTTATAAACTTTCTCCTATTCACAAAAATCAGTAAACCATCTGCTTTCTTCGACGAACCGCACTGCACCCTTTAAATTGCCCAGTGACAGTCCGGTCAGATTTGAGAGAAAGGGTGCACCAAGTGCCGTCACCCTTCTCGTCATCACAGCTGGTCACTGACACATGAGGTGGAAGACAGATTTTTCTTCGTCCTCAGAGCCACAACTCCGACAAAAGTTGTTGGAAATTGCGCCAAATCGTTGCGCATGCCATCCTGGCCCGTAAAAACCCCTGCATTGCAACGCAGAGCAGTTCGAGTTAAGCTTAATCGCTGCCTGATGCAATGCGCATCCGTGGATACTCAGGACTGCCTTGTTATCGCACAGGATGGCTCATCTGCCCAGGACTTCTTAGCGTCCTCAAAATATTTTTGCCTGATGCCATTGTTATACGAGTACCTATTGAGCAGGAACATGAAACCTACGTATGTCCTTAATCCTCGTATGGCTGAAATCTGTTCTATTCCACGCTGAAATACAATTCAGTCACACACCATTAAGATTAGCTTGCTTTTAGATCAGAAGATTGGTCAGTAGCCAATGAAGCAACACGAAAAGTGCCTTCTGAGGGGAGGTGCGGGGAGCATCAGCTACCAGTTGAACAATGAACCTCCTCTTCAAGCTGACGTTTGCAGGTAGTCTTAAGAGCAGCCTGCCACCAGAACGCCATCGCAAACAACAGAATTGGCTCAACCACAGCAGTATAAAACCAAGCAACAGTACGAGGCTGCAACCCCCAATTCGCCACTATGGCTCTTTTGCAGCAGTAATGTTCACTGAAAGCCTTCCGCGCTCTTTCTGCTATATTGTAGCTTCATCGTAATATCGAGTCGAGGATGAGCCCTAAATACTTGACTCTCTGGCTCAAGTCAATAGAGACCCCATTTAATTTGTGTAACTCAAAACAAGGAACTTTGTACTTCCTTGTGAACAACACTAGCTCCGTTTTGCTAGGATTCACATTCAAGCCGAACTCACGGCTCCAACGCGAAAGTATGTCAAGAGAGTGATTTAATCTCTTTGAAAGCGAAGATAAATACTTTCCCGACACTGCTACAGCTATGTCGTCCACATAAGCAATTACTTTGCTGCCGGCACGGCCCAGTCTCACTAGGAGAGTATTCGCACCTCAAAATTGTTCTTTTTTCAAGAGCAGTAAATCTAAAATATTTCGACTCTGTGAAAATATTTTCCTTTTCTTGGTACGAATGAAAGCAATCTAACTGAAAGTTAATTTAGACATATAGATCTCTTTCAAATTTTTGGAATTTTTGAAGCTATGTGATAAAAAACCAGATGCCATAATTCGAATAATTGTCGTAAAAGACAACGCGCAAATGCATCCTTTTGATCCAAAAATAACAGAAGAATCAAAGCAATGGTTGGAAAAGGTTTCTGCATATCCTAAAAAGGTCAAAATAGCGCAGTCTGCAAGAAAATTAATAAATGCAATATTTCGGGAGTATCAAAGAATCCTACAAATCTTAAATACTGTGAAGAAAACCAAGTGAAAATAACCAGCAGCTATTATGATTCACTTCTAGATAAATTACAAGAAGCGATAAAATCAATGCGTGTAGAAATCTTAGCTTGGGGCATTTTCTTTTTGTCTCATCGCAAAATCAATAGAAACAGTATCGTCATAGGGATTCCAAGAAAATAATCATCATCCTTGTACCCCAGATCACGCTCCAAGCAACTACATATTATTTATTTTCACATTTGAAAAAACATCTGGGTTGAGTGAAATATTCGGATGATGATTCACGAAAAGAAACCGTAGAAGTGTATTTTAACAATTAACAACAAAGAGAAATTGCATTAAAAGAAATTGAATTATTAATCGAAAGATGTAATAATTGGATTCCGATGCAGCTGAATATACTGAATAATAAAAAATGAATTGTTGTTTTTGTCGTAAAAATTGTTGTTGTCATAAAAAAGCTCAAGACTTATGAGCTTTCATATATTCAAAAGAAGTTTGTAAAATTTACATACTGAAAAAGCTTAAAATTTTGTGTTGCCGGTTGATGAAAGCCACCCTGGCGCATCACCTGTCAGTTTAAAGTTTTTTCTGGAGTTTTGATTTTCATCATCTCACGCACACAATACCAATTTTGAGAATCTGTTACCGAAATTCAAATAATACTTTTGTGAAGAATATACAGCGGTAAATGTGGGCAGACAGTAGTGATGGGCATTTTTGTTGTTTTCAAAAAACGAAAACGAACTGTTTATTGAAAAAAAAACTGTTTTTAAAACTGTTGGATAAAAACAGTTTATTAACGACAAGAAAAAATGTTATACTGTGCGACAAAATAAATTTTTGAATTGTACGTAGTTCAATTCAGAAACATCGTTCATAGTTCGAATAATCTTCAATTAATTCACTACAATGAATTTTTACGTATTCTGTTTTTCTTATATATATTTGATGTATTATGTCTTCCACCATCGTATCGTAAACATTCATAGCTAGTACTAAGCGCTTCCAAAGTGAATTGATGTTTGTATTATCCCAATTTTCCAATATATTATCTACTTGATCAATCGTATAATCCTACATCAATCAGTACACATGGTGGTAAAAAATCAACATACATGGTTGTAATCAATCGAGAGCTAGTTCTGGTAAGCAGCATTCAAAAAAACAGCAACTGTTGTTGTTTTCAATGCTACCTTCCTTAACCAGCTCTTGATCGAGATGCAAAAATACGCACCTGACAAGTCTGACAACCTCGTATTATATAGGGTTATTCACTTCATTCTTTGCCTCTGAACATCTATTTCCCGCAGCTAAACAGTTTTCCGTAGCCAAACAGTTTTTCGTTGAAAACCAGTCTGCCGATACGAAACAAATCGCCCCTGCCAAATAGTATTTCTCTACCAAACAGTTGCCTCTCACAAACAATTTTTCATTCGCAAACTGTTTTCCACTACCAATCAGTTTGTTTTAACAAACGAAAACCGATTCGTTTTAGAAAAACGATTCGTTTTAGAAAAACGAAAAACGATTCGTTTACAAAAAACGATCGGTTTTATAAAAACTTCGTTTTAGAAAATACGTTCGTTTTAGAAAAATGGTCCGTTTTAGAAAAATGATTGGCTATAGAAAAACTATTAGTTGTAGAAAAACGATGCGTTTTAGAAAAACTATTCGTTGCAGAAAAATGGTCCATTTTAGAAAAACGATTGGCTTTATAAAAAAACGGTTCATTTTAGAAAAACCATAGGTTCTAGAAAAACTCTTCGTTGTAGAAAAACGGTCCGTTTTAGAAAAACGATTGGCTTTAGAAAAACTATTTGCTGTAGAAAAACGGCTCGTTTTGGAAAAACGATTGGCTTTAGAAAAACTATTTGTAGTAGAAAACAGGTTCGTTTTGGAAACGCTGTTCGATTTAGAAAAACTGTTTGTCGCTATTTGGAAAAACCGTTCGTTCGTTTTTTGCAGCCAAACGTTTTTTGCAAACTGTTTGGCGTTTTTGAGCCCATCACTAGCAGACAGTACTGCATTTTCGCAGCTTTCCAATTTTTAGCATATTTGTTGTGTTTCATTTTAATAAAACTATTTAAGAATTTGTTTATTAAAACTATTTAAGAATTTATTATTTTATAAGAAAAAAAATGTAAATTTATAACTTTACCTTATCATGAGGAGTTTTATGTAATCGCCTCATATTTAGCTCACTGAATATAGAAATTGATGTTTTCATTTTCGAAGCAGTTTTCATTCCTGCCTCGATGATGAGGTACCTTTGCCCTGGCAGTTTATTCGTTATACGTCATCATTCAAAAATCACAGCCAAATATAATCACATTTAGTAGCAGTTGGCAGGACTTTTAAACATAATAAAATATATATCGTGAAAGCCGGAGTGCACAAAAATCTAAGCACAGCTTCAAATATTTTTTAATAATTTTATTTGATTTATAAGACACTAATTCACTCATAGTATCTCAGTTCAGTATCCATAATCGTTATACCAAAAATATATTCATTTACACAGGGTAGCATAGTTAGATTTACTCGTTAGTGGTCTCCCAATGATATATCTTCCAAAGATAATGACTCATAATCTAGCAAAGCTCAATAATCAAGACAATAATTAGTAATTTAGCTAAATTGTTGTAATAACCAATATGTTCATCAATATGTAGGACACAGACCATTTATGTAGCATTACAACCATTTGGAACTCTTAGTATGTGTGGTAGTATTTTCGCATTTTATGTTTTCGAGCTTCGAACAATTTCCGAAACTATGGACCGTCAAATGTTTTTAAGCTTAGGGTCATCGTGATTCGAAATATAATCCACTTCAGGAATTTGATCCGCATCTAACCGTTAGTAACAAAATTTCTGTAATGTAATACATTTTAAAAGTTCATCATAACCCTGCTTCAATCTATATCAACATATCGATCGATTATGTCATTATTAATAGCCGGTGGCTGGAATTCCGGAAAAACAAAAATATCCTCGTAGAAGATGATGAAATCGAACTATATTAAAGGAAAATTGATTTTCCATACACTCAACACACACTTGTACATAATACTTGCAACTAAGCGAGAAGAAAATGATTCGTTTCTCCTACCACAACAAAACTTTCAGAGAGTTCCGGCCGATGCCTAACGAATATGTACTTTTCAACTAGCCTTTGTGTGTCCTTATCTCTAGTGCTTGCCAGCACTCTGGCGACTTTTAGACATTCTCCACTAATGAATTCTGCCTTATGTCGACCATTCTATTGATGAAATTCCAATCTCTTTTCTACTTGCAGATGAAGCGTCAACGATGAGAGAAGCGGATGTCACGTAACGATCAAGGGGCAGCATAAAGGCGACGTCTTGAGCTCACCGGGGGCGGTGGTGGTGGTGGTGGATACGTCATGCTGCCCTTGAGCTTGGGTGTACCTCTTGCGATTGTTTCCGTCATTGGCCTCTGTTTGAATGGCTATATCTTACTCGTGCTAATCCTTGCGAAGCAGGTAGGTGCCATTTTATTGGGTTCTTTTACTTTTCGATTGAGGTGCTAAACCGCTCATGCTTTCATAGTGATGGCCATGATTGTTACGACACAGACGTAAATTGTTTATGGACATGATTTGAATTTACAATGTCTTCGATTTGCCAGTTTGCAATTTGATCTTTTGTGCAGTAAGCTATAAAATGACAGTTTGTTCGTGTCGTAAACTGGTCGTTAATTTAAATTGGATTTTAACGTGACCGTAAACATGTTTTGAGCGCTGATCGATAAAACTGTGAATATGTTTTTCGATATTTAGTTCCAGTAAAAATGAGCTTTGATTGGAAAATCGAAAATATTTATACGAATAAATTTGAAATTATAATTGAAATGATAATTAAAAAACAATAATTTTGTTTATTATTGAAAAATTAAATTGTTTTGAAATGAATGCGTATCAGAAAAAATAGCTATGAAATTCATTTCAAATGGAAATTTGAAAATAGACATTTTATTGTTTTGTTACTCTAATATTTCCATGTTTATTATTTTTTCACTTACCAAGACACTTCATATCTTTTAGTATATTTGAGTCAATCATAAATTGAAATTGGGAAGTAAACATATCACTTAAAAAATGAAATCGTTTTGGGTTTGGCAGCGTAATTCGAAATAAAAGCAGTAAACCTGACTATGGGAAAATGTTTTCGAAGTATATTTTATCCATGTAAACAAATTTTCAGTTTATAGGGGTAGCATCTAGACGTTGTTTTTTGTATTGAAAATATCGATTTCTTGTTTACTTGAAGAAGATTTGCGTGTTGTAAAACATCAAGCATTCAATTAAATGAGGTTTTACGTTGCAAATAATCAATTCAAAATAGCTTTAAAGCTATATAATAATAGGTTGGGAAAAAAATCTATTATTGTTCCCCCTATATGATTTTAATGATACATATCAGGTGAAGTAATGAGCGCATATGCTCATACCTATGCTCTTTGGAAAAGCGAAACTATGTACTTAAAAAATTGTTATCGGCAGCTATTTGATTGACGCATTCAGTAAAAGATGAACGTCAAAATAGAGAAAATTTGTCATAGTTCACAGTTTTGCTTCGATAAAGGCGAAAGAGCAAGCCAGATGGCTAAAATTTTGAAATGTGTTGATAGTTCAAATACTATCACAGCTAATTGAATAATTTGAATAATACTGGATTCAAAAAAAATTACTAAGTTTAGGCACCACACGAATTGACGTACAAAAACACAGTGGATCGAGTTTTCATCTGCGAAGTCTTGGCCAAATGGGACTTAAATGAGCCATTTCTGACTGCCCAGAAACTACCTACATATCAAAAACAATCGACATTCAACCATGCAACAACACGAAGTTCAAAACAACACGAATTTCAAAACAACAAAATCAAAACAAGAATAATCAAAAACACAATATCAAGACCGGGTTGTCGGTCCCGAAAAGGACCAACCATCTGCCTTGATGTCAATAACGATACCATCAATCGAAGGGCAATTATAATGAAAAGATGCAAAAATTCAAAAGATCCTTACCTCTTACACTTAGTTTAGGTGATAAACAACAAAAAACTGATCCAACAACTGATCAGATATGCGGAGGAACAAACCGAAATGAAATGCAGTGGGGTGGAATTAAGGGGAATGAAATTAAAATTAGGCGAAATGTAGTTCGAAGACCTCGTAGGTTCCGAAAAACTTCGCTGCAGTCAAAAAGTCAAAGGGTGGAAATTTGGAAAAAGCCGGCCACTTTCAATTGGACCCAGTGAGCGAACGGAATTGGAATTCTTCCTTTCCAAGGTGAATTTATGCAACGACAAGGAAGAGGATTTTTTTTGGGAACAAGGAGAAGTCTGATAACAAGATCCATGTGAAAAAAACGTCAAGATATTGTACGGAAGAAAAAAGACGAACAACAGTAGACTGGAATGTTTACGGTAAGGCCCTACATCGAGCGCCAAACGAAAGTCGAAGAAGAACCCTAGTGAGGGAGTCATTCTGGTGCTGCGCTTTTTAGTGTAAGATTTAGACAGAATAGATAGATAAATGTTTATAAACTGAATTAATATGGTCGGGAAAACTTAAGTTAGTGGCTTTACTATAAGTTTTAGCGGGGCAGACATTATTTTTTGTTTGAAAACCTAGGTATTTGAAAAAAATGTTTGAAATTGTTAGCTACGATATTACATAATAGCTTGAAACGTGAGACAACCAAATCAAATTGTGAACCCGTCGCTACCTCCTTCCTTCAGAACGATCGTATACCGCTAGTATTCATGTTTCGTGATGAGTGGCGTCTAACTCACTCCTGGGTTTTTTTTCCGAGTGAAGACACCCAAAATCGCCTTCTTTTGATCAGTTGGGGACAAAAAAGAAAAACAAGTTTTTTGGTGGATAACAGTAGCGAACTTCGAAGCCACATATGTCTTTAGTGACTTGCCAGAATTTCAAGTGTTTGGTTGTGAAATTTCGATGCAGCCACCTGAATGAAAGAACCATTACTATTATTTTCTCTCCGTGTGAAACTTTTTTGTTCTTAAATCGTCAAAAGGAAATTTACGAAATCGTTGAAGCCAGGTTTTTTTTGTCAATAAAGACCAGGGTTTCTATTATAGGAAAGAGGCATCCCTCCAAAATTCTTTTGAAATTGAAAAAATTGTAAAAAAAAACCGGAGCATAACTGACCCATTTTAACTTTATTAAATACTGCATTGAAATAAATGAAAAAAATATTAGTTTTCTCCCTGCCCCAATATCATGCAACCGAAAACCTGAAGCGATTTGAAAAATTGCTACAGGTTATTTCTGATTTCTTCTATGCTCCCAAGAAATATCCTGAGACTCTCCGAAGTTTTTCAAGAGTGCCCTGATTTCTTCTAAGCCCCAGGATTTTTTTCTGAAACTCTCAAGAATGTTGAATGGCAAACTATCAACGAGGCAAATCAGAAACAAATATAAGTGCCCCAAGAGTAGGAGTACCCTAGAAATGGCCGTAAAGGCCACTTGTCCGCATTAGCGGAGCACCCTTTAATCCGACCCCAACGGATGTTGATGGGCCCTTTGCTGCAAAGGGGTGGATTTGCTTCCAGAAAAAGAGGATGCTATGTAATATTCATCCGTCATGAATTAACACTAGCCACATTTCAACAAGAAAAAGTGAAAGAGACTACTGTCTGTTAAGGACCAGACGTAGCTTTTATGCTTGGGCTGCAAGCTAGATCCAGCCGAAACTTGTCAAAGCACGTTGTTAGCTGACTGTAAAAGGGGGACTGAAATTAAAGAAGAAAATCTATATAGCAGGGAAACAGGCTTCCATTTAGCAGGACCGAGGAGATGCAGGCAGCATCAGGCACCTGATATTGTTGGTAACATGGCCCTAGGTGTTGACGGGTTAACTCTGCCCACTGACTTCACCCTAAAAAAAGGAAAAGTTTACGATGTCCCTCCCTGTATGTAAAAAAATATAATAAACGAAAATAAATATAGGCCATCTCGAACCCTAAAAATGGGAAGGTCTTCATAGGCTTTTACCCAATAAGAAGGCCAATGGTTTAAAATTTTACAAATTCATGATTATTTATTCAATAATTTTGTAGGGATCGTAGGGACAAAAAAATAGCAGCTACGAGGTTTTATATATATCCTACGGAGATTTTTAACGTGAACTACAAGGCTATCTACATGCATAACATGAATTACTTATGTAGTTCAAGCTTCAATGGTAACATAAGCTTTCATTCACGAAATAGCTTGCAATTCACTATATTTTTCTAGAAATTGCAATTAAGTCGTCTGTATTAAATTCTTCTACATTAAATTCATCAATAATGAGATCCAGTTTCCGTGTGATAATTTTGAAAGTTTTCGTTTAACAAAAGAATTTTAGATTTTTAATTTTCATCTCCTAGTTCCATATCTGAGCATCTCTAGGCGGAATAGATTTTGGCTTCGTTCGGCCGAATAAAACAAAACTGTTTAAGCTTTATAATAATACTTGTTTTTGGAGAGAGAAAAATAATCTTACTAAACTGTTTCCTGCCTTATTATTTTTCTAATCTGACATCATGCTAATCGATTTCGCTCAGATATTTGTTGAAGTATCTTTCTTTTCGTTAGATTTTGTAGTTTATATTTTTCTTTTTATCACTATACAGAAGTGGTCTGACTTCTTTTAAACTAGATGAAGCTGAGATATTCAGTTAAATAATCTTAATCCGCAAAACTGATTGAATGGATGTGAATGGATGGAGCTAGCTTCAAGATACAGTAGAAATGGGTCGCATGCTAGGAGCCTTTGCTCTCTGATCGATCAATCCAATCCATTATCCATATTGTGATTTTAAGTAGCGGTTCTGTTCCATTTATTCGAAGGTATTTATAAAATTTATGGACTATATTAGGCCTACTTTTGCTTAAATCACTGCCACCAAACTATTCTCTACATTAGTTTTCCTTCTTTCATTTTTTATCGGTGACACTGCTAATTCCGGTCATTTTTTGCCTAGATAAAAACTCTGGACTGCTGACTAGCTTTCCGCTCATGGTAATCGTGTGGCATTCCTGTAATGGAACTAATCCTTGCTTCCAAACAAATCGGCAACTATTTTGCTGCCAAAGAATCGAGCACGACTGTAGTTTGTCTAACCTATCTGCTTTTGGCGTGAATTCAGCAACGAATTAACGCCCAAATTTTTTAACGAGCTTTCAAGGAACTTTTTCACTGTTTTCTAAAAGACTTCAAGCAGTTAATTAGTATGCAAGCACTTATTCGTATAGTGAATGTTGATTCGTAACGAATTTTGGACACTTTGGTTGGGACTGAAGCTGCAAATTCAAAATAAGAGCTCCCTTTCATCCAAAAACACTGCACAGGACGTAACCAGGATAATTTTTGCAGTCTCTTAATTTAATTACTGAGTCACAGGAACTTCACCTATACTCCCGCGGCACAGTAAGTCTTCAGTCACGTGATCATTAACGACCAGCAACTTCCTTTCCGAAGTCCGACTTCCACTTTCAGCACATTTTGGAGGAACTCCAGCGGGTGCGGTCTCATTTCGACTCTTTACTGCCCGATTGGCTCCTGCCAATCGTCTGAGCTTGACTAACTACAAGGCCAGTGTGGAAATCGTTCACAAAAACAAGTCCTTATGGCACTTTGTTTACGTTTTCGATTTCACATTTTTTGGCCTTGAAATTGTTTTTCTGGGCGACGGAAACGGTAGTTGTTTTCGATGTACATTCTATAATATACATAAACATTTTGCATGCAGAGCTTTCAATTGAAATTTTTGAATGCTATAAACCTCCCTAACGACTCTGTTTAAAGTGTATTTTTTGAATAAAGTTCTAACAATTTTCCTGAGTTTAATTGGCATTTTAGTGACCAATGGTATGTATTAGACAAAATAGACCACCGGTTTACTTTGCTTAGACAATATCTAATCCAATAGCAGCAAATCCAATAATCAACGAGGCTTTGTAATAAAACCTAAGGAAAATGAATTGAAATCACAAAAGTAATATTTTCATGCATAAATGGTATCATTGGCATCGTGGCACGATGCAACATCTTAATAAATCTAAATGCCAACCATACTGTTCTTTTTTGTTTTCCTTTACGTTTATTGAAAATAAAATATGCCCTTGGTCAGACAATTTTACCCAGAAATTTACTATTTCACGTATGTATCAGTCTGGCCTTAAACAGTTTTGTGCCATTAGAAAAATTAATATTTGGTAATCGAGCCTATCAATCGGAGCAAAGCTGATTCAGGGATACGATTCTAATTCCTAAATTCTGCTATTGCTACGATTGTTTCAGTATGAATCCATTTAAGTGGAATTTCGCATAGTTTATGCACATACTTATTTCTACCTATTGAAAATATTTTGGTGTATAACATATTAACAGTAATTTTAATTTATGCAGCCAACATAAAATAAATTTTGCAGATAAAGCTATTGATATGATTTTTTTCTATTTGAAAAAGGTTTTGACAGAACTTTAAATTTTGCAGCTAATAAAAATATTAGATAAAATCTTTAAATATAATAAATCGGGAGAATTACTACTACCTCAGATATTCCCTTTGGTTTCAGCGAAAAGTTATACGAGCTTTTAGTTGTATCTTGTCAAATTCGCGTACACACGGCCTACTATCGCTATCTCTATTTTTCTGTTCGTGGAGTAGAAGATTGTTTTTCAGCAAAATGCTTCAATTTTCACTGCTGTTTTCATTTCCTTACATCTCTCTCTTCTGAGCCTGTAGGCTACTCTACATAGAACAAATGTCACGGCTATTTGTTTTTAAAAGTTTCAACGATAATTTTTCAACTTTTTTTACATCTAAGTTATGAGGCCGTCAAGTTTGTTTCGAATAAAAAAACAACAGCAACTCTGCCATTTTGAATTGAGTAATTATGAAGCAGCTATGTTGTTTTACAATTATTCTAACAAATTAGATTTCATGAGACTGAAAATTGTTTCGAAGCGAATACAACTATTTTTCTAAGATATCGTCCACCGTCTGGTGCCTCTAAGACTACCAGGTTGTTTCACAAACGACTACGAGCTTTCAAAGTGTTTGGAAAATGAGATTTTCTAAAAAGTATAAAATATGAAAAGATTTTAAAGTGGACATTTTTAGCGCCCAACGTGGGCTAACATAGTTGCATTTACTTCCGTATACTTGAATAAATACCTCGTTTTCACATTTTTAAATATTAAACTTATTTGTTTGTATATATTTCATTCCTATGAAATACATCATCAATGATAAAATAAGCATTTAACAATATATCTCTCAAACTTAATTTGCAACATATGTACAAACAATCAAATCGGACTTAAATTTCCAATTTCAATCATGATTGTGATAAGTACCATTCTGAAAAAAAAAACAATCTTGAACAAATCAACTTCATTTTCATGATTATTATCAATCTGCTCCATGTCAAATCGATTCACTAAATCATTCTTTCAAATGATTCTAAAAGACGACACTCGATGACAATGTTCTTAGCCCATGTCTTCGCACACATTCCTTACACAGCAATAAAAATTGTTGTGAAACATTTATAAACAGTGACTTCAGCGCCAGTGCAATGTAATTGCATTTCAAGAACAACGAGTACCTAACCAATTTCGCTGTTGCATTTTCTCTTATTGAATTGTGCATTTTCTTCAGAAAAGTTAGCGAAGCACTCTAACCGCCAAGCAAAGAAAAGCAACTTTCAGCAGTACGAACTATGTCACGCATAATTAAATCTCTGTTGATCTTGTTGCAGTCCACAAGTACGAACTTAGCGGGTGAGAGAAATAGTGTCCTGACTGGAAGCCACTATGCACCTTGAAGTTGATGCAACCGGATATGCTGCAAAATCAATATTTGCTTGGCGCTGTGAACGCTTGGGATCAAGACGGAGTTTATTGCTGTCATCGGTCTCCCGAGAAAATTAGTATCTAACGTCATTGTCGCCTTTTTCATCCGAAGTGAAAGCATACGACACTTTGGCAAACAAATTCCCAGTCGACTCGACTGTAAGCTGTGCACATGAGACATCCTTGATTAATATGGAAGCGACCTCAAACGGCTACCGCAAGTCTACTCGATGTGGTGTCGAGTTCAGTTAGTTGAAGCGTGGAATCGAAATCAGTGAATGATGTTCATCGAAGCGTCTTATGCAGTCGAGCTATCCGTCATCAGGAGACTCCCATCGAAAGTTCTCAGTTTGAATATTCAAACTGTCACACTAACTTCAAAGGAAACTTTTCCCACTGCGTTCAATATGCTGCTGTAAAATAGTCATTGAAGTATCTGTGAGATTTGTACTAGTTTCTAACAGCTGGCATTGAAATCGATTAAAAGATTTGGCATTTTTTTAGAATGAGTCGTAGTAACTCTTGAGCGCGAGTTTTTCATTAAAGTGTAACTTTGAATAAGCTCAGCACATCAAATATTTAATTTTTTCATTTTCAAAAACAGAATAGAATAAAAAAGAAATTCATTAAAAATAGAAGAAGAAAGATAGTAGGGTAGAGTGAGCTAGCAACCAACCCACAAAGTTGATTATGATAAAAGCTTCATAGACGTGTATTCTCAAGAATTTATTATCGACAAATTGCTTACATCACACTGCTGCTATTTTCATCGTGTTTCTTAGTAAACAGCGATTTCTTAATTTAATACAGTCATTATGAAAATATGAAAATGCACAAGGAAGAAGTTGGATTAGATTCAGCTCACAGCGGAAAGAATATTAATGACGCGCATTTCTGTGAATAACGTGAATTTATTCGATTAGTCACTCTGCCGCTCAACGAAGACAGATATGGTAGTAATTAGGAATTCTACTTCAATCAACAACTGATATTCAACCCTCAGTATAATATCCATATCGCCGAATTATGTATTATTATCACGTAACTTTCACATTATGAGCACCCCTAAGGTTCCAAAACAAATTAACTTCCAATAAAACACTTCGCTCCAAATTAGCGTCTATTTATCGCATAAATACGAAAATCTTAACAGCTACTCAAGTTAATTCAGGTTCTTTATTACGGTCTCATCAATCTAATTCCATTTGAGAAAGTTGTTCATATCCCCGGTAACACGCTGAAACATGTGGGTCATTAGCACGCAAAAGTGGTAGATCCTGGGACAAACTGAACGGAAAGTTAATCTTTCAGTAGCTTGTACGTGATGATATCAGCTTACACTGCTCTGATTGTATCTCCAAAGGTGCTTCCGTGGATGACACACAATGTTATGTAAGCCATGAAACAGATGTGCGAGCAGTATACAATGCAATGGCCAATGGTATCCTTTCATGACTGGACCGGAACAATGCCTGGGGGGGATTTCAGTGACTGGAATTCCGGACCACAATCCATTTTGATAGAATGACTTGATGACGACGCAGATATCATATGAAACTGTTAATCAATCAGGATTACAGGCGAGCAGCTCAAACTCTAGTTTCACCTGTTGCTGGTATTTAATTCACTTCGACGGTGTACCGGTTGTCACGTCAGCACATCCTGGTATTAATCATCGAAGCATAGAGCTATGTGAATGAATGTTCTTTCTAGTGTTTTAGTTTGTCTGAATATGTCAGGGACGTTGTGTTCATAGAAATTGTGATATGGAGAATTGTCAGTAACAGCACACATAAAATATTATTTGTTTTAACTTAAGAAAAAGGAGTGAAATTCTAATCGATACTGATTGCTTTGCCTCTGAAAGCAAACATCATTCAGATTTCTTATTTATTAAATTGTAATTTACTTGGTTTTCAATTTGAGTCAAGGTTATTAAACTTCCTCCCACGGTCAAAAGGTGCTTTTGTATATTAGTGAGTTGTTTTTCGTTTCGAAAATAAATACATTATTTGGATTGCAGTAACTGTATTTACATTTTCAATTACATTTACTAAGTGACAAAAACAATATCGTAATTCTGGTGAATTTCTGTTGTCATTTTCAAATTAATTTTTATTTTCATTAAAATCTTACCTACAAACCCTTTTGGCAGTCTTTAAACAAACCGAGATTTTTATAATAAAATGCGGAAATTATGGGTCAGGGCAAAAGAAATTTTTTTAGTGTTTTATAAGGCTTGAGCACTTAAATTCTGCCAAATGTTTTTTTTTACTTGCAAAATATATTGACCGAACCCATATACAATAATTGGCATTTACATAAATCTGAACGTCATTTACCTTTTGCGTGAGCGTGCTCCTCAAAAGTTAAGACGGTATAAAGACGGTAAAAATGAATGAAAACTTATACACTAGGAGTCTAATTTTGAATCTTTTCACGAAGAATCCGAAGAGAACAGTGAATTTCATTGGCTAAAAAATAAGAGTATCGTATATAAGAGTATAAGAGTATCAATTGAGAAATTTAAAATGAAGGGTTCCACTAAAGTCAAACAAAGAAGTTGGTCCGTCCTAGTAGGTCTGGTGCCAAGGAATTGGAGTGCAGTATGTTCCAGGCAATTCACACAAAGCGATCGGCATCAACTCGTCATATCGCGAAACAGTTCAAAGCATCGCAATCAACAAGAAGCAAAATTTGTTAAAAAGAAGTGCAAATCAGTTGAAGAAATTCATTGAGGGGACGAAATAATTTTACAAAGAAAAACTGAAGAGCAATTTCTACCTTGTTTTGGACCATGAATCGTACCCCAAAATCCACTTCAATACACTCCGAGCCCCTAACTTTACACCTTGATGCCAAAAATAGGCCTTTTTCAATAAGAAAGATCAATTCAATTCGGAAAGTTTGGCGCTAAATCACCCCATCCTTCGAAACACGTACGATCAGCTCGGAAATCTACAACAAGAAATGTCTTCAGCAACGTTTACTATCGTTTGAAAAAAAGCATGATGTACATATAATATTTTGGCCTGTTTAGCTATTGCCCATAGCGCGAAATAAATAAAAACAGTGTGATTTTAATTGAAACACCTTGATACTAGATATTGGCTTACCAAAAATTCAAATAAAGCAACCCGAAAATTCAAATACAGTATATGATGCACACTTAATGGTGTGACTAACTATTAGAAATATGATGCTAGTTTAAGCTAACGTTACAGAAAGAAAACTTTAAAAAATTTTTTTTTTATCAAGTGCGGCCTTCATATTGGGTAGGACCCCCAATCAGCTTCGCTGGCTGGCTGGCTGACTCGCAACAACCAAAAGTGAAATTTGACGTTAAATAATGAAATTGGATACTAAGAAAAAAAATTCAAGCAAACGCCCAATAAGGAGGTCTGTCTACCCCTCCCGAAAGCCAACGAAAAAGAGGGGTTGGGAAATCAAACAACTATGTTGTTGTTTGGCTCAGATCCAGCAATCGGTCTAAGTTTGGCCAAGCTGCAGGGACGTGTAGGTAGCCCACGCAAACCTCACGTAATCCAACACAGCTTGAACCAGACCCGAGCCAAAGGCCGAACCTGAACCAAACATCAAATTGAAACTAGTTTGGGATAGCTTCCCGACATAAAGTGGGGCAGGGGCCCTTCGGATGGCCTGGACAGGAATGGCGGTAAACCACCAGTTCTTGTAATCCGAGGTCAACCGAAGGTTCGCACCCAGAGCCAAACTCTGAAGACAACACAAAAAGGAAGCTACTCAAGAGGTAAACTATGGGAATGCAGCTAAAAGGATCGCATTTGGAAAGGATGTTTGCGGCTGGTAAGGAATAGCGAGCTGTGCATGTCTTAATAATTAAGGGGTTGTTCTGTTGAACGAAAATGAAATTGAATTACAAGGGAGGCGATTCTAAGACATGCAAGTGAGAATGGAAATTTTTAGGACAAACGACGTAAAGTCTGATAGGGAGTATAAGTCGAAACTCATAAACTATTTTCTCACTTGGGTGGGGTTATCCAAAAACAAGTTTTCGGGCCTCATGTTGAGCGCCATTTGAAGCGAATTATTTAGATGAGAGGCACCTTACCACAACTTAGAACCAGACCGTAGTCCAGAACCAAGAGGGCTAAGGTAGAAAGTGGAATGGCTATTGCCATTCCAAAGGCAAATTAAAAAAAAAAGAATTGCCCCGAGAGCAGGGTACCCTAGAATTGGCCGTGAAGGTCTCTCGTCCGCATTAGTGGAGTACCTTTTGACCAACCCCGACGGGTGCTGGAGTGCCGCTTTGCTAGCTCGCTGCGGCTGGGGTGGTCCATGAATGTATGGAGTTGATTTGATCTCTAGAGAAACGGGATGCTACTTATAATTCACCCGTCATTATAAAGTAGCCGCAAACTGGTATATAAATATACCTAGAGAAATAGGGGGCTTTATTCCGTTGAGGAATCCACCTATGGCTCTGCTGCATAGGCTGGCAAGCCAGACCCAGCGCTCTTGACGACGCACGGAGCCGACAAAAAAATTGCTATACTCAATAGACACACTTTAAGTCCTCACTTTTTCTTTATTACCTATTCTTTAGAAATAAAATAAAATTTCATATTAGCGAAAGACTAAGAAGATGTTCTCCTACTCTGTTTGTGGCTATCCTCTTAATGTCGTTGATAATTTTAGAGATCTTGGCGTAATTTTTGATCCTAAGCTCAAATTTGATAAGCATATTTTTTATATTACTGCCAGGGCCTGTAAATTATCCGGTTTTATTATTAGATCCTCTATAGCTTTCATTAATATTTCCACCTGTGTACACCTTTTCCTCTCCTTTGTACGTAGCATCCTTGAATATTGCTGTCAAGTTTGGTGTCCTCGTTTTGTCTACTTAAATACTGCGTTGGAGTCGATTCAACACAGATTTACTCGCACCCTGTCTTATAAATTTCAGCTTCCTTACCGTCCTTATAGTGATCGTCTGTCGTTCCTTCATCTCGCTTCCCTCGAATCACGGAGATTTTTCTTGGATGAGTGCCTACTCTTCAAATTATTTCATAGGTTGGTAGATTCCGACAACAGCAGCCACGTTTCTGTCCGTGTTGCATTGCATGGCACCCGCTCTTCGTTTGAGTTTAGTGTGCCATTCGCGCGCACTGATATCTTTTTTTATTCTCCGCTGTTGCGATTACTGAGGCAACATAATGATCCACAGTTTGGTCCTCTACCGCCGACATTATATGCCTTTAAAACTTTTCTAAAAAATAATGTTTTGCTTACTACTAATTCAATGTAGTCTCTTTTCCTTTTCTTTTTTTTTCTCTATTTTTTTTATTTTGAATTTGTACTTGTCCACTTTGATTTTTTTTATTATTGTTCTTTATTTTGTATCATTATCATCTCATTATTATTTTGTTCATTTTTTCATTCTTTCGTTAGTGAATTATTTGTATTTGATATTTTGTATTTTATATTCAAAAATTGGATTTGATCTGTTGAATAATAGTTAATAAATAAATAAATAAATAAACACGTAATAAGTCTCATGATTATTCTCACCTATGAAAAGGTTTCCGCTCGTTTAATTGTCACAAAAGAAACGACGCCTTAACATTTCAAGGGGTAAATTGGAAAAGCCCCAAGCTGTGAAGGAAAGTTTTTTGAGGCAATTTATAATTTTGGAGAAACTTGGACCCATTATTTTGATCCCGAGACGGAATACAACCGATGGCTTCAAAACTACCATCTTCACCCTCTCAGAAGAAATTTAAAAAGTCATGATCCGCGAGAAAGGTTATATTGTCCTTTTTTTTGTAACATAGAGGAAATAATTGTGGTGAAACATTTGGAAAGTTTAATGTCTCTTACTAAGAAGATTGTGGCAGGCTAATGAAAAGAGAGACGTGTAAACCTATGAGCAGGAGTTTTGTTTCATTAAGATAAATATAAAAAAGAATATAAAAAAGTTCATAAATTGATGACAAACTGATATTTTTTAATAAAGGTACTAGGGAGGGACTACAGTGAACAGAAATTTATAAAGCAGTGCTTCGTCAATCAGTGTTGATTGCTACAATAGTAATTTTCTATTCGATGCGTTTCTGGTAAGTAGCGCGGTTTTTTACATCTTCACGTAAGCTTTCACCCAAATAAGCTAAAAGCGGAAATTTAAAATTGGTTTTGTTTGAGGGAATTTAAACTTAAAGAAGGACTGAGAAAACCGCCTTTGTCAATTTTTTGTTGAAAATGATTAGGCTAGACATGGTAATTGCGGAAACAGTGTAAATATAATTCATTTAGGAATCGAACAACATCTCAGATAAATTTTTACCTTCTACTAAGGAAGTATCAAATCAGAATGCAAAATAAATGATCAAAGCGTAAGCAATCCTTCCCTTGCTTTAGTACATTATGAAATCGAAAGTGCTGATTAAATTTGTCTCTGCTATGAAAAAACCCCTTGTGGAGTAGTATATTATGAATTAAATGCCATCGCTACAACTAGTGATTTCCGGAAACAATCATTTCGCTCGAGATTTTCTTTTCAAGTTTCTATCTCCTAGACCTGAGACGATTTTAATAAAAGTAAATCAGATCGTTTTTTCGTGTGATAGTTAGATCATTTGAGAATCGAATGTAAATATCAAAATATTTGGTGCGAAATTCTAATTCGGATTTGTAAGAAAATAGGGCATATTTGTTTAAGGAAGGCTTTTTTTCAGGGAAATAAATATAGCTTTAAAACATGAAGCAAGCAATTAAATTACTGACTTATTTTGGCATGCAGTTTCATTATATCTTCATTATATAATAATCTGCTGGTTAAGATTCAGCATCCCTGCTAGGGTATAATTTTTGACATTTAATTACCTATGAAGGTACAGTACCGGACTGGTAAGAAGTAATCCAATAATTAGGGACTTCTTTTCTCGCTACCAAATCAATTTTAACTTCAGTACACCTTGTATAAAGGATGGTGTCAATCAGCGATTTGCAGATGGCTATGATCAAATCATTGATTATCTTAATTAACTGACACAAGTACAGGCGTCTTAATAAAAGAAAGATACGTGGGCACTATGTAACGTTGAAAGTTTGTTACAGGCTATTTATGGAAACAAAAGCTGCAAAAGGCAGCAAACAGCTATGGATCTGCAAGCAGTCAAAATGTCCCTCCATTTACCGGCTGAAAAGAAAAATATATTTTAAGGCAAAGCAATGCTTTTGCGATTTCACAATGTATAATCTTGGTATTCATTACTAGTTTTTCGAGAATTCAAATAATCAGCTATCGACTTCAAGATTCAACTCATTCAAGATTGATTTCTTGGAAAAACTGCATTACATCAGCGGAAATTCCTGTCATTATTGATTCGGATGATTGAAGTCTTCAGAATAGGATCAACACTTTATCCAATACCATGCTAAACTTATCCATTTGAAGTTCGAATTGGTGTTCATCGAAAATGCTTGGATTTTGCTCGTACTCAAATGGAGTGGTTCGGTTCACAGTCTAATTGAAAAGAAGCTACGAAATTGGAAAATAAATTCACCGAGCGACTATGTCACTGCAACGCTACCATTATGCGACGAAAGAAGTCATGGTACAAGGTTAAACTATTGGACTATAACTTTTTCAAAATTTATGTATATCCAGAAACTCTGTCCTTTTTCAATTCGTCTTTCTTAAAGCTAGGACCATAAATTTTTACAAAACTTGAACCCAAATCCAAATGGTTTGAAATACAAAAGGGTCACGTCAACACGGTTAGGCAACCCGGAAAAGTGCAATTTTCTAAAACTTTTCGTGCTTTTGCCTCGAACTCATGAAATCGAGATTCGGATTAGGCAAATGTCGAGGTTTTCAATGTGGGTACGTACACACATAACGAGCAGGTAGCACTCCGCCATGTGCATATTTAGAGCTCGCCTGAATGCTTCACCAGATTGCTACCGAATTAAAGTATCTCGTCCTCCCATCCCAACTGAAAGTTGAAGGTCAAAGTCAACTCGACGGGTGCTGTATCTAAGCTCGGATTATTCGGATACGTATTCATTGTGCACATACATACTTCTGTATATATTGCGTAGACTTCACATTTAATTTGCCTTCATGACAACGATGCTTCAGTGCAATGCCAAGGATGGTGCAATGGAAATGTGAAGGACATGCGGTTGAGAGTTGGATTAGTGACTAACTCTTCCATCTGGTGACAGGCACATGGCTTACGGGTGAAATACGGATTAAAAGTGAATGGAAATGATGATAAGCGAACAAAAGTGTGTGCGGCTATTCATGTGTAAATGTATGCTCATGAATTCCGTAAATGTGAGTAAATTTTACAATGAAAATGGTAAATTTAGAATAATCATGATTTTGGAGCAACTAAATTTGATTTGATATTTTTGAACGACAATTGAAAGCATAAATTGAGTTCAATCAACATGAGCCACTACGTGTACATTATACAGATATAAAAGATGCAATCAAAACTTCAAAGAGAATTCGTTAGTTTTAATTCAGCGGCCAATCTACTTTGAAAATTAATTTTTAATCAAATGTCCAAACAATCGAAAGCAAATGAATCAAAATATATATACTGTTGATATTTATTTCAATCAACATTCTATTAATTTGTTACTCATTCTTATTTTCTCTCTTCCAGATATCACCGAACAACATATTACTCGTACATTTAAGCATAACTCAATCACTTCTATCATTCATATTCCTGGTATTTTCATTCCCACCAATTTTACATCCTGGAAGCTGGACCGCCTCCATCGAAACATTATGTCTGATGCAAGGTTTCTTGTTCATATTCTTGCATCCTCTCTCGTTATGGACAATATGTGGCCTAAACTGTGATCGGTTCTATGCCATTTCAGCACCGTTACACTACAGTGCAATCGTAACGAATAGAAGAGTAATTACATTTAAATGTCAATTCATTCCAAGAATTTGTTAGAGTTGGTTTCTCTTTTCAGGTTGTCGTTGGGCTATTTAGTGGCTGGATAGTTATAATTTTACTGTGCATTCCTCCATTCGCAAAAATCGCTCCGTTCAAATTTAGTACAAACATTGGCGCTTGTGTGCCAAACTTTGCCACTCCAAATTCCCTGTGGTACGCTGCTGTCTTTACAACTGTTACGTTAATAATACCAGGTCTCACAATTGTAGGATGTAATATAAAGGTAAAGTCACATTTTCATTTGATTCACTTAACAAAAAAACACTACGAGTATTATTCCATTTCAGGTGCTTATGATCGCACGTTACCACCGACATAGAATAGCAGCTGCCATATACGAAGTAACCCTATCAGCACAGGTGACAATAACTCATCAACGCAACCCTTTCTTCGTTCCAACTATAACTGCTCCAGGCGCTGGCGGTCCACGCTTTCGCTCAAGAAGTCCCATCTCGACGGTTCTGCATCTGGTGGGCTCATTCATAATCTTCTATCTACCGTATTACGTTTCGGTGATATGGGACAGCGTTGTGGTTGAAATGTTCGGGGAAAATGTGCCTGGTAAATATAAGACTAATCAATACGTGGTAATTGCATCCACAGTATTATTGATATGTTCCACGACCGTTAACGGGATCCTGTACGGTCTTAAAAGTAAGACAGTTCGCAAGACATTCCAAAACTATTGGCGTAAGAAACGAACGAAAAACGAAATCAACCAGGAGATTCAGGCTAGGACACCGTCAACGTGCGGCTCAAGGCGACCATCCGTATCAAATTTAAGCTTCTTGACGAAACCGCTTCTCCAGCGTAGACTTTCTGAAACGCTCATTGATATCGATCGAACTGTGAATGGTGGCGATCGGCCTAAAATGAAGCGAATAGCGTCGGAGCTGGCCTGGCGACCAATCAGTCTCACTTTCGCCGGGCTAGAGAGTCCGACTCTTTCATGTCGCAAGGAACCTCTGCCACATACTTCGAGTTGTAATACCTTACAGGTGAGACTTGACTAACACATCCAGGCACTTATTTTCACTCTTTTCAAAAATACAACACTTTCATTCGATAAGCCCGGCTTGACATTGCGCACTAAAAGTACATTACATACTACACCGAAACATATATCCACAGACTGTTTAACATGATTTTGTTTTCATTTTCATAAAAAGGCGGAATTTATCTTGTGCAGGTTCCCTCATCAGACAATGATCCAGTATCCGAAGCAGATCGCGAACTGCTTAATTCTGTAAGAAATTCGTTCCGCACTACTAGATTGGCTCACGAGAATCCTCGGAAAGCTAAGCTTTTGATGAAGAACTCTCAGTATGTAACACCTACGACACAAAACAACATTGGAACGAAATCTTCGACCTTGAGTACTGCAAATTCTTTGTTGCACAAGGTCCTGCGACTAGATCATGCAGGAACACAGCCAAAGTCACTTACAGTTAACATAAACAACATCAATAGCAGTAAGCGATTAGGACTTGGTTCACCTCTAAAGTCACCTCGAATTTTAATTACACGCGCCTTCTCAGACGAAAGCGACAAGACACCCTCGCAGCCTGGCACCCCTGCACGTCAAAATAAGCTCCATAAACAATATGCTTCGGCGAATACCGTTAACGAGCGTCTTGGCAAGTGGCAGATTGGAGATCATATTGCAGACTTAACGAAACAAATTCAGGATAGTAACTACGAGAAGGATACAGTTCATTGCGATAGTGCTAGTAATTCGACAACCGCATCAGAGGCTTCAACGCATCGCAGGTATTCTTCGTTGGAGGAAACCAGTGCTTATAGTCGTGAATTCGAAATGGATTCGGAAACGGAAGAGCAGTTGCTGCTATCGTGGCCAACGACAAAGAAAAAGCTGCCGCACAAAGGAAAACTCTATAATACAAATAGCAGGAATGGCATTTTCAAGCCAAGTCCTTTATTCAATGATCGAGCTGAAGAACCTGAAATCATATTGTAGTTTCGAAGTGAAAATTTTGCAAGGTAAGTGAATGTTTAATGAAAAAATGTAAAAATTTTAATGTGATTCTATTTACGATTGACGCGAAAAGAAAAAAGTTTAGGGAGACAAATGAAATATATTTTGTTGAATTTGTTCAGAAATCCTGATACTTGATCCTTACTTTCTATAAGAATAAACTTCGTCCCTAAATGAAATGGGGCGATCTCTTATAGAGCCCACGGGTGATGTCAATGGATGATGATAGATAAAAGCTCTCCATGTGATGTCTCGTCTTATCAATGTATTTTATTTTGAATATATACAATTTGAATTTTTTGAACCTACATTTTTTTATGTACATATATCTAGGTGCTTCATATGGATATCCACGTTCTTCATGTTGGTATTTGTATTTGTATTTTGTATTTTTTGTATTGCAATCTGTACATATCATCATCACCAACGTTGCAACAACCGATCCTTTATTATTAAGTACATTTTTACTTTGCTTTCGTACCTTGAAATAGGTATTTTTAATTTCATCACTTCACCTCATTCAAAATGCTCCGAAATATAATGATTTAATCTGATCCATTTTTCATTTATAAAATTAAAAGTTTATGATAGTTTAAATGTTTGATCCTTAGAAGCAGGTCCTATAAAAATTCAGGTTCTATCATTAGCTAACACTATAAGTAAATGGGTAGTGGAATTAAAACCTGGTCGTTCATCTATTTGTGATGAGCCACATCCAGGTCGCTCAAACACTACTACGACTACGGAAACTATCACCAAAATTCACAGCGCAATCTCACAAATTTGTAATATTTGTTGTTTATTGTCACAAAAAAATCCTTACCGTTTAAAAATTTTACGATAAAATCGTTTAATAAAGATATTGCAAATAAATACAAAACCAACAATAGCTGGCAATCCTATCATGATTTTTTTAACCAAATTCCTTCTGAGTAATGCCTGTAATAAGTTCCAATTATCATATGAAATTTGTTTTGATTTCATGACTGCACTGGAAGTTATAGGGCAAAACGCTTCGTTTTCCTGAGCAAATTTTCAAGCGAATTTTTCAACCAAATTTCTACCAAATACGGCTTAAAGTAAGGTTCAGCTACTGTGTCAATTTCATGCAAATCTGGTAACTGAATCAGAATTCATAGGGCAAGAAGCATTTTTTTTTGTTTGTAATTTTTCAAGATGGCACCACTGGCACAGAGTTGCGCGCATTCCCAAATCGCTTTTATCAGACCTGGTCCTACTTAATGTCAACACATTCTGTGAGCTTCAACTGTATCTGATAATTGGGTCGTGGGTTCTCATGAACAAATATAGGTAAATCGGAAAAGGGTTACCGTTTTTATCCGATGCAAAATTTCAAAAGTTTTGCTTTGGTTGTATAAACAAAGCATAAGATTTCTATACAAGTTGGATTTTACTGTAAAAGACGAAAAATTTTCATTAGAGTCGATGGTTTGAAGATATTCTCTTTCAACGCCTGCCGAAGTCGCAGGTTTGCCAGCACGTTAATAAAAAACTACACGAGTCGACCATTTTACAATATCAATATGTCCTTTAAGTTTCATTATGATCTGACAGCCCGTTCAAAAGTTATCACAATTAAAAAATTTCCAAATTTTCCCAATCTCATTTTAGGCGCCTAGTGCACACATAGGGCTAAAAATTTCATAAAGATTATCTTATTCACATTAAGGCTACGTTCAAAATTTATTCCATAAACTTTATTTTTGGAAAAGTTATTTGTTCACCGAATAATAAGTAAAATTAAAATATCACTAAAATGGCCACCGAGGCCAAAGGGTCAAAGATTATTCACTTTTTGTGAAATCTGGCACTATTCTTCATGTACACCAATGTATCCTGAAAATTTCAGTTCAATAAGATGGCGGGTTCCTGAGATTTTTTCACTGAAATTTTTTGATGATGATATATATATATATATATATATATATATATATATATATATATATATATATAGAAACATGAATTTTTGGCCAAAGTGATTTTAATACTAATGTTCATTGAACTTTAGTAAAAACAATTCAAACAATGGGTGAAATTGGGAAGAAGAGCTTGGAGCAATGTAAAAACGGTCCCATCGGCTGGGAATGGCCTCGCTTAACAAGGAAAAAAGTTTTTTTTTCATCACAAGAGTGCGCCTTTCGGGCCTACACACAATCCTTCGTAGCTCAGCAGTTACAAAGTAAGGCTTCTGCTGGAGGCTCCAGAAGAGGAAGTCATCTGCGTACAGTTTAACAACGACGCCTTCGGAAGAGTTATTGAGTTACAACATGAGCTACAACATGAGTTCTAGTCTTTAAAATTATTAGAATATTAATGCCTTTGATTGAGGCAGAAGTGTGTTTGTGTTGACTGTTGTCTATGTTAAGAAATTGATAGTAGAAGCGGGTAAGACGACGTCTTAAGGATTTCCGATTATCGTCAAAATTAACGTGTGTAATATTGTGAGGAAGATTACGGGAAGTGAAATTCACTGGTTTGCGATAGCAAATCTATCAATGACCGACCAAATGATAAGATTGAGGGTTTCGGGAGCTTCAGCAGCCATGCATTCAGATATATCGCGTGGACTCAAAGTTGACATTATGAATGTGAGTTTCAACATCGGCTGAAAGTTGCTCCCAGCTGACTTTATCGTACGAAATTAAAAGGTCCAGGATTCCGGTGAGGCTATCGAGGCCACATTTCCATGGAATGTGTAGCTGTTCTAACTAGGTGATATGAAGAGAAAGTCAATCACAGTTGAAAAGCGGCAGAAGATTGACTCTTACAGAAAGTTGGATTAAATTATACTTACTGTATACCAACAGCCGTTGCTTCAAAATTTCCCGAAAAACATTATTGGTTTGTTTTAGCTATTTTGGGGGATCAAAATGAAGCCTATCTATCACATTTCCATAATTTATATTATTGAATCGATAGAAATTCAAGTTAGATTTAAGTCCAAGTATTATTGAGCATTTCATTCATTGAGACAATTGATTTCAAATACCAAATTTTTACGTTTCATTGTCAGTTTCAGCTGTATCAATCTCCAAATCTGTTTTAAAAAAAAACTGACATCTATGATTCGAAAATTAAGAGTATCTATTTTCATTATGTTGCTTAAAAAATGTAAGCAAGAATAGTCAATCGCCAGTAAACCCTTGGAATTGGCAATAGGCAGCCACCAAAATTTTCAGGGTCAATCAATCCGGCTGTTGGTCGCCCAGTTCTACTCAATTATTAAATCAAACCACGTAAAACCTGATGTTATCAGCACTCTCGTAACTCTGATAAAAGTGGCACGGACTTTGAGAAATTTAATGTCAGCGAAATGGTATTGTACGATTTCATTGACAGTAATTGCTAAAATTTCAAAATTAGATTATTTATATAAAGTTAAAAAGGAAAACTTATTGTTTAAGTATTTTCACTATTTTGAATTGCCTTTTGAAAAAACTAAAAAGTATTGAAAAAAGTATCAATTTCAAGCGCCAAAATCTGGGGAATAGTACCATTAATACTTTTTGTATTCAAACAAAAATGATATCAGTTCTTTGACAATCAACATGGAATAGAATAACAAAGACTGTTTTAAAAATATGCGTACTTTTAAAGATATCATAGCTTTAAAGGGCCCCCTTCACGAGCAGTTCATTGATCCAAATGGCGTGAGGCTAGGCCAAAATCTTTCTGTGTGTGAGAGAACTTGGATGGAGAGAACTCGGCTCATGACCTGAAGAAACCAAGTCCGATTTTCCATCATTCCAAAGTCCATCGGCTCAGGTTATCGGGCCATTTTTCGGCTTGACTGTGTGTGTTGAAATAGTAGGTCGAGTTTTGCCAAGCTTAGCTCGCTAACGTGTTTGTCTGAAGCAGCGATCTACTGCCCGCGGGTTTGAATTCCACGGGTTTGAGTCCCGCCGTGCCCATAGCTGTATTTGTTCGTTTTGATAGTCGGCGACTAGGCATAATACCAGCGCTCTATTAATTAAGTGCCACATTAAAGCTTTGGTAGCGACTAGGCATAGCACTAGCGCTTTAGAAAATAAGAAATAAATGTAGCACTTAAAAGAATAATGGAATAATTGATATCGGCTTCTCCCATATGTGTCTCCCTACCGCCATGGCTAAGCATTCGCTTCAAAGGGCAATCCCCTGAGCTTTGGCATTATCATAGAAAAAAAAATCCAATGGATTTGTCGTATGTGTTAAAGCCTCAGTCAAAACAGCGTGGTAGCCGTGCTTCACATGCTGACATGGGACAATCTCATTTTCATAGACTGTTTCTGTGCTCATTTAGTTCAATATAATAATTCAGCACAATGGGTACTGGTGGCCATGATTTTGTTTTCGAAGTAATTGAGAAATGCAGGTCTCATGAATGTCTTTGGCAAGTTACAATTGAAAATTATCACGACTATACCCAACTGTTGTGTCTTCATTTAGTAAATTGAAATAAAGACTTCTATTTTTGGATCACATTATAATTCACTGATTTATTTCTTAATCCAAACTTAACGTGTACGCTTACAAACTGGTTTCAAACAACTTAGCAACTAGTTACAAATAACGATAGAGAGGAAGTATTATTTACGATTGTGTGTGTGTAACTTGGTAACTTGGTTGTAGAGACATCTAACAATTCACTTAAACCAAATTAAATATATTACACCAACGAAACTCTTTTCTGGACGATATCTTAATATTGTTTCGCACCAAGGACCCCCAAGCTAAACTGTGCAAAAAACATTCAAAAGAATCACAATAGAGAATAGAGAAAGCTAAATTTTTGTTTTTATTTTAACAATGTCTGTAGAAAATTTTAGCTTTTCATAGCTGCAACCACTTGTTAAGTATTGCAGAGTATCGGTCAATTTTTCGTGAGGAGTGATGGCTTGTCTCATATTCGTATTTTTTCTCTTGATGAAAAGGCTCACCATACGGAGCAGCGTATTGCATGTCTTCAAGCCATCCTTTTTGCTACTTCCTGTTTGGTTTTCATATCTTGATGTATTTACAAGCTGCTATTGCAAATATATAGTTTAATTCCTCCATATGCTTTGCATCCATTAATAAATTATAGAAAAAAATTTATTTAAGTTTTTCTTTAATATTTTCTAAATAAAAGCATACAAAATGCAGCACAGCAGAAATAAATGTACAGGCCGACTGGAATGAACTGGCTGCATTGAGGCTCTATCGTGAATGGCGCGCTAAATTGGACTTAAATCAAATGGACTCAAGCCAAATGGACTCAATTCGTTTGGACTACTCGTGAATGGGGGCCTTAAAAAACAACATCTCCAATATGGTCGAGCCAATCGTGCAAACGGCTGGTCTGTCCTTAAGTCAAACTGAAATTTATTGAAGAATCATCGGCTGATTGGTTAACTGCATTGAAGTAAAATATATTAATAAAAACAATCTAGTATTTATGCATTTGAATCTACATAATAAAAACGATATAATCTCAAATAACGTCAAACCTGTTTGCAGACAAATAATCGTTAATTTGAATTCAAATCTGATTTGATTTTGCATACGTTGTTTTTATCTACCGAAGAACTAAATGTTTTAGCTCACGAGTATCAAATGCTGATTTTTTTTCAAATTAAAGAATAAATAGTAATTATTGTTAGTTTTGGCAGATTGTTGCAATAGGTTTAGTGCTAGTAAATATGATATTTCTATAAAATGAACATAATATTTTTTTAGGACCATCTTTTTTCTGTAGGTAATACTTCAAAGTAAAATAACTTCAATTGAAATTAAATCGTAGGCTTTATGGTGAAATTCGCAAAGCCTTACCATCAATTATTATTCTCAACATGTCAAACATACTGCTTCCGAAGTATTATCATCTTGTTCAAGCTATATTACTCACGCGAAAATGTTTTCGTTTGTTCACGACTCGTCTAGCAGTTATGTATGCAAACACCAGTCATGCCAAATTATATGCTTTTATTCTTATGAAATTATCTTAGAAAAAATTGAATCAAATGCACACCATAATTCTTAAAATTCCATATCAAAACCAGTAAATCGATTTGCCTCCAGCCAGTATAAACAGTTAAACTGAAAATTATTTCCTCCTAGGAATTACAAATCTGTGCCAGTATCATATCCTTAATGTGCCTACATTGAAATTGAACAGTCTCAAACGTGAACATTTTTTCAAATATAAACCTTTAAGCGAGTCGAGAATGCAAATTACATATGTAAGTGTACAACATCGACACAGCTCTTGGGAGGCAAAGAATGCAGTACACACAAAAGAATGGCTGAACAAAAGAGAAATCAACTTCCTTTTTCAACGCAATGAAATTCCTTGAACATTTTCCCATGAAATAGGAATTTAATGTTTCATACACAACCAGGTAGCGCAGTGAATGAATGAAGTGAGTCGGTAAAGCCAACAATGTAGTTCCAGAAATGGCTGCCTTTTTCAGAAAATAATGAATGAAAAGGTGTACTACGTTGATTTAAAACGATACTTTTGTTAATCTTCAGTATAAATGAAGGATTTGATGGATTTCAAAATAATTTTGTGCTTTTTGAGCGAAAAAATCCCATAGAATCATGTGTATTAGCTGACTTTGAGATTTTGGTATTTGTGAATTGTATTAAGAATACTGCTTCCCTTACGGGAAGTAAAGCTCATTATTAAAAAGTAACATTTTCCAGATTCTTTTTCATTGTCTCGAGACGATAATCTTTTGTTGAGTCAATGTTTGGCTTTCTTTTTACCCTCGTTGTTTCGCTTCAAGCTAAAGCATTTTTACTGTTTTATTAATAATTGGGGCTCATGTGCCGACATTTTGATGGTTTAGAAGTCAATGGCTGATTGATTCGCTTTGTTAAAATTTTCAATATTTAAATCTATGATAAAAGTCAACTTTTCAGTTTGCTTGGAGCTACTCGTATAATGCTCGCAGCAATTTTCACAGTTTCTTATGTTACATACCGTTTGTAAAGTTTCAAACAAAACACTCGTGAAAACATTTGAGAACATATATATATATATATATATATATATATATATATATATATATATATATATATATATATATATATATATATATATATATATATATATATATATATATATTTATACACTTATTTACACTTATTTATTGTTCCAAGAAATTCTGTTTTGTGTATTTTCTTTGGTCTTTAGACCACGGAAGAATTCTGTCATCGATTCCACCTTCGTCTCAAGCTGCATACATACATTTTTGATGTAGCACATTGAACTTTAATTGGGACTACAAAATCAAAGAAAAACATTTGTATCCCGACAATATCTTTCTTTTTTTACCAAGAAATCGATACCAAAGTATTCTTTCATGTCTTTCAAATAACATTCGGTCATATAATTAGCTAATAACAGACTGTTTTCAATGGATACAATCGTGCTGTATGGATTTGTAGGGGCTATAAATGCAAAGTAATATAAATAAATATACAACATGAAATCAGTCGAATTCTAGCATTTGAAAATAATGTCGAAAATCGAATCAAAAAATTAACTAGCATAGTTTTTGTGAAAATTTCGTTGACGAATTCAGCTCGAAATCATTTACTATATTAAAAATAATTAACAAATAGTCAGCCGTTTTTTAACTGCCTTCAAGATTCGCTGACTTACGATGACTTAGTTTGAATTATGGTTTTGGAGGAAAAATGATCTAATACAATGTAGCTGGAGCTTTCCAATCAATCATATTTATTAAAATATTTTATTTTTGTTTCAAATATTTGTTTTATAACGATTTATTTTTCTATTGCATATTTGATTTATAGTATATTTTACATGGAGGAATGCGCCTGTGATGAATTTTTTCCGCTAGTGGGTACCGGTCCTCTAAAGTAGACTCAAGCGTTTTCTCAGCCATTAGCAAGGCATCTTCCTTTTTGGGATAGTATTAAATTCCTTTTTAATGCCTGTCCGTTTCTTTTACATGCTTCAGACTTCGTCCAGCTTAACAAAACAAGCAAAAAGGCTTAAGAGTAACTGATCGTAGACTCATTTCAAATTAACCCTCCCCAGACACACTACAATTCGAGCACCTCCCTAGACACACCTGGGTCTATGGAGTCCTGCCGTTTTTTTACCACACTTCGAAGCGTTTTAAAATCTGAAAAAATTCATGAAGGTAGATCGATATCTATAGAAAAAGAGCGTGCATTAGGTGATGGATATATATGAATTTTTATTATTGTTATTTAATGGAAATCGACACAAAACACGAGAAATACACGTATTCACTTAAAACATCATAGCTTTTTGTTAAATAAGTTTAAGAAAATTCTACTGTACGAATTGTTTTTTGACATATAGTAGATGAAAGAAAAAAAAGGACATAATGAAACTTCGAAAAAAGTATAATTATTATGACAAGAGAAAAAGTACAATTTTTTTGGAGTCGAAAATTCGTTTGAAATTACAATTTTTGGTTTGAAAGTAATGTAACTCAAAGTTTTATACGTTTTTGTGTTATTTATTATTACTTACACTTATTCTTATTAAAATAAATAAAGTAACTGAACAACATTACAAAATGCATTCATTGCATACATGAAGCTTGTGTTCTTCGCAAATTTTTATTTCTTCGCTCGTTAAACTAAGTGCTAACGTTTCAATAAATTTATATCTTCCCAATGCAGTGTTCGCTTCATTAAAATTGTACAAAATGTTACAATTAACTACCGCTTGATCTAATATACCGAAGAAAAGCTTCGAAGAAAATGCACACTTTTATGCTTCCGTAGACACACATGGGTCTTTGGTGTCCGCAGCCAACTTTGACAGCTCAGCAATTCACGAAGAACGGAGGACCGAGCGTGACGTTCACTACGCCAGTTCTGGATCCAAATACAATTTTTTAAGTGGAGGTTAGAACCCGAAATATTGACGTACCTATGCGCCCTGGCGATTTTCAAAAACGGCCGGACACCAAAGACCCAGGTGTGTCTAGCGGGGGTTAAACGGAAAAATACGCTTTTAATACCCAATGCACGAGCCATTGGAAAAAGATAAAAATATAAATATGAGCTACCTAAACTGAAAATCATCGTAATGCAGACTTACATATATATTGCACAGACTTCAACATCATAGATCTCTAAAAACTTCTACTCTAGCAAGCATAAGGCATATTGAACTATGTAGGCATTTCGCTTTGCCCTAACTTTTTGTGAAAATAATCATAAAACCTGGACAGGGAAATATTAAATTAAAAAACTGAGACTTGCACGACTATTTAGATGGCAAAAAGCATTGAAAAAGAAGAGCTGCAACGTCAAGTGTTTGCGCAATAGTCTGTGCTTTCAAGTCAAGTGATTTGCGCAATTTTTTTTTCAAAAAACAATTGTTTAATAGTTCAAGGTCATTCGTTGATTAATTGAAATAGAAACCAACTAGTCAGGAAATTAGAAAAGTTATCAAACTTCAATAATTGATGAAGCAAAATGAACATCAACCATATATGTATAGTGAAAAAAGGTCAAAAATTCAATTCATTTCACATTATTTCGCTTGTAATTCATTTGTACTATTATGGGCAACTTAATATAAAGTTTTAGACTAATTTGCTTCCACAGACGTGGTACGTATTATTTAGGCTTAATGCAATATGTTTATTCGAATTTTTCTAACAAGTAGTTACATGAAATTTGCATTTAAATTCAACCCTAAACCTAGCTTATGCTACCTTTTTTAACGAGCGGATGTCCAAAAACCTTCAATAGGTATCCTACGAACAATACACCCGACGACCACGGAAATCCGGACCAGAACCCCTTTCGCATTATTTTCAGCTCGGCCGTGCTGCTAGCACCTACCAGGTGTCAAACCAGCTGACTTCCGTTATGTCAGGCTTTGAGGAGTCTATGAGGCATCCTTCCTCTTTTTTAAACGCAATAACAGCTTCACATATGCTGTCATAGCTGACCAGGTCTTATCTGACTGTAGCATGATCTCCACGATGGACTCCAGCGTCACAGGGCCAATTGCAGAGAAAAGCATGTATCACTCCATTCTGAAGCGGGCGCAGTAAAAAAAGGTATACAAAGTGTCATCACTTTCTTTAGCACAATACTTACAGAAATCCGTCCTGACTTCCCCCATTTTGTGAAGGTGTTTTCTGAAGTAGCCGTGGCACGATAGGAACTGGCACATGTAAAAAATTGTATCACCGTGGTCGCGATTAAACCGAGATTTTAAGGTGTAAATCAGCCTAATCGTTCCTCCCAAAGCTCAAGCATTCGTACTTGTGCCTGAACAGCAAATATTTCTCTTCCCGCTTCTGCTCTGTTCAAGAACACCTCTCTGGGCTCGCTCGCCAATAAATCAATTGCCATTACTCCCGCTATCACTAATACGGCGTTTCCCGAAACTGTTCTGTAGCTGCTTGCGATTTGCAGCGCTCCCCTACGCTGGACGCTAACAATCCTAGCTCGATACTTTTCAAATCGTATCACAGTGGGCCATATCTGCGCGCCATACAACAACATTGAATGAATCACCGTCATACTCGCACTAGGAATGCGAACGCTTGCCATGAGTCTCCCAAGCGAGATAACAGCCAGTAGTGCCCTATCACATACTTTTCGGATGTGCTCTCTAAAAGCCAGCTTGGAGTCTAATATCAGTCCAAGATACTTAGCCGATTTTCTGGTCTCAAGTTCCTCGGATCCTACCCTCATGGGTATAATGGTTGGTATCATCCTCTTCATCAGCATGACTATCTCAGTTTTTGTTATCGCCAGCTGGATACCATGGCTTTCCATCCAGCCCTCAACCCTTCTCCTTATTTGATTGAGTTTGAGTTGGGCGTGGTGAGGATTTCTAGATGTGATGACAGCGGCTAATTATCGGCATAGGCCTCCAAAAACCATGCTTTCCGGCATTTCGAGGCACAAAAGACCATCATAAGCAATATTCCATAGGTCTGGCCCAAGAATGGACCCTTGTGCTGCTCCAGCTGCAATGGTTTTGCATACAGTTCCTTGATTCGTTTCATAAATCAAGTGGCGATTCTTTAAGTAGTCTCGTACTATTGCTAACAAGTATTCCCTACCAGAAAGCGTCGCTGAAGAGAATCCAATATGTCTAGTCTATCCATCTCGTCAAGCTAAAAAACTTCACGAACCCCCAACGTTACGAAAAACACTATGGGTCTAGCCCGATGACAAGCGCCCTCAGCGCAATCTGCTGCGCTAATAACTCCACCGTAAACCGTTCTTCTAAGTGAGAACCTACCACCTAAGAAGTGAAAATTAAAGTCAAGCTTTCTTGATCATTTGTGAAACAAGTGGTCAGACTCTCTTCGTAGTGTTTAAGGCTGTTAAATCGTCCTGTTTACAATAATGAATGCCCATAGTTTGAATGCATTTTCAAGAGAATGGGATTATTTAATGCAAATATACTATGCAAAAGTGCTATAAGTAAATTGATGTTTTTCAAATTAGAGCTTTTAAATATAGGTCAGATATGTGATACTGTTAAATAAATGTTCATTAAATTTTGGCTAATAGCCCCGCCATATTAGGCCAAAAAATCCATGTGGAAATCTTTCAACGATATTATGTTTATTGTGAGGCAAAAAATACAATCAGAAAAATTTCACCACTTAAAATTTTTTAGAATCAAATTTAAATCAAAAGTTTAAACACTTTTAAACAAAAAACGAATCTTATTTCCAAAAGAAACCTATATGACGCCAAATCAAAAATATTCAAATATGATTTGGCGCCATATACGTTTCTTTTTAATTCAAATAATCTGACCTCATTTCAATAACGCTGTATCAAAGTGTGTCTTATTTGTTTTAATGTTTTATTTTTCATTCAATTATGAACATTTTGATATGAAAATAACATTTTTATAATAAAGTGGAATTCAAATATGATTCGTTTATTTATTTATTATTTAAAAGTGTTTCAACTTTTGATTTAAATTTGTTTCTATTAAATGAAATTTTTCTGAGTGTACTGCATAAAAATCGTGCGCACAAAAATAAATATACTAAAAGTCGAAGGTCACGAAAAATAGCGTTTTCTACATATATCATTGACCATTTGTTTTTACGTATATATACGAACGTACACATAGCCCACTATCGCTACTGCCTAGTAATGAAAACATACGATAAATGCATCAAAATGTCGATTTTTTTAGATTTTTGTCTCAAGAACGGCCAGTCCCACGTGAATTTTGTATATGAAGTTGTTGTGAAGATTTTTGCGCTGAACAAATTCACTGCAAAAAAAAACAATAGCTGACGAGACATTTAAGGAAAACTTATGTTCATTTCCTTTAACCTTTAATAACTTTTTTAACACACAAAATTTCATTCTGAACTTTTCACATTGTGTTTTTCATCTTACAATAAACATAGGTCCACTGAAAAATTTTACCTTGTTATTTTGTTGTTGCAGAATGACTTGTTTTTGTCTAAAATAACAGAACTATAAGCGAAAGTGGTGTTTGGTCGATTGTAACGACCTAAATAAACTATCCTATTTAATCTAATAAAGCCAACACCTATGACACAATAGAATGAAACAACTTAGCGAGATTAATTCGTACATCTGACGGTCCAGTCAACTGGTCAAATCAATCAAATGTCAAATTCTTTGTAGGTATAGATCTTTCAAGGATGCTTTATTGTCTATGGGCCCTTGATTTTATCTAATCTTGAAATTTTATTTATATATTGTATCGAAATGTTTGCGTGCTAACGGAATCTCGTCTTTATATAGTGCACCAATCAAGTATTAAAGTTTTCTTTGTATTGCTAAAATTCCCGAATTTAAACTACTAAACTCTCACCACTACTAATACTCGTAGTTAAGCTAATTGATTCAATTCTCTTCATTTCCTTATATCTCTTTGTCCTGAGGTTTTCGTGCTCAGTAAAACGATCAGAGACAAAATCGGTAATGCAAATGGTGTTTTAAACGTGCGTCCATGCATCACGAGTTTTACACGGATCAACTCAACTTTATTTTTGAGAACGCGGGTATGCCACGGAAGTGATTCATGCATGTAAAAATGATATGATTCATGAATCATGATTCATGATATGATTCATGCATATAAAAATATAAATAGATATATGAATTTTCGAGTAAAACGATTCAAATTTTAATTTTCTTGGAAAATCTGTTGAAATTTCACTCATCTATAAATCAAACAAAATGACAATAAGCGAAAGGAAGTTTTTGGTTCATTGATCAATATACCCGACCAAATCCGCTTCATCCCCATCTTTGAAAACCTAGAGTTGTTCAATTTATGTTCGACTGAATGAATGAAAATGTGAACTTCTAGTTTATCGAATAACGACTAACAAATTAAATTTAGCAGGTACACTATTTGGATCTGCAGCCTCTTATCATATTCTTATATTTATTTGGAATTGATTAGATCAAATCTTTTTGAAGATATTACTAACCAGCTTTGGCAAGAGCTGATATCTTCTTAGCAATAAATTATGTTCAATTCATTTGGGTAAGATATTTTAGTCGCATTTTTGATCGTGATTCAAAACATTTTCTGCTATTATTTTAATTTGTGCCTTCCACACACATTTAATATGCGTCTAAGCTCATTGGCTTAAATTAGCTCGATAATTAGACATTAACATTTAAACATAAAAAAAAAACATCGTTACTTCATAAACACGGGTACACCTTCTCAAAAATGTTTAAATTATTTATGAGAGAGTCATAATTTTGCATTGAAAATTCCACTTGCACGAATATTTTCCTCACTTCTTACCTCTTTTCCCTTTTTACCACAATACCGCATAATATACATACATATGCTAGAAAGTCATTGTCAAGCATAAACGAATTATACTTAGGTTATACTTTAAGCACCGGATTCCCGCAAATTACTCATACTTCTATGAATACATTAGGGTGAACATATTAAGGAGCGAAAACTACGCCTGATGCATTCTCAAGAAAATTGGATTTGCATGTTATGCTAACACATCTTCCGACGCCGTTATATATTCGTCCATCGCCTTTGTGTTCACACTTATGAATCAACAACTTCCTTTATATTCACCTGCTGCTGGTGAAATAGATACTATCTTTCTTGAGACCGTGTGCGCCAAAGATAATTTCTAGAATAAATGAGGAGTAGGCGAAGGAAATAACAATAGAGAAATGCTTGCTATCAACAAAATGAAAGTGAGTCTCGTCTAGGTCATTTCTGGAACGTTTCCAGGTGAGTGCAATCGAGTACATACATATTGGCAATTTGTACAAGTTCACTGTCGTGCCAGGTGGAATATGAATGAGGCCAGCGTTTCGATTAATCATAGGCCCAATCTAAATATCTAGCGAAAACAGACGCATCCTTCATTCCCTTGGCGCTCATGAATTTTTCATCACGAATGAATTTCATGAGTTTGTAGGAGATAATGAAAAAAAAATCAGCATTTGTTTTGTTCATAATTCTCATCCACTTGGTTCATCTGCTTTGAAAAAATACCATGATGATTGCATAGGCCAAAAAGTCCATGCGCGTAACGAACATAGTTTCGAAATGAAAATTGGACACTCGGTGGTAAGGAATAAATGACTATGAGTGGTTTCAATTTTATGCGGTGTATTGATTTGTTTGTCGAAAAGATAGTAGTAAAATTTTTAGTTGACTGAAGAGAAACATTGCAATATGTTTCCCCATCTTGATTGTTAAAGTATCTAATCGACATTTTTTGATTCAGTTTGCTACGAAACCATAAGCTCAATTAAATCAAACACAAAAGCATTGATTTATTTTTTTCATCATTGACGGATTATGAAACTTGTTTTGTGAAGGTTTCAAGTATAGCCATTTAAAGCAAAAATATTGCACTAAATTTGATAGCGGATGTTAAAAAGCATACTTCATGAGGTAGGTGCCAAAAATAATGGTTAAGATAACAGTCCTTAATAAGTCCAATGAAATTATAATTTCAGAGATTTTTTTAATTGTTATTGTGTATTTATTAATATTATTGTGCATTATATATTACGCTGTGAAATTTAAATTAAACCTTATTTATCTTAAAGGAATCGTTCATGGTAGAACGTTTTGTAAGTTTTTTTGAAAACCCGCTTTTGAAAAAAAAAAAACAGTATTCGAGCTTTTTTATTTTGAAAGCAATTTAATTGATCTCGTTGTGGATTATATGATATAAGATTATTGTCCTGATTTTCAGAAGTGTACTCTGCTGATATTGGTTGGCAGCCAGAAATGATTTCTCATCGTCTTTCATAAAGTTGTTTATACGCATACGCAAGACCCTTAACACCGACTCATACAGTAATTTTATAGTATAATCGCGGCCGTTGGGCCAACCATTAAACGCACTCTATTGTGGATGGCATAAATTGGGTGTGGATGATAGGCGCTTCTACGACAGACTAAAAGGGAGACAAGTCATCATCGCTCGTCGCTAACAGAAATAAAAAGACTTGGACAATGGTATCACATAAAAAGTAAAAACTAATACGGGAATAATTGAAAGCAAATATATCAATAAAAAAAAAAACCAAAAAAAAAAAATTTAGTGCTTAGTAAAGAAGAACAGGTATTAACACTCAATACCTGAAATCGTAGTTAAAAAATGTAGGATGAATTTGCTGCCACCGTTTTTTTGTAATCTAATGAGGAAGATCACTTTGGACTAAACGGAAAGAACATTATATTGCAAGTCTTTATTTTGCTGGCATCTGGCGAGCGTTGGCTGGAATTAGAGCATTAATCCCGAGATTGAAATGGAGGTCCCGAAACTTCAGGATTAGAATTTTCGGGATCCCGAGATAGTCCCGATATTTCAGGATTTTACAAAAGAACTATATTAAGCGAATTTAAACATATATATGTGCTTATTCGTCATCAATTAAAACTTTATTTCAAATTTACATGCATAAAACCAGAACTTAAGTTCATTATAATACTAAATTTATGCATATACATATGTACATGGGTGCTAGCAAGTAAAACGTTAATCTTAATTGCATCTAATTTAATCTTATGATCTAATTTCTTTTTATCTTCTTGTCCAATAATTTCTCCTTATTTGGTCATGATAGTTAATTATAAAATTAGTTAAAAATGAATTGAAATTTAATCAGCCTAATGGATGCTACGATAATATAATAAAAATACATTATTCTTTTTAGTTGTTTACATATCAATTAAAAAATAATATTACTTTTCAATGAAACAAGTGATAAGTAATAATATCGATTGGTTCAAACTGCTGATTCGTTTTGAAAGTATGCTCTTAATAAACATAATTCGTCAGGAGTTTCAAAATTTAAACTAGACCTGATTTCGCTGCACATATATCCAGCTACTGAAAAAGATACTTCGGGCTCTAGACTTTTTGGTGGGATATTAAGCATGTAATCATACGCCAGTTGTAATAATGAGCCCTTAGCGCGTCCGTTTTCATAAAACGATATTTCTTTTAGTATTAAGTTCTGGCTTGTTCGCTCATGTCGTAATGACCAAACTTTTCTAATTCTCAAAATGGGTTGAATTTTATCAATCCCGAAATCTCGGGACTCCTGATCAAAAATTCGGGATCCCGAAAATGCCCAAAATGTGTCGGGATCCCGAGATCCCGAGATCCCGAAATCTCGGTATTGGATGCCCTAGCTGGAATTCAAATTTGATAAGCTAGAAACAGTTTTATATCATATAGAATTATATGAAAAAATCTGTTAACGGCAGAAAAACTCTATCAACGGTTGTGAGACCACCGTTACAAATATTTGTATTTTGGCTTGCATACTGCACAATGGCTGAGGACATGTGTCGGCTAGCGGTTGGATACAAAATCTCGTATTACAATATCCTGTTTACAAAATCTCGATTACAAAATCCCGTATTACAAAATCCTGTAATATAAAATCCCGTAAGACAAAATCCCGTATTACAAAACACCGTATTGCAAAATCCCGTATTACAAAACCCCGTAGTTTTGCATAATATAGAATCAGCCGCGGCGCCGCGCCTGATTCCAATTATGCAATACTACGGGATTTTTCATTCAGCCATTTTTGTATTGCAGCTAAAACGACGATAAGGAAAATTTATGGAGGAGAATCAGTACCCATGATGAAGAAAATTTTGGCAAGGTACCAAAAAATTAACAAAATTATTAGAAAAAGGTCTGAATCTGAAAAAAACGATTATTTGAGAAGAATCGCGTCCAATATGTCTTTATGTTGAAATTTATTCCTAAATAAAAACTTAAATCACTATGTTTTTGTTATTTCATTACATGAATAGGTTTCATACGAGATTTCGTTCCACGAGATTTTGAGTTTCGGGATTTTGAATTTCGGGGTTTTGAGTTTCGGGATTTTGAAGTACATGATTTTGTATTTCGGGATTTTGGAATGCGGGAATTTTGAAACATACGGGATTTTGTCAATTCGGGATTTTGTGATTCGGGATTTTGATCCGATCCCGTCGGCTAGACTGGATCGCGTTCATTCGCTCTTTACGTGTATGAAATTGGATAACAAATCCATCGCCTCGTTTTGAATCAAACTGCCTCCTGGCTCGGGAAAAGCTCTCCAAATCAATTTCTGGCCTCCTGATGTCATAGTTAAGGAGTTTATTCCGAGACCTCGGAAAAATTTTGGCACGAATGCATCGTGGAGTTTTCGAAACTAGACTCATCGAAAAACCGCTGTTGGCATTTAAGAGAGAAAAAAGTGTTGCGTGGCGAAGGTTAACATGTCTTATCAGAATGTTTGTGGTTTAAAGACCAAGCTAAACATGTTTAAGCTCTCTTCTATTTGATATACTTTTGGCTTATCAATTTAGCAAAGGGTTTCCAACACCAGGCATAATTGTTGCTTCAACACCAACAGATGCTCGCGTTAAAAATTCATATGGCAAGCAGCTGCAATAAAAATAAGTAACCAATGTCTAAATTTTACAAATTCTAGAAGTTTCTCGGATGGCAGCCCCAAACATCTTTCTGCCACTGTAACTTTTGATGAATGCATCGAATAAAAACGAGATTCATAGGGTAGATTGATTGAGTATTGGTTGCAGTACTGTCAAAGTGCTATAAGCACTGAGCATTTTCATCATTTATGCTATAGGAGACGCTGTTCTCAAATTTATATAGGATAAGAATCCGATAATGAATAGAAGTAACAAGTGTTTTACTTTCCTAAATTTTAAAATTCATGCGATTGGTAGCCCTGAAAACCTTTCTACCCGCTAAGTATTAAGATCAAAATAGTACACTGCTTTCGAATTCAATTTCTCTACTTTTTGTAGTAGTTTTTATGGCGCTAGAACTTTTTTTTTTAAATTGGACACCGTTTTGTAGATTTTGGTATCGTCACTTTAAAGGAAAATAGATAAGATGTATAATACAGGAGGTGAATCATTAATATGCGTAAGAAAGAATAAGGAGCCCAGATGATTTGATTGGGAGGTTTCTGAGTACAACGTGCCTGTGAATCACACCCATATGGTCTGTTCCCTTAGTTCTCACCTAAAAACTTTTTAAGTAAAAACTTACTTCTATGGTAGAAGAAAATTTGCCGGAACTGATTTTGGGTAAAAATTTACAAATCAAGAAGAAGAGCCAAAAGTGGCGTCATTTCCATAAAGTTATATATTTTATTATATTTCCATAAAATTCTAAACAAAATAAAAAAATTCTCCATGAAATGTATTTAATATATTTTTTCAAGTATAGTAGATAATTCAATTTCTCTTCGAGACATCCTTTAAACATAATGGAATTCAATTTGACATTATACCCATCCATAATATCTTCATTTACTTATTTCTAAACATTTGTAAAAAAAAAACAAATTTTGTATACTTACAGGGAATTGATCAATGGGAAAAAAGAACCGAACGCAGAAACGTAAGGCTGTTAACCACTTGGATTTATTTATAGATACATGTAGATTAGTAAAAGCTAAAAATTTAAAATGCTTATCACAACGTTGTGTTTGTCTGAATGAAATTTCATATTGGAACCACCCCATAATAATAGCAACCCGCTCAGATATTGTCAGTATTAGTCCTGATATTGTTAGACATTAAGTCAAGAAATAATGTATATTTTAGAAATATGTATGTGTACATGAAAGCTATCTAAGGACAACATGTTTATAATAGCGGTCAAAGCACAAAAACCAAAAAGTTAGGTATCCAGGAAATCAAACGTGGCATATGTTCATTTCATATCCTACTCATGATACTACATCTGGACAGATACATGCATATGTATGTATGTAATTCACGATACCCACCTACAGAGTACCTACCACTAACAGCAGTTATATAGAGAAGATTTCATAGAGAATACATGTATTGTTTGCACAAAAAGCATTAAGAATGTCGACCGCATTAAGTATTGAGTGTCACAAAACCTGCACATATCCTACCATCCTATTCATGTTTGGATATAATATTGTAAGTAGCTATCAACAGATTCCGAGATATAGATACACATTCAATGCCAATGTAATTAGTTGTCTCTGAGACTACTATCTACCAAGAATGAAATTCTAGTCAATATTAGTGTTAAGAATTTAGATTACAGATATTAGATAACCTACACCAAGAAAATGAAATAAAATGTGGTAATGCCAGTAGTTATATTTGTCGTAGATAGATACAGTATGCAAAGGTGCAATCGAGTTGAATTGAATGATTGGAAACTATTGTGAATGCTATTTATTCTTTGTGACTGTTGTGCTCAATCTACCTGAATAAAATAGTAATCGGTGCGTTTGAATATTTTACTTAAATATATTTTAATAATGTTAATATCGAATGATTTTTATTATGAAATATCTTAAATTTCTCTAAGAGCTATGTTATTTATTATATTAATACTGCATAATTTATTTATAATTTTGTGTTTCTTATTATGAATAAAATATATTACTATCATATAGCTTCATACAGAGAAATTCATGAGCTCAAGCACGCCCACAGGTATTGAAGGTATTACAGTATTGTCCACATTTTGAAAAGTATTGAAGTTTTTATGGTTTTTTGACTGCTTACCAACTCATCAAAACAAAAGTTGATATAGCATTACTATTACAGCAAATTAATACAAAAGAAAATTCTAGCGGATCAGAACCGCTAGACAACTAATTTTCGAAGAAATTTTCTTGAGTGGCTAAAAAATGTAGAAAGACGTAATAAACTTTTTCGTAGTATCATATAACTATTTTTAACACAAAGCAAATAGATGAGAAACACTTTTTGTGGCTACATATATATATCCTTTGGATAACCTTTCCTTTGAATTTCGTTTTCACCCAAGGATTTCATCGGAAATTTCAGCGATGAACCGAGGTTTTGAGCTGCCATCCGAAAACAATGCAAAACTCAAAGAATTAAAACATTGGTTTCTTATTTTTATTGTAAATGCTTTGCAGATGAACATACCTATAAAAATTTCTGGTGCTGGCAGCACTGTATTATCGTCACAGCCAAAAATATACCAAATCTGTTTCACATTAAGTTAAATCGAGCTTGTGAATTTCATTTCGATTGAATGATTGCGCTGGAAGTTATAGCGGCGGAAAGAAAAACTTTTGAAACCTATATATTTCTTGTTAATTGTCATTACATGAATATTCCCATTTGAAAATTTAATGACAATATCGCTTAGTAAGTAAATGTCATGATTTTTCAACGAAATTCTTAAGGAATTTGGTTTACAATAAGGTCCATTTTGATTTCACTGCATCGAAAGTTACAGGATAAAAAGCTTTATTTTGCTGAGCAAATCTATCATAACTGGCAGGTCTATCTTAATTTTTGAACCAAATTTCTATCAAATTTGGCTTAAAAAAAGTCCAACTTCTGTGTGAATTTCGCTAAAAATTTTGGGTTAAATCGGAAGTTATGGGCCAAAAAGTAGTTTTTAATCGCATATTAATAGTGCCAGGTAGTGCTTTTTTCGATAAGGAGCGAAATAGTGACAAAATATTTTAAAGACCATCGTATTTCAATCGCAACCTTGGCTAATCTCATAATACTGGAGTCAGACTACAGTCTGATAATGAATCTCGTTGAGTTTTTATCTAATTGTATCAAGTAGTAAAAATTTAACAGCTCAAAGCCCTTTGAAGTCTCGCAAAACCAGATTCGATTGTAGAAACCAGATTCGGCCAATGACAGACAGTTCGGTTCCACCGAAGCGTTTAACGCTTCGGTTTGGCGCGTCGGCTGACACAAACAGCGGTTTTCAGAAGCGTTTATCGAGTCGGTTCAGTTACAATAATGATACACAATAATAACGAACTGGCATAATGAATCCATGAGAGGTAGTCCATGAATATTGTCACTTTCTCACACCGTTGGCCGAACGTAAAAACCACCAGCTATACTGAGTTTTACAGCTGCTGGGCTCTTCTACGTTTCATCTAGCCTTATTTTTGTTCCTATTATCGCTATTTCGACCTCTATATTGCATATATTTTAGGACATCAGGTTTTTTACCGCTGCGCAATGATCAGGTTTAGCTGGATATGATTCTTTTGCACTCGTTTACACTTGGAGCATCTGCCTAATTTCCTTCACAGGTTGCCCATTCTGACTGATTTTCGTCCTCGAAATCTCCCAATTCTTTTGATGACTTGGCAAAACACTGCCGAAATTCGGATAATAAGTTGAATAACTCTAGTGCATCGTTCTCGAGAATCTGTCCAACATCGAGATCTGTGTGTGTGTGTGATCGGTTCATATATCACCTGCTGTTCCTCGCCAGAATTCTTTTCCTCCTGAATTACCATTTCCACTGCGGTCTTAATTATCTTCACCTGAGTTCGGTCTAAAAGCGCACGTCCAATCATCAGCGGATAATGTTGAGCTTCGTCCGGAACAATCAAGATGGTACACAACGATTTGAGTTGATCGATTTCTATTTCGGCATCAACTTTTCCAATCGTAACGGATTCTCCTCCACCAAATCCTCTTAGAACTGAATGATGTGGCTGATACAATAACTTGTTTTGCCTGGCGGTACGTTGCATTATCGTCACACAATCACTCCCAAGATCAATAAACGCTGTGATTTCACGGCCATTAATCTTCGCCATTTTGATATATGTTGATGTTTCATTCCGTATCAGATTTACATGACCTGCCGAGACTGAAGCATACCTTTTTTCTGTCCCTGCGCTGCTCATTTGCTTGCACTCTCTTCGAATGTGCCCGATTCCATTGCACCTGTAGCACTTCATGCCTTGATTTCCATGACTGTTGTCCTTCACCAGTATATGATCATTATTTTCAACTTGGTGTGGCTTTGTGTTACGCTTGCTATGAAAATTTGGCACCTATTGAATTTGCTCCATCAGCTCTTCCAACGTTTGACACCTGGATGACATCAACGCAGCTGCCAGTGACGCGTCCCAAAGACCTTGAATCACGTACGTAATCAACGCGTTCTCCGATACTTCACCTCGTTCGGCTATCGCCTTCATAATGTAAATGTATTCAAAGAAATCTTCTTCGTTTTTACGCTTCCGATTGGCTAACTCCTGATGCACATCTGCCTCGTTAGTGATTGTAGGAAAGGCTCTTTCTATCTCGCTCTTGAATACCGTTCATCAGATCGTCACCGTAATGCTGCTACCATGCCACAGCTTAGCGACTCCTTTGAGCTGAATGCAGGCGGCAAGCAGCAATAGCGCTTCGTTCCACGCATAGGCAGTTTGTAGCGTTTCTAGCCTCTGCAGTCATTTCTTCACGCTCAAACCGCTTGTGTCGTACGGATTGAACTCTGGCAACAACGCACTTACTTTTGCCACCTTGTACCGTGGTATGGTTTCCTTTGGCTGCTCCGAACAATATTTGTCTTTCGCGATTTCACAAATCGCGCTCCCCCTTGAGCAGCTCGCGTTCTGTTTCTAGTTCCGATCGTGCACCGACATGACTCGATTTGTTGTGACAAGCACCAACGATGCTCGCATTAATCACTACCTCCACTTCCCGGGTAATCACATTTTCCGTACCCATTTCCACGTCTCACAGCCGTTTTAATAATGTTTCCTTACGTCAACTTGTCGGCAGGCCTAAATCTCTAAGCTGTCTTTTAAGCCGTTTCACGGTATTCTGTGGCTCCGACATATTTCACCAATACCCACTCTTACTCACGACTGCCTGTTGACTTCCGCTCATGTCCTGTCGACTCGTCCATCTGCCGCGTTTGCTGTCGCGACATTGCCGAATTTTCTTCACAAATCCCACCATATAATTAGCATAACCTTATCTGGCATCAATAATAGCTTTCGTCGTTTGTGGTGTTTCAATTTTTCGAATGATATTATTAGTTATTTTTCGAACGATATTCTTATATTTCACACATTTTTTATCATCAGTAATTATTTGATTTAAAATGGGTTGATTTCGGTGCGTTTCAGTAACGATTTGCTGATGGAAATTTGGTCAATCAAACTCTTCTCCGACAATTTATGTGGCATCCAGGAATCGATCTTCTTTGTATACTCAACTCTTTTGAAATGATCCCAAACTGTCTTATTACCGATATTTAGTGCAACTTCTGTCTTCTTACTCCTAATATGACGAGATCTTCTTCCTAACGGTTAACATGATTGATTTTTTTTCAGAGATGGGTTGACTAGTACGAGGTTTAACTTTCACATAGAAATTTCCAGAACGAAAGTGACCAAAACATCTATATGCTGTTGCGTTTGGTAAAGAAACTTGACCATAAACATCATATATTTTTTCCTGGGATGGCCCAGTGTTTTTGCCTTCTTCGTAGTAAAATTGAAAAATATACTTTTGAGACGATTGACGAATCACAAATATGTCTGCATAAAAATTGTACACTTCAAACACGCGTAAATATGACCCAATCTGATTTGTGTTAGTATGATGCAATCTGACATGTGACACTCACTACCATCTAGAAACTAAATTCTCTCAATACTTTTTACACTTACCAATCTGTTTTATAACTAGATAAAAAGAACGGGCAAATATATATTTGTAGCTTGCTAATTGCTAGCAGTTCAGATTCGTTTTATTTACTCATGAGATCTGTCTGAATTTGTATAAATTACATTTGTTGCTTCCCCATTGCTATTTTCAATTTCCCCCCCGACATAGACTCGAATTTTTGTCACTCCCAATTTCACTCCCCACAGAATTTTATTCCAGACAATTTTAAGTATTGCACGGCCATGTACAAAAATAAAATTTAGTAAGCACTCTTCACAATCCATAGTTGGTGTCTATTCAATTTATAACGGCATCATCTGCACATTATTTCCTCAGCTCAATGACAAAAACAGAAAATTTGCAAAGCCATTATTCGGATGAAGATGATATTTTAAAGCACGATAGAATTCATCTCACTGGATGAATGATGAATAATGCAACAGGTCTCTGTCAGTCGCTTATAAACGAATGCGTGGCGTTAAATATAATTTCAAGCTAAAAGCTTTATGAAGTACATTAACACATTTGAAAAGACTATTGTTTTCGGTCGATTATCCATAAAGCATCAGAATATGTGGCGTATGCGACAAATTTGAATTGAAAAGATCAATGCATATTTAATAACCCGTTCAAATTGACGTATCTAGGATTATGATGTATTATGCACGATAGGGTTATCGCAGCAAGTCTGGATTGATGACAAAGTGGTTCGAGTACCATCGCAAGCTGACTGATCAACTGACCAAACTTCTAGTATAAAACAGGAACACACAGCATTAAATAGCTTGCACAATAGAAAAATTCAATTTAACTTGAACCACACATGTAAGTCAATTCATTTACGAATAGTTACTCAAATCTTTTAGTTGAATTGCTTTAAAAAACAATATCTCCTCAACCGCATCAATTCACTGAAAATTGAAAAGTAACTTTAGTTCAGTACATACAAAGTAGAAGGTGCAATTATCTTTACAATATCAACATTAATATTAGACATGCATACATAATTAAATCAGAGTACAAAACTCTTCACATACAGGTGCAGACAATTGATATAATATATACATGTAAAGGATAAAAGATGAAATTTATATTTAGTTTTGTATATAATGTAAATTTGTATTAGAAAAACAAATTTTGTTGACGATTCAATTGAATTTAAGAAATAGCTATGAATTTTGAATGCTGGTTTGAGAATTACGAATAAGTACATATATGAAAAATATATGTCTACAAAGATAAATATAAAATGTCATATAAATAAATAAGAGTATGAACTGTAGTAAATAAAAGTATGAACTGTATTTTTGATGTAATATGGCTGTTTTATTTCGAAGAAAAAATGAATATATTTGAATGGTGTAGCAGCCACACAAAAAGCCCTATAAATTTAATCTATCTAGGATGAAATCTTTTATCACTAGAATTACGCATACGCGCTAAGCATTCAATTTCAAGACCCAGAGTAAAAAGGCATATGTTTGTCAGCACTGGTTCTAAATTAAATAGATAAATGTGGCGAAATTCAATGACAAAGAAACTCCAATAAGAATTCAATTAAAATCAATTTGATCTCACTCACTCGAAATGATAAATTGTTGAAAGAAAAATGGCTCGGACTATCAATGAAATTGATTGTTTGAGTTGAAAAAACAGGACCTTTAGAGAATGAAATCGTTATTTTCGATAAGAGAACGCGAAATCTGAAGTACGACATTGGTGTCAGAAGTGGGATTATTATCTATAGTGAAAAATATTCACGGAGAAACAGTGAAATGAAAGTGAATGTCATTATGAAATAGTACAACAAAAGTGAAAAAATAGCCAGATACTGAGATAAAACTAAATATCAGTAAAGCAAAAAAAAAAACATTAGTTGCGAATTTAGAAAAGAAGAAAAAGTGAACTATAGGAATTGCTACAGCGAACTGGAATTGAATAAGACTTTTGTATCGAAAATGGGATGTAAAATTAACGAAGTAAGTTAGTCTGAATTAAAGGAATTAAAGCTTCTACTCAAGGTGGTAAAGAAAAACTGATTACCGGTTTAGTCGATGCGCTGGTATCAGGAAGACTGGATCCTGAAATGTTTGAGTCCTCAGACACGGAGAGTGTTGCAGGATATGAAGACAACGAAAATGAACACTCTGGGAATTCACTGATGCAAATGCTGATACTGATGCAGAAAAATGTGGAAAGCAAGTTAAAGAAGATCATGCAGCAGTCAAAGGACTTTTAGACATTAGAAACGCTGAAACAACCATCAAAAAACGTCAAACAAGATATTGGAAACCTAAACCAAAAGTTTAACTACAAAGTCAGATGCTTTAAAGCAAAAATAAAGAATGTAGAAGCAGCTATGGAAAAAGTTTAGAAGATGAACGAAGATTTGGACTAAATCAAAATAACCGTAACCAGCACACCAGCTTCAATTCTGACTGCGGACAACACTACATCGAGAAATGTAAAGACCCTAATATTTTATGGACATACAGTTTGTAGAATCTAGAAAGCAAAATTCGATGTTTCCGCGAGAAGCAGCAGCTCGAGTGAGCAAGAGCGAGTAACAGCTCTAATACAGGTGCTACGAGGCCCAGTAGCCGAAGTTCTTCAAATTGTTCCAGTTGAGCTACGCTCGAACTTCGCAGCTTTGATTAATGCACTAAATATGCGATACGAGGATGATCATCTGAAGCAGACCTAAAGGTTGCAGTTTCACAACCGAATTCAGAGATCAGGCAAAACACAGCAGCATTTGGCGTTAAAGATTCAAAGGCTAGCACTATCCACCGTACGACCCAGAGCATCAGTATGCATAGTCACAAAAGCCTTTATCAGTGCATTGCAATATGAAGAATTCCAACAGACAGTTCTACTAGTGGACAGGCGGACTGTGAAGGACATCTTGACGTATGGCTTAAATTTCGAAGCGGCCAAAAGTGCCAGGAAGTAGCTTTGAAAGGATGAAAATGTGACTGCGTTGATACAAATAGGAAGTCACCGACAAACGAAGCCCCTGGTTGCTGGAATTGCGGCAAACGAAGACTTGTACAAAGGGATTGCTGAATGTGAAGAAACGTTCTTACAAAACATTTGCAGAGAAGTAAAGAACAAGATAGAGTCCAGAGTCAGCTGGCAGTGAACTTCGATGCTGAGGCTGTCCAAAGACAGAACTCCTGAAGCAATGTTACCGCAGTGAGCCCAGATATTGCCAAAGATGCGGGGCAATATGCGATCAAGGCGGTAAGTCTACACTTTCAAATATAACCATATCTTATTTGGGGAACATCAGGAGGAAAGTTGACACTAAGTTGGAAGATCGGGGGCCCGGTAGCTCTACTTGCTAAGGTGTCAGGCCGAAAAGCGGCGTGCTACGGCGCCTGCGGGTTCGAATTCCGCCAGTGCCATGGCTGTCAGTGTGAATGCGTGTGGTTGTCTATGAGGGTGGCAAATGGGCCAAAACTGGTGGCCTAATGCTGGCCGCGTTCCCGGTAGCCCTCTTTATTAACCTAACCTAAATTGGAAGATCAGATGTTGGTTCGTAAAGCTAATAATACTGAAACGGTAACCCTTTCCATACGACTACGATGTGATAAATTCAAAAGGAGGAAGATACGGGAACCTCGTTCCTGTCCAGCCAACCGCAAACATTACTATCGTCTCGACGAAAAGGAGTCAATGCTGATGTGCAGTTGAAGACAACCGAGGGATGGTTACAGTATGCTGAGCTGGTCAACGATGACATTCAACCACTGCTGGTGTGGAAAGAGATTGTTCTTCCCAAAACCTGAGCCACAAAAGAACTAAGAGAATTAGACGAAAGAACGTCGGAAGGCCACCTGAAAGTAAATAACATCCTATTACCAAGGTGCGAAAAACATTCTACTGACTACACGCTCGAGAAGACATAGGGAGTTGATACCAAAACTGTACAATCAACACTTCTATCCAAGGCCCAAAACGAAGAACAAGAGGACAAATGCGAGTGTATAAAGTGGGAGCGAAAATGCTAATTTTTCTTTATATATTTTAATGAATTTTTCTCTTGCGCTAAAATCTGTTTACTTTATTCATCGTCAGTCCAGGTGGTGTATATCATTTTTCAATAACAATATATTTTTAAACAGTTTAAAATGGTTTCCAATATTTTTAAAAAGCTTAAAATTTTAAAAATATCAAACTGACAGGAGGGAAAAAGCATCAAATATATGTATTGTTTGCTTTTTCTTCTAAAGCTTAGTACTGCCTTTGTCTGAAAATTTCACGTGAAATTTGTTTTGGCGAAAATTTAGCTTGGAAATAAGATAGTTGTACTCAGTTTTTAGCGTGAAAAATTGCTTTGAAGCTGTTTTCGCTTTGAATATGTAGACAGCTTTGACACATGTCTCGAATCATTTCCCGCCAATTTCGTATGTGCAGCTCATTTTTTTGGAGCTAAAAAGTAATATTTAGTGTTTGAATTTGAAAATTGATTTGTGCAAATGTCTTTTCAATGACAAAATCGATCGAAAATTGAAATTCTTGACATCTTATCCGTTAGAAATGAGCAGTGTCTCTGCTTTTCTGCGTTGTCAAAATTTTTGCTCGGAAGAATGACCAGATAATGGAGATTTGTCACACTTTAGCTTGACAATTAACTCAGTACTAGCCTTAAAAAGCAAAAAATTTTCAGGGAGGGATGGGAGGATGTTTTTAAGTGCCTCCCATAGCCATTCAACGAAAATCAGTGCGTCCTGAGAATATTGTAATGATATGATTCCGCTGGAAGCCATCGCAATCCTACTTTTAGGTACTAAGCGCCCACACAGGGTTAAAGAAAAAACGGACAGTCTAACTGAAACTAAGACACATAGGAAGACTGAACGGACATTATTTTGAAAGTGAGAATGATTGAATGACTGATCACATATGTATGACTGATTCTAACTTCAACCTTTGCGATCTGATATTCTCTGACATGCTTCTGTGACCCAAAGTAAATTAATCACCTAAACGAAGATATTTTGGACAATGACGTGCTTTTAACATTTTCCTAATACTAACATATTCTTCGTTAAACGAAGCGCTAGATACGGAGATCGAAATAAAGTGATTTACGACTGACAGGTGCTGTGTGCTTTAGAAAAGTAAAACGATTTATGTCCTACTATTCCTAGAAAAGAGGAGTATCGTTAGCAAATATATGACTAAATTTTAGTCCGTTGACCAGGTTTGCTGCTCATTGCAAAAAGCATGTAAATATTCAACAACCCTAACTTTTACTTCTTGTCGAAACAATGGTAAGATTTTACGTATTCTTTTAATCAGTATTTAAAATTATTTCACGTACTGTAGAATATTTTATTTATTATTTTTCACTTGAACATTTTCAGAAAAAATATATATATTAGACAGAAAAAATGTCCACACAGTTGTTACTCCTCTATCCATGCAATCATGACTGTCTACAATAATAAGAAGTACAAAACCTACACAAGAATCGTGTCTTATCTATCTCTTCTTCATTCAAATATGTAGACATGGGATTTTCTTATATCATAATTTATGGACGGTTTGCTTAATATGATATATTCATTACAGTAGGAGCCATTTTCATGATTTCTTGATAAGGTCCATCCATATTGGCGTGGCAACACAGAGAGGCAATTATGTGTGTCGATGATTGTGATTAAATGAAAACAACAAGGGCCCACTTCGATCAATGGCCAAAGACTAGCACAGACAATGGACATTATAATGACTTTCGATATCAATAGCGAGCTAATGAAGTATTCTAATTCTGGACACAACGGACAGCAAACAGACCAGCCCACGTGCATAAACTTCCGATCGACTGTTTCTTACAACAGTCACGTTCTTAAGATTTCCTCCCGAAATTCAACTTCATCCCATTCTTAACCAAATAGATTGATGATTACGTTCATGCCATGCTTATAAATGCAAATCTTATTTAATCTCGTAATGTGTAATTTGTTTGATGCAGTGGTTCGCAATAATTTGTGGGCGATTAGATTTTAGGGATTTCACAAAGAAAATGCAAAAAGGAACAAAAAGAATAATAATCTAGGATGACTTGAAATGCATTTTGTCAAAATAGCCATTACAATTTCAATTTATTTAAATTCATCTTTTACAATAAACGTGAGTGGTAAAATTTTATAAATAGGTTAGGATTTAATTTATAACAGTTAAATAAATAAACTGATAACAGCAATAGAAAAGTACAAAAAATACAGTGAATGAAAATAAAGAGCAGAAAAGAGAAAAGTACATGTATATAAGTACTTAACTAGATTTAAACTGTAAATTCAACATCCAATAACAGATAGAAAAACTTACTCATATAGATCAATAATTTTAATACTAATAATAAAGCGTGATAAAACAAGTACATAAAATTATTCACGTTTGATTAGCCAAACTATTAAACTTGTTAGAGGAAGGCCTTATGCCGGGTTTCCACCAAAGAGACAAAACAAGAAACACGGACAAAAAAGGTGTTTTGTTTACTAAAACAGTTTTCAGAGACAAAAATGCTCGCGAAACTGTTCAGTTTTTACAAAACATTCGTGTTTTTGTTCAGAAAAACATGTTTTGTCTGTGTTTTTTGTTTTGTCTCTTTGGTGGAAACCCGGCATTAGGTTTAGCGGTAAAGTGTTCTATAATCGAGTATTGTTTTTTTCAGTAACTATGCTATTCAAAATAGATTGAACTAGTGACGTTGAGCGTTTAAAATGATAATGCTGGAATTTTATTTTAAAAAAAGTTTTAAGGAACGAAAATCAAAATATGTATGCAAATCAAAATGTAAAATGCTTCTGCTTAGATGTGATACATGGTTGTATCCATTTAGGTCATAGACTTACCGAACTAGATTATTAAAAGAGACTACTAATTTCTGTTTGGTTTCAGGATTATGATGATGATGATAGCGAAAAACTTCACACCCGTATGTAATGATAGGCATTACCAGAGATATATTAGCTAAAATTTTAAAGATTGAGGAGTAGCATGCTTTGATAACGATATGTTTCTCAAAGTTCCATAAATTGTCCAAGAACGAAATATTCTGTTGAATGATACTCCCATATTTTTAGCTTTTTCAACGAGTTCTAAACGTGCGCCCATAATTCGGATGGCTAGAAAATAGCTCGGATCGAGTTTTTTCTTTTAATTACGAGACACTTTGACGTATTCGGGTTAACGTTTCAGAAATGGGATTCAACCCAACGAACAATGCGTCATCATTCATCTTCAACAAATCCCAAGTTACAATTAACATACAATTGCACACCATCGTCATATAAATGAATGGAGGAGTCTTCGATAATACTCGGTAAATCATTGATATACGAGGTCTGTTCAAAAAGTATGGGACTTTTATTCATAAAATCAACCTTTATTGAGATATAAAATTTTAACACTAATCCCCTTCACAGTAGTCCCCTTGGGCTGCCTAAGACTTCTCCCAACGCTTCTGCCACTGTTGGATATGTCGTTCATACTCCTTCTTTCGGTATGGTGCGCAGTTGGTTCATCGCATTCTGCGTGATATCCTCTCTGGTGAGAAATTTGGTCCCTTTCATTGGCATTTTCAGCTTGGGGAAAACTCAAAAGTCACAGCAAGCCATGTCAGAAGAGTAAAAAGGTTGACAAACTAGTGATGTGATGTGTTTTGCCAAGAAACTCTGAATCTAGTGCGAAAACTGGGCGGGAGCGTTATTGTGATGGAGCTGCCAATTTCTCGCTGCCCACAGGTCCGCCGTTTGCGTCTCAATGCATCACAAAAGTGACGCATTACCTTTTGGTAATATTCCTTGGTTATTGTAGTGCCATAGGGTGCATACTCGTGATGTCCCACCCCCTTGTGTCAAAAAAGACGGTCAACATGATATTGACATTGCTGCGGGATGATGAATGCTGCCATTGTGTTGACTGGAACTTAGGTTCTGGGTCATATGCATAAATTCAGGATTCATTACCAGTAATTACAGTGTTCAGAAAGTTTGGTTCACTGTTTATAGTCTCTAGTATGTCCTGTGCAATCTCAAGATGAAGTTGTTTTCGCTCAATTACTAGCAGTTTTGACACGAATTTTGCTGGCAGCCTTCTAAGACCCAAATCGTCAATCAAAATAGAATGAATGGATCCAACATTAATGCCCACCTCTTCTCCAAGTTTTTCGATTGTGGTTCGACGGTTCTGCATCACCAGGGTCCTTATTTGCATGACCAGGGTTCTTACGTATTGTTTCTATTTGTAAATCTTCACGCTTTAAACAAAATTCAATGCAGTAAAGGCAGGATTGAGATAGAGACCTACAAAAAATTGAGCATGCACACTAGGTATGAGCGCACTTCCACACCAATCTCCACTCCTTCATGTTTAATTGTCTGACCAATAAAAAGTGAGGTCCGATACTTTAAAGATCTCTTACATACAAAAAAGCAAAGGACCAAGTATAAAGCCTTGTGGTACGTCAGATAGAATTTGTGCAAAAGTAGATATTTCTTGACTAATAGTGCTTGTACTCTCTCTCTTTCTCTCTCAAGTAAGAGCAAATTAAGATTACTGCACTTGATGGAATGTTGAAATTATTTCTTAAATTAAGGAAGAGCTGTGAGTGATTGACACTGTCGAAAATATTTAAAAAATATAATAAAGTCAAAAATTGCTGATCATCAATTGGCGTCAGCCTGGCGTAATTCAAATCACGAAGAAACGTAGCCTTGGTAAGTGAATATTTCTTGTTTTTTGTGATTTTACATACTTCCACATATATGTTACTTCTAACTATCGATAAAACAGTTCAAAATATTTATCCTTGCGACAGTTTATGACAGTCCTACGGAACATTGAAATAAGCTTATTAAGTGAATCGATAAAGCTTTTGCAGTAAAAGGACACATTAGGTTTGTTAGCGTACTTCAGCAAACTGCAGCAGTAACAGAATTTGGCAGCTGGCTTCTTTTTGCTGCAAAATTTGGCTTGCAGCAAGAGTACAAAAATAACTTTCTGCGAATCTATTTTAATATATTATAATAGATTTAGGTACGCGAACAGACCTATTAACTTCATTCTTTAGTTTGGGCTTTCTATCAACATAAAAAGCTTATGAGCACAATATCGCTCGCTACTCCATAAACATTCGATCGTATACATACAGTTACTCCAGAAAGTATTAACACACTTGCTAGTTTCCGAAAAGAACGTAAAAGCCTCACATTATTAAATTTGCAATTGGAAGTATTACAGTATTATGCAACTATTAGAATAAAAACTTTTCATTTGAAGCAAATAATAATTAAATAAAACAAACAAAATTTAAGAACTATTCCCTGTTTTTGCATTCAAAATCTTCTGATCATAAAGGTTTGATATGATACTCCTTAAACATTGTGTTAGACACTCATTGAAGATGCTTAAGCATTCTATTTGTATTTTCCAAATCAGATAAATGAAAATGTGACATTAATTTATGTACTGAGTAAGCCTAATTAAGTCATATACTTTTTCGTAATACAACATTGAAAAAAAATTACATAGGAACATTCTCCTGTGTAAAATAACTCAGCATTTACGTTCACATCCGTTATGTACTCTGAGCTATAAAATATGGCTAAAAAGGACGAATTCCCATATATTATGAGCTTTTCTGCTATGCACATAGTCTCCACTCCTATGTAATATAGCCTCAACTACTATGAACAGAATCTTGGCACATATCAATAAAGAACACTAAATAACAATAGCTATCCGATAATCACCTGCAATAATAGGGTCATGGGTTTGAATCTGGTTACAAGCAGGATTTATTTACAAGAAATGAAAAATTTAGAAGTGAAATTCTAGTAATAGAAATAATAATTTACATTTCCTACTAATATCCAATTCCTGAACTTGTCTAAAAGAGGATATATTTGGCTTTTATTTTGTTTTTTATCTGGGGTATAATGTATGGCATTGAAGGCTATAACGCATCGCTTTGCAAGCTATAATATACAGTGCCTACTCCTATAAATTCTTCGCCAAGTATCAGGGTGTCAGGAGCTATGTTTTATCACAAACCCCAAGTCTACTACGTATATAACAACAGAAGTATATAAATTATAGCCCCTGGCATCATGCTTTTTTTAAGTGGATGTTTTCAATTCAAAATGAAAAATATGAAGTCTTAATACAAGCTTTAGTATGAATAGTATACTGGCTACAAGCGCTTTGAACAGGCCGTGATTTGAATCTGGGTGTATACAAAGATTCATTATCTCAAGCTGATATTTGATTGCTCCGATATTGAAAACGCAGCTGATTCAAGTTAAGGGACACATGAACAAGTCCTGCATATCAGTTTATACAGAGCCAGTTCACCGTTTTTATTTAATATCTCGCATTTTAGTAGATCTTTATGCTTCAGCGTATATGTATAATAATTAAAGCTGTGTAATGATCGATTTCATTACACAGCTTTAATTATTTTCAAAACGGGACTATTGACGTATTTTTTTCTTTTGTTTACTAAAAGAAACGCCAGTATTGTTATTTCACTATATTATTTTCCAAATATCTACAATATGTCAACCTATTCGATGGTATATTATGCATGTAATCTGGAAAACAATCTGATTATCTCTAATCACCATCAGCTCTTACACACAAATCTTGGACATGTTGGCTCGCGATATGCAGTTTGTTGATCAACGTCGCTCTTAATTGTATTATCACTCTACAAATACGAAATGGTAAATTGCCTACCCCTAACGAACATTCCTTCACTGTCGCAGAACTTTATTGAATACACGACACAATCACGGGTTTGGTTAGTTAACGCGGAACCATTCATCTAATGTAGTCGCGCGTTGTGCGGGCGTCCGGTTGATTCCGTCTTGTGATTTTCGATAAAGGAAGTGTATCGATGTATTGAAGTATTTGTCGTTTTCGAACGAAAGGATTGGTTTACGTTTAACTGGGATATCGAATCAGAGTGATCAGGTAACCAAGATAGTAAGGATTGAAAGAGTGACACCATAATCATCACACAACCTTGAAATTAGTGCAAGTTTACGCTATTGAAAAAAAGTGAATGAATCTGACTACTGGACCGCGAACAGATCTTGGTCATCGTTGATATCACAATTATTTCTCTTGAAATTTTATTTTCGGAGGAGATGACAATGGTTTAATTCACTTAAATTTAAAGATAAGCCAATTGATCTCATCGCGTGACAGTACGGAGTGTCATATTCTGTTAGAAATACTTTCATACCGGACAGACTGATACTGATTCACTTATCGTGGACCACTCAGAAATTATATTATTCACATTGAATATTTTATGAAAAATTATCGATTTTCTCGTCTGGTGCAATCAAACCGTTACCTCTCAAGCTTCCACAAATGTCAACTTGTATTTGCTAGCGTTAACTACCCTTGTCATATCTCAGCCTAGTAGAAGTAAGTTTTTCCGGATTGTATCGAAAACACCCAAATATTGCTTCTTCGATTCGATAAGTTTTCGTAACTAGGCTCTCCTGGTTCTATTCTCTATAGTTTGATCGATACAAGTTGCTTTTTTTTCGCTCAATTAGTTGATTGGCTGTCTTTTGTACAGCAAAAATAATCTTAGATAGATTTAGTCAAGCACCACTAATTCACGATTTGGATGCAGAATGCTCAGTCTAAATACCCGCCATACTAGATGGAGAAAGCTAATTGTTTTATCGTAAATAGAGCATGTCGTAAAAATGCAAGCATACATCCTTGAGTGTTTTGCTGTTGGATTTGATTTCTTTTGAGCTCGGCAAGGCTCAAGGAACGGAATACTAAAACTTAAGTTTAGAGCAAAAATCACAATCAATTTATTCGAATCCTTTTTAACGTTGAAACTATCTTGAAGAAATAGGCAGAGTAAAGCCAAGGAATAGAAAATTGAAATTAAAATTCTATGAGAGAGAATGATGACATCAAGAGAAATTTTCCAATCAAAACTTTCAACAATAAATTGTATGCAACAAATTTTTCAATTAATAATGCAACTTAGTTTGAAATAAATGTTGTGTTATTTATATATATTTATTAAAATACAACCATTCATTTGATTATTACATGGATATTTCAAATGTTAATCTAGTATTAAAAATTTTTGGGCCTCTTACATATTGCCTTGGCAGAGCATATTTTAATGCATTTGAACTCAAATTTTATTAGAATTTCTTATTTAAAAATGCACAGAAAACAATAACAGGTATTTTTCACATACAAGAAGGAGTCAGCTCGAATCTAAAGCTGATTTGCTTTGCAGCTGGAAACATAGATTTGTGTAAAAATCGTTCCTCAGAAAAAAACGCGAGAAAATCAATATTTGAGAATTCGCAAAAATTGTAATCAATAACAATACAATTTGCCTTCCAAACAGAGCCTTACATTATGTCAAATATTTTAATTATAATAATAATAATAGTAATAAAATAGTTTACCTTGATTTTCCTAACAATATTTTTTTAATTATTAAAGAAATGAAAATCTCATAAATAAAAATTACAAACCTCTCATGGCCTGCCATCTTCTCGTTGTGCAGACCTAGAGGAAAATACCTCGAATAATAAACCAAATAAAAATGGAGGGAGAAGGATATAATTTGCGGAGCAGATGGTCGGATCCCCACTACCGGTGGCCTGCAAGGGTGTCCTATCAGGCTCTGGGACATCGTTACCCAGCTTTGTTTACATAGCTACAAAGTAAAACTTTGTAGCGAAACATACCCCGTGGTGATAGATCACCCGGGGATCTGGTTAGCAGATTTTTTTTCCCATCTACACTATGGGGAAAAAAACAAAGCTTTACTTTGTTTACTAAGCTACAGAGGAAGGTAAATTTGGCTTCGAAATGGAAGAACTATAACAGCAAGCATGGTTGAAGATCAATCACCAACCATTGCTGCAACAGAGATCGAATCGAACCGTATAAGGAGATGTAATGAAATACCGTGGTCCCGACCATTCACAGATGAGGAAGCAAATGACATCAGCGCTATAAAGGAAGCCATCCAGACTTTCGAAAGTAGCCTCGCATTTGAAGGGGAGCCCTCCATTGGCGGCGAACCGAAAGAGAGATAATGAATGTTTGATGAAGGGCTCGACTCAAATAAAAGACTGTATATTTCCAAGATGAGGAACGACAAAGAACAGTTTTTGCAGAAACGCAAAGTTAACATCATTAAGATGAAAGCTGCAAACGATGAAAAGTAAAAAAGAGAAGGTAACAACCTTTGTCAACAAAGGAAAAATGCCGAAAATAAGTGATTAAACCAACAAACGACTAGGTTTGAAAACACTCCGAAAATGTTGGCGAATAATTGGCTGCAAAAGAGAGAAAACAGAAAGAAAGAATCAAACCTTGGACGGAGACAAACCCAAAAATAAGACCCCTGCTTGCAAAGGAGCTATCATATGTCAATGACTTGAAAAAGATTTAAAAAAAAAGCAAAGTCTAAAGAGGTCAAAGCTAAAGCTATGTCTGTACGACAGGTACGCCCAAGAGACGTCCTTGTGTGACTTGAAAAAAACGCATACTTGAAAAAAGTCATCCTGCTAATCCATATGCACCAGCTCTGCATCGAGATGCACCAGATATGGAAAAGGTCAAATAGCCTGACCGCGACTAACCACTGAGGGTAGAGTGTTGCTTTTGAGAAGGAATGACACATCATAGCGTATCATATATATCCCGTTATGTTAAATTGCAGATTCTAGAGCTTTGGGTACGATTATGTTGCTACGAACAGACAGAGCTCCTACAAATGCGGAGCAGAGAGCCTAAAATCGATGATGTGCATCACACACCCGAGGTGCGTACTGTGTGCAGAAAAAGGTTTGAACAAAGATGTGCTAGGATATGCATCTGAATTGAGACAATGCAGAATTGTCAAGAAAGAGTTGGAAAAGGTAAAACAAAGTCCAATGAACCGCGTTCTGCAGGCGAACTTAAGCAGGACTAAAACTATCAATGTCTCACTCTACCAAAGATAAGAAGTACTCTTATTGGTTCTCAGACCTTATTGCTATCAGATTTATAGCTACTAAAAGCTATTGTCAAGAAACCGGGCTTCCACGTGCTATGTATGGTAATCATTTTCTTTAGTTTTTACTTTCCACTAACCGAGGCCATACAATACTGTCTCAGTGTTTCTCAGTGTTTCAGTGTTTCGGAGAATAACATCGCATGGTTCAACGCCAGGGCAATTTAGTGGAGTATAAATTCCTCTGAGTCTCGTGGCATGGCAGCTGTAAGAATAAATGTACGTACAACAATAGCGTTCTAGCGTCCTGGATACAGAGAGACCATTCCAGATGTCTCCTTTACTTCAGAAAGCTTTACATTACTCATCCAAAGTTGGGGCGTGCTCGAAGACACTCCTACACTTTTCCCGAAACACAGTGTAAATGCTGAGGCATTTACTGAGGTCCTAGCAGCAAGAGCAGAGGCAATAGATCAGATGAGCTTGAGTGAACGCATTTTTGAATGGTCGTTCAGCTTAATTGACCTGGTGGTGATTGGATCTCTTATTTTTGGCGTTTTACCTTTGCTTTGCAAGCAAAAAGCTGTGTCATAAAAGGATCCGGTAAGCTGGTAAACTTCCTAAACATTAGACCTGCGAAAACAATGAGCAGGATTTCAACAGATTACATAGGGGGCAGCACAGAAGCATAATTGCAATCCAGGAAATAACGGTTCTTAAGGAAAGAACTACAGAAAGCTATTAACCTAAAAGAAGTACGATCTTAGAACAGGGATGGGGACGATTTGAAGAGTGGTCTCTTGGTTAAAAAATCATTAACGGAAAACTTGTAGTCTTTAAGTCTACTTACGTGATGGAGGCAGCTACTATGGAAAATATTTTGGAAGAGCTGCTCCATTGCTATTCGAGACAAGGGGAAAAGGACTGGATATATGTTGGGAACTCGCCGCTTTTCACCATAGAGGAGCCCCAAGAAGCCATGCTTTCGGAAAAATCAGGAATGCAAATAACGTTTGCCTAGCAAATGGGGCTTCTGTGCTGATAGCTGTAATGCACAGAAATTTATATCTGACTTTTTTTCATTTAATTAATCTTGTAAAATAAACAACTCCAAAAATGTTTAAAAAAAAAATTAAATGCCAAAGACAATAAATCTACCAAGTTCCAAAAATACGAATTAAAAGAAGCAGGTGTAGCATGTTCTTTTAATTGCGAAAGCCGTCCACAAAACCGATTCGAATTTATTGAGGACTCAAATCAGGATTTTCATGATTATGTATTAAATACACTTAAAAAGTATTATGAGCAGTGTTCTCAAGTAAAAGTCATATTTAAATACATATGTTGTGAGCATAATCATGATGCTAATTTTTTTCAATTCTTTATTTGTTACATTGAGGAACTTTTGATTGCTTATGCATAATTTTTTTTACAAGGGATTATTTTTGATTGCTTATGCACTCTGTTCACATTGAGTTCAATTATTCTGGACCGTGAAATCTAACCAAAAATTCAGCCTACTTTTCATGTTCTTATTCCTACCATTAAACACTCAGTCCTCTAAAAGGAATTCATCTTCCGGCTTTTCACAACGAGTTAATCACCCACAGTGCAACATACAAACATCAAAGTACATGCATTTTGACTGGCTAGTCGGAAATAAAGCTCTTAGCTCGTGTTGCAGAAGCACAATTTGAAGAAGCTTAGAGCTCTTAGTGTGAAAATCCATTTTGATGTAATTACCGTTTTCCTATGAACTTGAGAGCTGCTTACAGCTTACCGTAAATTAGCAAAAATGTAGAAACAAAGATAGCGGGTACTTTGTTAGGAAGTGTCTACTTGAAATCTAGACTTGTCATAAGCTCTTTTTGTCTTTGACGCCTAATCACCCTTAAAACTAGAGATGGGCAAAAGCGCTCATAGCTCACCACTCACCACTCACTTTTACAGTGCAGCGCCTGAAAAAAACAAAGCATAGTCTGCGAACGAAAGCTCTGGTTTGACTAATCTTAGTGAAATGTGCAGCGAAAAGTATACTGAGAGTACGGCGCAACACTGTAAAAAAGAGTCATGAGTGGTGAGCTAAGAGCTATTTTGCCCATCTCTACTTAAAACAAAATACTAAAGGATTATCATTCGCCTGCTATGTACCTTTTGCCGATTCATCTTGAGCTGAAAGCAAATGCCAATCGGTCAGAGCAGCAGGACAATGAATGAGAGTAGATTGTGCTCGGGTGCTAGATTCGATTTCTGAAGAGCTTTAAGTAATACGACATCGTAAAATTGATCGATTTTTGCGTGTTTTCCATCTGTTTGTCAATCACTTCGGAGAGTAATCTGAAGATGATAGGTGAAGCTTGTTTCAGTCTTGACCTAGTTCGAATGATGTTTGTAAACAGTTGAAATATTTGAGTAGAAAAGCCATTTAGCTGTCAATTTACTCAAGAGGCTATTAATTTTTTACAAAAAATGAAATTTGAAAGCTTATTTTAATACCTAATGGGGCAGACCGGGATAACCCCATTACCTTAAGGAACTTTAATTTTTTTCATTCATCAAAAACATGTTTATAAAATAAATAATTTAATTAATAAATCATTTATAATATTATACATATTTTTAAGAGCTTTATATAAAGTTTTGGTACTGCAACTGTACAGAAAATCGCCATAAAAAATTAATTTCTGAACATCTACCCTACCCCGGTACCCCGGGTAATCCCGCCATGGACTCGGGGTTGCGACGCCAGTTAATTCAAATACATAAAGACCAAGAAGGAAAAAAAAGTATGAAAAATTCAACACATAAAAAATGAAGAGTGACTTTTTCTCTTAGAACTTTGTTCGACCTTTACTGCAGCCAATTTTCGAATGGCAGAAAACTTTTGTATCGATTGAAGAAACATTTGTTCATAAGCCAGCTCTTGAACGTTTTCTTATGAGGAGCACGTAACGCCCATTGGTCCATCTTCGGAATTAATTACAAATTCTTCGGCAGCATTAACTTGAATATTGTCTTCAGCTTCAGTCATGGACACCTCTCCTGCTTGTTCTTGGTTTTCAGAATCCGAGTCATGTGGATCTTCAATGGCTATTGGCAGGTCTTAAGCAGAAAAAAATCTTCTTCCTTGAAAGTGTTGGGGCTAACTGGAAAGATTCCAGTACTGCGAAACCCTGATACTCACATGGCTTCCGTGCTTGTCAAAGATACTCATATGGCTTCGGTGGCTGTCAACGATTAGTAAAACAGAATCCTTCAATGATGATTTTACAGTTTTCTGGAAATAGTTAAACCAATCAAGGAAAATGCTGTGAGAACAGTAATATAGTGAGCTAGCTAGTCTACCCCTTTCGAGCAATGGTGACATTCTTTTCCTTGCATATATAAACATGGGTGGGATAAACGAGCCAGAATCACTCATACTACAAACAACAGTAATATTACACCCTCTCTCCCAACTGGTAATTCCTCCGACTTGATGTTTACCCTTCGGTGCTAGGATCTTAACTGTCTCTTGGACATTAGAAATGCCTGTTTTGTCTACGTTGAAAATGCGCGTTGGTTCAAATGCATGTTTAACGATGAAAGATTCTAGATTACTGAAGAAAATATTAACCTCTTCTTTACTGAATCCAATCACCCTACTAACACAGGTTGCGGAGAGCTTTCTTAGTGGAATTTGCGGGATCTTTTTTGCGAAAACCAGCTACCCAATCCTCTACAGGCCCTTTGGTGATAATATTGAAATTATGTTTGATTTTGAGGTCTTCTGCTACTTCAAATGCTATACGTCTTAATTCAGTAATAGTAATGCCGTTAAAGAGGTTTGCCATTGTTAATACTCTGTTTTTTTTTATACGTCTTCCTATTCCTTGTTGAAAACAAGATTTCTTTCCATTGTGGGGTTCAAAGTTTTATTATTTTTAATCCAGTTACGAAGTGTCGATCGTGGAGTATTAAATTGAAAAGCGACACTTTTCGCTGATTTGCCTTCAGACATATTATTTAAATATTTTCCGGACTATTTTCCTTACTCGGCGATCCTTTTTTGGGCTCTAGGCATTTGAAATACACACACAAAAACTATGACTTTAGCCCGGGGTAATCCCGCCACCATGGCGGCATTACCCCTGGAAGTGTGGTGTCATAGCCCCGGGGGGACAAGATGGCAGAAATTTTGATCAAAAGGGTGTACAATAAACGGAAGAGATCCGCAACAGGCATTAAAATGTATTTATTTATTCAACCAAACAAGGTAACAAATAATAACACTTTCAAACTTTTTTCCTTAAGTTGAATTACAATAACATTTCTAAATGTAGTTAATTCAATATCGAAGCTATGAGGAAAGTGAAATAATTTGGATTAAGAATTTAAAGCAGTAAATAATTTTTTTTTAATAAAGGTTTAGAGATAGAAGAGGAATAGTGCTTCGAAACACTGTTAAATATTTTGCAGCATCTATTTATCGGCTCCCTGTCTCCATAGATAGTGTGATGTTAATGCTCATTGAGGAGACGTGTGTGCCTAGTTTGTCTTACAAGATTATTGAAAATGATTTTATTACGAAGATATTCTACGTTAACAAAACCCCTAATGACATCAAAGACGAAGCATGAGGATAATACCGCTCTCCTTGAAGAAAGTGTTCCCAGATTTAAGAGATTAAGTCTGTAGCTATAAGTTGGAAGACTTTCGTAATCATGTGGATTATAGAGATCTCTCAAGGCAAAAAGCACGAACTTCTTTTGGACAGATTCCAGTTTATTGCTATGAATATCGAAAAAAGGACTCCAGACGATGCAAGCGTATTCGAGTAGAGGGCGAACTAAAGACATAAACAGAGACCTAAGCCATACGTTCATAAAATCTTTCGGACGTCTTTTAATGAATCCTAGCTGCTTGCTAGCTTTTGCAAGAACTCTGTCATACTGAAGATTAAAATGCAGCTTTTTATCCAGGACGACACCAAGATCCACGACACTATCAAATTTTTTCAGGAGCTGATTATTCAGGTGATATTCGGAATTAAGAGTAGAGGTCTTGCGGGAAAAACTTATGGCATGGCATTTTTCAACGTTAAGAGTAAGTTTATTCTGCTCACACCATTGCACCAGTGACTGAAGTTTCAGCTGAAGAAAATTTGCATCTGATTCCGACCGAATAGGGTGATATACTTTCAGATAATCTGCATAAAATAGGTGCGGAATGAAGGCTGCCTTGAGGTACCCCAGATGAGACGGTAGTTTTTTTGGAAAGACGGCCTTGGAATTTAACATGTTGCGTTCGACCTTGAAGGTAACAATTCAACCAGTTTAGAAGGCTTCCTGAAATGCCAAATTTTTGGAGTCTATGTTTCAAAATGCCATGGTCAACGCGGTCAAAGGCTTTACTGAAGTCATTATATACAAGGAAGATATGATCGTTTCTGCACACTTAACTATGAAGCTTGGAGATAATAGGTCAGGTCCAGGGCCCTTTTTCATATCAAGTTCTCTCATTGCCCTTGAAATGTCTTCTATGATTGAAAAGAGTTTATCAGCGATGGGCGACTGGAAGATTTCAGAAAGTGGCGATTTGGTAGATGACCCTCTGACCGGACAAAAAATTTCTTGAAAATGGTCAGCAAACATGTCGCATATTTTTTGTGGATCAGAAGAAACTGAGTTGCATTTGTACATGGACGTGGGATAACCAGAAGATTTTCGCTTGATGTTCACGAAGTCGAAAAATTTTTTGGGGTCGTGAATTATATTTTTTTGCCGACTATATTTACATAGCTTTCAAATGCTTGGTGAGACTGCCTTTGAAATTTTTGAGCTATATCGTTATATTTTTCCTTGGTAGCATTGCTAACATTGATATCGGTTTTTATTATCCTATAGAGCTTGTTTCTCTGATTACGTAAACACCTCAGATCTCTATTCAGCCATGGCTCAGACAGTTGTCTTTTTCCTTATCTTTGGTAGAATAAATCAACTGCATCGTTCAATTCTAACGTTAGAAGAATATTATTCCAGTCAATACTGTTTAGATGGTAGTTAATGCTCTCATAATCAGCATTTCGAAAATCATATACAACGGAATTGTTGTATGATTGGGAAATTGTCAATTCAGATATATGTAGGTAGCTCGACCGTAAACACAGAGTGGTGAAGAGTGTTGGAGGGAAAATGCTCTGCATCAGCGATTGGGTAAAGACTAAAGACTAAAACATGTAGTGTGAGGACAACATAACATCTATAGTTAATATAGCATCGAAAGGTATATACCTCAACTGTTATGAAGGACGAGAATTAAATGAAACTCGTTGAAAACAATGCATTTCACTAGACAAACGAAACTACGTCCATACCACCACCATTGGGTTTGTCGCATCGTCCGCTAGAGATCAGGCTCAATCAGAACGTTAAACTAGTCGCAGCAACTAATTTCCCCGGATGGCGGTATAAGAAGAACAATTTTTGAATGGAAAATTATATTCAATGAGATAAAACCGTTAAAATCAAAGTAAAACATACTATATATAGTTTAGTGAATAATGCCATCTTGTTTTCTGTTAAGTATGATTTCAAATTGTGTTATCATATTAAAACGTAACTAAAAAAATCTTTGATGTAAGGATATCAATTTGAATAGTTAAAGAAGACAACACAGTTTTTTTCGAATTAAAAAAAAATTAAAAAATTAAAAAAAAGAAAATTGTAGAGTTTTTTCATTAACAAATTTCTGATAAAATTCAAACTGATTAATTTTTTTCTTTGGAATTAATTTATACACTTTATTACAAAAGTTTTTTTGAGCTAGTTAAAGCTACAAAAAATATGTGAAATAAATTTAATTTTCCGTGAATAAACAAATGCAAATGCAAACAAATCCAAATTAGTAAAGTGCTCTACCTTAAGGTGGCATTCTTGCAGAAATGAAAAACTAATTATTCAATGTTCACACAATGAAGCATAAAATAAAATAAAACTCTAGTGCACCTGAACCGCTAGAAAACTAATTTTCGAAGAAATTGTCTTTGAGTGACAAAAAAGTGTGGAAAGACGTAATACACTGTTTTTTTAAATCATATCAAACATTCCTTATCCAAAGCAACAAAACTCAACCATAACACATATAATTCAGTGCTGGCAACACTTTCCGAACAAACCAGCAATAAGTTTACCATAACAAGATCATACTCAAATCAACGTATCCTTTGAATATCGTTCTCTTCGCAGGATTTCATCGAAGGTTTCAGCGGTTAAACGTTGTTTGAGGCTGCCATCCGAAAAATGTTCAAAACTCGAAAAATTTAAAAAAGAATTCCTTATTTTTATTGCAAATGCTTTGCATATGAGAACGTTGTTTGAAGCATCTGTTGGTGTAATATTTACGGAAATGGCTAATGCTGGTTAGCCTGTTTCAACAGCAAAGCATAATACATACCAATTCTGCTTCACGTTAAGTTAAACCCAACCAGTAAATTTCGTTTCGATTGAATCACTGCGCTGGAAGTTATACGGGTGAAAAGAATTTTAGGGTTACTATCCTCAAAACTTATCAAATTTTTAAAGCGTTAATATTTGTTGTTAATTTTTTTTGCAGGATCATTTCGATTTGGAAATCTAATGACATAATCGCTCAGTAAAGAAATTAAACAAAATTACAAAAATGGTCATAGCTGGCAGCCCTTTCATGATTTTGGTACGAAATTTCTATGACATTTGGTTCACAATAAAGTCCATTTACTGCGTAAACTTCGTTCTGATTTTTACACTGGACCGGAAGTTATAGGGAAAAAAGCTTTATTTTGCTGAGCAAATTTGCAAGATTTAGGAGACAAAAATCACCATAGCTGGCAACTCTATTCTAATTTTTCAGCCAAATTTTCATCAAAGGTTACATAAAGTACGATCCAAGTATTGGATGAATCTTGCCAAAATCTGATGGCTGAATCGGAAGTTATAGGCCAAAAACCGGTTTTTTTTCTGGGTGATTTTTCAAGATGGTACCACTGGCACAGGGTTGCCCGCATTTCAAAATAACTTCTATCAGACTTGGTCCTAGCTAATACCAACATGTCCTGTAAATTTCACTATGATCGGATAATCCGGTCGTCAGTTCTCGTTAACAGAACTTTCGAGTGCTGAAAATAGAGGTAATTTGGTGATGGGTTGCCGTTCTTGTGCAAATCGGAATTTTGAATATTTTAATTTGACATGATGGACAAAAATTAAAATTTATCAGTGATCTGATTTTTTTGTCAAAAATCAAAAAATTTGCAGGAAGGTCAATGATTTGAAGGTTTTTTATTCAGAAGCCTGCCGTAGCTACAGGGTTACCCGCACTATCTTACAAATCCACATGTGCTAAATTTTAGTCAACATTAATACGCTCTGCAAATTTCACGATGATCCATTGTTTTTCTTAGAAGTAATGACAAACCAAAATTTGAAAAAAAATCCTTGCCTACTTTTAGGCACCCTGCACCCACACACGGCTCACAATTTCCAATTTTTTATCATAAACAAGCTTAGAACATAATTAGTTTTCATTCCCAATACTTTTCTTTAACAAAACTTTACACTGTTTTGAAATATAGGAGTACTTCAAAATTCACTAAAACGCTCGCCGCCGCCAAAAGGTTTAGAATATCTGAATTTGAGAAAGTTGTGGACCTACCTTCTATATACATCTACGTTCTCCAAAAATTTCAGCTCAATCCAGAGATTATCTCCCTTAATCATTTTGCTGATATATATATATATATATATATATATATATATATATATATATATATATATATATATATATATATATATATATATATATATATACAAAGAAATATGAATTTTCGGCGAAACGAGTTTAATACTATTGTTCTTCGAACATTAGTAATGATCTCCAGGTTCCCTTGAAACACAAAAATTATTGCTCAAAATAAAAACAATCTGTAGCTACTAAAAAACACAGAGATTGTTGCTTTGACAAAGTTTGAAGTCTTGAATACCTAAATTATTCAAATATTAGTCTATATATGTATTATATATCGTCCTCATACGTAACTTTTCATTTCTGATGTTCTTCCCAACTAAGCTGCATCAGTACTTATGCTCATTTCCTCACAGAAATAAATAATAATCCTAAAAGGTTCGCACAAAGTATAACAACGTTCTTTGATCTTGCCAAACAAGTAACATGAAGTGTATTACAATTTGTTAAAAGAGTTTACATTGAAAACCACACAGCTCCGCTTCCTTTTCATGCACAAGGTGAATGCAAAGACACCGCAAATAGAAACTTCTTCCACATTCACAATGGGAAAACCAACAGTATTACATTTCCTCCATTATTGCGAAATTCTATGAATTCGCTTCTACCAGTTTTGCGTTTGTGCCGTTGATAATCGTGTTCAATGAATAAATAAAGACTTTACACGTGGAATAAAAGAGCCTGATATGAGCACAAGCGTTATAATTTTCGAGAAAACGTTAACATTTAGCTATTAACTGGAAAGCGCAGTCATAGCAATAAAGTAGATACTTTCAGCAGTGTTCCTGTATGTAAGCACCTTTTGGGAAACCAAGCATCCCTCATCACTTCAAAAATATATCAATTATCAACTTAAAGTTCCAAACCAACCCACAGCTTTATACTACAAACCATTTCCCGCGATTACACGGCCTAACCTTTCAGAATTCTCTCATAAAACTATTCTTTTGAATTATTTTTTCTGTTTTCCTCTTACTCTGCTGTTTCCATAATGAAAACATGCTTGTGCGAAAAAATTCATAGTGTTTTAAATGCCCCTTTAATTCGAAAATTTTCAATTCAGTGACATCCGGATTTTTTTTTTGCCCTTTTGCCCTTTCCTGGTGGCTGGCTACTGTGTCTGCCGCTGCTACTGTTACTGGCTTTCGTCAGATATTGAATTTTCCAGATAATGATGAATTTATGCGTCACTGAAGCGATAAATTTGCTACGTTTATCGAACAATTGTTGCAGACAAGATGAGCTCGAAGATTTTCTCTCTTCGATCGAAAATAACGGTTAGTTGAGGAAGGCTCTGTCTCGACGTCGTTTAACGTAGGCTAGCATGAAAGGAACTGTACCAAAAGGTTTTCTTGGATAAGCTACTTGTATTAGTGAAATGAAGATTCTTTCTGTTATATTCGATGGAATTCCAAAAGTTGTTTTCAGAGAATTTCATCCTAGAATAAGAAGTCCTTGAATACAGAGAAATTTGAATTTATATAATTAAGTAGCTGGGATAATCGAGTAAGCGATTTTTGCTTCATGGAAGTTGGTATTATCGTTCGTGAAGCGTGCAACACTTGCAGTATTTGATTTTTGCCTTTTGTATTTGATGGATGATTTGATATACGATTACGTAGTCTGCAACAACGAGTTATGCTATCGGATTTTCGTAAATACAAATTATGAACGCTTGATTTCATGAAAACATCCATGTGAAAATTTCATATCAGCGCTGAAGATAGAAAATCTAAATTGAAATTTTAAAGACCTCCATGAAGACAGGATTTGATTGTAGAAGGGTAGGGTAGAAAATGGTTGCGTGTACATCAAAGAAGCACATCGATTTTCAATGCAATAAAACATTCAAGCGCTTTAATTTTCTGAGAGAAGGAGTAACAGTGTCATTCACACAATAAATACCTAAATTGTCCGTGCTAATTACTAACGTTCGAGCATATGCAACAATGACTAGTACCTCTCAAACGTTCCATTACAAATAATCACGTTGACAGAGATTATTATCGTGAGCCTCATAAATTAAATTCAAAGTGAGCATATTTAATTACGATCGACTGTTATTTCATAGCCATCCAAACATACACCAGAATACAAAATAATTAAATATTACATATATGTATGTATAATCACTGAATGCAGTTTAAGGGGGTAGTACTGGTTAGAATGCTAAAAAACAGCCTAATTTTCAATATTTTTTTTTCACCTCCTATATTTTATATAAATTTTATAATTTGCATGGGTAAAATACACGTTTTAAAAATTACAAAAAACAATATTTTTTTATTTTTTTTCCGTTTTCTACTTATTTATAGAGGGCGCCAAAATTGACGTCTCGAAAAATGCCTCGTCATACTGCGGACAGATAATCTCAGGAATGAAGAATCTGAAACAAAAAAACCAAACCGCATTTTAAAGAGGAATGTTTCTTACGTGGTAATCTACCACAAAAATCGTATTTTTTCACTTGCCAAATTTTTTGAGCTAACTTTTGGCCTTTATTGTAGCAGATCACCACACAAAATACTTGAATAAAGTAGTGCACCAAATTTGACTTAAATCAGTTCAGCCCATCCGGATAATAAGTGTCCGCAGTTTGAAAAAACGTCATTTCGAGAAAAACGCGTTTAAAGTTTTTTTCCATTTATTTATTGAATATTATTAAAAAAATATGTTTTTATCACCTACAATTGCTCAGTCTGTAATCCTTGGACCATACATAAGTATTCTTGAGTCCACATAAGCCAGTTGCTCTGGCAGTTGGGCAGTTTTTTTTGGCCAAACGCGCTTCCTTTGTCGCTTTTTCTGCCTGACTTATGCGCTCTTCATCTTTTTTTTCGCAGTAATCAAAAGCAGCGGTCTGCCGTAAACTGTCGTAACTTCTTTATTTTTGGGCGTATCTTAATAAAATTTTGAGACGTGATTTCTGAAGGTACAATAAATTAATAAATTGAAAAATGCAAAAAACAAAAAACTGATTTTTCAAAATTATAGCCGGTTCTACCCCCTTAATGTCAGTTTCATACTAGTAAGTTTACATATCGTCGCTGTGAAATCAAACCGGCATATCTGCAAAATACACATTCTTCACTAGAGCGCTTTAAAGTTTTCGCATGTGGGCTATTTCCACGTGAATGCAAAGCGGCAAAACATCATTAGACGGGTTTTTATTCAACTTTACGATATGCCGGTGCGACATAAAAATAGAGGGGAAAATAAGGAATTTTTTGATACCAAAAACTCAAAAACTCAATTTTTGCAGATATGCCGGTTTGATTTCACAGCGACGATATGTGTGTATATTCCCTGACTGGGAAAGTGCAAACAGTCACCTCATCCGTTGGATCGCAAGAGCTAATTGATTTAAGATAAATGTTATTCGGTTGAAGTGACAATTACGACACATGCAATCTGAACACGTAAAATTTTAATGTACCGTATTTGCAGGAAGGACAAATCAATTACTGGCCCACACACCTTCGCGCCAGCATAAAGTTGTCAAGCATGTCAGTTCGTGAGAGTAGGAAACATTGCACTCAGAGAAAAAGTTATTTGTAGGCAAAATGAAGTGTTATCGAATATCATGTAAATACAACATGATTTGCATGATAGTATTTTAGATAATCCGGTAAAAAAGAATATTGAATACAAAAATCTGTCTTTTATCTTTTATTATCTATTCTATATCATATAGATATAGACTGAAGAAAAAGACATTAACCATCGAAATACTTATTATATACTGTCAGGTCATTGAAATGGAAAATGGCACCTTTAAATTAAAATGTTTATTATAGATGAGTTCTTCAAGACTAACGGTAAATCCACTGTACAAATAGAAACAAATAGAAAGCAGCTTCTCTGAAGAACACCTGAAAAGACGGCAATTTTCGAAGATAAAGCACCGAGAAAAGATTCAAGTTGAGTTTGTGAGTCTAAGTATGAAGCAATACAGTTGATAAATTGTTTGGAAAAATTCCAAGTGGATAATTTCTCTAGTAAAATTGAATAATCCAGCTTATCAAAAGCTCTCTAGTTACATATACTTCTACACTAGAATTGCTACAAAAATATGATACCCTGTTGCAAGATGTTACCAAACACCTGCAACAGGTAAGCGACAAATACGCCAGACAGGCAGATTCTCACAGAATCGCAGACATTAGGTCAGCAGAATTATTTCCATAAATGCGGATGTAGATGGGATATCGATGTTTCCTTTCTCCCTACCCGAGGGATGATGATTGTTGATAAATTCTTAAATTGTTGAACAAGCGAATAACACTAAGAACTCAATCTGACCCCACCACAAAAAAAAAGCTTTAGCTCGTCCGAGCACGGTGACTGTAAACATGGGGAGACCAGCCCGAAACAGCTAGAGAAAAATAAATATAAGCTGAATTCGGATGAGTTTTCCGAACTTTTTAGCATCGTGGTGAGTGCCAGAATGAAAATTAGATCAATTCATGTTATTGCAGTAACCAAGTAGTACTAGAGTTGGATATTTTTTGAATGATTTCTCATCTAAATTTGTTTATGAAGTACAGAAAACATAAAAAATATGGTTAAGTCCGGAAAATAGTATAAAATAATAAAAATATGCAAAATGTAATAAAATCCACTATGTATTATCATATGAGTAAGCAAAGCAACAATAACTATAATCTTGTATTATAATTGTATTTAGAAAATTTAAAAATAAATGATGGAATATTATCGAATTATTACTGGGCAGGTAATGCTTCTTGGCTATAGTCAAAAATATGAAATCATTTATTTAGCTGTCTGAGAGAAGAGAAAACGGTTTGCGAAATTTCATAAGTTCAACTTTACTATTTTTTTTTTATTTTGTGATGCAATAAACTTCGCAACAGACAGCAGTATTTATGGCAAGATTATGTATGTATATTTAATTCGTTTTCCTAAGTATATTTGACAATAAAATGTATCTCTAGCCTGAATGGGAGTAAGTCTCAATGCAGAAAAAATGCAAATAAAGCTGAGTTAAATTGACAAGTCTTAGTTTGCATTCGTATTCCTCCTGTCAAGGTCCTTAGATGATATTTCAAATAATAAAAAATTGTTAATTTGCAGCCTATACTTTAGTATTTTTGTATATTTTCTTACGCCTATTAAGAAAACTTAAAAATTAAATTCATTTATCGCAATATTTTCAATTCAAATAGCTTTCCTTAGTAAAGCTACTATATTCAACCCTTCTCACAAAGAACGTTCATATGACCGGCCATTAACCTGTGCGTGTCTTCCTTTCAACTCCATAGGTTGCTCACAACAAAGCTTTGTTGATGATATCAACTATTCCATTAACGATTTTTATCATGAAACCATTCATATTCGACAAATACTCCTCAGTCCCAGGTATTTTTCTAACATCCGGACGATAGCGTAAACACTACAATGCTTGTTACCATTGGAACATTCACCGATCAATATGAAACTCCCGGTGTCATTTTTTTAGTTTGCACGAATATTTTCACAACGTTACTACTAACGATGGTGACTTATCAGCATTTTCATTTACAGACTGTTAGCCGAACGGACGGAAAGCGATTTCGTATAATCATTTTTTGGCATTCAGACGATAACGATGACCGATCGGAACTCGGGAAATGGACAACTAGATGGTGAAGTGCCACTCAAAAACATGGCACATGACGAAGAAGGTCAGGACAAGCAACAGGAGCAGGATGCCGAGAGTGGCAGTGGAATGACTAAGAATAATCGACGGAACGAAAAGTAGGTACAGGACATTACATATAATGCATGTAATTTTTCAGTCAACAAGTAGATGTGAGTGGAAAATCTCTTGCCATAAATAAAATGCTACTCACATAGAAATAAAAATGATACAAATAGTGGTGTTAGACGTTTTTCGAGCAAATATTTGATGCCTGATTTGGCTTGAATCTTTGACCGCAATCTTTCAAAGGAAACTGAGCAAAATATAGAATCATTCGGATTTTCGACTTAATTTAATTTATTACTCTGATTTGCTATACCAGCTCCATTATTTGTTTTATGACAGTTTGGGACGTTTAGTCGATAAATAAGCAGATGTTTCAAATCTTACTCTACTCACCTAATAAGTTGTTAAATGTTTCGTTCATTCCTTTCGAGTCTGTTGCTATTGTTGGATACCGATTCCTTTGGTTTTATTAATTTTATGTTTTATAATAAGAAGAATCATCAAGAAGTCAAATGTAACCAACTTAGATACTTGCTTCATGCATATTTCGTGTTGGAACATATGTTTTATATTTATTATAATTCCCTTTCAATTGAGTGAAAAGTCGCTGAAAATACCTTGCGCTAAGTCAATATAGCGTGTTTATGTAATAACGCAAATGGTGAGTTGAAAATATTTTTGTCCAGTTTAATTAAATATGCAGTATCATCGCAAACCATTTAATTTCATTGAGGACTATTCATCTTATTAGCTTCTGTGCAGTTCGGTATTAAAATAATATAGGGTTATTTATTATAAGGTTTGGTTTTTAATCTCAAATAAAAAGCATAAAGCTGAATTCTATAGCAAAAAGTTTATTGTGAGTCAAAAGAACAATCTATGACATTTTCTTTTTAAAGATTATCTCATTTAAATGTTTATTTATTTATTTATTTATTTATTTATTTCAAACCAAACAAGGTGTATACATAAAACAAATAACAAATAACAATTTACATTTTATCAAGCTAAACTAAAATAAAACATGATAACATTTCCCAGACTTTTGTCTGGTTGTCAATTTGAGGCGGAAATTCCAAAGAAACGAAATAAAGGATTTAAGAATTCAGCGCTACATTTAAAGCGCTTTTGAACCTGACTTTAGAGATAGACGGGGAATAGCAGTGGGAAAATTTGTTGAATATTTTACAACATCTATTTATTGGTTCTCTGTCACCATAAACTGTGTGGTGCTGGTGTTCATTGAGGAGACGTGTGTGCCTAGTCCGTCTTGCAGAATTATTGACAGTTATTTTATTGCAAATGCATTCAACGTTAATCAAACCCCTAATCACATCAAAAATAAAACATGAGCACAATAACGTTTTCCTTGAAGAAAGTGTTTTCAAATTTAAAAGACTTGACCTGTAACTATAAGATGGAAGGCTTTCAAAATCATGTGGATGGTATAGATCTCTCAGAGCAAAAAGAACAAACTGCTTTTGGATAGATTCCAGTCTATCGCTATGAATATTGAAAGTAGGATTCCAGACGATGCACCCATATTCGAGTAAAGGACGAACTAAAGATATGTACAAAGTTTTTGTGACCCATATGTTCTTAAATTCTTTTGCGCGCCTCTTAATAAATCCCAGCTGCTTGCTGGCTCTTGCAAGTATTTTGTCGTATTGAAGGTTAAAGCGAAGCTTCTTATCCAGAACGACACCGAGATCTATAACACTATCTACATTCTTCAGCAGCTGATTATTCAGGCGGTAATCGAAATTTACTGTATAGGTTTTACGGGAAAAGCTTATGGAATGGCATTTGTCAATATTAAGAAGAAGTTTGTTTCGTACGCACCATTGCTCAAGCGATAAGAGTTTTAACTGAAGAATTTTTGAGTCAGATTCCGTTTGAATAGTATGGTACATCTTGAGATCGTCCGCATAAAAAAGATGTGGAATGTCTGATAGCACCTCCGATAGATCCGAAATAAAAATATTAAACAAAAGCGGCCCTAGGTGGCTTCCTTGCGGTACCCCAGAGGAAACGGTAATTTTTTTCGAGATAAAACCTTGGAATTTTACATGCTGTGTTCGATTTCTTAAGTAACAATCCAACCAATTTAGCAAATTTCCTGAGATGCCAAATTTTTGACCGCGACTACGCCGTAAATGGTCCATCCTGAGGGTCCAATTTTGAACGACGCGTTCCAACATAGCAATCGGTATCTGGCGAGTGACACGAGTAATCTTGGCTTCCAAAGCGTCGATTGAAGCTGGTTTATCCCTGAAGACCAGAGACTTTGTGTAACCTCAAAGAAAATAATCTAAAGGTGTGATATTACACGATCCAGGCGGCCAATTTACTGGTTCAAATCGTGAAATCAGGTTCTCACCAAAATGATTTCTCAATAAGTCCATTGTTTCTCTCGCTGTATATGAAGGAGCGCCATCTTCTTGAAACCAAAGTTCACCGATACGACGAGCTTTAATTTCAGGTAGTAAAAAATCCGTTATCATGGTGCGATAGCGGTGGCCATTGACGGTTACGTTCTGACCGGACTCATTTTGAAAGAAATATGGACCGATGATTTCACCGGCCCATAAACCACACCAAACTGTGCATTTCTGTGGCTGTAGTGGTAGTTGTTAAACCTCTTCAGGCTGCACATCAGCCCAAATATGGCAATTCTGCTTATAGACATATCCTTTGAGACAAAAATGTGCCTCATCACTAAAGGAAATTTCGCGATAAAACAGCGGATTTTCATTGAGCTGATTTTCGTAATACAGCTGAACAATTTGGATACGTTGTTGCGGTGTAAGTCTTTCCATGATGATTTATCAAACAATACTGAATAAAAATTTCATTACAGTTTGACAGGAGTCACGCGTGATCTGTCAAAAAAAGCATATTAAAAATCAAACCTCATAATGAATCACCCTGTATATCCGAGTGGCTGAGTAATGCACCTAAGAACTTTAGGTTGAGCCTGTTTGCTAACCTTCGCGTTTCACGTAACTGCTTACATATTCGTACTCATTGCCGAATTTTGCAAGAAATCTTTTGAATATTCATTCAATGCAATCCTAGTATTTAGCAATCAATTTGAATCTGATAAAGTAGGACTTCTTATACTAATTGTAACAAAACTTTGGCATCAGATCTTTTCGAAGGTTTTTCGGTTTATTGAAGATTGATTTTCGGTCGGTAGCAAATCAAGATTAATTTGATTTTAAACATAAATCGAGATTAATTTGATTTTAAACAAACTGCTGAATCAAAAGTTATTTAAATATCCAACTAGATTTGTAAAAGAAAACTGCTGAGACAACGTTGATGAACTTCACTTTTGTAATAGCATTTTTAATAATTTTTGGTAATCAGATACAGACGATTTTTCAAATCAAGCAAAACTTAAGCAAAATTATTAATTGATTCCAACACGCTTCAGAATTACCTGCAAAGTGTGTTCAGATTTAGTTTTGGTCCAGTGGTGTGTCGTGTCAGTGGCAACGATGAAATAGCATATCTTCTCACATTCAGACTCATCTGCCAATCTATTGCACGCTGCAGAAAACTAATCCTTGGCAATATGAGCCTTAAGGTGAACTGAACCATACAAGAAAAGATTAGCTTTTTGGAGCAACTGAAATCTATAGAAATGAGGATATAGAGTTAACAACATCTGGCAATACACAAGCTAAAATTTAGTTGGTTAGAAAAATAGCATATTTGATGCAACCGTTAATTCACAAGGGCTATTCTATCAAAAAATTACACTACTTTCATCAGCCAGTAATAATCTTTCAACCAAAAGTTGAAATATTTTTCCCACACTGGGCGCTGAAATACGTTTAAGCATACTAGTTTCTAATTTAAACTATTCTCTGCAATTATTCATTTCTTTATGAATAAGTCTTTTAAAGGGCATTTTTTCTCAACTAAAGTGTTGAGTTTTGCATTGAGAGTCACTGATCTAAGTCTCAACGAACAGGTAAACGAGTGTCGATATTCCTTTTATAGTACAAATTATTCTCTACATCTACTTTATTTGCAGGAATATTAGTTTTCAATCAAATTAGTGGCACAAAAGCACTTTTTAGATGAGAGTCGTTAAAACTTGAAGTTAGATGTTTTTTCAAACATTTGCGGTCTTGTTCTTGGTTATTGAAATTAAGCTGTTTCAGTTTTTCTGGATCTTTGATTTTCTTTTCTTTTTTTAAATAGAATTCAAAATAAAATCGGAAAATAGAAGTAGTTTTATCAGGATTATTTTTGCTTTTCACTGAATCAAATTCTTCGATTCTAGTCGAAAGATTGTTAGGAATATGTAAACATACTTCACATATATCATTAAGTAATTTATTGTTAAAAGTATGCAGGAAATTTGATGATAAAAGTATTCAACAGATTGGGTGAAAAACCAACAGGTCAAAAGCGCAAGAAAACGGGTGAGCAAAAGCGGGTGAGCTCTGCCATGTTCTATCAAGTCGAACACTTCAACCAATTTATTAAAAGCTAAAAACTAACACAATTCCCAGAATTGTTGTTGAAGTTATATCCAAAGAAAGTGTCCAAACATGATGTATATGGTGTATAGTAGATTTGCTGCGAATATGTTAAACGATGATTTGCAAAAAAAAAAAAAAAAAAACAATATCACCCAATTAGCTTTCTATTTCCATATTTAGCATTTCCATATTCTGCAGTCAAAAGTAGGTTGAAATATGCTTTCTCAGAATTTTGATTAAAAATTAAGAAAATCTGATGAAAATCATGATGATGTAGAATAAATAAGTAGTGGCGCTACTAATGTTAATAATGGTCACGAATTTAAAAAAGCACAGTATACGAGAAAAAGATTTGGTTATGGTATCTGATATGGTATTTCAACAGTCCTGATGCAATTTTCTTGAATTTTCCTGGATCGAACGTTTTACCGAACCTTCTCTTCGAATGGTCAATTATTTATTTTCTAGGTTTTATAAATGTTTGCTTTGATCTTATTTTATTAGTCTTTATTTTAGATCAATAGATTACTAAAACATTGTTAATAATATCAGAGCATATTAGGTATTAGTAGTATCTAAATATGCGATATTTGACTATGTAAATATTAGTTTCGAAGAAAAATTATATTCTTTTCAATCGACAAATACCATACAGTGCATTGAACTCACTGTGCAATATTCTATTAACTTAACTGAAGAACTGGAAGTCATTAGCGAAAAATGACGTTTTTTATTTAAATCAGAATCAAATAACTTTTACCTATGCTCAAAGTAACTTTATGAAAATCTTTGCAAAAATGTTGTCTTGATTATTTGAACTGAGATCTAAAAGTGTCATGTGCTCTGAGATCTGACAAGTTACAGGTTCTAATTCATTCAACTTGTAGGTATATTATTATTTACTTACTCCGTGAGTAAATTTTAAATTTTGAAACTTTTTCACAAGAGATTTTTTTCAATTAAAAAACTAACCTTTTAGCCTCTTCTTCTTCTTCTTTTCTTAACTTATTATGATTCTTCGTCATTTCATTCGGAATCAGATTTTTCGCAACAAATGTATCTCTGCTGAGCAATTGTCAGTGCAGCATTATTTAAATTAAGGAATCGTATGAAAATTTACCCAGCGTGTCTTGTCTGTGCCAACTAACTGTAGTTTTACGATTCTTTCGGGTAACACCATGTGAACGAGACAGACAAAGAAAAACCTACAAAGGGGAAAGACAGTGAAGATTTCATATTAGGATAGGAAAATCATTTCTTTCATTAGTTTTTTTTATTTTTTCATAGTTGTATTTGAATCAAAATAAATATTGTGAAAATAAGTCAAAACAATAAATATTAACAATACAGGATAAATCGATAACCAAAACTAATGGAGCATTTAGTGGAGTAATACAGAGCAACTTAATGCGAACTTGGCAATATTTCGGCAATGTGGATTATTTATATTCCTCGTCTGATAGCTGCCGTGTTTTCACTGAACTTGGAAAACTCTGAGCAATTGTTATCGTTCGGTGAATGCGATTTCAGTTAGAACTACTGAAGACATATCCACTAATTTGTAAAATTAAAAAATTTATGAAGTTTTGTTTAATCAATTGATTCTTCAACATTTACTGTGCTATGAGGTCCTACTTTTAGTTGCGTAATGAGTTCCATTTTATTTAGTAGATAAATTTAGCTAATGCACACAATTCCTTACTTCTATGCATGGTACCCACTTTTGATACATTCGTATCATTTTGATACATTTTGATTTGAAACTTTTTTTTTTGATACAATGATGCAGCAACTCACTGAATTATAGCAAAATGATACATTTTGTCATACAGTAACTAGCTTCAATTTTTTAAATTTTGCTGATTGGAGTTGAAAAGAGATCAGAGGAATTTTGGGAAGTAAGAAACCAAACAAAGTTTGGTTGTCACTGTATAACAAACTTGCCGAAAACTTATCCTTCTGTTCATGATATTTATGAAATCACTTACATTCCAATAGCTATATGGTTCCTTTTTAAGCCAAAGAATTTTTTTTTCGGAAATTTAAAACAGCGACTTTTCTTTCCTTAAAGTAATCTTCGCTCCGTTAAAATTTTGAGTGCATTTGCAAAGAAACCACATTTTGTAAGAATATTATTTTGTGTGGCTTCAATATTAATGGCAATATGCAGATGAAAACAAAAAGTGGAAGCAATTTGTGATATTTTTTTAGGCTTTGTATTATTCAATAAATATAGTAGGTCCAAACTAAGTTTTTATTATATTAAGTAAGATAAGGTAAGCTTAGGTAAGTACATTGAATACAACAGAAATCGCTGCCGCTGTAACTTCACTGCAGCAGAAATTGCTGTTGTATTCCATGTTCTAACCTTAACTTACCCTGCCCAAGAGTGCAAAAAAAACGTACTTATTATTATTTATAATTTCAGTACTTCGACCCAAATACACTTTTGGGAACTTTTTGATACATTTTTACCAATATTGATGAAGAAATTTGATACGGTAGAAAATTTGGGAGTGGGAACACTGCTTTTATGTATTCACGTAGGACATCAATAATTGATTTGCATACTTTTGGGATAAAGCGTGAAATGCAAGAGTCGCACTCTCGAAACTGGTACATTAAACTTCTAAACGAATCACCTGTAGCTAAAAACCTGCGAGTTATTGCGAGTTTTGTCGGCACAAAATTCTGATCTCTCATATTCGTATGTTTTTTTTGCAATTATTGGGCCCACTTTATTCATAATTAATTCAAAGTCACTACGTGACATTCTATGAAAAATTTTAAACAAAAAACCGTCCAAATTTAATTCATCACTCAAATTTAATTTGAAATCACGTTTGGCAAGATATGGTTGCACCCGAATTCACCTGTATCTTTTTGTTTCCTTCGTTATATTTTGAATCGTTACAAATGTACAATCAGCAATAAAATGATCAACAATTGATCCATATCGTATATTGCTGATGTTGCCGCATATTTAAGTGACGTTAAAATTATCAATCGGTCAATTTTGATTGCTCGTGTAAGAGTACCTTAACGATTTAAGGGGGTATTATGGTCTAGAAATTTGATCAAATCGATTTTTTTTTGATTGCATATTTTCAAAGTTTAGACTTTTAAGAATAAGTTTTTAAAAGGATTTTCGGAAATTCGAATTATTTTTGGAGTTACAGCTATTTTTGTGCCCGAAACTAACTGCCCGAAACGAGACTCCAAGTTTTAAACACGTTTTTCTCGGAACTACTTTTCTCGATACGGTTTATATGATATCTCTAGTTGTAATCAACCGATTTACGTGAAATTTTGCACAAACCCTCTTAACACTATTGGTTATCGTCTGACGTTTCAAATTTTTTTTCTAACTATTTATTAAAAATCCCCAAAGTTAAAAAATGAGGCAAAAAAACAACTTTTTTTTACATGGACGCCATTTTGTGAAAAAAACAGTTTTTTCAAATCGCCTACGTCAGACGAATTTCACATTCTTCTTATTTCAGAATTCACCAAAAATGTATGTTTCAAACCACCAGGAAGGTTGGAATCATGTCAACCATGAGACAAGTTTTTTTTTGAGCCTTCACTTCGCCGGCCTGTATCTACATCAATTTTTTTTTTATTTTTTCAAGACATGTTTGTACTTTTAAAATGTTAATAAAAGACTGGTAAAAAAGTATGCACCAAAAATGTTTATGGTTTTTTTTTATTGCGTCCGTGAAATCACCTCAAAATCGTGCCTCTAGACCAGAATACTGCCTTAAGCAATTCAGGCACTTTGAGTGGACCTCAATTTCACCCAATTTTGGCTGGATTCGGTTTACGCCGATCTTGACAATCAAAACAATAAAAATAATATTTAAAAAAATCTAAATTTAGTGTATGTAAATAAAAATTCAAAAAATCATATGAAAATAAATAGAGCACATTCATCATCCACACCAAAGATATTCAATAGATATATAAAGAAAGTTCAAATAAACCAACGAAATAAAAAATATAGCTATCACTAATAGTATTGAACTTTGCAGTCTTTTTATACAATTTCAGTCTATTACTACTTTTATCAATATTTTTAATAAAAGAACTCATGCAATTACTGATTAAAAATTTCAAAATCAAACAAATGCATCTAGACCTTGAATCAAATCATTTGGTACTTAGCTTTGACCATCCAGTAGTTGTCTTGTACCAGCCAATCATTTTTCAATCAGCCAAAGATTCGCCCATTACTTCCAGATCCCCTTTTCGTTATTTGTTCTTTTTTTATTTCCACAGCGCCTCTTCTCTGGAATTTTTTTGCGATTCAATATGTACATATGTGTTCCGAAAACTTCAGATATTTAATTTTTCACGCAGGACGTTTATGTTTTAAGATAAGATCAGCTGCTGCACCATCAATCTATTTTGTCCTCACAACTTTTTCTATTCACTATCCATAAAACTCCTCTGTCTCGACAAATTTTTCTTTTCAATTTTCTAACATAAGTTCACACATCGGCACTATCAATCTCCTTCAATAGCCGCAACCGAATTCCTTTGTCCTCCCAAATTTTTTCAAGTACCGAAATTTTGCGGTATTTTTCCCGTATAAATTATTTTCCACACCTTAAGGGGCCCCACTAAGTTCACTGGTACAGTCATGCGACTCCATGATCGCAAATATCAGCTGATAGAATATTCCTTCAGAAACATTGCTGAACACTCCACAATGGAACATCTACGATTGTCAACTTCCAAGATGCCGCTGTCTGTTTTAATTATTTCAGCATCAAAACACATTTCGAGTGCGATATGCGGTCTCACCCCTCTCGGCAAACTTGTTTGGCTTAGAGTGGAAAATATACTTTGATTAATCTCCGAATGACTTAGCTGGCAATCAAATCAAATTGCGTAGTTCTAGCAAAAAACAAATTTTTGAACTTCTTGAATAGTTCGTGAAATTTACCCTATACGGCAGCACCGATGTGGTTTTTCTTGATAAGCTTTCTACTTGTTGCGGCATGAAAGTTTACAAATAATAGCTTTAGTTTGTGATTTTAGCTAAGATTTCTAGGTAAAGCTTATTTCAACGGTTTGAGAATATCTAAACGAAAACTCTTTGCATACACATCTGCGCACTCGGAAAATTCCCAATCAGATGTTTGTGTTTTGGTGTTTCATATCAACATGAAACCGATTGTCTGTGATTTTCCTCTTAGTTTAACTAACTTGTTTTCAAACAACAAAATATCTATTTTCATTTATAACATGTACAGAGTGAAGTAGAAATATGTGCCTATGTAACGTACATGGTTGACTGTGTTGTATTCTAAACATGTATCAAATATTAAAATGATGAGTAATAGCCTGCGACTAAGATCTAAATTACAATGTCGTCAATTTATACATAAAAGGATAGAGCTGGTACAGTGTGTCAGTCAAAGCCAATGCCAGTACATTTGTGTGATATTAGGATTTATATATAAGTGAGTTGTATTAATTAAAACCTAAAAGAATAAGATAGTCACCACACAAATAGGGTATTATTCAGTTTCCAATAAATTGTATAATATATCTTTATGCCGATGGTTGTATGTAGTCAGTGCTATCAACTGTAGTGTCGGTCTGCGTAGGTTTTACTTCATATCTGCGTTTGTTATCCACTGCTTAAACTAATAAAATAAAAATAATATGAATCATTAAAGAGACACACAAGTTTTTTTCTGTTAAAATGTTTGCTCAAGATACACACATACATATGTATGTAAATACTTTTTTTTTTAAATTTATTTCTAACTCCTCAAATATCATCTATACAAAATAAAATATTTAACCGCAAGTAACATAAATCAAACTAGCTAACATTCTCCTTGTTCATCAAACATCAAATATTGAAATTTGAACTTTAATGCACACAGTTAATTTTCTAATATCGTTGCAGAACATTTTGCAGTTACTCTAGATGGATGCGTTGTGCTGGATTCGTTTTCGCTTTAATTCTAATTGGATTCTTTTTTACTTACCTAGTTATGAAATATTTAGAGAGTAATAGTTTTCAAAATATTCTCAATTGATTCGAAATAATTCCATTTTCCACCTCGTACAGTATCAGATTACTCCAAGTCTTCAACAAAACTGGTTCCACCAAATGCTGAGATCGAGCCTCCACCATCCGCGTCAACGCTTCATATATACGAAAATGATGCAATCTGTTCTGATAGCGATATTTGCAGTGGACTTGGACAGTGAGTCTCAAAATACTGCTCATTAAGATATCTATTCTGAATATTTTTCAATTCCAGATCGATTTTCAATCGCGGCGGGAATACGATGGATGCAGCAATAGCCACAATACTTTGCAACGGGATAACTACGATGCAAAGTTTGGGTATTGGTGGTGGTTTAATAATGAATGTTTTCATAAAAGCTGAAAACAAAGCGTATACTATCGATGCCAGAGAAATGGCACCAAAAGGTGTCACACAAAATATGTTTACCTCAGCGACCACGCTTGCTACGCCTCTATCGATTGGCATTCCCGGAGAAGTGTTGGGATATTGGGAAGCGCATAAACGGTTTGGCTCAATGACATGGAAGGAGATTGTTGAGCCTTCGATTAAGATTTGCAGGGACGGTTTCAAGCTATCGAAACATATGTTAGACTCTTTGCTAACAAATAAAAAATTGAAAAAGGATCCTCTATTGAGGTAAGTGTGTTTGTTATATAGCACCAAATTTCATCATGACTGTCGTTATCATAAATTTACGAAAAACAGAAGTGTTTTGTTTATGATCGAATAATAGGCACCTCCAACTCGATATCAGGACGACCTTACATCAAAGTATTATGCTGAATCAGATGATGTATGTGCCAAACAATCTGGCGATAATGAAACCCCAGAATGTCTGTCAGCAACCAGAAATGAATAAAGTAACTAGAAGCTTCGATACCATTGTAAAGTTTGTTTCAAATATTCAGAAACTATAATTTTTGATTAAAAATACCCATCCTTCCACTTTAATATTAAGTGAAAATTGTTTTAGGAGTAGTTTTCAAACTAACAATCCAAAACGAAAATCAGAAATCACAAAGACAGAAGGAAAGAATATGGAAATGTTATCGGAAATTCAGTTATATGAAAGTAAACCTCTTTATTTAAATGTATCTAACTTTGTCACACCACTTAATTGTCGAAATTTGGTTGGGAGAAGTTTGACTACCTGCATCAAATTTACAATTGAGCTGAGAAATATTTTCTTTTAAAAAATCATTTGCAGCTTACTGAATAACTACCACAACAAAGTTTTTATTAGCGGCTGTACTATTAAGATATTCCCTTGCATTAAGTCTTACGCAATAGCAACATAACTCAGTTTATATAATATCTGGTGTTTCCAATCCAATATTTTATCTGACCAACTACCTTCAACTACGATCAAATCTACCATATACCTTATTAATACCTAACTAGCCTATACAATATAATTCCTTAATTAAACTAAACTATTCGTCAAAAACTAGATCCACCTAATCGCACAGCGTAGGGCTTACTGCTTTAGCCGGATGCATAAATGACTCACTTAGTTCACATGAGTAGCTTAACAGGCTGCCTCTACTAGTCATTTCCGATGGCTTGCCATTCGAAATGGCTAATGATGCCATGCCATAAATGGCAGGCCATATAATATGCCATTTGCTTGGTCATACGAGGGTAGATCAATAAGTAATGATAATGAATATAAACCAAGGTGATTCAACTTAAAAGATATATTTATTTTTCAACATAGTCTCTTAGCAAGTTAATACATTTAGTCCATCTCTTTTCCAAACCCAGGATACCCTTAGAACAATTTTTTTTATCTTCACTCTCTCAAAATGCCTCAACAACGGTCATCACTTCGCTATCATTTTCAAATTTCTTACCCCGAAGGTGTTTATTGTGTCGAGGAAAGATGCAAAAGTCACTGAATGATGTAAAAAAAAGTTTTCCGAGGAAAGATGTAAAAATTCGAGCCCTATTTTTTAAATTGCAGCCATCGAAACTGCAGCCGTGTGAGCCGGTGCGTTATCTTGATGAAACAGAACTCCGGCTTGCAGTTTGCCGCATCTTTTTTCCTTCATTGCCCCTCGCAATCTTCTTATTTGGTATGCGTAGTAAGAGCCTGATATAGTGGCTCTCTTTTCCAATATACCACTATGATAATTCCTTCAGTGTCCCAAAAAACTCATGCAAGTAAAACTCATAACAAGTAAATCATTAGCTCTCAGAGTCTTGTGTCACTAGTTCAAATCCAGTTTCTGCCAGCTACAATATATTGCCTTGCAAGCTATAATACATAGCACCTACATCTATAAACGCTAAATAAATAACATGTCCCAAATTTTGAAATTGTTCATTATAAATTCTAATGAAATCAATGAAACTTCACAAAAAGTACTAGTACTAACAAATAATTTAAAAAACTGAATTTATTTGTTTTATTTTGTTGGAAAAAAAACTTTGATGAACGTCGAAAAACCTAAAACTTCGCCAAATGCAATTCTTTAGGGTGAATGCGTTAAGGTAGATGCTTAGAGAATTTCATGTTTTTAAAAAATATCTACAAAAACCATTTCTCCAGCCCGACAGTCTTCAGAGCCAATGATAATATCCTGACTCATCAAACGCTCATCAAACTTTTTTTGTTCAAAATTTTGAAGATAACATTCCATTCTTTTCAGCTCTGTATTCATCAATAATAAAACCGGCGATTTTCATCGAGTAGGTGCAACAATAGAACCTCACAAAGAGCTTTGCGATACATATCGTCAGTTAGCTTTTAACGGTGCCCATGATTTTTATAACGGTACAATCGCTAAATCGTTGATCGAGGATCTGAAAGATGTTGGGAGCCTTATTACAGCAGACGATCTGGCTTCGTATAGTGTCGAGTGGTATGATTCTATTCCTGTGAAATTCGGCGAAGATGTTATGCACGTTGTTCCACCGAGTGGAAGTGGCACACTTTTGGCATTCATTATGAACATATTACGCGACTATGATTTTTCAAAGGAAAATATCGCTACCATGAATGGTACTGTTCTAACGTACCATCGAATTATAGAGGCTTTCAAATTTGCTTTCGCGAAAAGATCATTGCTGGGTGATATGAATTTCAATAACATAACAGAGGTAGGTTAACATTAAATTCTCAGCATTAGTTCAAATAGAATACTGTACATATTCGCCATTAACTATGAAAAATTATAAACTGATTCCTATCAAGCAGTTGCAGTTTTCCAAACCACAAAATATCGAAGCCACACAATGTATCAACAGATCTGTTGCATAGACTCTCATGATACAATGCTCACGCACGTTAAAATCACTCCGTTTAAGGGGATGATAATTTTATGTTGAACTATTTCATTCTTTAAAAATAAATTGTCTAATATCATAGTGGAAAACTTTAAAACGATAATATATCACACTCTAGCCTATTCTCATCAAATCACTGTGACTTCCGCGTGCCCAGCTTAAACGTTCCAAAAATAAGACAAATATTTCACCACTAAGCGCAAGAAACACAAAAAGTTCGAAATTATGCTTAGAAATATTCAAGATGTTTTAAAGTTTGAAATTGATCCCAATTTTTACTTTTTATAGCTTGTGCATAATCTAACGTCACCTGCCTTTGCCCAATCTTTCCACAACAAGATTAACGATAGTGTAACCTACCAAAAGTATGAACATTATGGCGCTAAATTCTGGTCTAAATCAGATACGGGTACATCGCACTTGTCGGTGATCGGACCCAATGGAGATGCTGTGTCTGCGACAAGCACAATTAACTTTTAGTAAGTATGCTCTAAAATTTTCTCGCGAGCAAAGTCAAACCATAACACGTCGATCATAATTTTCTGAAGTCATTGTATTAATGCAGCAATAAAAATTCATTTTATTTAGTTCAATATTTTGCGGTTTTGATTTCGAACCCGGGATGAAATGAAAACACCTTTTAATTTACAGTTTCGGCTGTGGTCTGGCTGGCAAACGAACCGGCATCATTTTCAACAACGGGCTCGATGATTTTTCCTTTCCGAATATAAGACAGAATTTCTTTGGTCTGCCAAGTGCAAAACCGAACTTTATCCAACCTGGAAAACGTGCAATGTCTTCGATGAGCCCGACTATCGTTACAGACGAGAATGGTAATGTGAAATTGGTTATTGGCTCAGCCGGTGGCACGAAAATAGTTTCTGCTGTGGCAATGGTGATAATGCGGGTTCTATGGTTTGGCCAAGATATTAAAGAAGCCATCGATGCACCACGAATTCATCATCAGCTCGTACCGAACGAGATACAGTACGAATTCGGTAATTTGCAGGTAAGATTAGTCTTTTTTTTTATTTGTATGTATATATAATTTGAAAAATAGAAATGAAACTTAATGTTCGTTAATGAATTCGTTGGAGAACTGGAAAGAGAAGCTTAGTAAAATCATATTCTCTCACCAAATTCATTCTGCATTCACTTCGATTTCAATAACAAAGCAAAACACATATTCTTGGATTTTATTTTGCCAAAAAAGTATCGCTTTGGATGATCAGGAAATCGGAATAGAAGCCTTTGACAATGCAAACGACTTGCTGTACCACGCTCTCTAGAGAAGGGATGTCCCTCAAAAGAGTAGCAAAATAGACTAGTAAAATACTAAGGTATCGAGGTGTATTTTTTGAGCTGGTGGAAGCGATGCTAAGGGCGGACACTCTTCCCTGCTATTTGATAACCTTCTCGTGACCCTCAAAATTAAAGGCCTACCTGGACGATATCACGGTGATAATAAGGTTAATAATACCGTGAGATCCAGAATGCAAAGAGCCCTAACCCTTCCGTATCCGTCCTAATAAAAGTCCCTTCATAGACCGTGTGGGATAACTTAGTTACTCCATGTTCATTAACCATATTTTCCCTGTATTGTCCCCAATCAAAATGGCATTAAACGCCACTGAAGCACTTTGGGCGACAAAACAAATGCTTGGACGCATTTAGGGACTATCTCCAAGGTAGACATTATGCGCATACAAACAAATGGTGAGATCTATTATCGTATATGGGACTGCAGTGTGGTGAAAGAAAATCAAACAAAATAAAACAGCTGTTAGTAGCCTCAACACGCTCCAAAGGATGGCCTGCCTTTTGATTATAAAAGCTATGAGCCCCATCTTAACGCCAAGAATGGAGCCTCTTCTAAATCTAGGGCCGTTACACCTCAATGCCACCTCAAAAGCAGCGAAACAGGCTATTAGTCCATAACAGGCCTATATGTACAAATGAAGAGACCTAAAAGACCATTTTAGATTATTGGAGGTGAACAGACCCATAACGGAAATGTTGAATTTCAGTGATCAAATGAAGACCAAAGCAACTTTTGGGACGAGTTTCAAAGTCACAATTTCATCAAGGTACAAATGGGAGGATGGCCTAACCCCTCGTAAAAAGGTTCGCAAATGGCTAAAATAAAGGTTGAGGAGTAGGAGCAGGGATCGTAGGAACCAATTGCAAATGCATTTCCCATTATCATGTATTATCCATTTCCTACCATCTATCAAGCAGAACTACATGCTATACTTAGAGCCACACATTAATTAGGATAAGCAACACTAAAAGGGTCGGAGTTAAGATTTATTGGATAGCCAAGCGGTTCTCAAAGCTATCAATCGCGATCAAATAGATTTAGCCATACTCCTAGAGGTGAGAGGTGAATCAGGGTCACAAAACAGCTTGGAGTTGATATGGATCTCCGCTTATGAGGGGCACCAAAGAAATTAGGGAGCTGATACCAAGACCAAAGTAGGAACGTGAATGCCCTTTATAGGTCTTACTTCGTACTGAGACTTTAAAAAGGCAGATACGGATAAAGAAATTAAAATATGGAGCAAGAAAAAGATCGAAAGCTAATGGTTTAATCTTGAGGGTATGACACACTCAAAACAAAAAGAGCAAAAGAAGCAGTGGCTCTCTCCAGATGTAACATGAGAAGAAGTTTGGCTGTAAAATTCCCTACACCAGATGCAATTTTACCCTACACTTAGAATGATTTTTCCCTACGAATTTCCCTACGTTCTAAATCAAAGTGACTTTATTGTTTCCACCCTTTTTTCAATTGCATAGCTAACCGAAAATGTTTTATTTTGACAACTTTCTAACAAATTGTCAAAAAGAAAGTAGAAAATTTACCAATAATTTGCAAGCTGCAGTTGAAAGTCGCATTCAAATTTGTACAACGCACAAGCAAAATGTCAAGTAGCTATTAGGCCTTTTAGACTACTCAAATCTATATAAGTTTATAGATGTTGGGAGTGAATAGGAAGAAATTCGTCCATTCTCACTTAACAGAAATAGTTTCAAAAGTCTTGGATGAAAGGAAAGCTCTTCTTCTTATGTAGGAAATACATATTGGCCCAAGCAAGACCAAAAGAGGCTATGGCCGATATGTGTACACCCCCTTGGTGCGAGCTGGGCTGATGTTGGGCTCACTCCCAGCCCAATACAATGAGCCAATATGTGTTTGAAGCATAACATTTACCATTTACCAGTTGTTCACAAAAAGCAAATCTAAAATAATGGTAGAAACGGAGTAGAGCATCAGCGTTGCCAATTATTTTTTGTACTACACTGGGTTTTATAAGTTGCTTTGTAAAATGCAAGCTGCAAAATAGGCAATGAATTAGTTATAGTAAAAATGCTTTAGATTCGGCGATTTATTCTGTTTTTATTAAAAGGTACATCGCACATAAAACATTTTCCCAACATATGACCCAAATGACTGAAATATTCCCTACGCTAATTTTAGACGCTAAATTCCCTACAGTAGGGGGAAATCCCTACAAATGGCAACTCTGCATGAGAGCCCTATATGGAGCATTGCCAGTTCATTTTCGTTTCAAAAAGTACTTGCACAGAATGGGTAAGGAGCGGGACTAAAGGTGCAGATACTGTTGAAATAGGGCAGAGTCTGTAATACACCTCACATTAGAGTGTGTAGTACATCTTCTCACATTAGAGCTAGTTGGCTCTAGTCTTCCCTCCAGCAAGGACATTACAAATGTCCCTTCAAGGAACATATCCAGATCTATAGGAAGCCCGAATATCCTATAGTCATAGCTCAGAGAAAGCACAATAGACACAGGAAGTCGCAATGCTGGAGGCCCTCTGAACCCACTCCATGCAATCAAATCAAATCAATCACTCTTATCTTTGTAAGTCACTGGCACGTTTTGACAGGTTACCTTCCAAATTTAGACAAGCTAAGTCAAAACGATAGTATCTCTTGCTGTTCACAAATACGAAACATGTAAATACTTTAGTATTGGCGCAATAATTATCAAAAAAGTCTTATTTCAAATGTGCTGGATCTATTTTATGAAATACCATTTAAATAAATAAAAAAATGAAACAAAAAATGGATTCAAATCTAATTTTTGCCAAATAAAAATAATTTAAAACCAAACTGAAGGCAAATTTTTCTATTTTCAGCAAATTATCGGTGCCCTGGAGGAGAAAGGCCATTGGACGAATCGTTATCGGGAACGTGGTTCAACCATGTGTGGTATAGCTAAAAATGCAACTGCAATATACGCTAATGCCGACTACAGAAAGAAAGGAGGAGTTGCTGGTCTCTAAGAGGCCTTATCAATGATTTCATTTTTTTTCAACTTTGAAATTAGAGCGGACGAATAATGTTAAACAGAAAGAAAGACTTTAATAAAGATTGAAAATGCGTTACATTGTTAATACTCTTTGTTCTAATCACCGATAATGCACATAATAGCAGTTTTCATATGTATGTAAGTCCAAGGAAAATCTTGAAACTTCATAGTTGCAATCATTTGCACTATGCTATTCTCGTTCGGGTTCAACGATACTATGCGTAATCAGTGGATGATGTAATAACGCACTGACCGTCCGTAAGCCAAGCAACACTGTCTAATCAAGTAAACAACGATACGAAAACCAAACAAAAAACAAACAGTTAAATTAATTAGTACTTGATCTGTTTCTAAGATCTGTTTACTTCAAACAAATTAAACTGACTATCACTTGCTGCTTAAATATGTAGGTAATTATGTAAGTATGCATAAACTAAATTTTCGTTTGAGTGTTTATTAAAGTTTGTAATCATATTTGCATTCAACTGACAAAATTTTGTTTGCGTGACTAACAGCATGGTTTGTTTACAATTTAATCATATCTGGCCTCCTTTTCGATTGCTATTTTTGCGATTTTCGTTATCGCTTATGTACTTGTTGTGTTTTTGTTTTTTTGTTTTTTGTTTTTTTTTTCACAGCATGGGCAGGTTTTTATTGTAGGATTTGAGCAAATTTTAATTAACAGTGGTGAGTGATAAGCTAGTTTCAAAATTCGATTTAAGCTTCAATATCAAAGTAAGCCTTGAAATAAAATTTATCACCGATTTTCTATGGAAAATGCTTTTGTTTTTCAATTTTGAAAACATGAATAAAAAATGTATAATTCAAGAAGGTCCAAAAGGTTGTTAACATGATTATTTTTCAAGTGCATTATTTACTTTACCTGTCTTCAAAATTAATTGTGTCCTTCACCATGATTGATTGTAATGCTAAAGTTTTTTTTAAAATAGCAACTTATCTGCAAATACTGTCAAAGCTCATAAATTTGGTTAACTTATCTTGTTAGGATTTTAAATAAACTTTTAAAGGTTCTAAGATGGCTTTCCTAAGATACGAGTTCACAGTAATAAAACTAAAATAATACTTAGTCCTGATCTTATTGTTAGTTAAACAAATTGACATTCATATCAAATTAGTTCCCTGCCAATATAGGGCCTAAACACTTTGTATTTCACATGAACTGATTTATCGTGGTAACCGAAAATTCAGCAGATAGTATACTGTGACTTGTCTGTATCAAAGTCTTTCAAGCACCTGTACGCCAGCTCATTCCTATTACTCTTTTTTATACGACTAAGTCTTAGTTACTCATTAATTAAGATATTTGCAGCAATAATCAATGAAGGTTTTATAACTTCTGCAGACTTTTTGTTTGATGCTAACTCAAGAATTCAGCGTCCTTCAAAATATTGACTTTAGCTTTGGCTTCTTCATAACATAATTTTTCCACCTAGCCTCGCTGAAGATATTATACATATATTCAAACGGAAGTGGGGTTATTCAATTATGTCAATTTTTCATGTCAATTTTTTATCTCTCATTATCGACTTCAATTGGTCAATCATTTTTAGAGCAATTTCCAGCCTGCAGCATCATCTTATAATTATATATTTGTATTTGGTAGGCATGCTTCGGTTTTAATTAGCTTAGTTTTGGTATTATGTTAACAAAATTCTGTTAGCTTATCGTTGCTGCCTGAACTTTCTCAAGCGAGCGTTAATGAGTTTCCAAGTGAAAAAGGGAGTATCTATAGACTTTACTTGAGAATTACTTTCCGGGTGCTCCAGTAACTCAAGCGCAGAAGGCTTTTGTGCCCCTGACCAAATCTTCTGCTATTTGCGTTAGTAATCGGTGCTGGTACACAGCTATGTCTTTGGTCACCAACAAAAAAGTCAGGGACGCAATTATGTCCTTTGGGTATTTCAAATCGCTGGACCCAAACGGCATCTATTGATGAATCGACCAAAATGAAATTACCACCTGGAGGCAGACCAAAGGAAATATTTTGGATACGACTAGCATTGGGGTGTGAAATGTCACATAGGCGATAGGTTACAGCTGTCTTTAGTTCAAATCGTAGGAGAGATGACTTTTCAAATTCAAGACATATAGACGTACATACACGTACTAGGAGCTGAATTATAATCCCTTGAATGAAGAAAAATATGCGAGTTAGTCCTAAAATCTCTTGAATAAGGAACAACAAGCGAGTCAGCCCTGTATTATTGAATCTATTTTTTTTATTTTTTTTTTATTTGTAGTAAATAAACGATGAGGATACTTGATGACATTGAAGGGGCGCTCAGCTGCGTACCCTTTAAGGAGCGATGTCTGATAAATAAACGGACGCATGGCATACTCGTGCAGGGATTATTGCTGTCAGAAGCTAGAGTCACATGCTACTTGAAAACAGAGGCGGCAGACGAATGTCCACGAAGACGTACTCGCGCTGCTCCTATTGAGTGTACTTATTGATTTCCTACTAAACGAACTGCAACAAGAACGGAGCGGATGTTTGTCCATCCTGCTTAGGAGAGGTTGACTTTGTGGGGAATCCATTTTACGAATACATGTCATACTCACGAATCAGATACCAATACTTTAGCTGGGATGTTTAGCGCATGCAGAAGATAGCATCTTGTCCCCTACCAGTAATTCTAGGATTTGTTAATGTTTTCAGGAAACTCTGCTCAAGGTATGAGTACAATGGGTTATTCTGGCTTGAATGCATAGAAGCACCAGATGTACTTTCTGCAGCCCAAACTCACTCATTCACCGTCAGCACTAGCTGATGAGTTTCATTATGTAATTTTTCACCTCCATATTTAACTGATTTGGTGAGTATTCCATTCCATGGGTTCCAGGTAATTTATTAGATTTTGTTAGCTACAGCGTCTAAAATAAAAGTAAGTGTAGTAGTGCTCAGGTCAGAAGACAACTAGCAGGATAAACGCGTCAGGAATATTAGATTGGTCTGTTAAAATTTCCGAAATAGTGCGGACGAAAAGAGTGAGCTTTAGTATGTATAGTGCGTAGTGTAGTAGTTGCGGTAGTGAGAAACTGGAAGTAGTGCCTTGTGCTTAGTCGAAGATCTGTGTTTGTCAAGATGGTCGCACGGTATTTGTCATAGTCCTCATGGTCGATGTGCGAGTGTGTCTCGACGTTCCTCATCGTAGTAAACTATCGAGGATATGTGTTTATCATAGCTAGTCGGACGAAGGCAAGGAAAGATTGGTGATAGTTCCGATCGACTAATTTTCACCGGGTAAACGCTGCCATCAAAATCGGTTAATCGGTTAACCGCTTTTTTTAACATGGGAAATGTTGTTCTCTACTTCAAAGAAAACGGCTGTAACCGTGCGCTAGGGCTCTGCGCGTCACCATTCTCTCCTTAGTAGCTGATTCACTCCCTCTCGCTGTTGGGATTATACTCGACTTGCTCAATTGTCGACGTCTAAGCGCACTGCTACCGCCTTTTCGTTTCCCCTCTCCGGTGTGGTTGGAACACGCCAACGCGAGCATTGTTAAATCACGAGTGTTTTGTTTCAAATTTGTGTCATTTTTGTGTAAGGTTCTCGCTTGCTCTTATCTGGCCATAAATAAAATGGCACCGAGTAGCGTGTGGGGCTTCGTAAGGAGGATCAGTGATAGCAAAACAGCCGAGTGCTTAAAATGCCGCAAGTCATTTTCAAATCCGCCGACAAGCACTGTGCGTTTCCATCTTGCGCAGGTGAACTTTAATTCTCAGGGGCGGCTCGTCGTTGTACGCAAAGGAAGCAGTGCTTCCCTTGCTAAATATTCCATAAACAAGAAAAATAGCTTAACAATACATATTGAAATTCGAAGCAAATCAATTGATTTTATATGAATTAGCATCTTTAGAATTAGCATCAATAAAAAAGTTTACGAAACTCAAAACACGATTCATCTCACACACGAGATAGTTGTCACAGCCAAAGTGCCTTACAAGTAGTTTTACAGCAACGCGATCGGATATCTTGCGTTTGAGTAAAAACCTCAAGCATCTCGTGCCATTGTAAGCCAGAACGCTCTGTTCATTGCAGCGTATTGAAATATGCTACACAGTACACTAAAGTGATCTTATCTCAATGCACGTACCATGATGTGCGCATACACCCCATTGCAAGCATCACGCAATCGATGGTCGTAAACACTTTGCAATGAATGTTCCCGAATAGCAACGCGGACGCTGCTCAGCCCACCGCGTCTTCCTGAGTAGAGAAAATCAAAAACCCCTCGCTTATTCAGCCGCTAAATGGCCCAGAAATATTTGTGAATGGACGCAGCACGATTTGTAGCGTACTCTGTTTGGTTTCTATTTCGCTACAGAGCTTGGAGCTGGTATGCTTTGGGTGACTGAGTTTAGGATGTTATTTGTAAGTATGAATACTGTAATGAATTCGTTGTTTAACATAAGATGTTATTTGTATGTTTCGGATAATGGATTTATTATTGAGTACAAGGTTTAATGTTTGCTGGAGATTGAAATTCTTCTGATTTGTCTGTTTGTTTGTTTGTGTTGAAAGTGTGTAAGTTAGTATTGGCATGATTAAAGAAAGATAGTGGCTTTTCACTTAAATAGTACAAAAGTATTAACGTTCGGCATACAACGTGAGGTTATTTTAACCCCAAATCTTAAAGACATGAAGCTGATTTTATGGAAGAGGTATGAACGTATTTTTTTAAATAAATGCTTTTTGTTTTATTATTGCTTGTTGATACAAAGAATAAAATAAATATTTGAGCACATTCTGTTTAATATATGTATACACAGAATAGATATAATGCTTTATGAGGTAAATCTAACCCCACCTTATATGGGTGAGGAATTATTTTCACGTTGTTTGCCGAAGGTTTAATTCATTTTGTCTTGAAAATGGAATTTCACCATAGAACATCTACTGCGGTATATTTTTCTCTTAGACTATTTGAATAGATAAAAGTACTTTATAGATTCGTGGTGACCAGGACCACTAATTTTCACTTTTTATTAAAAAAAATAGTTCTAACTTGCAATATCTTCCATTGTAGTTTGTAATCTTGCATCATTTAAATATTACTGAGATTGATGGTGATCATAATGAGTAGAAAAGTCACTGAGTCAAAAAATTCTAAATTGAATGCAACTTTTGATGTATTTGCTGGGCTGAAATTCCTACTTGTTTATTCTGGAACACCATGCAAAAATATTTCTGCTTCCCCGAGTCTTAAAGACACGAGCCGCCACTGTTAATTCTACTCCTAAGTAAGACATAACCCTTTTGTATCATCGTGAAACGTGTTTGGTATATATATTTCCTTGGTATATTCCTAGCACACGCGCGCTGGTGATCAGCAGAGTGATGCTGGGGGCAGTAAGGACGCTGGAAATGGCAATACTGCGAGAGCTAATTTCGAAGGGCCGATGGACAAGTTTCTCGCTAACACCATGTCCTTCTCAAGTAAGCACTTGTCTATTTTCGTCCGATAGCAACATTCTTATCCGACGATTTCTAATGATGCCCCACGCGAGAAGAGTATTCGTTTAAAATCACTTATCTGACGATTCCTGCGACAGCGCTTGTATTTTTCTCTTTAAGAAGTGGTCACCGGGACAAGTAAGCTACCAACTCCTTCCTGTTCATGAATGCACGTGACGACATGCCATTAAGGACGCCGGAAAAGGAGGGCTTCAAGGCTTTTTTGCAGAACGATGCAGCCTTTGTACTCCGCGCCATCCGAAACTACACGTACCAAAGCGATGGAACATAAGTTTCTGGAGCTGCGGGCTGACTATGGGTGAACGCTTTTCAATTCCAAGTCTATCGAACTCACACTAGACTTGTGGACGCATTTGGAGACCGTGCAGTCATACCTGGGCCTAAAGGCGCATTTCAGAGGTGGTAAAATTTCAGCAATGGCTTCTAACGCAATCAATTTCATTTCACAATTATTTGGCATTAGCATTTGTTTGTTTCAAAAAAATCGGCGATTAACTAGCTAACCGGTTAAAATTTTTCACAACAAAGCTTTCACCGGCAAAAAGCCGATCGATTCCAAACTTAGTCGGACGATGTTTGTCATAGTCCTGATGACTGGCGTGCGAGTGGGTCCTTAACGTTCCTTATCGTATTAAATTGTTTGTTGATATGAGTTTTTATATACCTGTTTGTTGATATGAGTTTTTATATACCAATCATAGTGTCTTTGACGTGTTGCTAATGCTATTCACACAAACTTTAGTTTTACGAATACTGACATCATCATCGATTGTCATCCATAACTAATTGGTAGGTGTTTTAAGTATCAAAATGCATAGCCCCTGGCAGGATGCATAGCCTTTCGTTTATCGCTGTGCAGTCAATGATCATAGAATTCATTTTTAGAATTTAGGACTGTTCTGTCAGTACGACTTTTGGCAATGGGGTAAGTGTTCTGGTCTAGAGGCTCGATTTCGAGGTGACATTTTTTTATCAGTTTTTATTAACATTTTAAAAGCATAAAAATGTATTCAAAAAATAAAAAAAAAATAAAAATTAAATTTTTGGTGAATTCTGTAATAAGAAGAATGTAGAATTAGTCTGACGTAGGCAATTTGAAAAAACTTTTTTTTTTTGCAAAATGGCGTCCATGCAAAAAAGTCGTTTTTGCCTCATTTTTTCAGCTTTGGGAACTTTTTATATATTAAAAAAAAATCAAACATCCCTACGACAGACCAATTCTAATAGTGTTAAATCGGTCCATTACAACTAGAGATATCCTGTCAACCGTATCAAAAAAAGTAGTTTCGAGAAAAACGCGTTTAAGGTTTGGAGTCTCATTTCGGGCAGTCTGAGCCGTTTAATAGTATGTTATACTTAAATTTTTTCACAGAGCTCTCCTTCTCATGCAATGTTCCTTCTTCAACTTCAAAAGCTAGATTTTCGGGAGCTCTTTCAGCCATACGAGGCAGGGACCGTACATTCTAAGAGAGAATGAGAATTTCTTATTCTAATTCTCTAGGCATATGTACAATAAATTTCTAAGCTTAGTGTAAAATCAACAGACTGAAATCCATTTCCCCAGCCACTTGACCTACATTAACACGACGCATGACCAACTCATACATGCAGATGTAATATCTAGTTACAAATACATTTGCGACCGGACACATCTGTTCGAATACTTACTAGTATCACTTCGTTACACTGGTAACACTAGTTTACTTGTCCTTGAACGCAAAACTTAACGACGAAGCTATTTATCGATTTTTATTTACCAACAAACCGCACACCGCACTTCTCGTATACTTTTGCAGCCTCGCTTGTATGTACATGTCATTAGCCTCACCTGAGCGGTATGTGTATATAACTACAGCATTAAGCTTTTGACGCTAAAGAAAATCTTATGTAACTTGTTTTGAATTCTGCGCATTATTCTCAAGACGTAACCGGTCGCAATATAAAGACAGCAAACGGTTGTTTGTATTTTTAGATGCCAAGGAACAGCTGATGGTCTGTGCATCTTATGTGTAGATACATATTTATGTACATGTATCAAATAAATGAACAAGAAGAAACTCAGCTGAACGAACAAAAACTTGTGCACTACCACCATACAGTCAAAAGAAATGATCAAGCTCAGAAAATTTCGTATGGGAAGTAGAAAATTCTCCTATCCTTCTGTTGTTTCCCGATTTGTTGAGATACGTTGTACATATAAATTAGCGGATTTCACCTTGAAAAAAAATTCTGTTGCATGCATATGTACGAATGTACCTGGACATATACATACTTAAGTAGGCTCAGTTTTATAAAAAGTATAGCTATAGAACAACATGTACTTTCGTTATGAAAGCAATACCATTTGACAAACATTTAATGTTTTCTGATAAGAATTTCACTGATAAGAAAATTACGGGGACACTTTGATCTGAATCACACCGCATGACAAAATACTTACAAATGTGTAGGTACAACTTATTTGTTAAATGACCGATTATTTGATTCAATTTTAATTCAAGGGGACAAGCATGCTGATACATTTCACTTAGAATAAGATGATACTTGCATACATGCACGTCTATGAAAAAATAACTTACGCATATGAATGCAAGCAAATATAATTCGAGGTCAGTTGAACTTATCTCCATATTTTTGCTTTGAGACGGTGAACCATTGAGACGATGGTCCATGATATTCATTTCGTCATGAAAGCGGACTGCTCTGCTGCTGTATAGTTCTGTTGTGCAAAGCAAAAATCGAGTCCCCGTTTTAGGTATGTCTTGAGTTATATTTTGTTATGTCTATATAGTATAGTATATTAGGCATTTCTCCTATATTTTTTCTTATATTTTTTCTGTTTTAATAATTTCTGATGTTTGAAAATAGAGAAAGGACGATTAAATATTTAATGTTACCAAAATTGATAATCTGATTTATGGCCTTAATAGTTTAACAGCACAGACGATTTTCTTGGCCCAGAAACAAACATGTAGAAGAAAATAAACCATAAATAAAAATACGTATGTGTCATTGAATTCAAGAATGTATTGAAATCGGTTAGATCAGGCAATGAAAACAAACAACAATGAAAGTCAAATACTATACATTGAAAGTGATTTTGTTCTAGAAAAAATCAGGGATTCTTATACAGAGTTAACTTTAATATCTAACCTACATTAGTTTCACAAATAATTTCTTCGAAAATCTTGACGAATCAATAAAAAAAATGTGTTGAAGGATTTGCAGCATATCTGTTTTGAAACGTGTCCCCGTATTCAATCATTGTATTAGCAAACGCATTCTTGATAAAGTCAGGTTTTAATTACGATTGTTCTTCTGAAGTTATTTGAATGATTTACTTTCTTATTTCATTGAAATACTACTTGAGTTATTGATTAACTAAGACATATTCTTATATTATTTACATTTTTTAGTAAATTCAATGTTAGAGATAGAATTTCAATTTGCCATAATGAAATCGCATTCGGAGCATGTGCTATTAAAAATATCAGAAATGATGAAAATAAATATTTGAAAACTTCTACTGACACAATATCAAATGGCCGAATCGTGCAAAAAAGGTCAATGAATAATATTAGATACACAAAAAAAAATGTTTGACGCAAGTAAAGTACATTAATACTGATTTAAGTATTCGGTACAAATGCATATTAATTCCAAACGACAACAAAGTTATACAAGGTTTTAAGTTTAAGCTTCTAGAAAGTGAAATACAATGACGTGGTTTACAAAAATAATCTCGAAATTTTTTCATCTAAAGTGACAGACAGTCAGAAGAAAAAGTTATCAGTGCGAGATAGCAATACTTGAAAGAAGACGTTCCCAAACAAACAATAAATTATGAAATAAAATTCACGAAAGTAATATCACAGAGGCTTGAAATATTTACTAAATTGAATAAACGCTGTATGTTTAAAAAAAAAAATAAAACTAGTATTGTCTGTTCGCGGTAGATAATAAAAAGCAGCTGAAACTTTGAAGGTCAGTATATTTTTTGACAATATTATTCGTAAAACGTACATACTAGAACTGAAAATACTATACTTGAAAACTGTTTAAAATTCATACTAATATATTCAAGTTGGTAATAAGCCAAAACTATTATATTAACTATTTTCATTTAATGTCGAAAATATTCTTAAAAATCGTCAATTGAGCAGTAAAACGCCAAAAATAAGTATTGCTTCATGCATTGATTTTAGAATCTATTCACTACTTGTAGTTTTTATCCAAACATTAGAGCTAGAAACTGCATGGTTTTTATACAGCCCAAGAATTTTCTTGAAAAAATAAAGTGGTCGTGGTCCTTAACCTCTTCGTGAATATTTGCAAAACTGAAATTTTCCGATTCATTTTATAGATAAAATATGTCTAAGTCAAAAACTTAACACAGTTTTTATTTCTTAAGTAACTTATATTTCAAAGTGAGTTTCATACCAATCCAATAATAATTCTATGAGGAGAAATGTTTAAGATTTTTTAAAATTTGTCTGCTGAAAACATTCCAATGGTTTTACAAAAATATCAGAAAATCATCCTATTGCGCGGAAAGCAAATCTTTAATCCTTTAGCGACAGCCAGCATTTTAGTCAATATATGCATATAATCCTATATTTCTGTGAAAAATAAATATTACTAAAACAAGCTATGTTTTTAGGTTAGCTATAATAATGTTTTGGAAATTTTCGAAAGTAAAGATGAAAGTAGGCCAACAAAATTTGTAAAATTTTGAACTGCGATTACTTCGTCCAAAATCATCAGGTCATTACGAAATTCACAGGACACATTGATGACCACAAAAAATATGCACAGGTGATTTTTGATAAATATGCGGGCAGCTCTGTAGCTACGGTAACTCACTAAACAAATAACCTTAAAATCAACAACCTTCTTCGAAAAATGTTTGTTCTTAGGAACAAAATGCATATTTTTGATAAATTTCGTACTTTGCAGAATCAAAATTAAATTTTTGAAAGTTTCTTTTGCATGAGAACGGCAACTTTTCACAAAATTACCTCTATTTTTAACACCCCGAATTTGTGTTCCCGAAAGTTTACGACGCGATAATCAAATCAATGTGAAGGTTACAGGATGTGTTGGCTTTAAATAGCACCATTTTTGGTAGAAGCAATTTTGAAATTTAGGCAACACTGTGGTAGTAGTGTCGTCTTAAAAAATTGGTTTAAAAAACAAAGACTGCTTTTTCTCCTAGAAATTCTGAGCCAAAATGCTTGGTTGCAAAATTAAGATGGAACTGCCAGCTATGGAAATTTTTATCTCTTGAATCTGAAAAATTTGCCCAGTAAAATAAGAATTTTTTGCTTTACAACTTCGGCTGTAGGCATGATTTTGTATTTACGTCAACATCAACTATTTTTTCAATTGCAAATATTTTTTCGAAAGTAAATGTGTCCAAGAGTTTTCATCTTTATCTTGTTATTGAATTGTTTTAAATTCGCTGCAATCTTCAACTCAAAGCAAATATAAGTTAATATTTATGATATATAAATTTTAGTTTCTGATTTCTATCGAGAGATTTGGTCAGTAAGAACATTGTTTTGCATAGCCTAGCATGTTAAAAGAATATGAACTTCTCGACATGAATTCAATTGAATTGAATTGAATAGATTTTTTATTATATATTAATTGTACATTTTTAACCTAGCTTAAAGTTCAATTAGCAATGAAAACTTAAAATCTAGCACCTATACTATTTCGGCCTGCTGGCTCCAATCATTTTTTGATGTATTGTATATATTTTTATTTTTCATAGACATTTTTTATCTCACACACATATAATACTACCCAGCCTGTACAAGTACTGGGGTTACAGTACACTACAATTTAGACCTAACCTACACCTAATTATAATTAGGTTAACCTAATTAGACCTAAATCTTAGCCTAGGTATATTCGATGGAAGGCCTACATGATTAAATACCGCATCCATGGACTGCATTTGGCACGATATTTTCCAGTCCATCCTCATGCCCGTCAGTTTGTCCCTAGAATCTGGTAGTTAATTGTACAACTCGATTCTTAAGTTGCTTCAATCCCGATTTCTTTTACAGGAGAATATCTCCGCTTCTTTGAACAAGGTAATCCAGGATGGGGATGCATAAGCCAGGATAGGTCGGATGAGGGTCTGGTAGCAAATGGATTTAGATTTGGTGGTCATGCCCATCATTTTGCCGAAAAGAGGTCAAATGCATTGAAATGCAGATTTGGTAGGGTTAAACTACATAAGGGTTAAACTACAGGAATTCGTTGCAATCGATTCTGAGGTACTTAAACGATGAGCTAAGAGTAATCATAGAAGTTCCAAACGAGACAGCGATTGGTTTGGTCTTATTGCGAATAGTTTGGGATCCTAATACTCTGAAAGATTTCAAAATACACAAAGCTGTGTTACTGCTATTTGGTTTGATGCCCCATTCGTCAGAGTAAAGACTAAGTTTTGTCAAGTAGTATTTCAGGCTCTTCGCTGCTCTGAGTGGATCTTGGCTCGATGCGAATAAGAGCGTATCATCGGCATATTGGAAGATGGCCCACTGGAATGGGAAGATCAGTGGTGAATGTGGTGTATAGAATTGGTCCAGTGACAGAACCTTGTGGCACTCCTGATGTCACAGGCTATGTGAAAAAATTTGTTCCGTGAACACTGACATAATATTGTCTGTTGGTAAGAAAGCTTGCTGTGAGTCTTATTACAGCTTCCGGGAATCCAAACTTGATCAACTTAAATATAAGTAATTCGCGCCAGACGAAATCGAACGCCTTCTCGATATCTAAAGCACACACTACCGTCGGAATGTTTTACTCATTCAAACGAGAAATAACTTAGTCATGCAAGTATGAGATGGCGTGCTGGGTGCCATGATTGCGCCTAAAGTCAACCTCGTATTCAGGAATTACCTGCGTGAGCTCATAATGGTTTTTTTAATCATTTCCATCCGTATTCCCTCAAAAATCTTCCTCTAATTAGGAAGCAGAGAGATAAGACGGAAATTGAAGGCTTCTTTATTTTTGCCTTTCTTATGAATGTTTTACTGATTAGGATGTTACAGGCGAAACAACTACCTGCTCCCTTGTCCGTGAAATCTTTTTCGTGTTCCGTCGCGCTACCAAGTTAAATTCTAGGTTTTCTTCGGTCGGTTTCGACGACAGCTCAGGGATGGCTGGCTTACATTGATTTACTGCCGGTGCTGCCTTCGTCAGATGTTTCGCAGCGTTAATTTCTCGACATTTAACTTAACAGGAGCATAAAAAACTTGGGAGTAATTTAAAAATTGTAGATATTTTTTCTATCAACGGATAGTTTTTGATAAGACTAATGTTAACCGGGTGTGTTGCTCTATGTAGCACCATAGTTAGAGACCTTTCAGTCCCAGACAATGGTCTTGCTTGCATACGAACTAAGTTTTGCATTATTAATTGCATTATTAATTATTAATTTCATGACATATTTTTATAATTTTCATATTTTAGGACATGCTACTTTACAAGCATTTGACTACCCCCAAATAATCCTTGCTTGGAATTATTTTACCAATGCAGAAATTTAACAGTATGTTGTGCCTAAGGACCTATGAGCTAAAAAAATATTCTAGGTAATGTGATGAATAATTACTTGCCTTTATAATATGTAAATGAAACATATAATATATAAATGAAACTAAACAATCAAATCATTAAATCTGACCTACCTTTTCTCCCGTCTACGTTTGATTCATTTGATCATTAGTGCAATGTAAACAAGCGTTCTCTCTCACACACGTTTTTCCTCGGCAAATTTCCTCAGCAGATTTGAACAAGGTAATCCAGGATGGGGATGCATAAGCCAGGATAGGTCGGATGAGGGTCTGGTAGCAAATGGATTTAGATTTGGTGGTCATGCCCATCATTTTGCCGAAAAGAGGTCAAATGCATTGAAATGCAGATTTGGTAGGGTTAAACTACATAAGGGTTAAACTACAGGAATTCGTTGCAATCGATTCTGAGGTACTTAAACGATGAGCTAAGAGTAATCATAGAAGTTCCAAACGAGACAGCGATTGGTTTGGTCTTATTGCGAATAGTTTGGGATCCTAATACTCTGAAAGATTTCAAAATACACAAAGCTGTGTTACTGCTATTTGGTTTGATGCCCCATTCGTCAAAGTAAAGACTAAGTTTTGTCAAGTAGTATTTCAGGCTCTTCGCTGCTCTGAGTGGATCTTGGCTCGATGCGAATAAGAGCGTATCATCGGCATATTGGAAGATGGCCCACTGGAATGGGAAGATCAGTGGTGAATGTGGTGTATAGAATTGGTCCAGTGACAGAACCTTGTGGCACTCCTGATGTCACAGGCTATGTGAAAAAATTTGTTCCGTTAACACTGACATAATATTGTCTGTTGGTAAGAAAGCTTGCTGTGAGTCTTATTACAGCTTCCGGGAATCCAAACTTGATCAACTTAAATATAAGTAATTCGCGCCAGACGAAATCGAACGCCTTCTCGATATCTAAAGCACACACTACCGTCGGAATGTTTTACTCATTCAAACGAGAAATAACTTAGTCATGCAAGTATGAGATGGCGTGCTGGGTGCCATGATTGCGCCTAAAGTCAACCTCGTATTCAGGAATTACCTGCGTGAGCTCATAATGGTTTTTTTAATCATTTCCATCCGTATTCCCTCAAAAATCTTCCTCTAATTAGGAAGCAGAGAGATAAGACGGAAATTGAAGGCTTCTTTATTTTTGCCTTTCTTATGAATGTTTTACTGATTAGGATGTTACAGGCGAAACAACTACCTGCTCCCTTGTCCGTGAAATCTTTTTCGTGTTCCGTCGCGCTACCAAGTTAAATTCTAGGTTTTCTTCGGTCGGTTTCGACGACAGCTCAGGGATGGCTGGCTTACATTGATTTACTGCCGGTGCTGCCTTCGTCAGATGTTTCGCAGCGTTAATTTCTCGACATTTAACTTAACAGGAGCATAAAAAACTTGGGAGTAATTTAAAAATTGTAGATATTTTTTCTATCAACGGATAGTTTTTGATAAGACTAATGTTAACCGGGTGTGTTGCTCTATGTAGCACCATAGTTAGAGACCTTTCAGTCCCAGACAATGGTCTTGCTTGCATACGAACTAAGTTTTGCATTATTAATTGCATTATTAATTATTAATTTCATGACATATTTTTATAATTTTCATATTTTAGGACATGCTACTTTACAAGCATTTGACTACCCCCAAATAATCCTTGCTTGGAATTATTTTACCAATGCAGAAATTTAACAGTATGTTGTGCCTAAGGACCTATGAGCTAAAAAAATATTCTAGGTAATGTGATGAATAATTACTTGCCTTTATAATATGTAAATGAAACATATAATATATAAATGAAACTAAACAATCAAATCATTAAATCTGACCTACCTTTTCTCCCGTCTACGTTTGATTCATTTGATCATTAGTGCAATGTAAACAAGCGTTCTCTCTCACACACGTTTTTCCTCGGCAAAAATTTGATAGCGCGAATTGAGTTGAGTCAAGCTGTTTGACCTTGCTGCTGAGAGACACTAGAGAGTACTTGCAGATAAGAAACTCCGCTTCACCTTACAATATAACAAAATCAAATTGGAATTGTTTTTGCGGGATGATTAAAATTGAAAAAAAAAATGTTTATTTACATAGAAAATGTTTTATTTAACAAAGTGGTTTCCAAAGTATGCACTGACTCTCATCAGACACCAGCACACAGTGCATACTTGACTGATATGACCACTTGCAGTAACAAAATCCTTTTTCCGTGCAAAAGGACAGATTAGCCTCATCAAAAGACGTGCCAAAGAATTTCATGCCTTGGGTTGCAAGATCCTTATACACTTGTACGCCTTTTTCTTCAATACGCTTACATTATCTGGAATCGAGCTTACGTTTTTAATAACCTACCTCGTTATGAGTCACCACGACTGAGTCATCTAAACTTATCGACACTTGCATCCAGAAGGAAGGTGATATCAGTCGTAAGAAGCGTTATAAGAGTTGAATATCTAAATAGTAAAATGGTGATAATTTCACGATATCGAAATCTCTTCGTAGATCAGGCAATTCTGTTGGTTTTTTAAGTTTTTAGCGTACCTGATTCATTAAGCACTTTCTAGTCTACACACGAATCACGATTAGTGCTTACAAAATTAGATTGCTACATAATTTCCTGTTTTAAGACTCAGTGGATTTTCAGCCAATCCATTACATAAGTGACATGTATCGTTGAAGCTATAAGTTTCTCTGCTTTTTAGCTTGCCGAAATGTGTCCTTTATTTTTATATGTCATTTTCAAATTTTTTACAGATTGCACTCCATACGAGATTATAGTGGATCGCAATTGATGAAGTCCTCTGCACTTGTTAAGTGATATGTTTTTTTTTATAAATTATCCTATTGGAGATATAATATTTCCATAAATTTAAGAATAAAAATTCAAATTTCAAAAAATTCACCCGTTTTTTACTTATTTCTGTGCCTAGGCATTGAAGTTAACATAGACATTCAGCATTTATGCATCACAGTCACAATAGTTATGCATCACATCACAGTGAATAGCAAAGTTGCTAGAGCTCAGCTCAATTGAACCTAATCTGTGTGTTTTCAAAGTTTTCAATTACATGAAATCCTTTTTTGTGCACAGCTGTGTCAACAAAAGAATTTTGCAAGGTAATGTGACATTGAGCTAGTGGCTGTAAGTTACTTTCATTTAATCCATTTGTTCCACGTTTAATTTTCGTTGTCTATTTGAAGTGTTTCAAATGAAAGTATGGAAAGTAGGGTAAAAACGCCTTAGTGAAGAGGAGTGCCTTGGTAAGACACTTAGATATATAACTGCGGACCTTTCAAAGTAAAGGTTGATGCATTTCAATAGACAAATAAACTATTAAAATATTATTTTGAAATCATACGTTTTGCATGTCACGGTCACGCCAACGAGCTCTAGATTGATTTAAACGAAAAATTTCTTCTACAAACTAAATTTCCATTCAATACCCAACGATTACATTGCACAATATTCTTCTGTTATCGCTCCAAATCAAATCATCATCTTCTCGTTAATGAATATTCTCGAAATCTGATTTTGAATCCCAAGTTTCTCATGCTCATTTATATGTGCATAAATATATTTGAACGCACCATTAAGCATTTAATTAGCATTATCCAAATATCAACCATAACACCCATTCGAATATTCTTATTCCGTCACGATAACATTTTAGTAAGACCATGTTATGTAAATCATTTGAATCTATAAATTATTTTTTGCTTACGCGCAAACATATACATAGCTCTATCCTCCTAGTGGACTTGATGTAATTTCTATGGTAATCCGCCCATTCAAAGAAGAACGAAAGGAAAAAGAACTAGCAAAAATTAAGTGTTAGTGGTTAAGAACCTATGACGCCTGCGTGTAAAAATGCCAAGACTCTGAAGTGCAGTAACCTCTGAGTAAACTTTGAAATCCTCTAGCAAAGAATCTATTCTGAGCGTTTCAATGAGCAGAAACAACAAACGCTTACATATACGAGTATGTCTGTAAGTATGTTTAAATGCATATAAAAATGCAGTCGATATAATTTGATGCCAACGATATAGCTTGTAGGTCTATATAACATACTATTTGTTGTTTATGATTGTTTTCTCTATCGCGCGTGGTATTTTTTTTTCAATTCTTGATATCAGTAAAAGATACAATAACAAAGCCTGCGAAATCTCTGTGAAAGCAAGTTAGAAAATGAAACTGATTTTTATGCAAACAAGCTAAGACTTGATATTAAAGCTTGTATACAGAGCTCATAAACGCTGTTTTCGTTGACTGATTGCTTACAAAATATTATTCGCATAACAATACATCCTTGATATATGTATATAGTCGATAAAATTATGGAGATTTAACCCAGTATAGTTTTCGTTCAAATTTTATACTAAGAAATTGCCCATAGATTACGAGAGAAATTTTAAATTAAATATCGAACTGCTATAATTTCTGTAAAACAATAGACTTCCACACATTTTTTAAAAAATCCAAATCGTAAAGAAATAATCACACGACACAGATACATCGAAATATTGTATAACTAATAATAAACTATGATTATAAAGCAATTAATCAAAAACTTTTCCACACTATTTCCGTTTCTCAACTACCTTCCAACTCAATACAGTTCGGAAAGAAAACTAAATCTTCCAATATAGCAAGATTTTACAGAGATTATTAGATTTTACTGCACTTAATTTATTTATTTATTAAATAGCCCAGTTACAAATAGGACAGTTTAGATATATAAACAGTTAATAGCAAATAGAAAATAAAAACAGCTAATAAAATTTGAGAAAATTAAAAATATGCAATTCAAAGTCACGAATGACAAAATAGATAGGCTATTTCATCAGAAACAAATATAATGCTACGAATACTACTTTTAAAGGTGGCTATTATATGGTAGCAAATTAGGCAATTAAATAAATGGAAGATTAAATGACCGTTATGGATACGTGAAAGGAGTAAAACAGAATAATGAAAGTAAGTACCAGAACGGCAAATTGTAATCCAAAAACAACAGAGAACGAAATTGGCCCCTCACACTGCCGTTCATTAATCAAGGATGCGATAGATGAAGTCAGATAGCCACGGCAGATTTTAAACAGTAAATATTCATGCAGGTAAACTCTGCGCTTTGCTAGGAGAAGGAGATTACGGAGCGATAAGCGAGGAAGAAGGAGGGTAAGGAATGATAAGAAGGAATAAGAAGGAGATTAAGGAGCGATAAGCGGGGAAGACTATCTTTAAAGAGTAGGGTGCGAGTGAACCTACGCTGAACTGATTCAACGGCATCAAAAAGATAAGTGGAACAAGGAGGGCAGACTTGACTACAGTATTCAAGTTTGGAGCGAACTAGGGTAACAAATATTTTAACACATGTAGATATGTTAACAGAATTGTCGCAGGAACGTATACCAAGACCAGCAATCCATGAGGCACTATTAGGATGGTACGAATATGAACATCAAATTTAAGTTTACTATGGAAAGTGAGCCCAAAATCAGTAAAATGTTCCACAGAGACAAGGACGGATTCAGAAATCACATAAGGAAGGGCAAAAGTTAGGGTCTTCAAGGAATAAGACATACCAAAACCTTTGGAAATATTTAGTCAGAGTTACACAATTAGTAATAGAATTCATATCTTCCTGAAGAAGCATATGATCATCTGAGGTTTCGATTGACGAAATATTTTTCAGTCATTTGTGTAAAGCAAACAACATGACGATAAAACATTAGAAAAAACGTTGATGAACAGGTTGAATAAGAGCGGTCCTAGTATTGATTCTTGAGGTACACCAGAAGAGGGGTAAAACGGTGAGGGCGACATGCCAGAGAGGGAAACGAAGATATCCAAGATATCCATAATTAGGAACGAAGATATCCAAGAAAGTAAAGGCTCAAAGATACGCTAATGATTTAATTTGAATAGAAGCTCAAGATTGACAGAATCAAATGACTTAGAAAAATCTGCATATATAGCATCAACTTGACAGTTACGATCTAACGCCGAGGATATTGCATGAGTAAATTCTATGAGATTTGTAGATATGTACCGACCTTCGGCAAAGCCATATTATTGAGTTACGAAAGCATAGCTAATAGAGTCATAAATTTTGTTAAACACGAAACGCTCAATGATTTCGGAAATTGAAAGAATCATTATAAAGAGAGCGAAGTGTTGTGTCAGAGTATACTGAAGACCAAAACAGTGCGGAGAGATCACAAACATTCTGAGGATGAGCAGCAGGGATATTATTTAATGTTAGGGAGTCAGGTATAGGAGAGGAGGATTTAAAAAATCAAAACATGATCAGAAGTTTTTAGGATCATTCGAAATCAGAGAAGATTCAATGTGCGGATAATAGTTGCGCAAGGCAAGCCTGATTTCATTCATGGTAGCAGCATGTAAGCGAGAAAAATCAGCGTAGTCTTGGTCGGAATGAGAGCTTAAAAATTTACTTCGTGCAGAATTTTTAGTATCCAGAGCGTGTTTAACACTCTCGCTGAACCAAGGAGCGTCGTTGCGCTTACGCAAGCAGAAAATTGGAGTATGAGAGGCAATTAGATCAAGGAGAAGAGTATATCATTTCTTAGCTGCAATGTCGACATCGAGTCCACGAAACAAGCCAAACCAATTAGTTGAGTTGAGATCGAGAGCTAAGAGGTCAAAATTTATTTTTTTTAAATTGAAAGAACGCTTATTGGAAACTTTACCACGATTAGATAGGTTAACGACAATATCTACAAAGAGGGATGGTAAATGGTGGTCAGGGTTCGTACCAGGCGTTGTGGAGGCAGATAACAAAAAGAATGAAGATTCAATGTTGGAAAGGATAAGGTCAATGATCTTGTTGCTTACATTAGGAACAGAGAAATGAGCAAATTGAGAAAATGAGCAATATGAAACGAAAGATAAGAGGTCAATAAAAATATTATTGTAAGAAACTATCGTCGCATTGGACAGATGGTACATTAAAGACACCACAGATGATGACAGACGTTGAGGCTACAAACAACGAGGATTTAATAAACAGGGACACGCAAACTGCTATACATTCAACAGGAAGACTAGGAACGAAATCAACGCAGAGTTTACTTTGAAAGGATTTAAGCACTACAACATGCACCCCGCCATAATCGGACTTGATAGGTGTTATGCGGTTACGATTACAACCGTGGGAAATAAAAAAAGGAAAAAATTCTGAGCTGAAGAAGTCATGTACAAGCCAAGTTTCGGAGAGACAGATTAGGTGATCCTTTTCAAGTAACGATACGGTTCTAATTTCCTCCAGCTTAGTCTTCATGCCAGGAACGTTCTGGTAATGCAGCGAAATGTTTTTAGGCTTAAGAACTAGTTGCGGGATCCTCTGTTGTTAGTCGAACAAAAATTTCCACGATATTCGAATGGCTTGACTAACGTACCAGGTGACCTAAACTTTGGATTGGCAGCAATATGAAGCAATATGAAGTTTGAACGAAGCCATAAATCGTCTAGGTTGGCTGTCTTTAGTCAGCTTGATGCAGTCGAAGAAATGTGGCGTATAGCTGAGTTTATTATACGAGTAGATATAATTTTCAACGGCTGCAACTGACGTCTTGCAAGCAAAGCGATATACAAACACTTGAAGAGGAGGTGAAATCATTCGCAGAGTCGGAACAACGTCACAGACATTTGAAACATTTTGCAGCAGCATTTACGGAGGACACTGAGTAAGGTGATCAGGAACCTTTATGGTATCCGATTTTTTTCTTTGAACAAGCAAACTTAGTCGGTGGGCTGGGAAGCACTTAAATTTCATTTGCTGACTTGATCGGAGTTTTCGTACGGTGAGCAGGGTGTAGACACTCCTGTGAATTGAGCGCAACGAGTAATGGCATAAATAATTGTAATGGTTGCTTTTGAGGTTGCAACTGAGATTTCAGTGCTGTAGCTTGTCATCGCAAACGAGTACGCATAGCTGGCGGGGATCCAGGTAGGCTGGATATAACACAGTCTTTATTCAACGCTCCGAATGATTATGTTGAAGACTGCTCGATGTTGCAGGCTGCTCGATGTTGGCAACTCGGACTAGCACATCAACCTCATTGCTGGTGGAACGAAAATTGTCCGACAATTTAGCGAGAGACTGAGATAGAACATCGATAGCCCACTTCGCAGAACGAAGACGCGAAGCATAGGGCGTCATTGAATGCTATCTGTATTTATCACAAAACCAATGCTCCCCCGAGTCATGTTATAAAATAAAATCAGTATATTTTCCAGGCAAAGAAACACATTTCGAATGAAACGTCTGCGCGCAAAAACTAGCACGGTTGATTGTTGGTCCTCTTGTCCATGCAATTAGCAGCATCACAAAGTGCCATTGTATTAATTCTTTAAATTTCATATTTAAAAAAAAAAAAGTTTGAAAAACAGCGGTATTTCACGCACTAACAAAAGGAAGAAGATATAGCCGCTAACCGCAGGTGGTTAATAATGAAAATTGACGAAAGACTACTGAAAGCCTACCATTCGATTATTAAAAATTGAAGAACAATCGAGTGTCGTTCACACTCCTCTTACCAAGTTTTCATTCACACTCCTCTTACCAAGTTTTCATTCGTACTCGTAGCGTCAAAGAAGAATTATGTCTGATTTCAAATATCAGCTACACCTTCAATGAAATTCAACGCATATTCACCAATCATCTATATTTTTTGTTCTTCAAGGTTCTTCTTCAATATCTGCGCGGGAAATTCAAAAAGTCACTGACTTATCAAACTGCCTTCATATTCGGCTCAAGTCTCTAGGAAATTTCTAGTTTCTGTATAAGATTATGGTGCTGCCAGTCCTCATCAATTCGTCAGAAAGGTCCTCATCTCCCTCTTCTGAGGTCCTCATATCTTCGTTCAAAGACGATCCTTTGATTAATATTCAACCCTAAAAATGAAGATGGACTTTAGCACCGCGTATGGAACAACGAAATATACGCTGATATAATCGGGCTTATTGGGCTGCAGTGTGCTAAGAGCAAGAAAGATTTGACTCGGAAATTATATAGGAGCAGAACTATTGGAAGGAGACATCAAGGTAGATTTTTTCATCGATTGAGATATGGTGTTTGTCAGAATGCCACATAAATTCTAAGAATATAGAACTGGATGGTGGCGGCGATAGACCCGGACGCATGGAATTCTCTCTTCAACAGCAGACCTAGACCGGACTACCGGTTTGTGTTCTATTGATTACGATATTTTGCTTGGGTACGCCTGTCATCTTCTTCTGCCTTTGAAAAGTTTGAAATACAATTATTAATTCATAGATGACCTAATCTTTCTGAATTTGCTTGTTAGCATCCCAGAGAAGGTGACCTATAATTCAAAATCATTTGTGGTGTGATAGACTCCTCAAAAGAATATAATCAAGGTTAACATTGAATCATATGAGATATTTTTCATACTTATTGATCTTTTTAAATAACAGTACAACTTTAAATGCATTAAAGCTTGAAATCTAACATTTTGTTGAAGAAACTAGAAACTTCGCAACATCATTCCCTGCTTCCGAGAAATGGATTCATAACAACTAAATCATGAAAAAATCTCAACTTCAATGGTAGTCAAGCCGAACTATAACAATCAGAACGGACCATTCTACAACATTCATCCATCCAAAAGATCCCGTCATTCACCACATTTAAATTCAAATGTTACCTAGCAAGTTTTTCTTGACTGCGTTTGCTTTTTAGCTGTTTTCGTTTATTTTTTATATATTTTTATATATTCTTGCTTCCTGTGATAGCCTCACTCACTGCAATCTAGTGCCATTCAGTGGCCAATATATATATGTATGTATATATGAATTTGATCATGTAAAGTCTAGATTTACGAAGACAACGCCGACAACGTCTTGAAATCTGCTTGCTCTTCGCAAATCTCGTGTGCATCAACTCCGTTACTTGCACACAGGCAGACATCCTGTATGCAAGTCGAGATGCATACATTATATGCAATTATTTATGAACTTACTTGCATTTTGTCTGTTCAATAATCTCATTGATGACGAGCGACACTGTTGCAAAAATAATCTTGACAAGAAACATTTTGCTCACATATGGGTCGTTCGTATGACTGGCTGGCAGAACGAGTGTTAAAAACGGTGACCGTGCTCTGTTACATACATGGAAACAGTTTTTGGGTGAAATGACATGCAGAAAAGTACAATCCAGTTTATAGAGATGTGAGAAAGCAAAGAAATGAAAGCAGACTACAATCACTCAAATCACTGCTAGCGTTCCGTTTATTCGAAAGTAGATTTGAAGTAGATAGAAAAGTTTGTTTTTGAATTTCTATAAATGGGCATCAGCTTTTTAGTTATTAAGGAAATACTTCAATTTAGTGAATTTACGATAGCAGCTAAATCGATCAGTTTTTTTGCAATAACTACTTCACAACGAAAAAATATCCTGAGTAAATGGTCAGACGTGAAATGGTGCCAAGATGTAACTATCAGCTCTTTCGAAGCTATTTCAAAATCAGATCCAAATAAATATTTTGCTCTCTGAATCAAGTAGATGAGGTGGATGTAACAGCGCAAGAATATAATGAAGGGTTTAAAATAATGATGAAAAAAAAAATAACCACAGAAAATTATTCAGCTTTCTATTATTTATTCACAGCAATGTAATCAAATAATCGAAAGCTTTCTTTTGATGATTTGAACTAATTATGAGTCTGAAACTAAGAATAAATAATTTCAAAAAAATTTATATAAATAAAAACATCCAGCAAACTGTAGTAGGAAATTAATTTTCAAGCATAGACTCAAAATCTTTCAAAATTGTTCTGCTCAGATCGTGTGAAAAAATGCTACACATACTAGTATCAAACGATTTTACTCAATTATTATGCTACAGTTTTTCGAGTATTGATGAAAAATACAAACATAAGTAACTTTAAAAATATTATACGCTAAAATTAGAACCATTCGTGGCAGAAATGATGACTCGTCTACTTGACTGAAAACAAAACCAATATTGCTCTCTTAGCCAAAATATATATAATTGATCCATATTTTATTTTGGATAACTGTAGTGAAGAGCAATTTTACAGTTCCAATAGATAAAAATGGAATAAAATTAACTCTTACTCTTTTTTTATTACTCTTTACAAAGCGCCGCTCGAAAATGACTATCAATAACTAAATTAACTTTATGTGCTGCATTCATCGCATAAAAAGTTAATCACAGTAGCTGACACTAACATTCATCTTCTATATTGTCAAAAATCACAAGAACCTGTTACTACTCTATAAAATACAACAACGGATTTCTAATGGAAAAAGAAGCCAGCTGCCAAATTATGTTACTGCTGCAGTTTGCTGAAGTACGAGAACAGACCTATTAGCACCGATGACCATTTCAGATGGAAAAAACTGATGGATATTGTTCATTGATGGTTTAATTTATTATCTCATTTACTTTTCTGTATTTACTGGTTTAGAATGCCTTGGAATTATTCAGAAAAAATAGCCATAATTATTCGTTTGAATTTGAAATTATCTTTTTTTTATTATTTTTTCATTTTTATTTCAGTAATTATAATTTCTCAACCAAAATCTCCCGGGATGCTATAGTCAGCATGTTGTTAGTTTCATTAAGTCCAGCCAATTACTTTCTTATGCAGACGCGGTTGGCATCATGTACCGAAATAAACAATTGGCCGAAGAGTCCTTAATAGCAATTAAACATCAATGATAGAAAAATTATGATATGGTAGCAGCTTTGGCACTGAAAATAAACAAAAAAACCCAAATGCAGACGTCTGAAAAAATGGATGATTCAGTCGCCTATACAAAAACAATATATATGAGTGATATCGGTACTAGGTGGTCAACGATAGAGTCAAGCCCAATTAACAGCAATGGGCCCAGCAATAAGCACTTACTCGTATAAGTAAGGAAGATACAGCTCGTATGCTTTCAGGAGCAAAATTATTAGAAAGAGACATCACGGTAGGACCGGTCTTCGACAGAATAATGGCACACTCCAGGACACCAACATTGGACACAAATCGAAGAAGTGATGCAAAGGAGAGAGAAATTTCCAACAAATTTAGTGCATCGCAAGCAAATGTATTGGAACCAGTGCTTTACACTACTTTAATATTTGAATATTCACTACAGGTCTACGGGATTATTGATTCCGATATTTTTTTATTGTAGCGTAAACGACGATAAGGAAAATTAATGAAGGAGAATCAGTAGTATAAAATTTAACAAGGTACTAAAAAATTAAAAAAATTATTAGAAAAAGGTGTGAAACTGAAAAAGTTGATTATTTGCGAAGAATCGCGTATAGTATGTCTTTATGTTGAAATTTATTCCTGAATAAAAACTTAAATCACTATTTTTTTTTAATTTCATTATATGAATAGGTTTCATACGAGATTTCGCTCCACGAGATATTAAGTTTCGGGATTTTGAATTTCGGGATTTTGAGATTCGGGATTTTTAAGTACAGGATTTTGTATTTCGAAACATACGGGATTTCGTAGATTCGGGATTTTGTTATTCGGGATTTTGATACGATCCCAGATTAGCCTGCATCTGATTTACCAAAGGAAGATTAACAACGTGTACCCGAAAGCTCCTGCAGACTAAGACCGCCGAGCGATTTTAAAATTGACTTCGAATTCAACGCTTACAGCACGGCAAATACCTGCAGAGATTGGTGTAGAAACAATTCTGACGAATGAGCACCAATTAAACAAAAATGCGAGCACATAAAACGAAAAAAAACTTAAAGGTAAGTCCCCACTAACAAAAGCACATAAGGAAGCAAGATTGGAGTTTGCAGATAACCACCAACGTTGGAATAATTGTTCGAGAAAAATAATATTTTCTGATGAGAAGCGATTCAACCTGGATGGGCCTGATTCTTTCCGATACTATTTTCACAATTTTCGAAAGAATCAGATACTTCTGTCCAAAAGGCAAATTGACGGCGGTGGTATTATGGTATGGGCGGCTATAGGATAATATGGGAAAACGGAAATGAAGTTTATAAACGACAAAGTGAAGAGTTCTGATTGAATAAAATTTGTTGATGAGCAATTATCAAAACTTGGTGCTGCAATAGCAGGTCCTGATTTTATACTTCGTACTGCAAAACAGGAAAAGAGTTATTTGCAGCAAAACAAATCGATATTTTAAAGAGGCCAGCACGCTCACCAGATCTAAATTTTGATTGAAAAATGCTAGGATGTATTGTCGCAAGCTGATTACTCTGGAGCGAAACAATCCAGCTCTGTTGCAGACCTTTAAACGGCTATTGAAAAAAGGCTGGAACGAAATGGACCAGAAACTTTTTCATACTCTTCCAAGAAGAATGAAAAAGAGTTTAGAAATAATAATGGACAAACACATTATTAATATTATTAATAATAATAATATATCTTCCTTGGTTTAAATTGTGCTTTCTTCTAACTGGCCCAAAGTTTTGTCGTGATGAAAATAAGAAAAATTCGCCACAAGTACCGTTAGGCTCTGACCCTTCATACAAAGTTTTAAAAACATCCAAAGGTCTAAAGATTTGCCGCGGATTGAAGCATTGAAGCCAAAAATCAGAGAAGCAGAAAAAGCGAAAAACCGTAGTACATATGTAAGTAACCTCTTGCTCAACATCTCATAAGGTGATTAAAGGAATCCGAACAAGTGGAGTAAAGTAGTCACACTACAAGCTTTGTCGGGACATTGGGATGTGTTATTCTATAATCTGAAGTTCCGCGACTCACTTTGCCCCTAATTTGATTAAGTATCCTACTCAGAGCTAGGTTAACTCAAAGCTCGAAAAACGTGGTTCATGCTGTTTCAAAAGTATTTTCACTACTACGAGGGCGTTAAACCGGTATTTGTAAATGAATTTCTATTCACCTCTTCATTCATCTTTCCATCAGTTTAGTTGCTAGGGTTTATAGGTATATATGTAGACGGGTTTTTCTTGTGGCTTTAGCGGCTTTTAAAGTGTGTCGCCCCTAGTCAGCACTGCCATTTTGGATACTCTTGTATCGTTTTGGATACGAATCAATGTTGAAAAATTTGGATGATACAATGATATGTTGTCCCCAAAATGTATACTTTCCTCATAGATTATAATTTTCTTTTTACGAAATTTCACGAAAATGTGTGTTCATAGCAATTACATTTTTCCAATTTCCACCATATTTTATTTCAAATATGTAGAAAAGTTTCATAGTACGATTTTACCATAAGATCTGTAGATTCAATAAAGAAGCCGAGGAACTCTGGGAAAACTGATACTTAGAAAACGATGCGTATGGCCTTCCTATGTTTAACATGCATATGTACTTTTGTATGTACTTTTGTCTTTAATATTATGAGCTGACCTCACAACTCAACGACCTCTGCAAGTGTTTTTGCATTGGAATTTTGCTAAAAAAAAAAAAAAAAAAAAAACATTTCTCTGGTAGAATTGAATTGAATTTTCACTAATTGTATGAGATTTAAAACAAAAATATTTTTAGCTTCTACTGAAAACGCTGAGTTTGAATTTTTGATCAAGAATTTGATATTTTTTGAAAGTATATGTTCAATTTTATTATATGATGCGGTATGAATCGTCGGTTTTAAGTTAATTTTTGAAAATGAAATGTTTTTTTCACAAACATGATTTCATTGCTGAACTTGTCTATACGCTGGATACGTTTTCCTTATTACTTTTGATGAATTTCGATACACCATAAAGCGGAAATGGTCGCACTGTCCCTAGTTCAAATCCAACCATGATCACGCACTGAAGTTTGGGCTAATCTAGCTGTGAGTAGACAACTGAATCAAATCAGAATAAATTGAGTCGAGGAGCTGATCACTCTACTCTCGTATTTTGATTGATGTCTGTATCAACATCAACCCTGAAATAGGTTGTTCTTTGATAAATTTACTTTATATAGCTTCTGCTAATATTTTAGCTTCTACAAATCTTTCGTATCTTTTAAAACCATAAAAGTGCAACTTTTCAACAAAATCCAACTTCATGCAACATTACCTTATTGCTTTTAAGCACCAAGGTTTCCTAAGTTAAATTTAACGAAATTTTGCCAATTTCGATTAAAAAGTAGAAAACTATATCTAACAGACAAGCGGATTCAATAAACAACATACAACATTGGTCTGAGTCACTGGAGATTTAATAACACCGGACATAAGCGATTTTCATTTCCCTTTCTCTTGGATTCTTCGAAAACCAATGTATGAACAGAATGATAATTTCTGGGGACTGACGCTTGGCATATTAATATCGTTTTGTGAAATATGCATAAGATAGCACTTATCTAACTTTTTTAACAATCTCTTCAAATGCATAATTGCCATTAAAATAACTCAATAGATGCTAATGAGTCATCATTTGAAAAAATAAACTCGCGAAAAATGTAATTTTCACTGGCCAAATCCAAAAGACGTTATTGAATTATCGCAAAGTCATTGGTCACAGTATGATATGTATAATTACACAATTGTGTATAAAAATACATGCGTACCTAAATTTATACAGTCCAGGCATGTCGAACTCGAAAGTGAAAGTGATCATAAAAAATTTAACGCATTGTCAAGGTCAAAACGAGTTTTTCTTCAGGTCATAGCCAGCTGGCACGCTTTGGATACAATGGTCGAACTGATCGAAAGAAAGCATAATTTGAATTGATTGAATCGATTCAGAGACCTTATTGATCGGAACTTAATTTTTTTTTATTGATGAATTCGAGGAAGTCATATAAGCGAAAAACGAAAACAGGAAGCGCTAATTTCACTAAATTGTTTGATATAACAAAGAATAAACTGTTAAAGTATGTATTTGTAATGCAAGAGTAAAGTGTAGCCCTACACTTTTTTGACAGGTCCTATAAACTGCTAATGTTTAGCTAAAATTGCCATCGACCGATGTGGAATGAATACAAATACTAATCACTGGCCAAATAATCTACAAATTATCTATTATCGTGCCTTATAATGTGCATGTTGAAAGTTGTATCTACTCTCATCGATACTAATATCTGAGCCGTACTCGACGTAGTAATACCGGAGTATTCACAATATTCCATTTCGTAATTCACACTCAAAACATATTTGACTCAAAATTCGAAGCCGATTGATTTTATCGATTACAATCGACCTATTTCAGAATTGTTAATTTTCAGTTCAAATTTTTGGGTCGGACAAGGTTTATATGGTTGATGTGTCAATGGAATGTTTTTTTTATTAATGAAGATAAGAAGAGACTGTTATTGTTCCGTTCTCGCCTTTGGAAAAATTCGAATGTTGAATATCTTGGTACTCGAAATAATCTCGATTTGTTTCAATGTGACCCGTTAAAAGGTTGTTGGTAGAATTACTTATCAAACTTTTGTTTACTGCATGCATATTACAAACATACATAAATTAAGATGTTTCATCACATTATTCTAGGTATACTTTAAAATCTGCTACTTCTATTACTACTAATCTATCTTTCATTATATGCAAAATTTAAAATAAAGCATGTGAATAATTCTTCTAGCCGACTTTATATATACATAGACAATCCAACCTACTTTCGATGCTTCTGACAACGAAAACATTTTGAAATATTATACTTTGTGTTCTTAAATCAAATAATCTTTCTAAAGCTAGGGTCGAATAATTCTCATTTGAAAATTAACAATTTTAAAACGTCCTGGTCCACTTTACTCGATTGAATACTTTAAATCAGCATATACGAGTATTCAAACACCTGTATTTACCAGTTTATTGTTTTTTTCATTCTTTAATTAGACCAACCGATAACGGTAAATTTATTATTCATGAAACAAACAAAAAAAAAACGATTATAAATAAACACCAACCTACTGTAGGTACACGTAAGCAGGAACAAGTTTGATAATTCTGTTAAGTTAAGAGCTGAGCTGATAACGTTGAATCTACGCAGTAGTAAAATGAGCTTGTTTTTAGTCTGAGGTATTTTTCCAATCAAACTTGCTTTAAAGCCAGGGAGATGAAATAAAACTGTTTTGACTTTTTGAATATGAGTCATTTTCTATTTCCATATAGCATTGCATGAATTTCATTTCTGGCATTCGTTATTTTGTCAGCCGATCAAACGTTATTAACTTTATTGATAAGAGAATGTTATCATGTCACTTTGATTTCTGTTTCGTCAAAAAAACTTAAATTGGATTAATGTTGTTTTTGAAGACATGTATGTTTCATGTTTGAATCAGAAAATTAATGATCTGTATTAATATGCTGGTGCTTTCGATTATAAGCATTTTTATTCGGGAAACTAGCGAACGTGCAAGACAGTGTTAATAAAGATGTAAGTCCAGCAAAATATTGTTAATGGAAATAAATGTTATAAGTATACTTCTATTTTACAGCTACTCATGCTATTGGTTTCGACAGAGTAGAATTGATTCTAGAAGTATAGGTACACTTTCAATAATAAATAACTCAGCATAACTTGCGCAAAGTAGTTTGCTAGTATCATACGCTGCGCTAGATATCGTTCATTTTACTGAAACTTGCTCACTAATATACATATTAGATACGTATAGCTAATAGGATCAAAACGAAACCACTCATAGGGATGGTATTCGACGGGATGAACTGTAAGCCAAACAATTCTTTCATTCCTGTCTTTCAATGTTTCAATATATATCGACCAACATAGCTATTTTCCTTTTCGCACTTTTTATTACCGCATAAAGCCCTAATTGCAATCATCTATATCCACATAATTTTTTTACCGCCTTTTGCCAATGGCTCGCATCTACAAGCCTAGCCTCCACTTCGATCTTGACGAGCGATGACCCTCGGTGCTAGTTCTTTTGCCACTATCCGCATCTTTAAACATGAACACAGACTCGAACAGAGGCGGAAAAAGTAGTCAAAAATTGTATATTAGAGATGGTGCGATATTTGGACATGAATTGATGACTCATTCAGATATGAAATGATGAGCCGCTCAGATATGTAATGGTAATAGTATGCTCATATCAACAAAGGAAAATGTTTCATTTCGCTCGTTCTTTCATTAACTACCCAAATCTACACTCAGTACCCTACTGGAGCGTCGAGTCGACGATCTTCGCGAAACATAGAGAATCATAAATCAAGTAATAGAAGTGTTTAGTATTTTTGCGTAAAGCCAAATTTCAGGAATAGCTACTACAATGAAATTTTATAAATAGTTGTAGGTATAAAAATCGTTAACATTAGGTTGCATACCATTCATGTTGGTATAGAAGATGTACATGTTTTCAATTAGTGTAAATGGGGCTAGCCTTCAATGACAAGTGCCTGTTCATATTGGAAATTCTGAACGGTTTTCTACATCATCCTTGGGGTACTGTATTTAAATCGCTTACCGATTTTTACTGACAAAAAATGATTTTACATCTACCCCGAAACATAAAAAAACCGCAACAGCCAACCTATTCTAGGTCTATTCTACTAAGAACAAAGATTTTTCATATAAATATACTTAAATATACAGCAGGATTTCAAAAATGCTTTAAGTAAATAATATTTACATTTTGGTTCCGTGGTTCAAATCCAGGCTTAGGCATACAACGGCCTTCGAGTTCGCCTGGCTCGATTAAGTATTATTCGCTCCACAGATGCATGCATTGATTGGGAAGTCTGTACCAACTTTACCTACAAAATCCAACAACCATCAGAATATAACTACTTAGCTTTGCTATATTTCTATTTAAAATAAATACGAAATTTAAGGAAAACAAGTATAAGCGAAATAAAAATTGTTTATAACATATTGAAAATTGTCTGCCTTATGCTTAGTATGCCTTATGTTAAGTGCCTAAAAGTAAGCAAAGAAAGTTTATAAAATTTCGAGCTGTAATCACTTTCGATAGTCATGAGATTATTATTAAATTTGCAGGACACATTGATGTGGAATAAGAACATCACTTGATTAATAGATATCCTTCAAATTATATTCAAAAAGTCTCCTGAAAAATATTTGCTTTTTAGGCAAAAATACAAACGATTGATAGGTCTAATGCTTTATTTAGGCCGTCACTTTAAGATTATCTCAATATCACAGCCGATAACCCTCCGTCAAACTATCAATTTTTTTTTATTTTTCATTATCTATGTTTTTCTATCGTGAGATCAAAATTAAATTCACATGATGTATTGATCTTGAGAAGGAGTTATTCTGATAGAAGTTTGATGAATATGCTGGCCAGCTTATGACTGATAGGATCTTGAAAGCTTTTGAAGTATAACTTGCACCTAAACGAAATTCGCATGATAGGTTAATTTAAACATAAAGCAGATATGTTAAACTTTTGACTACAAAGTTAAGATCGACTTGTTAGGTAATTTTTTTCTGTTCCAAAACATTTCCAAAATAATCATTAGGCGCGTTTTTTTGCTCCCCTTATCCATAGCCATAGAAATGAAAGAATATGGATACGAAATGGCTATTCGTGTACCCATACGTGAATGTGCCTTTTTTAATACGCGCATAACATTGCTCTCTTACAAAAATTCCGCTCAGTGCGCCCATTTCTACCGCACTCAGCACCGAAAAGCCCTAATTCTCCCCCTTTTTTACGAGAAATGCTACCAGAGTACGAACGCAAGCGCCGCATGTTAAAAAGAAAAGCCAATTTCCACGCGGTGAACAAAGTCTTGTCAAAATTCACACGTGTTTTTTCTGATTGTAGGGTAAGATCGGATACAAGGCGTTTGTTTTATATATTTTGTATGCACACACAAAAAGCATTTAATGCATGTTAATATTGCGTTTATATGTTGTATCTAGTATTCATGTACATATGTATAAACCTCACAGCAGTTTGATTATTCCAATTTTAACCAAATTTTTATGTCATTGTTTGCAGTTATCTGAGAACAACAATTGCATAAGCGAGTTTAAGCATTAGGAAATTATTAATTTATGATAGAAATACTCTTGCATTAAGCATTCATGTACATGCACATACATTAAATGAAAGCAAGGTGCAAGAAGCTCATACAATTGTTTAATGTTTTCCCATGCTGCCATGCTCCCCTATCGCCGGTTTGGCTTGTCTCACACATTCGTATCTCATTCTCATACCAATAGACAGTAGGTCGAAAATTGGATCATTTCTCAGCTGCGATTTCTAATCCATTCTCTCTTATATCTGTGTCCATAGCAGAACAATGCAGACGCATTGGAAACAACAACAACTCCTGTTATGGAAAGGTGGGAGTTGTTGTTGTTCCCAATACGTCTGCATCAGGCCCGTGCGCAGAAATCAATCAAGGGGGGGGGTTTTGAAATAAAAGTTTTTTTTTCAATAATATGTAAAAACACACAAACTGTTATTTTATTTTTTAAAGACGTTTGCATGTAAAAACTTCATATTTATTTCTCATTACTTAACAGATTAATTCTTCGAGGTAACGAAAAAAATTCTTCCAGAATTTTTTGCACATTTATCTCAATTTCACGGTGTATATTGACGGAGGCTAAGCCGTTGAGCCGATCTTCAGACATTGTCAATCTAATGTACGTTTTCAGACGACGCAATGTTGAAAAGGAGCGTTCATTTTTCGTCACGGGTAAAATGGCCATAATGCGAAGCATTTGGTGTACGTTCGGGAACGCGTCTGCATTGCAAATTTCAAGGGCTTCGAGAGAATTTTTGATGTCCTTTTCAATAATGCGTCGTCTCCAGAGTATGACTTCATTCACCCATGCGTAACGCGAATCATCGTGCAAAATTGAAGAGTAGGGTTCGAATAATTTTTCACATGACTCTTCATCAAATTTTTTCATTTTGTTCGGAAAAAGGCAAGCGAAATTCGATAAAATATTGCGATGATTCAGAAACCGGTCCTGTAAATGTGTCACAAACGAATCAAGGTATGGTATATAAATCGTAATTCGAAAATAATCTTCAACTGAATCAGTTTGCACGTTAGAACGTTGCGTTTGTCTTGAAGCTGTCCTTGGTTTTCGCAATTGAATGTCGTATTCTTCGCTGATTTGGCTTACAGTTTCGAAAATTTTTCTGAAGTTTTCTGTGGCGTTTTCTCCTCTTTTTGTCAGTTCTTCTTTTGCAGCATCGGCTAACTCAACAGCCTCACCAAGATCCTGATTTTCTGTTTGAAGTACTCGACTCAAGCTTGAAGTCAAAGAATGTACCGAGCACAAAATGTGCATGGATATCTGAAAGTTAATATAAATACACTTAACATTTTGAGATGTTACTCACAAAATTTTTTAACATATCAAGTAGATATGGAGAAAATGTGTCGTTACCGTAATGAAATTTCTATTTTCAAAATATCAAGTAGCAATTTCGCATGGAGGCCAGGAATGTTTCCATCAAACATGAAGTTTTCATAGTAGGAACAGAAACATTTTTCTTTCTTGTCGTTCCAATGATTAAATTTCTTGCCTTAATTAAATTTCTTGCCTTAATTAAATTTCTTGCCTTAAAACTCAAAATCAAAAAAGATATTCGAGTTTGAAATCTGAGAAATCTGATTGGTGAAAACTTCTAACTCGAATATCTTTTTTGATTTTGAGTTTTGCGAAAAGTGGCAAAGGATTTTTCGACTCAGAAAAATATGAAAAAAATTCAGGAAAATTTTGGTTCGTGGTTTTTATCCCCACTTGTCGAGGGAGCGTATTTATTGTTTAAATTTCAACCTTGAATAACTTTTTTAATTTTGAGTTATGTAAAAAGTAGTAAAGGACTTTTCGACTCGAAATTCGAAAAGGAATATCGGATTTCTTTTCGGCACGGGGATTTTGGTACACCCTGTATAGCAAATAGAGAAAAAAAAAACTCTCTGCAACTGGTCACGAACTCAGGCGCCCGAGGTGAAAGTCTAAAACGCTACCGTTGAGTCAAATCGTTGTCTGATAAACTAGAAAGAATTTTTCTCAGTTCAAAGTTAAAGAAGACACTATTGAAGTCGATAGCAGTCAATAGTCAGCAATATGATTGAAAAGAGCTTCACAGTTCCCTTTGAGAGTTTTGAAAATTCAGGTATGCTTTATAAAGGTTTTCTTTACTTTATAAAGTTTTTGTGAAAAATTTTCACATTTCATGAAATTCATTATTAAAATTAGCTACGTTTCATAGAGATCTATAAGTTTCAAAAACTTGATTTATAAAAAACCGAAATTTTGTTATCATCTGGAAATTTTATAAGGGATTTTATAGAAACTTCATAAAACTCGAGTTACCAGGTTTGTCATTTCAACTTGTGAAAAATTTAGTACTTACATTTTCGACTTCTATCCGTGGTTTTTTGCACAAAAAGCAACGGATATCCATGTAAAAATTCACGTTCAAACAAATAAACGTTAGAAATGACTGTCAACAACCGTTAATTAATGAACAAAGTCGAGCAAACAACAAGGAAAAAAATGCACTTTCCTCATGTCATTGTCATATAAAGATTGACGATGATACAGCGACAATTGACGATCACCCACAATCGATAGAGGTCGATAGCGCGGAAATTGAAATGAAAAGTGTGTTATACTTTTCCAATCCAGTAAATTTATCCTCGTACAAGTGTTAAGTGAATAATTTATATAAATCATTTATTTATAACAATATCTTTAGCATTGTTTTTGAATAAAAAGTACAAAGAATTATTTTGTAGAACTGTACAGTTAATTTAAGAATCCAAAATATAACTTTTGAAAATACATGAAATTTTCGTGGAAAAAAACTTTAATGATGATAGTCATAAAGTACAAGAGAGTCCTAATGGGGGGGGTTCGAACCCCCAAAACCCCCCCCTTGCGCACGGGCCTGGTCTGCATTGTTCTGTTATAGTTCGGGGGAGCCATAGATATGAAAGAATATGGATACGAAATGGCTATCCGTGTACCCATAAGTGATTGTGCCTTTTTTAACACACGCACAACATTGCTCTTTCACAAAAATTCCGCTCAGTGCGCCCCTTTCTACCGCACTCACAACCGAAAAGCCTTCTTTCCGTGTTGCCCGTTGCGTAAAAGCGTGCAACGAGCAACACGGAAAGAAACGTCAATGTCAGTTTGATTTGTGTCGGGGACTGAGAGTATTGGCTTTCAGTCAAAATTTTTCAAATAAAATTTGGAAATTTTTCGGCGAATTCGGTGGAAACGTACATCTACGTTTGTGCGCAATTTTTCGTGTCGGTTTTGCGAGTAAATTAGCGGTAAAAAGTTATAAAATAGTGCGGTAATGAAGTGTCGCGTTCCAGGCTGCAAAAGTAGCTACCGAAGTGCTTCGCTGGGGATATCGTGTTTCGGATGAGTAAAATAAACCTTTGGCAACAATTTCGTATAGTTTTTGTGTGAAATGATAATGAATTTCATTAACAAAAAGCATTTTAATCTCCACTCGCCAGTTCGGGAAAGAAATGTCAAACGACGTTCAAAATGGCGGTCGCTCGTGCTTTTTGTTACCATATAAACTGTGTAGGGCACACACCAGTACCTCATTCTCACACCAGTAAACAAAAAGTCGAAAATTAGCACATTTCTCTCGGTCGATTTCTAATCCATTCTCTCTTATATCTGTGGGGGGAGCAAAAACACATTAACTGTTTTCTCTCTTGCAAGATATATAACCGAAATAAAAATGTTTGAATTTTTCTCATGCGAAGTCATAGAAAATCCTGTCTTTTTGAACGAGTCGAATTTCACTGTAAGTTTTGAATTATTTACGCTACGTTCAAAAATGTAGTGTTTTACTTATGTTTCAAAAATTAAATTCAAAACTCATATAATGCATCATTATTGATAACTATGAAAAATACAAATGAATTTCTTAGAACAAATTGGAAATAAAAGTTTATGTGCCAATTTTTACTAAGTTTTATGAATATCGTTTAAGATTGAACGATTTTTAGGCAATGAATAAAAAAATAAAAAAATTAAAAATATGCTGTGTTGTGCAATGTCCACTAGAATTTGTACTTTAAAAAGCACAATAATCATTCGCATCGATTTATAAGTGCCAATGCATGGCAAATTGAAGTATAATTATTCGTGGAATTTTCGAGTAACGATAAACATACTTATTTCAACAACATCTCATAAAACATAATGAAAATTCAATAATAATTGAAAATAACATGCACACATTACCTACGCTTCCGTCTCCATTTTACCTCCCCACATAAACAATTGCGTAAACAAACTTTATTTCCAGTCAAGATACATGTGTTTTTTTGGCTGGATATGTGCAGAAATCCAACTAAACAGTTAATTACCGATCAAACAACTCAGATATTTCTAGAATTGAGGGAAGCTGATAACATATAAAAGCTACTAAAAAATAACTCTGTCAACGTGTCGTCGATATCAATCGATTAAACGTTCGATATATCGTCGCTGTGAAATCAAACCGGCATATCTGCAAAAATTGAGTTTTTGAGTTTTTGGTATCAAAAAATTCCTTATTTTCCCCTCTATTTTTATGTCGCACCGGCATATCGTAAAGTTGAATAAAAACCCGTCTAATGGTGTTTTGCCGCTTTGCATTCACGTGGAAATAGCCCACATGCGAAAACTTTAAAGCGCTCTAGCGAAGAATGGGTATTTTGCAGATATGCCGGTTTGATTTCACAGCGACGATATGTACATATGTACATACATATGAATGTATCTACACAGTGCGAATAGATCTTGAGCAGTTTTCTTTAATTTTCTAGAAATTTGAACCGATAAATTGCTTCATAGAGAGAAGAGAACTCTGCGATGTACGAGCAACTGCACCAAGAGTATTGATATTGAGGTTATTCAATGCTATTATTCAGGAAGTCAGCATTGTATACATTTGGCTAAATTTATTCACTAAATGTGTCTACTGACATTAATGCCACCTCTTTCAATTGCATTGAAGTTTATTATTTCTGTACATACTCGTGTGTATGTGTATCTCATACCTATAAGCCAGTAAAATTAATCCACTGCATTGTGTTGCCGTCATAAGAGCGGCTCAAGTACACGCAATTCTCAACTTTCTTCAATGTGGCAATAGCCATTTTCAAGATCAAAATATGTTTTGACTCAAAGCAAATATGATAGGATACTTTGAGAGTTAAATTTCTGCAGACACTGAAATAAGCATGCAAATGACACCAACCAGAACTTAAAAAATCTGCAGCGTTGCCACCGCATCCTGTACGCCCCACACATAATCCACATTGGACTACAAAGTCTTAATTAAATGTTTTTAAACATATTAGCCTGCACAGATGTTTGTAAATATAATCAGGCGATCTCCGTTGATGAAGAAAAATTAATGAAGTAAATATAAATAGACGGATTAACCGATACACAAAGAACATTGCGATAACAATACCATCAAGCAGTCGGTAAAATGTATGCCTATGTGAGTGGTCTTGAAACAGTCAGTGATGGAAAAATTTGATCTGAAATTAATATAATTTTTACCATATTTTTTTGAAATAATTAGTTTTTTGCGAACCAAAAATATGAGCATAAAAATCAAAATACGGAGAAAGTCCGGTTGGTTATTACTAAATGACATTTTTAGTCAAGACATGTTCGTCTGAAAATGGGGCAAAAGCCGTATGATGAATATTAGTTTCCAAATTTTAGCTTAACAGTGCAAAAGCTGCTTCGCCGAGTATCTTTTCAGTAAGGTATCCTATCAATTTAAGATTTGTAGTGTAAACGTTACACAATCAGTACTTGTTCTTTTGGCGTTTGGTTGATTCGCCGCAAAAGAACAAATTTCAACATCCTGACATCTAAACTTGATGCCTTCTGACCAATCGTTTTATATATGGTTTTTAAGTGTGTTTCTTAAACATGATGTTCCCACCAAAATCAAAATAATAGCAGAGCTGACATACATTAAAAGCGTCAATTTAGAAATAACTAGAAATCTTAGAAATAAGCTCCATCAAAAATCGTGTGAAAAATTACATGGAAAATTGAATGAAAATAAAATGGAGGCTTTATCACAATTTTCAACCGAATTTATTTATGCATTTTCCATGTGATTTTCTTGCAACTTTCTGTGTTATTTCCCGTATATTTTTCCATGTGACTGTTCATTCATTTATTTTTGCAACTTCCCATGCAATATCCCGTGCGATTTTTACTGTAACCATCTATTTTGTATGCTAGTTTCTGTGCAGTTTTTAAATTTTTAGGTCACGCATTTTTCAATGTTATTTATGCAGTTTTTCATGTTAAAATCTATGCAATTACGCATGCTATTTTCGATGCAATTATTCATGCGATTTTCGATACAATTTATCACGCGATCTATCATGCAATTTTCATACATCCATGTAGTTTTTTACACATTTTAATGTTCATTTTCCGGGAAATTTTCCTTGCATTTTACCATGCAATTTTTCATATAATTTCCTCGCAAATTCTCGTGCAATGTCCACTAGAATTTTGGTACACTATCTCGAGTGATATTTCACACAATACCACCTGCAACTTTATCTGCGATTTTTTATTTAACTTCCCATGCAATTTCCAGTTCAATATTTCATGCAGTATTTGAAGCAATTAACCTTGCTTGTAATTTTTCGTGTTTTTTATATTCCGTCAAATTTCAATATTCTTGTGATGTCCATGAAGTTTTTCAAGCAATTTTCAATGCAAGTTCTTGTTCAATGGCCCATGTAATTTTTCATGAAATTATGTGTGCGGTTTTCCATGCGATCCATGGAATTTTCATTTCAATTTTTCATGCTGTTTTCTTTACAATTTCGCATGATATTTTCTGTTCGATTTTTCATGCAATCACCCGTGCAGTTTTTCATGCAATGTACATTCGACTTTGCGTTAAATATTTCATCCAATCTTCCGGGATTTTTGTTTTAAAAAAAATTAATGTAATAGTATATTATAGTTCGATTTTAGAGACGATTTTCCATCCTAATTTTCATGTGATTTTTCCTGCATTTTTTCATGCAAATATGAGTGTAATTGCTAATGAGCTGTTCCGAGCGATTCCGAAAATAGCTTTTCATACAATTTTCCGTCCAATTTTTCGGTTTTTCATGCAATGTCTAATGCAGTTTGCCGTGCATTTTTCATGTAATTTGAATTGCGATTTAGAGTTTGATTTCCCGTAGATGTTTTCAGGTAAATATAGAGGTAATTTTTCATGCAGGTTTGGATGCGGTTTCGCGCGCAAAATTTTCATCTTGCTTTTCGTGTAATTTTCTCTGCAATTACGCATGCCATTTTTTTATTTCATTTGAATATCTTGCGCAGATTTTCGTGAAATTATTCTCTATTCTTTCTATTCTTTCAGTTCAAGCAAAGAGTGTAGATCGAAAACAAGGGCCACTTTGTGGCATATTCAGTTTTTAAGCGATATGTATTTTCGCGTACTACTTGCGAAATGATAAAATTTAAGTCATATGTATGTATGCAACTTGTGTTGCCAATAATATGGCCTATAAAAAATAAAGTTAAAATGGCATCTTGTGATGAGATTTTCTGAGAAAAACGACATTGAACACAGAATTTGCGGGGTAGAAGTGCCAAAATTTTGTGTTTTGAAGTAAATATCTCAAAATCAGGTAGAGTTACAATTAAAGATGTTACATCAAATTAAAGGTAATTTAATTCCATAAAAAAGCAAGCAATAAAATTTTGCGTTATGATTATTAGTTTTCAAGATATAATGATTTAAGTGAGTCAGGGTACAGGTCCGAAAAACTTTTCTTCACCACCCTGTAATTCCGCTGATTTTGAAAAAGGGACCACTCTGTAGAACGATTTTTTGCTCAAAATATGTCAAGGAATGCCTCCTTACAAAAGTGTCCACCGAGTACCAAACATCCTGTATACATATATCATCAATAAATTTCAGTGAAAAAATCTCAGGAACGCGCCAGCCGATTGAACTGAAATTTTCAGGATGCATTGGTGCATATGCAGAATAGTGCCAGGTTTCTTGAACCCTTTGGCACCGGCGGCCATTTTAGTGATATTTTTAATATACCCATTACTCCGTCCACAAATTACTTTTGCAAAAATAAAGTTAGCGAAATGAATTTCGAACGTGTTTTAAATGTGAATGAGATAATACTTTGAAATTTTTTAACCCCATGTGTACGCTAGGTGCCTAAAAAGAGATCGGGAAAATTTAACAATTTTTAAATTACGATAACTTTTGACAGAGCTTTCAAATCATTATGATATTTTCAGAACATATTGATACTATTTAGTTGTAAATTTGTCATGCTTTTAATGAGCATGTTGGCAATCCTGTAGCTAGGGCAGGCACTGAAAGTGACCACCTTCAAATCATCGACTCTCCTAAAAATTTATCGTTTTTTGAAAAAAAAAAAGCCACTCATATATAAATATTATGCTTTGTCAACATAGCCAAACTTAAACATTTGAAATTTTACAGCGGGTGAGAACGGCAACCCTTTCCCAATTTACCTATATTTTTAGCATCAAAAACTTCTGTTCACGGGAACTCACGACCCGATAATCAAATACAGTTGAAATTTACAGCATGTATTGGTATTCAATAGAACCAAGTCTGATAGAAGTGATTTTGAAATGCGGGCAGTTCTGTGCCATTGGTGCCATCTTGAAAAATCACTTAGAAAATAGCTGCTTTTAGCCACCTAAATTTTGATTAAGTCAATCGATTTTGACGAAATTCACACAGTAGGTGAACCTTACTTTATATAAAAATTCAGTTGAAACTGCTAGCTATCGTAATTTTGGTGTCTTAAATTTTGAAAATTCGCTCAGGATAATAATGCTCTTTGCTCTATAGCTTCCAGTACAGTCATGGAATCATAACGAACTAAAATGACAAATTAAACTTCTTGTAGTCAATATTCAGCAGAAATCTAGTTATAAAAGCTATGGTTGTTTGTGTATTTTTTTGGCATATCTTTAGAAAGCAATTTTATCATAGAATTTTCAAATCGTGGTGATCTTGTAGTAAAACTAAACAACAAATATTACGATCTAGAAAATTAGAAAACTTTTGCGAATGGTAGCCCTAAATTTCTTTGTATCCCTATAACCTCCAATGCAGTGATCGGATCAATACGAAATTCACAAAGCAGTTCAACTTCAACGTGAGTCAGATGTGACATATTTTTGGCTTCGATGCTAGCAAAGCGCTGCCAGCATGAAGCGTTTTTTGTTATTTTCGTACCAATAAATGCTTGCACCAAGTATTCGCATCGCGAACATTTGCAATGAAGATAAGTAAATTTTTAAATTCTCTAAGGTCTGCACATTTTTCGGATGGCAACCCCAAACACCTTTCTGTCGCTGTAACTTTCGATGAAGTCATCGAAATTAAATTGGCTTAGGGTCTATTATTACTAAAGGTATATTAGTCTTAAGTAGGAAAACTAGCTAGTGGTAGAATACACACTCAAAATCTGCACAAACCCTCTACTGTTCTTCGAACATTAGTGTTTCTAGCGGTTCTAATGCGCTAGGGTTTTTTATATTAATGCACTTTTTATATCTTGCTTGGTGAATGAAAAAAAAAAATAAAAAAAATATAATATCTTAATATTTTATGGATAATATGAATTTTTTCGGGATGAATTTTTGATGAAGTATAATGATAACGTTAAGATTTATAGCTAGTTAAGACCAGACAAACCCCTATCTTTTAATGTTTATACCCAATTCATTCATAAAATTATACATTTGCTATCGATTTGCTCGCGTTTTACTGCTTTTTTCAGCCGAAGGCTTATCAAGTTAATACTTTTCCAGAAATTTCACAGTCACATAATTTTCAATTTCACTGTTTGCACACATACCATTCTGGTCCCTCACCTCAAAACGCTTGTACTACACTTGCCGCGCAAGTTTTCTTCAACGCCAACTCGTGTGTATCTATCTTGAAAATTGATTTTGATATTGTTTGTTTATAGCCCCACCAGAATTACTGCGCAGTAGATCCACATCGCCGGTGGTATAAATAGGGGAACACGATTCCCACTGAATTTAGTCATTTACTGTAAAGTTCGTTACGAGTTCTTCGCTCATAGCAATCGCACAAGTTGAAATACTTTCTGTGAAGTCGGAAAAAAACTGAAAAATCGATCAAGTTCTCAGTGTAATCTGGACAAGTGAAACAGTAAATAAAGTCAGTTAGTGAAAAGCGGTTTTGTGTAACAGAAGTGAATATATAGCCCATCATTTCAATTAAAAGACAATCGGTTTGAAATTTGTGTTGGACATTTAAATTCGAAAATCATGTCAGAAGCCTATTTCGACGAATACGAACACTATAATTTCGATCACGACAAGCACATCTTTTCGGGCCATAGTGGCAAGCAACGTTCGAAGAAGGAAGCCAGCACTCATACAAATCATTTCGATCCCAGTGGTCACTCCCGCAAGATTCTTACCAAGTTGATCAACACAAAGAACAACAAGAAAGACGGTCTGAAGAACTAGATTGTAGACTTTCACCAATCAGACTGAGCTCATCTCATCGTACGGATTGCTTTGAATTAATGATTTCGGCAGTGATAAATTTCTAACAAAGAAAAATACGCAAAATAGAAGAAAACCGTCGGGCGGAGGAATTCCCTCCCGGCGCTGGAAAAAAATTATAAAACCAAATCATAAAAACAACTCTATGCTAAATACATCATAATTAGACGACACGGAATATTAAAGATGTTCGGTTCAAAGCGCTCTGGTGGCTGTGATAACAACAAGATGCAAGAAGTGGACGGCGAGGTGAAGCGTGCCAACAGCAACAGTAGCGTGAACAGTGGAGATAGTAGCCATACTCCGGCCGCGAGCGGGTTCCCAGCGTTCCTTCAGAGATGGCTGCTGATACCCACCTTCTACTCGAGCGCCTCCCATTGGAGGCATCATATACCCTCTTCCAGTCAGCCGGTTGCTGCCAGCTGAAGAATAGTCATCTTTAGCATTAGTGTATTGTTAATTATATGTTAATATTAGTATAGCGTGAACAAAAATATTAATTGATAATCGAATGATTCGATTGAACTAATCTTAGATATTTTCTCTCAAACATTTCCTACTTTCCTTTCGGATTTTCATATTTCGATCCGATTTTGGCTTTTCATAAATTCAAAAATAAATTTCCAAAATTCGAAATTCTTTGATTAACTTCTTAGGATGATTTAAAGAAATTCTCTACTCTTTAAGTTACTTTATGTTGAACTTCTGTTAGACTTGTTAGCGATGTGTGTCACGTCGTTGGCTGTTGTTTGTGCTCTTCGGGCGTTTGTTTCGCCCAAGACGCGAGCATTTAGGAGGTTAAGTAATTTTTGTGATCTTACCTTACTATGAATTATGTTAGATGTAACTCACGAACACCTATTGTTGGATTAGTAATGTTACTATGTTCTTTTCTAGTTTTTTTTATATTCTTATGAGTTGAACTAAATGAAAATATAAAAGAATCTTAAGATGAATACTTTGTCTTTGTTTTGGAATGTTCCAGCACACTTGGATTTTTTCTAGTGGTTACGTGTTGGTGAGCTTGCTATCAAAGCTTCGGTGATAAAACTGTTTGGGGTGGGAATGTAGCGGCCAACAGATATCTTGCTACTAAATTATACTTTTTGGTATGTATATACTGCCTTGCTTACCATAAACGTTCTATCTACATTTTTGTCATTTTTGAGTTAGCAATGGATTCAAAAACTGCATACTTTATTACACCATTATGCATAATATGAAAAACCTATCTTTTGCGGAAGTATGTTAAAATCAATATTGAACAATTCACTCTCCATATATCTCCAGCACAAATCAAAAGACAAATCATCAAATATCTCGAAAGCACACTCAGAAAAATGTCACTTTAAATCACTTTTTTAGAATCACTTTAAATCAAAAGTTGATATCACTTTGAAATAAAAAGCGAATCTTATATGAATTCCACTTTATTATAAAAATTTTCTTTTCAAATCAAAATTTTTCATCATTGAATTAAAAAGAAAACGTATATGACGCCAATCATATTTGAACATTTTTGATTCAAAAATTTTCAAATATAATTTGGCTTCATATACGTTTCTTTTTAATTCAATGATGAAAAATTTTGATTTGAAAAGAAAATTTTTGTAATAAAGTGGAAGATTCGCTTTTTATTTCAAAGTGATTTCAACTTTTGATTTAAATTTGATTCTATTAAATGACATTTTTCTGAGTGCACTTAAATGTAGATAGAACGTTTATTCTAAGCAGGGCAGTATAATAGACAAAATATTTGTTGCAAAATTTTACTCTGACGCAAGCTTAAATCTAAATTTGAGTCGTAATCAGTAAGAAGTTTGAAAGCAACTCGTTAGCTTTCATCAGCAGAACACTGCGTATCGTTTTTTGTTTACATTGTTTGCAAAAACAAAAATTAAATTGCTTCGTTTGTTTTGAAATTACTGCAATATAAAAGCAGCTCATCCATTTTCCTCAATATTATAATCATTAAACTTACTTGATTCAATTTTTTCAATTATAAAAAAATTTAATTTTATAGATCGATTTTTCCTTTAAAAGGTAGATAAATATATTCTAATTTATCGACATATATCGAGGGTAATCTGTCCTCTCCTTCAGTATTTTTTGGTCAAAGTAAACTAATCTTAACCTGCCATTTATATATCCTTCTATTTACATAAGAGTATAAATAGACAAAGTAATCCCACGATAACCCTCATACGGGTCTAGGGGTTGAAGCTAATAGAGAGCTTCATCACAAATTGATAGTAAAGATAAAATAGATAGTAAAGATTTTTAGACTTTAGAATGATAGGCAGTGAATGATATGTCGATATCTGACAACAAGTGGAAATAGATTTAGCTTTAGAAGGAAACACTGGGAGCATTCCTCGTGAATCGGGCAGGTAAAAAATTTTGATGTTTCTAATTTTAGTGATATTTGATTACCTATATATGTACTTGATCCAGATACAAAATCTTTTTACAGTATAAAGTCTGATAAACAAGCTAAAGGATTTAAAATATTTAACTATTGTGTGCTATTTCGAATCTCATTACCCAGTTTTAAAAAGTTATGATAAAACAAATGAAGTACTCGAATTTATACTTCATTTAATGAGCTTTTTAAATGCATTTTTGGACATTAAATTTTTTTTTTTGTTTTTGGAAAAAATAAATGCAAATTTATTTAAGTAAACTTTCACAAAGTTGGACCGTTTAATGTTCTTTTATTTTTTTTTTTCTAAAAATATCTAACAGTGTATAGGTAATCCTTGCTTGGTTTCATAATGGCGGTAGAAGTCGTTTAGGAGTTATAGACCAGCTACAGTTTCGAAGCGTGGCGGCCGGTGCCTGGCTCGAAACTATAACCAACCTAGCTTTCAAAAGACTTCTACGCCCACTATTAAACTTGGCGAGAATTATTTTCACACTATCAGCTATTTTCAGAAAAAATCAAATAACTTAAATGGTCCAACTTTGTGAAAATAACTTTCAAAAATTTACATACATACATATGTATTGCCACATAAAATTACAATTTTACATATATATTTCTCGGGATACATCGGAATAGGAGTTTATATATACCCGGACTTAGCCTCCGTAAGAACTCACGACCACATCTTTAGATTAAACTGAAATTCACAGGATGTACTGGTCTTTCGCAGAACCAGGTCTGAGAGAAAATTTTCGAAAGTGTGGCAGTGGTGTCATCTTGAAATAGTGAAAACAAAAATCAATTTCTTCTCCTACTTCTTACGATTTCAGTCCTAAGATTTAAAGGAAACTCATTCTGTTGGCCAATTTTAATGTCGAGTTTTGGCTGCAAAATTCGAAAAGTTGCAATGATTTTGGTCAATTTTTCAGTAAAGATACTTTTACCGGTTTTGAACCATATGATAGAAATACGCAAAAAGAGTTAGTTTTTCCTAAATTTTCTAGTTTTGTTACTAGTCAGCTCTCATAATATTTTCATGTCTATAACTTTCGATCCAATCAGCGGATTGAAACGAAATTGACAGAGTAAGCTAGTCTTAATATGAAGCAGATTTGATATAATTTTAATTTCGGTATCTGTTGTTATATCAACAGATGCTATCAATAAATATTCATATGATAAACATCTTTTTTCCCAAAGGACCTGTGACATCAGGAGCTCCGCAAGGTTCTGTAACTAGGCCGATTCTTTATACCATATTTATCGCTGACCTTCCCATTCTAGTGGGACAACCTCAAGTCCAAGTTTTTCAATACGTCGATGACACGCTCTTATTCGCGTCGAGCCAAGATCTGTTCAAAGAGCCTGGAATACTACTTTACTCTGACGATTGGGGCATCAAACCAAAACACACGTTTGTGTATTTCGTAATTCTTTTAAGTATCGGGGATCGCAAACTATTCGCAACAAAGCCAAAAAAAAAGTCGTTGTTTCGTCGGAATCTCTAAGATTACTCATATCTTCTTCGGTCTTGATTTTCACGAATTTCTGAAGTTTAATCCTTACGTGCGGCGTAAAACTAAAGCTACCAAATCTGCATTTCAACGCATCATTTCTCTAAAAAGGTGGGCATGACGACCAGACCCTATCAGACCCTGATCAGGCCTATTCTGACTTATGCATCTCCATCCTGAGTTACCTGTTCATAGACTGTCATGGCCGAAGCGGAGATATTCGGAAGAAAAATCCTCCGTGGTAGCTGAGAAGTGGCCGAAGAACCTTCGCCTGTATTAGGGGTCGGGACTGAAGCCACTCAGGGACTGGGTTGTAGAAATAACGACAAGATTCTACGGACATGAGAACGGACTTATTCGGTCACTTGGGCGTACAGGTAGCTCCAATCACAATGAGCCATTTATGCGCCCCGTGAAGACAGCGTGTCAACGGCAGCTTATGAATGCGCTATTTGCCTCCCAACGAATATGAGTGGCTAGATTTAAGGCCTAGGCTAATATTTAGGTCTATTTAGGCCAAGTTATTTGTACTTAGGTATAAGTTAGATCTAATTCGTGGCGTAAGGTAGTTTTGTAGTTATTGCCATGATGACCCCAGCTACTGTAAAGGCTGGGTATAACTATTAGTGTGTAAGAAAATAAAATTATAAAATTAAATTAAGAAAAAATATACAGAATAATAAAAACAAAAAGTGCCAGCAAGCCAAAAAAAAATTTTGCTGCTTGTTTTTAATTTTTTATGGTCAATAGTGTTTAAGTTAGGTTAAGAATGTACGTATTGATGTAAAATAAAAAAAATGTTCGGTTCAATTCAATCCATTGCTCTTTGCTAAGTAAAGAATTGCAACAGAACTTGAATTCCTTAATGAAAAATGTATTTCGAAAATATGGATTGTGTCGTTTCAGCCCAAACGCATTCGATTACCTAGGCAAAGTTTGTAAAAGATGTTATTGAATACAACCTTCCAGAAGAACCATGCTAACAAGCTCTCACAAGCAGGTGTCATACAACTTACCTACATATAACCTGATAGCTATGATTACTAGATACTATATACTGTTTGCTTGGCTATGTGGCTTTGGGGGGCCAGTAGGCGAGTTTTACCATATTTTCACCTCAAAGCCCTTATTTTCAAACCTCCAGGTACTATTTTCCACTTATTCCACTTTGCTGAAAACCTTCGGTTAAGAAATTACAGTCAATCATAATTTTAAAAAAATTTATGATCGATTTTCGAACAATAACCCAACATTACTTATTTCTTCTTAGTGTTCTACTTCTATTATTTCTTTTGTTTTGCTTAAGATGCAGGCTACCATGCACTAAAAAACCGGTCGTCAGTAGCTGTACATTTGAAAATGAATGTGTAGATTTCCTCATATGAAAACGAGAAAAATTCGTTATGAATGACTCAGAAAAGCTTTTGTACAAGGCTTGAAAGCTTGAATCCAACCTTGTTTGCTACTTTTAAGCCAACCGAAACTTGTTTGCAATGCCAGCTTGCCCGTGAAAATTACTTAGTGACTCACGCAAGCACTGTGGCATGAAGTGGCCAAGTCAAACCGAACTATTTCACAACAGGGCTGCCACCTTTACTATATATAACTCAAATATTTTTTTTTATTTAATGTAATTGGGATATATTTCCACAAAATAAATTATATATATAAAAATGTTTATTATCAAGTTACTGAACACTTGAACAAAATATAATCCAAAATAAAATGACTGTTGATGAAAACAGATGAAAAAATCACATATGTACATTAAAAACATTTACAAACATCATGTATTTACCGAAAAATGAAATGTGGAACGCTTCAAATTAAACATTTCTCGGTGAATCTTATTTTTAGCAGTTCGGATTCCTAATTTCATTTCATTTTCGTAGTCGGAAAATCCAAAATCTGGTGTCTTTACTGCGTCTGCAACGGGAAATATCATCTCAGAATCTACATTGTCGACTAACAAATATACATATTATTACCAAAAATATAATGCGAAAACAATTTGCAGTTTTTCAAAGGATATTTTTTCAAACATCCATCCCAGTCAACCAAGAGTAATAGTTCGTTCGTGAAAAATAATTGCAAGCATTTACGTAAATCGTCCTGTCCTATTAGTGATTTTACGTAGGAATTCTACAATAATTATGATTTCTATTAGCGATAAGAATGTTTTGTGTTAGATATAGACGATTTACAAAATCTTGCGCGGGTATGTTTTTCACTAGTTCTTCAGCTGCATGAATGTCCTCGATCCGTTTCAAGGGGAAGATTTTGTATTCAGGTGTACTACTAGGTAGGAGTCGAGAAGATAGTTTCTCAACTAGAATGCCTTGTTTCGTAAGACATTCGTTCTGGTGAAGTATTAGATTTTTGAGTTCATCCAGTTTTTTGGTTTGCTGCATAAGGGCTGCGGTGAGAATATTGGTTTCCTTTTCTAATTTTCAAATGCATCGAATTAAAAATAATATAATAATGAGGCTAAGTAGTACCTAATATCAGGCATCTTTGGCACTCATCAATAAAATTCAAAGAAAATGGATAATACCTGCAAATACGTATTTATACTTTAGAGATAAGTTAAATTAAGTGTCAGCGATGAAAGTTACAAATAATATTTCAGTCATTTAAGCTTACCATATGAAGCTCTGAAATCGCAAGGCCAATATAAGTCTAACAGTGATTTAACTCTCCAACTAACTTCATTGTATGCAAAAAACCAATGAAATGTTTATTATGTCTAATTTTGTTAAATTTACTTTTGAAAATGATGTTTCATTGGCGGTTAAACTACAGAAGAGGTAACTTAAGTAGCTTGGCTTCTTATAACGTGAATTAAATAATGCCACTTTTTATGTAACAAAAATTTTACTGCCTAGGGCTAAACTGTCATCTCAATACTTTTTTCATCTCATATATGATGGTTCAATATAAAGAGGATCACATTTTCATATCAAATTTGAACACATGTCTGAAACGAAACGGAGAGAAATGGCTCTAAATAAGGCGAAAGTAGTTTCATCAGTAAGGGAGAGTAATGTATATTTTTTTTCTGCGATAGCAAAGGAATTATCATGATCAATTTCTAGAAGAAATAAAGACTATAAATGGGGAGTGCTAGGCAAAATCATTCGACCGTTTGAACTATATAACCAAAGATCAACGTCCTAGCTTGCGAAAAAGAAAATCAGGTTTTATTACAATAACACTCCAGCCCACTGTTACGAAGACTAGATTGCATTAATTACGGTACAAAATCATCGCTTATCCACCGTATTCACCCGACTGGGGCCGTGTAACTTATTTTTATTTCCTAAATTTAAAGCTTACCAAAGGATAAACTATAACAGATCAATACTATGCTAATTCGTTCGATATATTAGCTGGAAAAATTTACGAAAAAATACCGAAGATCCTTTTTGAAAAGATCTCTGGATAATATACCAGTGAACAAGTCAGTTCTTGCCATTCCTTGACTCCATGAGCTCCAATTTGAAGTACTGAACTTATTCACTCGGTTTGGCACCATCATACTATTACCTGTTCCTACTATTATCTTGTATTCCTAACTCTATGAAGTTCAACGATGTAATCACTTCTACTTCACCTTCCATTCTCCTTTCCTTTTTATAGCAAAATGTTCCTTCGTTCGTACAAACTCCTCTGAAGTTGAATTCTTAATGTAATCTTTTGATGCTAACTTTGGCTATGGTCCCGATGGGATTCCGAATATTTTAGCTAAGTCATTTATCCTTCTGTGTTTTTCTTTCTATAATCTTCAATTTTAGCATTACTTCGTGTCAAAGCACGTTGCTGGCATCTATAAAAGGGGGTTGAAAATAAACAAAGAAAAAGAACCCAAAAAGAGGAAATGAAAATATACGTAGCGTCCTAGCTTTTCTGGGAGCAAATCAATCAAGACCTTCAGGCCTTCATGGTCATTCCTAGGGAACCCTGCTCCCGAGACACTTTTTTTTATTTGCTTCTTGATTGTTCGACATCACACAGGTTGTGTGTTACCCTTGACCGGAATTCGATCTAGTTGAGTGCTGGCACTGGCACTTCCAATTTCTTTTCAAAATCGCTACACACGAGAGATGGATGTGAATGCTAAATCCATGAGCCGCATCATCAAAAAAAACTCAGGTCTGAGAGCCTACAAACCCTACAACGGGCAATAGCTCACCGCCGCTCTGAAGAAAAATAGAAAAATGCAAGTGGCTGTACGCAGATGGGGGCTACAAGAAAATCCTTAAAATCATCACCGTGCAGGAGAAATTTAATCGACAGAATAATCGGGTGTACGCTCGGTTGTCATTGGAAGCGTCGCAAGGCATTCTGATCACCCGGCGTCAGAGATGGTTTACTGTGGCGTAGGATATGACGGCAACACTGAGCTGTTTTTTTTTTGTTGAGAAAAAGGCGTGAAAAATGTATCAGCAGACGATTTGGAACCATATTGTGAAGCCTCTCAGCCAAACCATGTTTGGCTCTCTGGCAGCCCCGACTTGAGTCCGCTGGATTACAAGTTCTGGACGGTATTGGAGGTCATGGTCTGCCATAGAAGATACAACAACATAGAATCTTTCAAGTCTGCCCTGGCCGAAGCTGCAAACAGTTTTCCTCTGTATGAGCTGCGTGTTGACGATTGGTCAAAGAGACTCAAAGCCTGTGTGAAGCAAAGGGTGGCCATTTCGAATGACATTATTTTTTTTATACTACACACATGTACTAATAATCAATAGAATTTGCAAGAAGAAATCTCAAGCCAATATTTTTTAATTTGAAAAAAACCCAGTGTGTATTTATATCCCTACTATGTAGATCCTTTGCCATACAAAGAAATGAGTAGGAATTCGGTTAGTCTGAGGGGCAAAGAATTATGAAGTAAAAGTAAAAATAAGTAAAAATCAATTCATTTTTCCATATGAGCATCACATTTTCTGTTCATTTGAAGTTGAATGTGAATTTTTTTCGTTTCAATTTTCCGTGATTTTTTTTTATCAGCGTAAAGTTTTAGTTCCATTCTAACTCACGATTCCTGACTACAGGCTGCACGTCCATCAAGTTATAAATTTTTTAAGCGAAAATTTTCAATTGAAGTGTTAGTTTGTATGTTTATTTTCATATAATTTTCATATATCTTGCAAACATAATTTATGCATACGACATCCGCACTCATATTATATACAAGGAAAAATATAAAAACTCAACGTGAATCTTTGCTATTTCTTTTTAGCAGGCCCGATTGCTGTTTCTATCATTTTCAATCGTTCGATTTCTCGCTCAGATCGTATTTGTTGTAAACGAATTAATTTAAGTAGCTCTAAATTTAACAGCCGTTGAAGTTGATCACTACTAAGACTTTCAGTTTCATCTGTTTCAGCTGATAGTTCTGAATTTTTGTTTGAACATTCGATTATAGATTTTCTAGTATTTCCCGGCAAATTGTTGTCATATGGAATTACTGCACCTGCGATGAGAATCGAGGTAAATATATTGATAAGAATTAAATTTATGGAATAATCGATGCCACTGCTTTTATTTAGCTAATTCAATCGAGCTAGCAAAAGGAATTGCAAAGATTACGTTGTTCAAATGCAAAATCAAAAAGTTTAGGGTATAGTTTTTTTTAAATATAATGGAAACAGAAAAAAATCAGACGTGAGGTGTTGAATAAAATCAAGAGAACAGCCCGACACCTCTTTTAATATTTTCAAAATGTACTACTCTCTTGAGACTCTACGATGACTTCGAGTATACCAGCCGGACGAAAAGTTTCGAATAACTGATAGGATATTACTAAACATAAGACATTGAAGCTACATGAAGCAATGGCATCGAACTCCTGTTAACAATTTATTCAAGAGAATCTTACGACAGGGTTCTTCTTCAACATCATAAGCAATTTTACTTATAAAGACTCCTTTGGATTGCAGAAGCCTCACGAAATCATCTTCCCATTTTTTCAGACGAATTTGTCGATTAGTTGAGTTCTTCTTGATTCGATTGAGTTTAGTACGTATATAGTTCACCATGTCGTCAATTTTCTTCCGAAGTGCATAGCGTGTAATGGCCTTGCCAAATTTTCGTCGATAGTCGAAAGCCAGATTTTTCAAAGCACGAGTCTTTCGAAAACGAATATTAGCAGCAACTGATGTGTCAAGGAGAACGGAATGGTCTTTCAAAAGCCTAACGAATTTTTCTTTAGCTGGCCCACTTTGAGTCTCAGACGCCATTCCTCCGGGATGAGACTTTTTGCTGATGAGGATGTTAGGGAAGGGCGTCAATCAAGTCCGATTCCAGAAAATCGGTAGCAGCATTCAGGATTAAAGTACGAAGAAGGTATAGTTAAAGTAGTGATACCATGATATGCAGCAATTTTGAAATTTAATAAAATGGTTTCCAACTTTCACACATCATCCAATGAACCTCAGTATTTTTAATATTTTCGTACTTCACAACTTTCGAAATTTAACGTATTTTGATTTTAGGAGAGTCAAATGACACAAATGGAACATCTAAAGTACCGCCAGGATTTAAATCAAATAAAAAAGCCAATTTACTTAATCTAAATGAATTCATTGCTCCTAGCAGCTTAAAATATACATAGAATTGTATTGAATATGTATGTATGTATGTCCTACACCGATCTAAAATTGCACTTTTGCAAGTTTATTCGGTGGTTTGCATTTCACGCCAATACCAACAGAAAAACCATAAATAAATAAATAAATCAAAACTTACGGATAACCATTCGCCCTGCTGCCATCTCGTATTTGCGGTGAACAAGATTCTGCACAGCAATATTTATCCTCCTTAAAACAATACAATATTTTTTTTTTTTGTGAAAACATGTACACAGATTTGAATTTACTCTTGGCATATTCGGTTCGCTTGTTTTATATTTGACATCACCAGGCTGATGCATCGAACTTATATTCGACATTGAACTCTCTTCGAATTTGAACTCAGGCTTATAAACCGTTGGGATAGCTATTCAAGATGAAAATCCAACTGAAAAGGAATTCGCGAAAGCAAACAAGTACTGATTACCATTCTTCTTCAAAAATCGAGGCTTTCTGTCGGCATCAGGTCGATCAGAGAAGCTTAAAAAGTCATTGGGAGTGAAATGATCCGAGCACACATATGCGTTAGCATAATCATTATCATATTTATTGCAAAATTGCTTCCAAGACTCGCATACTATTTCGTCCTTCGGAAACGGAAAGTAATATAATGAAGGCCTTTTGATGTGTGTTGCTTTCAACGAGTTTTGACACGAGAAAACACTGCACTTGGAAGTAGTCTGTGAAACGGTAAAAAAAAATTAATTATTCCAGTTTATGTTTTCTGGGATGATTTTAACATTTTTTTGAATGTTAAGCTAAAAAAAGGCCACCTCTGAGCACTCAAGCCAGAAATACTCCAAGTTTACCATAGTTTCTCCAATAATAAGGAAAAAGAAATCAAAATTTGCACAGGAATCACATCCCAGCCGAAGGACTGATATCTGAGACGCGCAAGTGCTGGACATGCACATTGGAAATGCTCTACAGAGTCAGCTTCTTCAAGGCAAGATGGACAAAGGTAATCATGTAAAACACTTATTCATTACTTGTGTTTTCCAAGACAGTTGGCTCTGTAAACTATCCCATTCTTGCTGTGGAGGAACGCAGCAGTCCAATAGTTAGACTCCGAAAGGAAAACCTTAGTGTGACTAGCCACATCAGAACACATCCATCTCTCTTTGTGGGCATCAAGTCCTATTTTCGAAAAAATAGCATGTCCAGATCGGTCGTCTCACGTAAGGCGGGTTCAGGGCTTGTTTTATTGATGATTTGACTCCCATTCTTGAATAAAAGCACCGTGCATCTTTACGAGAAAAAACGGTGCTTTTTGAATTTTTCCAATTGTAAAAAATACTGCCTGAATTGGCTATCAGTTTATATATTTTATTTCTACCAATGTCTTTCAAAAGGGTACAAACGAAGTAAAAACAAAACGTTGAACGAACCACAGTGGATTAAACATTACTAATATTGCTTCCATATCGTTTCTTGACCAATCAATAAATAACTAACAATGGTTTATAGAACGAATAAAGCCGAAATAGACTTACTGCACTCCGAAGCATCATATTATTCTTCATAGTCGCCATTTCTATAATTTGAACCATCGATCGAACGTCATTTGGTTAACAATTCAGCTAAATATAATGGGGAATCTTGGCAAATTTACACAAAAACAGAAATAAAGTCAAACAAAAATTCAACACGAATAGAACAAGCACTTCAATTGTCAACATGATTTCAATAATTTTTCAGTGAAATCTAGACTAAATTTTTTTAAATAAGTATAATTTCGGTGTTGATTTGTACATATGGTAAAATAAAGGTAGATAGAAAAAATTATTGTAGTGTTTCACGCTCATTTGTTTAAGCATAAGCAAACGTTTGGTTTTTGGTAATTTTAGTTTGGTGATTTGCATGGCGAAATAGCATCTTTAGTGCATCATTGAAAATATTATAGCTATTAAGAATGAAACACAAATATTCGATTTATACCAACGCATATAATTGTAAGAAGCCAGGAGGTTCCTTTTAATTATGATGTGAGCAGTTTTATACATATATTCTCGTGGGTTACATTTTCAACCTTGCTTTTTCATCATTATCGATAACAAGAAGATGCACATGACAGCTAACAGGTCAGAAGTATTAGACCTCAAGTTGGTTATAAACAATGCAGTACATCAATTAAAGAAGTGGAATGTCCTAACAGGGCCTTCATTATCCGATCATAAACACATAACCTTCGATCTCGATAAAACTAGGGTCAAGTACAGGCAACCAAAGTGCACCGATTGAGATGGCTATCGAAATTGTCTTACAGCGTGATTACATGACTTGCATCCGAATTACACAGCAAATATGGAATTAGAGGACACGATGGGCAAAGTCACCAAGATAATCCTCGAAACCTACCATGAAAATTATCCCGAAAAAACGAATGCCCCCAAAACGCAAGGGAATTAGAAAAGCTATGAAGAGCTGCGGGAACAAAGTTTAACAGGGCCAAAAGTACATCAAACTGGGAGGCCTATAAAAATCAACTCTCAGAATACAAGAAAGCAAAGAAGAAAAAATCTAAACGAAAGGCGTGGACTGCCTTCTGTGAGAGTCTGAGCATCATTCCAGTCTTCATTGATACAGAAAGCTCTGTTCATAGGCCACCAAAAGCATATAGAACTACTTCAACCTCCAAATAGAGGGATGATGACCACCTTTAGGGACACACAGGAAGTGTTTCCGCAGAGTAGAGAACATATTTTCTTTCATATTTCATCAGAGAGTGTACAGTATCATCTGCAATATTGGGGTGGATGGGATAGATAAATAGCCGGAATAATAAAGAGAAACGCTTACCCGACAAAATATTAGCCGTGCCTCGGAAACTAACTTTCAGATCCGCTCCTTTCGAAAAGATTAATTTTACGAATACGAATGTGAGTCAGAATTTTGAGTTTTTTTGTGTTTTCCTTTCATCTATATCAACCATTTAATGTATCTTTGGGTAATATTAATGTTTAGACTTTTGTGAGGGTAATAATGCGAAATATTTAAGTAGTAATATACGAATTTTCAAATATTTTCGCACTTTTTCGAATGTAAGCGACTGTACATTTAACTTAACAATTACTTCCACTGAGCATCTAAATTTTGATTATCAAATCAATCACATTGTTTTCAGTATTGATTCCAATTAAACATATTTTGCCCCACACAACTGCTGCAGAGTGTTGATTTTTCCAAATATATTAAGACACCAAGCTTGCAAGGACTACCGAATCATTTATCGAAATAAAACCACTCAAAATTATATTTACTTTCATTTTAAAGGATCTTTAATTCTTTCGACATATACTCGTAATTACACTTAACTTGCAGTATCCAAAGACTACACGGAATCTCCCGTACGGGTCGGTTTAATGTTCATAGCCATCGGGCAAAGCATTAGCATGCGGGTTATGGAAAAGGCTCTTGTTACCCTCTCCCCACGGGAAGCGTTTGTTGCGGATTCTTAAGTGATCATACTTTACGAATTCTGGGCGTGGATGTCCGTGTTCTTCCTGATGTTTCAGATAAGCGTTCAACATGCACAGACCGACAGCTGGCATGGCAACAAGGAAGCTAAGACGCTTCCACACTTTATAACCACCTGGAATATTGAAAATGTTAAAGATAAGTGCACCGTGACAGAGTTGACAAAGTTACATAAGCATTAACCTATAATTTTATAATTAAATTTTAGTAATCAACGCTAGAAACAAACCTTCATGTCCCCCAGAAACAGCAGAAGGACCTTGTGCATTTTTCGCCACGGAAGTTGTCAGGCTACGGCGTAAAGCGTGTGAGACAATCGATGCCATTTTTCTCCTTCTGATCGAAATCTGACTTGGTCAAGAAAATATTCACACTGACAGATATCAGTCACACTTCGTAAGTGTTTGCACCGCTCTAGTGTCGAGTATAAGAACTAATTTACCACTGAACCGCTGTAATCTGATTAGAATAAAATTTAATTTGAAATATTTGCACGGATGTTTAAATAAGGCTTTCAAAAGTATAGGTACAGAATTATATTTTGAAATTGCTGGAAGAGAATGAATATGGATAAAATTAATACATCGTTTTCGACAATTGATCGAATTCAAGGCCACAAGTCGAAAATTTGGTCAATGTGGTACCAGGCAGGATTGTACCAAGGCCCCATGGTATCCTAAGTGGTACGGTGCGAGTCGGAATTGTACCATCAATTCAATTTTCAGAATAAAGTAATCCATGAAGGACTAATTTTAGAAAGATAGAAATATTTCATGTTTTTGAAAATTATCGGCATTCCTAGAGAAATCGCCCTCTTCCTTACTGCCTTTCTATCTTAAATGTAGCAATTAAATGTTGATTGAAACAAGGGACAACCAGTTTTGGTACAATGTTCTAGTATTCCCAATCAGCACTTTGTCCGGCGTAAAATTAATAACCTTGTAATGAATAATATAAACGGATTAGTTTTTTTTAAATTAAATAAAATTAAATCAAAATGTTTGATGAATAAATCTGCATCAAAACTTTTTCAAATTTCTTGCAACAATTTATTGTTTTTAATACTTGAGTTTCAAATAGCTGCTGTACGAAAACATTATTGGTGCACTGTAGGACTCACCGTGCTTTCATATTAATTATCAATGAGCTAATTCTGCGATTCAAAGATCCTTGGACATCTAATTGCCGTCTAAAGTTCAACATATTGCGCTTATAGGACATTAATAGAATTTTTAATGAGCACTCTAAATACATTTCTGCAATTTAACTTTATGGACACATTTGCATTTGCTTTCCTCGAGACACGAAATGCTTAATACCGTTGTTGTACTTATATATTTTCTTGTAAAAATAAGCTCGGCTGCAGATTGTGGAAAGTTAGGTGCAGCTGAGAAAATTGCATTTGTAACAAAGAGTATTCTTGAGGAATGTCTGGTAGCCATTGGGCGTAATCCTCTTGATAAACGCATCGCTGAAAATATTTGGGAAGCCATCAAAAATGTTAAGGAAAATAATTTTTTTCATTTTTCACTATTTCAAAAATAAATAAAAATTATTTGAACTCATATCAAATTTGTTTTGTTGGCTGATATTTTGTTTCCCACTAGGTATACGACGGAGTGGATGGAATACCTTTACAAACCTTCAAAAACATGGGTTGGGCATTGAGTGGAATAAAGCAGGTCGACTTGCTTAATATGAGCATTGATGAAGGAGAACTCATCAAAATATTTGGTTCAGCGGAATCTTTAAGCGTTGAACAGGTAATTTTCGACTCGGGAAAAATTGGACATTTTTATATTAACCAAAGGTTTTCACAGATGAGCATTATTGCTCAAAATGTCAAATTGAATTGGGCAAATAAGACACCTGAAAAATATTCCGAGTATGATTTGGGTATTTTAGGAAAAATATTGTGCTACTTTGAACGGGCAGAAATTCTCAAAATACATCCGGATGCGTACAGGTGTGTAGAGAAAACTATCTAAAATAAATTTTTCGAATACACATCAAAACCCCCTCGTTAGAGACTTTTGCGGTCAATGTTACTTAAAAGTTAATTGCTATGTACAACATGTGTGGTAAAGTTGACCTATTTGCATGGTTTTGGTTTCGTTCATGCTTTTTTATGATATTGCATCATTTTTTTTATACTTTATGAGTGCTGCAAGAACACCAAAAAGGGTTTTTTCTAAAGCTCTTTATTTCATTTCAGAGGTGCTGCGGAATCAATTGGGAAAATGAATACTTGTTCACGGGAAATTATTGAAGCTTTTGCTAAACTTGCTGTACAGGATGATGCCTATGGACCACCTTCGAAGTGGAGCAAACTAGATGTAAAATTTAAACCTAGTGGTTACATACAATCGTGCTCGAAATTTATTTTAATATATTATAGATTAGTCACATCGGCGTCGTAATTGCTGGTCTATCCGAAGAGGAGTATAACTCCTTGAAAATGGAAAATTTAACACAAAACAAGCAAGTTTACAATCAAGTCTTGAACAATAGATATACGAATAAAGGTTCAGGAAGAGAGAGAGATAGCAAGAGAAAAAATATGGCATAACAAATGCAACTAATTCTCAGTAAAATCCACAATAAAAAATAAATATCTAAAAACCCAGAAGTAGTCCTTTTATCAGTAAAGACATAATCCAAATTCACCTTCGTCAGATTTTGTTGTATCATATCCAAGAATTGAACATAAAAAACCCCACATATTCGCAGTTTATGGCTAAATAAATTTTTTGAATTTTCTATATATTTTATGTGCCATTGTATTTTTTCAAAAATGTTCCATTTTATTGTTCTTTTTAAATATTGGTGTTGATTTTTCATAAAAGTAAAATATTTTCATAGTAGCTTTAATTATCATAAAAAGGCAGGATGTGAAATGAGACCGACTTTAAGAAAATTTAAATTCAAAAAATATATTGTTGTGTTTTACCGTTAAAACACCTTCCGTGAATTCGATATTCTTCACATTCGTGAAATAAAACAGTTTCTTTTAAAACACTAATTACACTTTTATTCACACAAATATTTATAACACTAAATTCCGTACACTTTACTGATCGCACTATTGTAAATTCTTTATCAATTTAATTATCGCACTATAATTACTCGCACTTTATCGCTTTTAATTAATCGCGCCCGGATACACTAGAATCGCTGTATCGCTTTTCAAAGTAACAGCCTAACGCTGTCTTCGCCATTTACTGAGAGAGTGCTAGTACCTCCCGCGGTGGTATTTATAGTCGTGTTGCATATGTCGCATGTGTCTTGGGTTCTCGAATGTTCCGCTTTTTACGTTCTAGAGGATTATTCTACGTTTTATCCATAGATTGTTATTGTGTATTGGCTATTTATAGATTGTTTACGGTTTTTGGCTATTTATAAATTGTTTCTATTCCAAGAACACATGATCAGACAGACACTTTAACGGTTGTCGCTCTTCCGGCCGCCGACACGTCGAAACATGTTTGTTCGTGCATGCAACAATATATTTCAGAGAAAAACGATAACATGAAACGATTAATTTTGCTGAATCTTGGCCATATGGAAAGCAAATAAAACTTGGAGGAAAGTTGTAAAGTTTATTTTAAGGTGTACTCGTGGAAGTTTGAAAAAAAACTTGGCTTCTAACCTAACAACTGTTTCTAAACACTAAAATTTCAATAAAGTCATGGTGATTCGCTAGTTTTGTGAACATTATCAAATATTTGCAAATAATTGAAAAAATAAGGAGTGTGTCTGAAGCAGGCACCCACGGACTTTGTAATACCGTCTATTATTAAAGCAGAAATAGAAGGGATCAAAAGAATTAAGCAGTTAACTAGTTTATTTATTCCTTATCATGAGCGACGAACAAAGAATAAAACAACAACAACAATGGGGTCAGTTACAGTGCAGAGCGTCTTATTCCTAGCAGCTATAAACCGCTTAGTTAAGAAGTAGGCAATTAGATTATAATCAACCTCCGAAAGGAAATAGGAAAGGAGAGGAGTCCCAAACCACACTCTCAGCACATTCCACTTAAAAACATTTCAATGCTAAAAAGAATATATCAATAGGAAAGTCAGAGAATAAAGATAGTGAGATAGAGTTAGTTGACGGGAAGTTAGTTGAAATCAATAAATAAAGCATGCATGCAAAGAAGAAGAAGCTCTTTCAGACTTAAACATAAATTGAAATATTTTTGAAAAAAAAAGACAAAAACAAGAGAAAATGCATCCCAGACACCACAGAGTGCTGGTATGAGTGATGGATAAGTTTTAATGACTTAAAACCGATAATAAATAGCACGTAATTTAATTTACATGGTACTAATGTCATTGTTCAGCAGCCATTAAAAAACGGAATAAGATTAATTATTGAAAACTTCCATAGGAAGGGTAGAAATGGGTAATGGGAGTCACTTAAGCGAGAATTAAAATAACAGCTTATTTCAAAATCAAATCTTTATTGCAACCGCCTTAAAATGAAATTTGCTTATTTAACCATTATTTCAGATCAGTTTTAATCACTTTGACAATCATGTTTGGAAATAAGAAGTTTAAAAAAAGTTACATTTGACTCCGATTGATTTGAGATCGGTGCAATGGTGGCCACCCTGTGGGTAATAAGAGTCAAACAAAATTTAACACATATCGCAGATATAACCTTCAGCAGAATCCCACCCAGTGCAGTCCACGTGAGCCCACAACCCACATGCGGTACACCTGTAGCAAATCTCGTTGTTTTTTCCGAATTCGCAGCATATAAGACATAGGATTCCTGCGTCTTCTGCATCAACCTCTTTATCGTTTGACTCCTGGAAAACTTGCCTTTTTGCCCTTTTGAGGCCCTCCTTTTGCACCTTTATCTTCTTTCCATTTCTTTTTCTCATTCTCTTTGTCTTGAGATTTTTTAATCTTCTTATTTTCTTTTTCTATTAAATTTTCTTTGATTGGCGTCGAAGCTAAGACAGTGGTATGCTGCTTCTTTGTCTTGTAGTGAGGCCAGGTGTTTTTTGTTTGCAATTACTAGATAGGCTAAATCTGACCAGGGGTATTATTTTGTTTGTAGCCGGGACCCTTAAGAGAGCGGCTGAAAATTATTTAATTTTATTTACCTTTTTCTCAGCTCCAGCTCAATATTTTTTTTCTCGTTTATTTTTTATTTGGTTTGCAATGTAGTCACCTGCGATTTTGCCGTTGGGAATTGCATTTTTTTTTTATTTATTTATGAATTATTAAATGCTTTCACTTTTTAACTTTGTACTAATCTAATTATGCCACCGCTCAATTTTTCTCAAAACATTACGATGGAATTATAGTCTATTTACTTAAGAACACAGAAAAAAATGCTCAACAACATTCTTTAATCCATCTCTGAGAAAAATGGATAAGTGCAAGCAACATGATTTTTATGAAAACGTCATCAAAGTTGCAAATGTTTTTTGATGCTATTTTTGAGGGTTTGTCATTTTAAACCAAATACCTTAATTCAAAAATAAACTCTTTTGAAAAAAGTGCATAGTACAAGAAGTAAGGCAAAACGAAAGTTGAAAGAGGAGTCAATCCAGGGAGAGGGTACATCTTACGAGGCCGGATCAAACTAAATTTTAGTTACCTTTTGGATCCTAACTCATTTTTCTACACTTTTACTAATATGATAATAATGTGGAATGGCTTAACTTAGCCTAAAACTTGAACTACATTTTTTTCGTCCTTTAACCTCATTTCCAAGCAAAAGTGGAAATTATGATGAACCAATTTTTGATAATTCATTTTTTAGGGTTTTTTTTCGTCTTGTTCCCGTCTCTATCCAGATCAATGAATGAAGAAGAAAAGAACTTTAAATATCCAGATTTAAGGCACCATTGCCTTTCTTTAAGCAACATTTAACCGTTTTTAGTGATCTTGTTATTTCAGTCCTTTATGCGAACTGCTGGCCTGAGAAGATCGCAAACAGTTTGTTAAAGTAAGATCACTATAGCTTGAAATCAGTAGTTTTTTTTCAAGCAGTGTAAAGTAAAAAGATAGATAATCGTCCGTTGAATCTATTTTTTCTGAACCTCCATTCCCTCAAATTAAGCTATGCATTTTTCCCATACTTTATTGTGGCTGTCAAAAGCTCGTCAAGTAAATGTATGCGTTAAAAAATTATACGTGTTTATCGTTAAAGCACTTGTAATTCAATAAGTAACTCTACTTATTACTACACTTCTCATTTACCAACCTAATTTTTTTCCTTTGATCGAAAGCGCCCTATATCGCAAGTAAATTTTAAAGCAATGGCTCTAATTGACATTACGGCGTCATGCGCGATATCAGAACTTGCTCTTATCTAACTTGTGGAAATAATACTAGCCTACTCTCTGTATGTACATTAAATGGTAATATGTGTGGAACCAGTTACTTGACGTGAAGTGCCATCAGTACGTGAATATCATTCCATTACGACAAGAACGCTTCCAAATCGAATGTGAAACGTAAACAATATCTAAAGCTCAGTAAATTGGATAAGCAACGCAAGGGTTAAGATGTTTCGTAGCGAAGAAAATGCCCGTGCTAGTAGTGTTCGTTCCGGTACCGATATTGACCAAGATGAGGGTGGTAGTGTATTTTCAGGAGCAACTCTGAAAATTTCAGGAGTAGATCCACTCAGCTCCAATCCAGACACACAGCAGGGAATCGAAGGCGCAACAAGTTCGGTTCTAAGTGGTGCAGACGGTGCAATGGGGGAAACTCTCACAAACAATGAGGTTCCAGGTAAACTTTAATTTAATTAAAACATATCTAGTTCAACCACCACAAACTGCTCGCAAATAGATGCAGAATGTACAAAATGAACGTTCAATTGTATCTGCATCACCTGGGAAGACGAAGAGCATAGTTCATACGCGCTTGTGACTCATCTCGATTTATCGGCTCTGATATATGTACATATGTGTCTGCTAATGCTATTATCATTGAATAAATAAATTTTCATCTTCAATTTGGTTCAACTAAAATTTTCTACTTGATGAGTAATAAACGATATTAATTTTCTGAACTTGAGATAAAGCCGTTAATCAAAATTGCTTCATTTCTTCAGCATGAAATGATATTATCTGGTATGATTAGGCTGCGCCCTATCTAATCTTTGCAACGTGGTGACGAATCGTTCCTACCTAGTGCATATGCGTCGAATCTGCATTGCATTAACAGCAACCATTGAAATTCAAACTTACAGCCTGAATAAACACAAAACATATCCTTTGCTTTTCAACTGACCGTTGTCTTTAGAAATATGAACAAAACATGCTATGAAACCTACTAATGGACTTATTTTAATAATTTTAGGCAAGGAGACCACTGAACCTGAGCTACCATCAGGAGTAGTAATCGTTAAACCGAAGATTGGATCGCCGAAAAATTTCTTCTCTTTTCGCGAGGGTCTCCTGGAACAGGCAGTGTCTGATTGCGTCAATATAATTTTGCGACCTGCAAACGATACTGACATTGTCGGAACTTGGCTGCTCACTGAGTATTTTTATGTCCTTTTTATATGTAAATCTTATTGTAATTTTTGCTTTTCTTATAACAGAATCAGTCATTGGGATCATGAGCGCGAACGGATTTTCATATTAACAACAAAAACACTATTGGAAGTGAAATACGATTTCATATCATTAAGGATAATAGAAAATTCGAAGTTACGACTGAATCAAATTGATACGATCCGAAGAGGAAAAATCACATATTCGGAAAACTCGTTGATACCGTAAGTAATTTTTCGATGAAAATCTACTTAAGAGAACGGCTTTATTCATATTCATTAAGATTGAGATTGCCACTGCAAACACGAAATACAGTTTCCAAAAAATATCATAGATTATCATTCCTATTTTGAAATAAGTTTTTTGTGGTAATCTGGCAATTTTGATGAAAAATGAAATATTATTACATCATATTGGTAGCATAGAAAAATATGCTTCATGACAATATTGAATTTTATGCATGCTGCAGTAAAATTGGAGGCATCACCAATGGCGTGACAACACTAATAGTTGATGGGTTTAATGCGTGTAAAGATTATCAGAGATTTTCCAGCCAAGGACTAACCGTTGCTAATAGATTTGATTTCTCAAGTTTTAAACCGATGTGAAGACTAGTTAATCAATATTTGGTGAAAAAGAATTTTAAAATATTGTTTTCTTAATATATTGCACTTTAGCGAGAGGAGTGAAACTGGTATTCGGATTATGTGGAACAAAGGACAGCCAATAGGATGGATGTCATCATGGAATCCTTTTGCAAGCGATATTCCCTGGAAGACCGTTACAGATCATCCATTATATACGTATCAAGGTAAATATAACTTTATCACTTGATTTATTCATTTAGATTATGTCGTAAGTCTGAAAAAACTCAGTTAAATTGGGTTTACAATATGTAGGCCAAAATTTGCATTAATTAAATACAAACTACTTTATTTATTAGCTTTTTTCAAAACAAAACAAAAACCGTTACACATTCGAAATAGTCTGGACCATTCAATCGAGCACAAATACTAGGTATTTAATTTCAGCGAGTTTCGTAGTGAAAGTTTTAAGGTCTAATCAACCATGCTTCTGTTAACGTGCACTAGTGTCAAAACCAGACTAGAGAAGTTTACTTACACAAACGCTGATACAGACTTAGAAACTCTTCGGAAAGTTTTATGGCTACCAGGTAGCTTAAATAAGAAGTTCATTTCGAAACTGTGTAAGAACCTTCGCTAGAATACGTTACGCGATTTTTGTAACTTAAAATAACAACAAAATCGACGACATCACAAGGCTCGTGGTTTGAGGAGGAAGAAAAACACATTTGATCTTTTTCTTACTCCATCTTCTGATCATATTATTTGCTGACAATTTGCTTGCAAAAACGATAATCCCCCTCCCCCTCGTCTTTTACACTGACTTTCATCTTAATTGTGCTAAATTAAGGAAAAGTGATGGTATGAGTGTTTAGTCGCAGTCCATAAGTTTCTTTAAAGAATACTCTGCAATCACTTTATTCCTTCTCTTCCTGTTATAATATGATTTATCCTTGCTACCCTCGCACCCTCTGAAATTCTGATCGTCGCTTTTATCTATGTTCTTTGTAATTCCTTTGTTGCGATCTACGATCGATTTTTCATGAAAAACTCCATCCATATCAACATTTATTTTGCTCCAGCATCGGTCTTAAAATGTGATTGCTTTCAGTTTCATTTATTCCTTGGCTACAATCTCCTTGCTTTCAATCTGTTCGGTTTTTTAATTAGACTCAGCTCTTAAAATTAATGATAAAATACCTAATTGACTTTGTTCTGTCAAACATTTTCTCTCACAATATTACCGTCTCAGCTAATCCCACTCCTAACTTGCACCATCTTTCTCTTTTTATTGTAATTATTGTTGATTTTTGATCCAGTATGGACCTCTTAACTCAAACAGCTGACACTACTTTTACTGCAAACTTACTTTTGATGAGCACAGCCAAGCAACAAAATTTCCTGTCTTTCCTTTTCTGTCTTGGCAACCCCATAAATCTAATAACGATCCTTGATTTTGGTATGATGTACTCCCTTGATGACTTCTGAAATTTTTTAAGCTACGATTTATTGCTGAAATTGACCTCAAACCAGCTATTTGTGAATTTCTAATTACTTTGCTGGCGTAGAGTCCTAGATTTTTTCAAACTATCAGAGGCTCTTTTTGATCAACATCTACTTCCTGAAAAATTTCGATTGTGCTCCTGACTGTATATTTCTGAATGATGCCACTGCTGCCAACCCATAAAATTCGCTTGACTTTTTTTTTAAATACTTTTTCACTTTCTTTCCACAGCAAAACCCAGTCAAATCTTATGCGTTATTCCTATTATTTCGTCATCCTCAATTCTGTATATTTGCCAACCCTCTGGAAATTATTGCAAGTCCAATAACTTTCATCGCCTTTATGTGCCGTTTTGTCAACATTTTTTAAATCAACTTCTTTTCCGGCTCTTTTCCATCTTGCGGCGAATCTGCTTATGTTTCCTCCGATTGTTTTGTTTCCATATATCCAATTTCGAATTTCCAACCATCGTTTTATTTTCCACTTTCCATTCATTCTTTACGAATGCGAGAGAGCTGCTCACAATCGGCTACTCTCTATCCTCCCTTTTCTTGCTCCTGAACAACATAAGTTCATAAAAAGCAAATATTCCACTTCTAATCTTTACTAACTTTTCTGCTCTCGCTCTGGACAAGTGTATGTGGCATCCATTGATTTGTCAAAAGCTTTTCAATCTGTTGATCACAGGCTTCCTTTTATAATCCTATTTTCCTGGCTCTTATCCTATGCTTTTGGTAGTATCTGTCCTGTAGCTGTGAATTCCTGTACCTTTTTTCGGAATCGTGGGCTCTGTTTGGAGTTACTTAAGGATTGACACTCGGTCTGTTGTTATTCCCAGTATTTATCAATGATAATTATTCATTTATTCATTCTCATTGCCTTTTGGTTGCCGATAGCTTTAAGAAGTTCAGAGTAATTGAATCACAGGTTAATTGTCTCCAGTTTCAAAATAAGTTTGGTGTTCTTAGTGACTTAGTGACTCTTAGTGACTGGTACTTCAAAAACTCTCTTACTCTGAATATATCTAGATGCTTTGAATATTTTTTCCCGCTCCACCTGTGGATATTTTCTTGTTATTGCCGAAAATTTAAAAGACCCTGGAGATTTTTTGTCTCGAAACTCAAATTTGATTGATACTGAGGCCTCTAGATTATTTGGGCTTGTCCTCAAGTCTTTCGTTCGTGTTTTTATTACCTCTACTTCTTGAAATTACTTTTTTTTTAACTTGACTGTTGCATATTTGAATCTTTATCAAGTGTAGCTTCTTTTCATTTTAATATTTTAAGTATAGGTTTAGTATAGATTTACACGTTCATTATTGTTTGGACTCCCCATCCCTTATTATGTGTCTAGTGAGCATTTGCCTTTTGGTTTCGTTGAATATTTTTTGACGAGTCAAACTTTTCAAGTTGCTCCACTCCCCTGATATCGCTAACCTCAATAGATCGTTCTGACAGGTCTTTGCAAGTTCTTTTAACACCTGTCGCATTTTCCAATAGCCGTCATTGCGTATCCCCAAAATACACAAATGCTGAACCTCATATGCTCTGACACATGTTTTTTCATCAAAATCCCAAAACAAAGTTTCAATTTTTCATACTCCAAATTACTTTTGACTATATGCCATTATTCCTATATACTATATTGCTTTTCATAGTGTTTTTGGCAATTAATCATATGCTAATTAGATCGAAGACAAGTATATGAGCCCCATTAGCCATGTTTCAATCCCACGTAGAATGCGAACTCCTTGCTGGGAATTTTTCATTCAAAAAGGAAGAGCTGATGCATTTTTTATTTGATTTCAAAATTAATATCAAGCTCCTACAAGAAATATTCCTCAAACTCGGTGACCACCTCCAGATCCCGATCCAGAATAGCTGGGTGAGGAGAAGACAATCAAATCCTCGTGAGAAGAGACGTCATTCATTCTTTTGTTCCAACCCCCCAGTCTCAGTGAATTGGAGGCTACTGCTATAAAAGTGCAAAAGTGCTTTCTCAAGTTCATATTGGTTTCAACGTACAGGACAGCTAGATATGGCCAATGAGCCTATGTACTTCAGTATTTAAAACAGATACGCCTTAGTTATATCGGGATCTCACACGCACTCAACCAGCAACGAACACAATCTTTACAAAATCCCTAAGTCAATTAATACGGAGGAGGAATTATCTCCGGAGAAGAGCTAGATACACTAGTGGCCCTAAAATGAAGCAGGAAGCATACCAACTGCATACAGGGGCGGATAACCTAACACCGAAATGAGCTGTAAGGGAATTTGATGCAAAGCATCGACTCTGGAGATAGCACAGACTCTTGAATACAACAGGTCGGACAAAAATAATGCATGCTAATAGGTGGAACCGACGAAAATTGCCTGGAGCACTTGCCTGGCATACCTACCAGACAATATACAACAAACCAGAACGAGGAGTCATCCCGATGCATGGAAATCAGCCATTATTATCGTTCTAACGAATCCTTGTAAATAAAGATATAACATTTTCCTAAAATTGAAGACTAATCAGCTTCCTGCCATCAGTAGCTAAATTGGCCAAACGCGGTCTCCTTTCTCGCTTTGGCGAAAAATTGGTCGAGAGTAACATTCTCCTGGAAGTGCAGGGCTACTTTGCTCTACTGAACTCCAGCTAGTTTGGGTGCTCCAACAGAGCCAAAAAAGGCTTGACCATACAAAATTGACTTTACTAGTTATGCTTGACATAGCGAAGGGCTTTGACAAAGTCTGGCATACAGGACCAAAATACAAAATGCATAATTTCCCAATAGATGCCCCTTCCTCTTATTCAGATTATTGTACCTTTTTTAAGGACATAATATTTTGTATCAGAACTGACAAACACTTCTCATCCTAGAGACAAATTACAAGCTGGAGATCCTCAAAGATTCCCGCTATCTCCGCTATTGTGTAATATATACAGTACAGACATCCCTAAATTGCCCGTAGTTAAATGATGATGAATTATCTGATTATAAGTTCATATGATTTTCGATATTCGAGTTTTGAAAATTTATTTGCTGTTATTCTAAACTTTGCCTCAAAGCGTAGAATAGATTTTAACATTTTCAAAACTATACCATGATTCTCATCAAAATGCTTCATTTATTCAATAATTTCAGATCCATATAACTCACCCCACATTCAAGAGGGTTTGGAAAAATATCGAAAGTATTATTCGGTAGACGGTCTATATGAGGCTCTACAACAAACGATAAACAACAACAATTCAAGAAATATGAACGATAACCTGCCAATCTGTAGATTCGAAGAGGGACCCATCGTCATACAAAACTATATTGGTGTTGCTGCCATGATACACAATAAACACAACTTTGGCTTTTTCAAAGTCAGAGGAAAGTTTAGTTTTTAAAAACTAAACATTTTCCTCTTTCAAATCATACACTTTGCCCACAGGATAAATATTTCATTCGGATTATATCTATTTACGAACAACAATTAATCGTTGTATTCTTGATACAAATCATATATCTTTTGGCTGTAAAGTACTTATAATAGATTTTAGGATCTAATGAATTTAAAAAAAATATAAATGTAATTTGAGGAATTTATTGGTAACTGAAGAATTGATTAAACTATGTATTTGCGAAAATGAATTCATCGAAGATTTGTTAGACTGAACGTCATTGTGAATGTACGAGATAATATACGATATGTGTCTACTTATTTACATCTTTGCAGCGATTGATGCATTTGTTATATGAGAGAGTATATTTAATTATCAGTTAATAAAAGCACGAATCAGATATGATAAGTTCGATTGTTTTTTTCGTTAATTTTGGCAATTTTCTATGAAGTGGAAAATATTCATATTTAGATGAAGTTAGATTTAGCTCAAGTAGATGGGCCCAGTCGGGAGAAGCTAGTTTCCAACTTCAGTCACGGCAAACTATTTTCATGTGAAATAAATAGGTTTCTGACATTTGTATCGTCCAGCAACAGAACACTCCCTTTGAGTTCCAGCGCAGTCAATAACGATGTCAGCGGAAAATCACACCATGAGATCAGAAGTTGATGACTCGTCATTGCTCGTTGCAGCCTACAACAGCTTGTTTGTTACGATGCAGATCAGGAATTCAGGCTGGTGGCTACCGAAAGACGAAAATCACGCATGACTGGGGAACGAGCAAAATTTTCCGATACGTCCACTAACAACTTAGCTTCCACCACGTTCGTCACTATAGCGAAATAAATAATCCCAAAAAAATCCATCATATTCCGGCAAACAAGATGAATGTTTTTAAGTTCGTTAGTTAGATGAAGGTGCAAGGAATCGTACCTCTCATTAATAATGTTTCGAATGAGAAATCACTTATCCTATGTTTCTCCTTAAAATATCTAAAAAAAAGTCTAGGTCATCAAGAACCAGTGGTCAATTTGAGGCTACTTACACTGCACCCTTAGAAAAAATCATATTCCTCGTTATCGGTACATACATAGCGACATTGAATCAGCTGCTGTATTAAAAAGAGTAGTCCATTTTCTGGCAAATGGAAAAGTCGAAAAGTAATCGACAATTGTCCCGAGAAAAGTAATCCAGTCAACTATTGTGGATTCCCGGCCTATAAAGATATCGTTGCCAGGATCGAAGTGAAAAATATTTTTCAATATCAGGCCATGATAGATTGTCAGCCGTTTGTAACCAAAAACGAAGTGGCATTTCGTGCGCACAGTCAGTGGGAGGTACTCTTCATGTGGTTATGCAGCTCCGCGAGAATGGAATCACCTCTGACCAATGTCAATCTTGGGCTGTTAAATGATTTTATCAGTCAATTTTTAGTTTTATCGGGTGCAACTGATGCCGAGAGGTTATTATTTATATTCAAGCTGCTGGCGACCCTTTCGAAGTAGGATCGCCCAAAGAATATGCTAATTTTCTGCTAAAGAATAAGTGACTGAGTATTATAATGAACAAGAATTTAATTTATCAAAGCGATTTACTTATTTTTTGTTCCTACTCACATCTCGAAGCTATGTCTCTTATGATGGATTAGTTTAAATCCATTACAGTTTTCGCCAGATACGAGGAGACAAGCATAGTCTGGATAAAAGAACTCCAAAGGGAAGGAGTCGACAATTGGACTCGTATTTGCCAAAACTATTGCCCTTGCATGCATGCATTACCACACTATTTTCTAAAATAAGATCTCACTCACACTAGAATAAGGCTTTACAATAAAATAAGATACGTTTTAAGATGAGAAAACAGGACATAGAGAATTAAATTCATTAAAGAGGAAATACAACCAAGCGAGCAAATATAAGAAAAAAATATTAATTATAAGAAAAAACATATGAATTTATTGCCATTAATCTTAGTTCGAAACTTCTTAGCATTTTTCTACGCATATGTATTTAACATAATCTTATACAGCTTTTACTTAAATAATATATTCATGGAACATTCACATTATTTACACCATCGTATTTACATGGATATTGCAATTCTTATCTACATTCAAATTATAAGAATTAACTAACACTAAAACGTATGTGTACTAAAATTAATTGATCACTCCATTTTTCGCATTGGAATCTGTTTAATTGGCCCCAATGATAATAGCGAATTAACACCCATTCCAAGCACATTGCAAATATTCGGATTAGCTGCTCCTTGAACCGATACAATAGGAAACCCGAAACATGCATTTGCCGACTTTCCACTTAGCGGTATATAATTGACAATTCCTAATTGAGCTAATTTTCGCTTGGTTTCGTCGTTGCGCAAGTCAATAATCGGTATCCCAATCTCGTCGGCACTAGTCTTTAATGCTCGATGATTTTTCCTTTGATGATCCACCAGACCTTCTTGAGTCGAAAACATTGCAGGACAAAATTTGCATTTGAACGCTTTCAAAGCCATCTTTCCCATTTTGTGGCCTCGCTGCGTATGACGGTTCAATCCCTCTTGCGTAAGGAACTTCTCATCACAATCTAGGATGGGGCACGATATGAATGCCGATGGTCCTTGCCGTGGCTTGTTCATAATATCTGGAGGCTCCTCCGTGGGTTTCTTCTTCGATATAATGCTCACGGAGTTGTTTAGCTGCAGTTTCTGCACTGCTTCCTGTGTAACAGTTTTCGGGGAATTTTCACGCGAGAGAGCGGCACCTGGAGGTTTCGGTTTATGAGTCACAATGATTCCTCGATTCGCAAGCATATTGGCAACATCTTTCGGATTTTTATTTTGTTCCTTGTTCTTTATGGACAATGTTATCTGATCGTTAAGCTGAATTGGTTCTTTGGATTTGTCGTGACCGAATGGTGCCATCGCTGCTCCACCTTGTACACTTTGAATGATGGGTAAACCGTCGCCACGGGGCTGTGATGAAACTATTTCACATTCTTCTGAGCCTGGTTCTTGTTTGATTTTCTTTACTGGGGGTCCTTGAATAGGGTTAGCTGCAGGTCCCAAAAATCTAGGGCGAGTAATAGTTTGCTGACCCAAAACGACGGGTGGTGATGGAGTAGCATTCGGACTACGCTCGTGCATTCCAGGCGCTCGTGGACCTTGCGGTGGTCTTTGAAATCTGGCTTTAAAGAAGGCAGGTTGCCGTTCCATGTGATGTTGGTTCGGCTGGAAGTGACCATTATGCATCATGCCGCCATTGCTGCTCGGCATATACATTTCAGAATTCATTTCTACGAACGGAGCCATATTTATAGGATGAGCGTTTTGTGCTGTTGGTACACGATACAACGGTGGAGGCCTTCTCGCCTGAGGAACTTGATTGAATCCAGGATGAAAGCGGGGTTGCTGTTGTTGTTGTGGCAGTCTATGTGACGGTGGGTAGTTCTGAAAGTTCGGTCGCATATTGCCGGCAGGTCCACAAGGCTGTTGCATTCCAGGAGGATTAAGCATGTGTCCAGGCATGTGCGGTTGAAACGGATGTCGCATACGGTGATATTGGCCGGTCATATCCATATTCGGTATGTTAGCAGGTGGAGGAGGTGGTTGCATCGGATACTGGAAGTTATGACCGGTAATTCTTTTGTGGTCGTAAAGTCGCGCGGCATCTGGAAAACTCGCATTACAAACTGTACACATGTTCGCCAGGCGATCAATTGAAATGAATTCATTGCTGTTTGCAACCCAATCGTTTTCCTGTGGCAGGGACTGCTGGCCGCCACCTTCAAGAAGTTTTTTCAGTAGATCTTCCGCTGCCTCGTTATTTATTTCCTCTGCAAACTGATCGAGACCATCTAGAGTCGGGCATTCAAAATATTTATTATCCAATAAATTTTCATCAGTTGATTTCATGTTGGGCAAATCCGATAGTGCTGCCATTGCATCAAGGGGCCGAATTGCCGGCAATGGTGGGGAGCTAAGCTTGATTTCTTGAGCGGTAAGAATTCGTTCTACAGGTTTTTTCGGCGTTTGTTCAAACTTACCAGTTGATTGATTCATAGGTACCACTTGAAAATTTTGCGAGCCGGACATTTTCAATTTAAGCTTGAGCCCGCCAGTTTCGTTTTGAGAAGGTGCCTTTTCTTCTTGACTTTTCTCGCTTCGCTGCGTATCGTCACTACGGCTGGGCGATAATGACTTCTGCCGGTCGCGATATTCCTGCAGATGATAGTCATCTTCGGCAAGATTTTCCAGTTGGATTGTCGGATCGCTTACATGCATTTTTAGATGTTCCAGAAGATCGGCTTTGTGCGGGAAATGCAGGTCGCATGTAACACAATGACGTTTTCTTTTTTTCCTCTTCCCAGTCGACGCGAATTCGGAAACACTTTCAGCCGATGAATAGTATGACGAGATGCTAAGAGCTGGCGAAACGACTGGCAAGGGAAATTTATTTGGTGTCCTTCTGTCTTCGACTGCGGATTCGTCAGTAGTAGGCGATTTAATTTCATTTGTTGGATTCAAAATCGGTGTGGTGCAGATTTCGTTTGGTTTTGTGTGAAGGATTATTGGACTTTCAGTGGTATTGGATGCAGTTTCGGTAGTATCATCGATTTTGAGGGATTTTTCTGTGGATATGAGATCGCAATCGCCGTTCATCGCATTTTCTTCGTTCAGACTTGATTCTACATGTTTATTTTCTTTGAATTGTATCGAGTTATCATTGGCTGTATTATTTAAATCGGCCAATATTTCATCGGCTGTCATATCGTTGGAGATATCTTGACTTGTATCATCGATTTGTCTTGGCGGGTTGGGGAAGAGGTCGATTCCATTCATTGGAGCTATTTCTGAAATGACAAAAAAATGCTTATTAGTTATAATAAACATAAAAACATTCAAAGAAATTTTGGTATTGTAGATCAGTAGAATACCCTGAGAAAATCAAAGTTTTCTGTCGAATATTTTAAATAGGAGCTAAGAAAAAAGCAAATTGGTCAATAAAAATGTCGCGAGCCTATGAAAATGTTATGGAAATGAGGAAATACTCAGTAGACTTTAGGAAAAAAAATCCAACGCTTCTGGGAAAAATCGTGAAAGCTTCCTAAAAACCAAGAGTCTCTAGAAAAAATACTAGGAATCTGGGGTAAAATTGTAGAAGTCTAGGGGAAAAACCATGGGAGCTAAAAAAAAATCTTGGGAGTCCAGAAAATCTAGGGAGTCGAGGTAAAATCTAGGGGGTCGAGAAAAGATCTAGGGAATCGAGGAAAAATCTCGAGAGGACTTTAAACAAGCCTAAGAAAATATCATGGGAGCTAAGGCAATACCCGAAGGAAGAGCTGCGGCGTATTGGATTACAACTTTAGGCTCAATCTAATTCGCTATTGGCAGGAAAGGTATTTTCTAAATGTCCGAGTTATTGAATTGCGATAAGGCGTTTTCGATAGTTACAATGAATTCAACGCAAATATATTTGAAGGTTTAAATGATTGTTAAGTCGGTTTTTTTTAATCGGATGATATCAAGAACTATGTCATTAAATTTTTGTATAGTTTTTGCCGCATGTTTTTATCTTTAAATTTTAAATGATCTCTTAACATTTTGAAACTGTCGGCTAGTTTGGTCAAATTCAGTCTGTTTGTATTTTTTGGACAAATTACTGTGCAAATTAATCTCGAAATATCGATGTCTGTTAAAAAGTTGGGTAAAACTCGACTTGATGCACCACACAGCCGTTACATGAATTTTGCCGATAGATGTCTCGCTAATATGTTTGTGATTTTGTGGTTGTGTGTTTGCTTTTGGTGTTTTTGTTTGTTTGTTTGTTTTTCTTAATTGTATTGTCTTCTCGAGTATTTTATTGCATAATTTCGTGTGTTTTTCTTCAATTTTCGACCCCTGCTACCACCTATTCGACCTCTGGTGGTAGAATTTACCGGCTGTAGTGCATCAAGTCGAGTTTACCCAAAAGTTGAAATATATCTAGCGTCTGAAAGAAAAATTAGTCTTCCAACCAGAATATTTCGTATGTTAAATCACTATGAAGGCTCTGACGTTCTGTTCGTCATGCAAATATTCACTTTGATTTTATTTGATACGGTCAAACTTGGTTAAAAATATAGTTGATATGTGTTATATATAGGTGAGAAAAGGGAGGAAAAAAGGATTATAAACTGGAAACATTTTGCCCAGTTATTGGGTGTACCTCTTTGTTTCTTTCTTTTTCGGATTTGAGAGGCTTGGCTGGCCTACTTATTTAAGCGAGCGACTTTCTGCCCGTTTGTTTTGAGGGCAGAGTCCTAGGGCAAATTAGTATGTATTTTCACTGGGGCCGGAGTCTGTTTGTTTCAAATCAGGTCTGTCTTTGAAATGAAATATTTTCTCAGATCCCTACTTTAGCTTACTTACTTTATCGCTTGTCGGCTTTACTAACATTGGATGCATTACGGACCAGAGCCTTGTCCCATGTATTTGTTTATATTGCAGCCTTCGAGTGTTTATGACGAGAGAAAACTCGTAGCGTCTCCTTTTTTCTTGGAGTAGGTTCACTTTATTTTTCTAGTGACCCACGCTAGCCGAGCAGCGCAATCAAAGTTTCACAGCAGCATGCGGGTTTGGATTAAAGGGTACTTTGCTAATGCGGACTAGGGGCTTTCACGGCCATGTCTAGGGCACCCTACTCTAAGGACAATTTTTTTTAGTCTTGCTGATGGCTATCCATCACACTTTTGGCAGGCTCTTTTCTTAATTTGGTTGTAGTTGAGATATTCTGCCACACCTGCACAGCCTCTAAAATCACTACAACCTTTCACTTGGACCATTAGAATATATTTTTCTCGTCATGAATAACATTAAGCAATTAACGCCAATTTGTTTTTGGTGACACTAAAGTTGCTACCCATGTTCGCTATTTATTAAAATTAAGTTTCAATAAATCTACCAGACTTCATTCCATCTATAATCTAAAGTGGAAGTTTTTCAATTTCGCTTCATTCGCGTGAAACAAAATAACGGCGCAATAAGCTTTCTATCTATAGAAAACCACGGTGATGTAAGCGAAATTTCAAATCCGAACCCCACCACTTTTTTGTCATTCCACACTGCAATAGCCATTTAGCTGAAAACCCCCACACACTTGCTGGACTTGCTACTAACATGTTTATGTGTAGTATGCTTTCAATGTCGTAGCAATTATCTTAGTTTAGAAGTTGGCATTTTGTCAAGATACCAAGTATTTCAGCCTGTCCGGCGACGGGGAGTAGCAATTTTCGAAGCACCAAAATATAAGCAATCATCAATCAACCGAAAAAAAAAACAATCGAGGTCGAAACAGATATTAAAACTATGGCTTCGAAACATTGTTCACAGCTAGGAAAGATAGATATATTTCGATCGAATTACTAAAACTCGTAGACTGGGTATCGATTTTTTAACCTTCGATGCTTCGAACGAACGTTTGCCAGTCTTCTTTCATGGCTCTGTGTTGTAAATTGACGTGTTTTTTGAGTCGAGCTGTTATGGCGCTGCATGACATGCTGTTTCCACCATAAAAATAGACTTGAACGCTTTTTCGAATATGGCAAATGCGTGTCGGCTTGAAAATGGAGTTTTTATTGAGCTGAAATGCAAGTCATGCGTACTAAGTAAGAATTAAATGGTTTTTATTAGAATTAGAAATTTAATTTCACTAGAACCAGAAAGCATATGCGCGTGATTGCATTCGGAAAATAGATGAGAATACAGTATTGCATTCAAAAGATATTGAAAAACAGAATTGAAGATACAAATACATGAATTAGTTTATTTTGGAATATTTTTTTTTTAATTTTAGCAGTTACACACCTAAAAATCTATAAGAATTGCGAAGAACGAACTTGAGAGTCCAAGTACAAATATTGATTATGGACTTCTATCGCAGTCATATTTATTTATTTATTTAATTAAAAAAACGGATCTAATTGGATGCTCGCAAATTCTGTTGACTTTGTTGCATGCAAAAATGTATTAAACCAAAAAACTGCATATTTTATCAAACCATTACAATTTGTGCTTTTAATTTTAATAATTTCCTATAGAAGCAATTTTTAAAACAAGTTAAAGAAAAAAAAAACACAAAAAAAAACTATCCAAATTTCAGAAAAGAAACATGAAACTTGCTTGCAAATAGCACAAAAATCAATAAGTTGAACGAAATAGAATTACAGTATACATACAGTTTAAGCCTAAGTATATATATAGGTATGTGCATACACAAGTTTGTATTTCACATGCCCAGAATATATACAAGCTGAATATAGTAGCTTTCATCTTGAGATGAGCTGCGAAATCGAAATGTCGAGAAAAGTTTCAGAGACCTGCAGACTTCAGCTCGGAATACCTAAGAAGACATCGAAGTGATGAAGTGATGCGAGTGTCATGATAAAGTCAAGTCATTTCTTCTTAAAAATAGACAAGTGACACAAATGAAAATGCCAGGTGCGTAAGAAGATTTGGTGTTGGTTTTACTTTGTGAAACTTGAATTTTTTTCAAAAATATGTTAAATGCCTCCCATCAGATAAGTTTTTATGTATGTCTTATATATAAAACAGCGTCAGAATAATGAGCGTATATTTTTTTTTACTTATAAAAATGAATCTAAAGCTTTATCCAATCAATAAGTTAAACATCACAACGATTAAGTATAATGAAGGGAAAAATTATTATTTGTTAATATGTATGTATATAGATATACAGAGTAGTCTTCAACACTTTTAGCTAAAGTCATTTGCATACACTTTATTCCAAGGTCTCAGAGTTGTACTTGAAATCCATGCTTACTTTTCATGATCGATAGTGTGAAAGTAAAACACGAATGATTGTTGGATGTATAGGTATTTTGTGTTTACGAGCGACCTTGTGTCCTCCAATAATAAATACCTAACTTAACCTGGTAATATATTCGATACAGAACTCGATACTTTTTCCAAAATTTAGATTTGGGGTTGATATTTTTATCGAAATTAGTCGAAACTGCTTTAAGGAACTTCTACATCGCCGCAATCTATTGTCGTGATCTTTTTCTGCGTAGAATGTTTTCTCACAGTCAGACTTTTTGGGAAAAAAGGGCAACAGCATTTCAATATCACCTCTAGTTTTTATGAAATGTCTAACCGCTATCTCGCTCTTGACACTCTTCACTTTTCTTTAAAATAGTAACGGAAAAATTCTGGTATACTTAATCGAGATCGCAGGGGGCCCGGTAGCTCTGCTCGCTAAGGCGTCAGGCTGAAAAGCGGCGTGCTAGGGGGCCTGCGGGTTCGAATTTTCTCTGTTTGCATCGAATTTTATGTAAACTGTGAACAGTTCCACATTGACTTTCACCGTTGTAAGCTCATAAAATTGAGATAAATAGATCTTTGAAATAATTACATTCCCCTTTATGATTTTTTCCGAGCTGTGTTTAATGAGCACGAAAAAAAGCAGAGCATCTCAAGGCAAGTTATAGTAGCGCGGCTGTCAAAAAAATCGAACAAACCAGAGCAATTGAGAGGCAGAAAAAAGTCGAGCAAGTGAGAGCAGCTGAGAGGCAATTCTCAAAATTCATTACTTCTCAGAAGGTCAACCTGTCAATTAACTAACAAAAAACTGCACTTCAGTAACAATTTTTTGTTGAAAGTCGGTTCCGCGATAGTTGGAAAACAGCTGGTTGCTTGCCCGAACTTGCCCTACCAAAAAAAGTAGATGAAAAATCGTACTCTAAAGTGCTCTAGTTCAACTTAGAGCAGACCCATGAAACACAAATCAGAGCAACTTCGGGCAAGTTAGAGCAGCCGAATTGCCCGTTAAACACATTTTGTTGAGATATCTTAACCTAGCTCAGCCTAGAGCAGCTCATTAAACACAGCTGCATAGTATCAGTATTATCATGTTTTCTTTTGATAGCTTTATGTGGAATTACTTGTTTTTTTTCGGACACAGACTCATTCAACTCAACATTCGATGAACTCTCGCGACCTGACTTTTTAACTGGAGACACTTGATCAGTTAACTGTAGATTAGAAGAAGAAGAACTCTCTCTATTATGTTTTAACTTTATACCACCTTGATCAAAAAGTTCCCGGAATCACCATCGTGTTTTGCTCTCAGTCACCCGATTTGAGTACTTTTTTTTTTTTAGGTTGCTACATCTGTTATTGACATTCGGTCAAATTTTCAGGTTAATAGCTTGACATTTCTAAAAACAACGGCGTGTTGAGTAAATCTATTTTGTGCGTGTTCTCGATTTTGTACAATTTGAAAAATGGAATTGAATTTGCAAAAACGAGTTTGTATAAAATTTTGCGTTAAAAACGGTTTCAATGGTGCAACGACATTGCAAATGTTAAAAAAGTATTTCGGCAACGATACTCTGAAGAAAACAGTCGCTTATCAGTGGCACAAACGTTTCAAAAGTGGCCGTAAGTCCGTGAACGATGATGAACGCAGTGGCAGGCCATCAACATCGAAAACCGACGAAAACATCAACAAAATTAAAGAGTGGATGACCGTAGACCGCAAATTGACCATTAGAGAGATGGCAGAGGAGTTGGATATTGCTTTTGGATCCGTTCAAGACATTTTGGTGAATGATTTGGGCCTCAGACGTGTCGCTGCGAAGTTGGTGCCGAAAGAGCTGAATTTCATGCAAAAAAGGGACCGCATTGACGTCGCAAAAGACATGATTTCCAAGGTCGAATCCGACCCAACATTCATAAAACGGATCATTACTGGAGATGAGACATGGATATATGAGTATGACACGCAATCCAGACATCAAGCGAGTGAATGGCGAACGACGAATGAACCGCGACCGAAAAAACCACGTCGTTTCCAGTCGAAAAAGAAGGCGATGCTCACAGTTTTCATGGATTACAAGGGTATTGTGTATCATGAATTCCTTCCACAAGGCCAGTCAGTCAACAAGGAGTATTATTTGGGCGTTATGAGACGTTTGCGTGAAGCGATTCGCCAAAAAAGACCGGATTTGTGGGCAAACAACTCTTGGATCTTGCACCACGATAACGCACCGTCGCACAATGCCATCGTTATCCGTGAACATTTCGCTAAAAACGAAACGAAAACCATTCAACAACCACCGAATTCGCCTGATTTAGCTCCCTGCGATTTTTTCCTATTCGGTCGACTCAAGAAACCACTCCGCGGAACGCGTTTCAGCGCCCGAGATGAGATCATGGAAAAATCGAAGATGGCTCTTATGGCCATACCGCAAACGGAATATAAAAAATGTTTCGAGGATTGGATCAAGCGCTGGCATATGTGCGTTGCAGTCGACGGGGAGTACTTTGAAGGAGACAATATCAATTTTGATGAATAATCTTGTATTTTTTATTTACTGAATAAATTCCGGGAACTTTTTGATCAAGGTGGTATGTCTTTTCAAATTACCTAAATTATGAAAACCGGTTTTACAAATACTACATATGCTTCTGCATTTTTTTCTCTCATGTATACTCTTGATGTGACGCTTCAAATCATCTGTTAGGTTAATTTTTTTTTTACAACTAGGGCAGGTAGACATTATAGATTATATGCAATAAGATTTTTAATAATCAAGTAACTAAAATATGTGACGCGATGATGTATCTCTCGGAGCTACCAATGTTTTCTACTGCGAGTAGATTAGTAGGTATAGAATACTATTTCTGGACCAGGACAATGAGGAGGATGACGTCATGCGCGGATAACGTAAGCAATTATCGGCCCGCGCATGATTTAAGCGATGATCTTTGAACTGATTGAGCTAATAAACAGCCCAGTTGAGCTGATAAACAGTCCTGTTATCAGTTCAAAGATCATCGCTTAAGTCATGCGCGAGCCGATAATTGCTGACGTTATCCGCGCATGACGTCATCCTCCTCCTCCTCATTGTCCTGGTCCAGAACTGGTATTCTCTATCTACTTAGATTATTTCGTTAGCAGTTTCGTCTTCGTCCGCATATAATACCGGTTTTTCTATTTCATTTGCAGAGCTATTTTCAAAAGATTTGCTGATATCTATTAGATCTCTCCACCGTCCTCCACTAGGTCTTTTGATGTAATCGACAATGAACTTTTGCTGATAATATCCAATGTTTCTCCAATTAGCTTATTGTATCGGTCAGGCAAGAATAATACGTTTTCTTCTAGTTCAAGGCATATTTTTCACCAAAACTTGTTTTCTTCACGCTACCATTCAGTACTGTGTACAGCTGATTAATAACTAAATCTTTCACACTAACGCAAGGCTTAAAATATCTTGCAATATAATTAAATTGAACTGCTTCTATTTTAGCCTTTTTTACCGCAGTTTCCCGAATATTGCCTACCGAGTTAATTGGTTTGAGCGTTCGTCGTTTTAAACCCGGAAGTGGAAAAAAAACTACTGTTTTATCTACAATCTGCATTACATTCGACTCGGTTAGATTTACTGTCTCCCCTTCCCATCATTACATTTTTTTCGCCTACACACAGGACACCCACATACACACACACACACACACACACACATGATCAATTAGAGTCACCTCTTCCCCCTTCAATTGATTTCATTAATTTTTCTCTAACTAGTTTGTTAAGTTGAAAGTTCGGTACTTACCAGCTGAATCCATCGTTGATTAATTAAGCACTTCTATCACCATTTGAATATTATAATTTGCTATTATTTTGCAGTCACTCGAACTCAATTCTAAAACGTTTCTGATGTAGATGCTCGCAAAGAACCTCCTTTTAAATCAATCTCTTATCACAAAGAGCAATATTTTTTTGAAAACCGCAACTAAACTTTTTCACACGCTGTACCATATCGAACCATTCTCATATTGCAGCATTACCGGAAATCTTATTCTCTTATCACGCCCATGCTAAAAAACGCTATCGCTAACGCTAAAATTGCGAAATCCCATTTTCTTATCGCACCAATGCTAAAAAAATTCTATCAAGCTAACAGTTCTCGAAAGTCGTTTGCTGTTATCAACGAAATTCTATTTTTTTTTTACAAAAGACAAGATGAATTTAGGAAGGAAGATCATAAAGTAAAAAGTAGAAACAGAAAGGGATCAAGAATGGATCGTTGCGGAACTCCAGAGTTTAGTTGAAGAACAGGAATTGATAGAGACTATATATCCAGGCGGAGTATTAAGAATACAACTTGCAATGGATTGGTGCTAATTGAGGATGAGATATCGGAGAAGGAGGAGCAAAAGTTTTACGAGATAGGCATTGAATATTGGAAACAGATGAACAGAAAGGGCAAGCAAAAAACTCACATATTCTTCGCGCTTGAGAAGACGGTTTTTCATCAAGCAACATATTATTAGAAATACTGTGAGAGTTTATGAGATAGTTGATTTATCGTCAGAAGGGGTTTTGATGATTTGATTGAATATCCCAACGCCATTTTGATGATAGCCATGTTGGTATTATCGAAAAAGCACAGAGTTGTAGCTCTAATAAGTAACTTGGAAGTAGTGCATGGGAAATGTTTAAAATTATGTAAAATTATGCATTTAACATTCAATATTTTTCCGTGAAATAAAAAAGATACATGATAGCTTATATCATGTGAATGATAAATTCAAAGTAACATATTTATAAATCTATTTCACTTTATAAATATTTAACTTCTAATTGGAGAGTCAAAAAAAGAAGTAATTCCGCCAAAGCTTTGTCCCAATCTTGGTGGAAAAAGTAAGAGGGGGGCTGTTAATTCAAAACGTTTGCCAGCGCATTAAATTAGCAATCTCATCTTGAATTTTTTAAAGAATAATAAATGCTTTTGCATATTTTGACTTAAACCTGTTCAATATAAAAAGCGTGTGAAAAAGCATAGGATTCAAGGTGATGATTATGAACTTAAAGTGAACTTCAAGTGATGATTATGAACTTACAAATATTGAGCATGGTTCATAATCATTTCTGAAAATATACCATCAGGTTTCTTAGACAATATCACCAAAATTGAAATAAAAAAATTTTTTAATTGATTTTTTAATACGTGCAGATTTTTCATTATTCATATTTGTTGAGCTAAATTAGTTATAATTCAGTTTATTTTGTATATTCATGCATTATCCTTTTTTTTAACACCATATTTTTTTTTACTTTTTTGAGGCTTTCTATAAGCATATTTCTTTATTCAATGATATCTTTATATTGAATAATATTGAATAATTGATGAAAGTTGGCTACATATATGTATTGGTGCTTTATGCATGTTTGGTATGAAAAAATGGCTGGATTTAAACTGACCGAATAGTTTTCTGTCTTAAAAAAATGTATTGGACACTGATTCTACGAATCAGTCTCATATATTTTCATCTTATTTTCAAAACTCTTTTGCTTTATATTATTTGCACAAAAAACAAATGAATTAAAAAAAGCAAATCGCTAACAATCCCTACAGCCTATTCGAGTTTTGAGTATTTAAACTCCTTCGCAAATTATCTAATCTTGTGAAAAAAAAAGTTTTTTCAAATCGCCTACGTCAGACAAATTTTACTTTCTTCTTATTACAGAATTCACCAAAAATTTATGTTTCAGACCACGACGAAGGTTGAAATCATGTCAACCATGAGACAATTTTTTTTTTTTCTTCCTTCACTTTCTTTCCTTCACTTTGCCGGCCTGTATCTACATCAATTTTTTATTTTTTTTATTTTTTGAATACATTTTTGTACTTTTAAAATGTTATTAAAAGACTGGTAAAAAATATATACTAAAAATGTTTATGGTTTTTTTTTATTGCGTCCGTAAAATCACCTCAAAATCGTGCCTCTAGACCAGAATACTGCCTTAAGTACGGTCACTTTTCATCTTCACGTACGGTCTGTAATACGGTTAATTACTGATTTTAGGACGGTTGCCGTGCTGATTATGGCAGCGTATCAAAGATATGGCTGTAGATACGGACGACATTACGGCCACCAGAAATAATTTGAACAGAAATCTCTTGATTTATATTTCCCCATCGTTTAAAAACAGTGTTTTTAAGATAAATATCGCATAAATTTTCGATTTACAAATATATACAGACGCGAATTCACGAAATTTTTCAATATTTAAATAGTAATTTGCTCCTTTTTGAGCATTATTAGATCATAAATTTGCATATAAAAATCATCTGAATAAATTGAATATAAAATTCATAATATGACATGATTAAAAACCTCTTTTCCCTGCCATGCAGTTCAAAAACTATATTTATCTGCAACCAACACCTAAAAGTCTTAACGTTTGTATTCCGAATTTCGATTATAATATAAATTTAGTAGTGTTTCACATTTTTGTAGAGAAAATGAGATATACCGCAATAATCATGCATTAATAATTCCAATAAGTTTGACTCAGATAAAATTTAGCTCTATCTGGCAATTCGTTTTCATGAAATTTATTTAGAAAAACGCCGTCACTACACTCTTTTCTGTCGTAAATGAAATATATCTGAATGCAGGAGAAGAATTTCGCGAAAAAACATATTTTCTTGTCTTTAACCCTTTAATTATTAATGATTTATGTAAACTTCCAAAAGCTAATACATATATCAATTATTTTTGAAATATTCTAGTCAAAGATATACGTATAAGTATGTATTTCCTTACAGAAAATACATTAGAGCTCATAAGAGAGGTATTTCTAATATCGCTTATTAATTCAAGGATCGTTGAAGTTCATTCAATCAAGTCGTTCAATTTACACTCAACGATGATACCAAAGACCAAAAATAAATTTCAAATTCATTACATTCACCTCCTACTCTCGAAACAAACAATAAAACACATATTTTGAATATTCACAACTCCTCCAAATATAGTCTCAAATAACTTTATAACGAAATCGTTTCGTACGTTTGCGCTGCTACCTATTTTTACCTGGCCACTAAAAATTCATTCAATCTTCGTTGTACCAACCGACAACAGTTGGCAGAGGAAAACTTTTCAGGTGCAACATCTTTTTCAACCTCTGTCTTGTCTCAACTTCTTTGATTTCTTTTCTTTTTTCAAACCACGCAGCACCACAGGCTGGTTGAGTGAGTGGTGAATGCTGTTGAATTCGAAACCGGTTTGACTTTAGTTTTCTGGTGGGAAATCTTAAGTATGGTATGGACAAGTAAGTCGAGTTTATAGATCCATGACACGAAAAAGGCAGGTAAAAATGTAAACCTTTTGAGCTATGTGCTCAATAGAAGTTGGTTTCTTACAACTTTTTTCCCCCGACCGAACAACGAATTGAACCTCGCTCCCAGAAATAATAATAATTTTTGCGTTGCTTGCTTTGTGGATGGTTTTCGTAGAAAAAAATTGTTTGCTTTTGTATCCAATTGTAAAGATGGATTCCTTTCTTTTGCTGGGTGATAAGATTGCTCGAGGAATGTATTAAGTGCTGAGATGGCTAATGGAATAAGCTCAAGGTGAATTCAAGACGTTAAGTTAGAAGGCAATTTTTTTTGAGACATGCATCTCGTGAAATTATTAATTAGGTTTTGGTAGAAAATAATAGCACTTAAATAGTGCAAGCAACGAATATTTTCTATCGAAATAAGCATACGTGATAGGTTACTAGAAACAAGATTTGAACTAAAATCTATTTGTATGCAACGTTATTAATGCATTTTACTATTTGAAGTAAAACAGGGGCGCCATTTCTGAAGCATCCAAATAAACATAATTGCAAAGACCGAAAAAATATCGAAACTACTCGAACTATAGAAGTTTAAAAGCCATAAGGAAGCAGGGAATATATTTTTTTAAGCGTAGGTATATCTGAATTGAGAAGAGACGATTAGTGAAATTAATGAGATGATGCAATTTAAAAAATCTCAAATAATACGCATTTACAAATTTAATTTTTGCATACATATTTTTTAGAGATACCAAATGAAGGTTTACACATGTCCTTAAATTTAATGTGCTATAATCACAAGAATAAATATTCTTCTAGTGTTTCTACGCTGAATTGGCTAGTTCTTGGAATGGAATTGACGTTTGACTCAGCAAAATAAAAGATAAGCGTGAGTAGTACGAAATCCAAAGAATCGTTTCATCTGTTTCCATACAATATCCATACTCTCAAAAAAAATACTCAAATACATACCGTCTCATTAAATTTTAAGTCAATTAATTTTTGGAGCATGGTTTTTTTAGCTTTTGATCAGCATATGTACAGTTGCTCACAAAAGTCAGCATACACCGCTTAAAAACGCGGAATTGGCAATATATAGGTAGAAAAAAAATGAAAAGACGGATGAAAAACGAACTTAAAAGGAATATCAGAGACATTGTAATCTATTTTACACAGAATTAATGAGAATATACATATACATACACATATACATAGTAAATAACAAGAAATTCCGCTGAAAGTGAGGAAACAAAAGTCAGCATACACCACAGAAAATTCAAAAGAATCAGCCTAAGCGATGAGTCATACTGCGATAAAGATTGCTACCCGTGTTAATATACAAAGATAAACATTAGTACATTGCAAGTCGATCAAACTAAAGTGATTTGGGTGCCTTTAATGCTTAAAAATGAGTACACGGAAGGAAACAAGTTTGGAAGTGCGAAAAATCGTCCTTAGTGAACGAGTGGAAGGGAAGTCGTATGGCGAAATTGATAAAATAGTTGCAAGAAGTCGGGCAACGGTGCAAACGATCATACTGAAAGCGGAAACAGAAGGGAGAATACAAAATAAACAACGAACAGGTAGACCCAAATCCTTAAGTAAGAGAGATGAGAGAGACTTGTTACGGAAAATAAGTAAGGAGCCACAAAAAAGTGCTCCGGCAATGGCCACTGCACTTGCAAAGGCAACAGAGAAGCAAGTGAGTCCAGAAACAATATGTAGAGTTTTGCGTAATCAGGGTTATAACGGTAGAGTTCCGCGCAGAAAACCTTCGATTTCTCCAGTTAATGAAAAGAAGAGGCTTGACTTCGCTCGCCTGCATCTTAATAAGGACGAAAATTTTTGGAATCAAGTTCTATTTAGTGATGAGAGAAAGTATAATATTTATGGCTCTGACGGGTGCGGATACGTGTGGAGGAAGCGGAACCAAGCATTGGCAAAGAAGAATTTGCGTACTACAGTGAAACACGATGGAGGGTCAGTCCTCGTATGGGGCTGTATGTCGGCCGCTGGTGTGGGGCTGTATGTCGGCCGCTGGTGTGGGGCAATTACATTTTATTGATATTACTATGGATCAATACATGTATTTGAACATATTGCGAGGCGATTTGATACCTTCTGTGCAGAAATTAGGCCTACAGCCAGGTTGGATCTTTCAGCAGGACAATATCCAAAACATACAGCTAGAAATGTCAAAGAATGGTTGCTGTATAACGTCCCTCATCAGCTTCACAGTTCACCTCAGTCTCCCGATTTAAACCCTATAGAGCATTTATGAGAGGAATTGGGTCGCAGAATTCGTGAGCCAGCCGTAAGAGCAACTATTACTAGCAAAGAGACCCTGAAATCTGCTCTGCTGTGTACCTGGATGAATATTCCACCCGAAATTACCGGATATCTCGTTTGTTCAATGCGAAGGCGTTTAGAAGCTGTTATTAAGGCTGGTGGAGGGCCTACAAAGTATTGAGCTCACGTTATTTGGTCATTCTCGTTCTTTTCGAAACATGGCTTTCTTAGTTTTCATGGCTTATTTCTTTCTGTGTTCGGATTTTCTTTATTGTTATGTTATGAAACTTATATTTAATGCCAATAGAGCTATTTTTACGTTTTCATTGCATTCTGTCTTTTTCCACTGTACCATATTCGTGTTTTTACATGCTGTATGCTGACTTTTGTGAGCCACTGTATATTCTTATTTATAACCTCTAATCGGACTATCCATTTCGGAGATATTGTTTTTTTTTTTGCAATTTCGTTTACTATTGAAATGGGCACGAAAGCAAGGCCTCCTTATGTTTTCTTCAACCAGGGATGGCCAACCTTTTGTATATCATACGCTAATTTTTTTGCAAACGACTTTAGATGCTCCATGTAACTCAATCAATTTTCTGCCTGCATTACGTTCATGGTTGGAGTTAAAAAGTAATAGTGGTAAGATCTGCTCCGTTTAGGAGAGGAAAGAGCGTAACGCCCACCTTTGCCTCAAATAAACTAATTTAGGCTAAATCAAAAAACCCATGTTTATTTGAGTACCAATCTACATTAGTCGAAAATTATCTCCTGGACGAAAGGGAGATTGCAGCCGTATTTCCCGTCGATTCATCTGGTGGAGATAAAGAGAGAAAGGTCTTGAGTGCGATGATGCGTGGACTATCAACTTTTTACTGATTTTCTAGTAAAATTAGTTCACTGCGCTAACTACCGAAATGCGGAAATTTCCAAAAATGTTCGAAATGCGAACGTTGAGTTGACCAATCTTGACGGTAGGATTAACTTTAAAATAGAATCCGGAAGAGTTTTTTGTATTGTGCTGAGGAGTGTAAAAACCCACTTTCAAACGAAATCAGGTGAGCCGTTCACACTGGCCGAACTGATTCAGAGTTTGAGCAGGAGAAATTAATATGAAAAGATGACCAAATTTTGCGGATAGTGCACACCGGGCTATCCAGCGAGCTAGGTTTTAATAATTTCCCACACATTTTCCATCTGGTGGTCATCTAGCGATTCAGAAGACTAGACTATTACCGTGACGCTATTTTTTCTCTTCAGGACAAGCTTTGTCGTCATCTTCTTGCTTGAGTAGCCTATAGGTCCAACCAGTCATGAATCTGCTTACGCGGCGATGCATATGCGCCCAGGCAAACTACGCAAAGCATATGCTGCACCCAAAAATAGCTTTTCGAACTGCCAGAAAAGTGGCATGCACATTGGGCAACTTTTTGCTCAATTCATGCTATGAGCTGTCCGTATGCAATGTGGTGATAATATACGACTTGGCATATGTTCGCTCATACACTGTATGGGCCTAATGTTCACACGTGTTTCCTAATGGATAAAAGTGCCTGTTTTGCGCATCCGGTCGGTTTTGACATTTGCTTATGTTCACAGACTCATGTTTGGTGAGGGCTTATGCTTTGGGTTATTATCCTCTTGCAAGACCTAATTTGCGTTTTAGCTTGGTAACAACTTTACAGATTTTCTTGTACATCTTTACTATTTTTTTGCTTGTAGTAGCATCCCTAAACATGCATCCTCACTGGATGTTTAACAGTGCACAGGGTAACATTTCTACTGCGGATGAACCAAGGTCAACCCACGCCCAAAAAATTTCTTCGTCGAAAATAGAAATTGGTCCAATCCTTATGTTTTTCGATATGTTTCTCAGAGTGCACAGGTTTTGACATCTTGGGACGGCAAGATACGTTCGCCTTCTTCAAACGTTATTCGTGCTGACATATATCCCCCTCTTAGCGAGGTGAGTGTGAGCCTGATATAGTCGCAGAAGAATCGCCTTATCCTGCTTGTTTGTAGTCGCTCGCTTCAAGTCCCATTCGGAGAAGTCATCAACATTTTGGTACACTTTATACAACAGGTTCCACTTCAAACAAATTTCATTGATTTTTGAATCACTTTTGAATTAAGTGCGAATTCAAAAATACCGCTCCCTCACGCTTTGTACATTTTTCGCTCATTTTGGTTTAGTTTCGTTCACTATGAGATTTTGAGCGACTATGAATTGAATTGGCACTGGCGTCCTAGTCCGTTAGCTGGAGCAAAAAGGGAAATTTCAAAAATTCGGTTACTTCCTTCTGGCACAAACAGCAACATATATAAATGTATCATTTCCTCGGCAGATACATTTAGGCTTTTTTTGTGGTAAAATGGTAAAAAGTTTATTTGTTAAGATGCAAAAGACATGAAAATTGGTGCCATATCATGTGAACGATGCATCCAAATTGGGCTACAAGACACGTAAAAGTGATTTTGCAGCACGACAATGTCCCACCAAATGCAGCGAAAGAAATCAAAGACGTCGTTTCTGCGCTTAGCTGGGACCGATCGTACTATCAGCATTGTCACTAGAGGTACATCACTCTGATTACCACTTTTTTCATCCATAACTGTCGCACTTTCCTAAGATAGCTTTAGCAATTACGAAGATGTCGTATAATGGCTTTCTGACTGGATCAACTCATGTGTACGATTTGTCGAAGAGGGTTTCCAACATTTATTTATTTATTTATCAATTTCGCTACAAATATAATCCAAATACAGCGTCAACAAATTATGAATGAAGCATAATAAAAAATAAGAAATGTTAAATAAATTGAATAAATGTAAAACGAATGACAAAAAATTCTAACAAAAGGTGTCTATAATTTAAGATAATATGCTTTACTACATTTCCGTCCGTCTGCCTGGCATAAGGTTAAGGTAGTCCTCATACCTCAAACGAATTTTAGACCGATCAGTCTAACTTCGTTTATGCCGAAATGCCTGGAGCGGCTTGGTGAACGACACATGCGCACTAGGGCGCTTAAATCTAACTCCTTGAACGATGGGCAGCTTGCATATCTGCAAGGAAAATCATGCGAGTTGATTAAATGGATACGTGCCATACTGACGCAGGAATTGTTGCATTTGGAAGCTGAAGCCAGCTGCTACTTGAGAACGAAAGTAACAAATGGATGTGATCAGCCTGTCGCCGCTCCTTTGAAGTCTGCTAAATGAACTGCAACAAGAATGCCTGAGCGTGCAGTCTTATGCTGATGATGAGGGTACACTAACAGTCAGTAAGGATCTGAATGTGGTATGTGAAAATACACAACGCACATTGGGTTTAATTGACAGTTGAGGCTCGAGTCACAGCCTAACAGTGAATCCTGGTAAACCAGAGCTGCCTCAAAGAACACAAGTACTGAATATGTGTTGCACAGGATGACCTTGGTCTATCCCTCTTAGAACAGGCTGACTCTGCGGAGTGTGTCCTCTGGGAATTTCCTGCGTTTGTGCGTCTCAGATATCAATGCTTTAACTGTGATGGGCGGCGAATGCAGAGGATAGCCTGTTTTCTCCTATCTCAGATTCTGGAGTTCGTTAAGAAATATCTGATACTATGGTAGACTGCGGGTATGAGTAGAATGGGTATATTCGACTTGAGTCCTTAAAAATGCCAGGTGCCTCTTCCCCAATCCAGACACACATTAGAATAAAAAGATACAGTGCCTTGAACCTTAGTGATATCGTATTTTTCAGAGCTGAAGAGCAGAAGTAAAGTTAAAGTTTCAATACAATAGCACGACAATCCGCAATGAAAATAGAAATCCTCAAAGGATATTAAAAATAAATAGAGTGGAAACGAATAATATGGATTAATAGTTTTTTTTTCAATGTTGGAAATGATTCGAAATCTTGTCCAAGAATATTGCATCATGAAAAACCCACAATTAATGATAAATTTTTCAGTATTTTTTTCAATTCTGCAAATTGATAGCTTGCTACAAGTTCCAAATTTTTGCTAGAATAGTACTTGACTTTGGAATATACCATATGATGAGTTACAAAATTTCCGATATTTGGTGATAAGATAAGTAAGTATAAAATACTAATAGCAAGACTGAGAAGAATTAAACAGCCAAAAATAATAATTTAGTTTTCAAATAAGAAACGAATCAGAAAATAGATATGAGTAGCATTTTCAAAGTTCCCTACATTTAGACAATGAATTTTCTAGTAATCACTAACGAAGAATCGATAGCAAAAATTTGAGTAGTTGCTTTGCGGAAAAGGAAGCAGAGCACAAGTTATAAACGTATGAAGATTTGAGCTAAAAAATGAGCCCACGTATTTAAATATATCAGGAGTGTGTTCAATATTCTTGCTACAGCAGCTATTAGCTTCTATTTTAGCAGCACTGCCTGTCCAATGTCACGAAATAGCTACTTTCTGATGCTTTAACAGTCGGGCTGTCCAAGGTTCTGGAATAGCTGCTATGGTAGCAGCTATTTACTGCTCGTAGTCTGGAGGATAGCAAGAAAGTAGCTAAGGCAAAATGGCTGTGCGTACACAGCTGACATACTGTTCAAACGTCACTTTGGATTAGAAATAGAAATGAAAAGCAGTTTTCGCGCAAAGAAGATGAACTAAATACGGGCTATAAACTAAATACGGGCTTTTGAACTCTTCAATTCAACTCGAGTTTTAAGTAGGCTTTTACACAGCGCAACTTGAGTTCTTGAGTTTTTAGAAGGCGGGTGTGAAGTGCAACAGGCCGGGTACACTGAATCGTGTACCATGAAATTGTCAAGGTTTCTTATTCGCTCTTTTTCACAGATATGGTGTCAAAAGCCGGGAATAAGTGAAAAGTTTTGAATATGTTAAGAAAATTGTATGGTAAAAACTCAGAAGTTTCAACAATTTCCAAAGTGCAAGGCAAATGGTGAGCGGATCCACGTAAATACAAATTTTAAAGTTAAAAAACTGGAAAAAATGTGTTATTGATTTGAGCTGTGTAGAAACCGACCTACGTAGCAGCTCTTGGCTGTCCAATATCCATAGCTGCTTCTCCTAGCTACTGCGAATTTTGACAGTTGCTAAAGTGATGCTATGCTATACTTTTGGAGCAGCTATAGCATGCACATTGAACACACCCCAGTTTTCTAATCGAGCTGAAGTTAGGAGCGAAATATTTGAACTTCAACAAAACATTTATAATTTTGATTATTTGGTTTTTTGTGGAGTTTCTCTAATTCAATGGTTTGTGAATATGAGCTATAAATGCAGTTATCAAGGACTAATTTCTGATTGTAGAGATCACACACTGAAAGAAAAACTCTTGGTTGGTTCAACTATTTTTAATAGTATTGCAACGATTCATTCAAAATCGTTAAATGAACTACGGAAAATAGTTATTTTTACTATGTTAATATAGTTAATTTAACGATATAAAAGTAGTTGGCTCTGGTTATACAAAAAAAGTCGCAACGTTCATGAAATCAACTGTTTTAATTGTTTCATAACCACGAAAAATAGTTGATCAATAGAAAAATATTCATCAATTCACTCAAAGCTTCAACGTTTCGAATTATCAACAGTTTTTATGGTACTTAAACTACTTTGCAATAGTTGATTTCAACAAACGTAATTCAGTGAGCAACGTCTTTGGAATTATTCTACGCAAAGTAGAATGGTTTCAATATTTGGACGTTTTTCATGCTCCGAATGAAATTTTGAAAATTGTTTATCAACCACGCGTCATGGTGCATAAAAGTAATCAACAATTTTCTTATGGTTGTTTAACTATAGCCCTAGTTGATGCAAAAACAACTAAGGAAAACTGTTGATTTTTCATACTCGTCATACTCATACTCCTATTCTATCATAGAAGTTTCATATGCTACATGGCAAAATTGTGTTCGGTTTGCTGTTCGATATAATTCATATTCATGTTATGCTGTGAAGCCTTTATATTACGTTGTATGACGCTTTTTATGCAGTTGATGCTGTAAACACATAACAGCGGCATTGCGGCAGCGGCGCCACAGGGGAGGCGTGAATGCCGCGAATTTGGTAAATCACAATGCAGCGACAATTTAAATTTTGGTAAATCACAATGCAGCGACAATTTCGCTGTCAATGCAACCAAGGCACCAACCAAATTCATTTTTTTTCATTCATTTTTTTTCATTCATTCACTTTATCAACAATTTTCATAGTAAGCGAACCATTCTACAATTGTTAAATTCAACAAACATAATTCCACACTACATACTATAGTCATTTACTATTTCGTACTATGTATATTGTTGGAATACCATTGTTTGTGGTTGCTTACTTATTTTGCGCCACGGACGTTGTTTATCAACCACGCGTCATGGTGCATAAAAGTAATCAACTATTTTTTTATGGTTGTTTTAACTATATCCCGTAGTTGACGCAAAAACAACTAAGGAAAATTGTTGATTTTACCAAGGTTTTTCTTTCAGTGCATGTTTCTCATTATTACTTTCATTTATTTTTCATTTTTTCATTCACATTATTTTCATTTATTGATATTAAGAATGATTTGGCCTCATTTTTCAGTATAGGTATTTGACACACATATGTAGGAATTCAGAGGTTTTCAATCCAGAAGTGGGTAGAATATAAGCACTTGCGAGTAAGGTATATTTCTCAAATATGGCGAACATAGATTTTTTGTAGTCTTGTCTATTAATTATCAGTTAATTTTTGTTTTGTTGAGTTGATAAGCTAAGATGATCAGTACCCATGTTAAGCTCTAAATCTTTCTTTACCTGATATTTTACGAAGAAACAGTATGCCAGTATTAAAGCACAATTCTATTTTAGAAGCTAGTTTATATTTCTGGTACCTTTAAGAAACTCTTGTTGGTCTTTTCGTCTAACTTCATGCAGCTTCCCAAAAAATGAAATTCTTTTATAGATGTTTTTTTTTAAGTTTCATTGAATTTCGACTTTCAGTTTAGAACAATTATTGAAAATTTTTTTAATACATTTTGCAGTAGCTTCAATTATTTGTAAAGGTTTTGCACTATTGGCGAAGTGTACTATGACATCATACCGCAATAAAGTAAACATTCAATCTAATTTATATCCCCAGACGGTAATAAAGTTACTAATGTGCATTCCTAAATTGATCATTCAATTATCATTACTATCGTGAACACGAGATCTTTCGTGCCAATATAAAACAGCAATTGTTTTCAATTAATGCAATCTATATATTAACTCAACTTCTCCACAGTTTGACTCATTTCGAGCAGGCTTAAAAACATCGACATCAAATAGGGGCTTATAATACACCGAACATAAATCATTATAACGAAGGCAATTACCCGCAGAAAATCAATACTGCTTTCAGATCCCTACCACGTCGACCTCCCACTTTATAGCCTCACGTTTGTGTGCGTGATGTTTGCAGTGTATATAAGGCTAATGTATACATAGGTAGAACCCGAACGAAGCCACCTAAAACCCAAGGCAAACCCCGAGGCATTAAACTCGAGAACGGAGCATGAATTTGCACAGTCAACTGGGAAAAGGGAGAATTTGAGATTGTTTGAATGGAAGCCCTAGGACGTCAGGATGAAAGATAGGATAAATTCACTGGGTGGAATGGGAAATGAAAATGGGATTTTCTGTACCTTGAATGCTGTGCTAACGAGAACCAACCCTCTTTGAAGCTCGGAACTACTTTGTTGAGTGTCTTTCGTCTGAGCTTCTGTGTTCTTTTTCGATTCACAGAAAATGTCTGGGAAAAATTATCTTTTATGAGATAAAAGTAGGGATAGAGAGAGGGTCAGGTTGAAAGATTATACGAAGCATTCACAAAAAAGGTATAATTTAGATTTTAATGGATTTTTTTTAATGATAAAAAGACGAAAATATTATCTCAGGCGAAATTTAAAATTGCAAATTTCTTGAAAATTAAACTTTATTTAAAAAAATACTGTTCGAGCAGAAGTCTATTTATATTAGCTCAGACCATTTGAATTTGACGACCCCAGGTGGGAGTTTATGGCAAAGCACCAACTAATAAACATGAAACTGAATGGCCCACATCTAGCCTCGTATAAATTACATTATTGTATTTCTCTCTTGGCTGCATCAGTGAATTTCACATTTATTTTTAACATGGTATGCTATAATATGTATAATGGCACTCTTGGCAGCTTTGCTGCTAGAATCTGAAAAGTGGGAAGGTTGAAGTATCAAGTCGTGTGTAACGAGCTTGAACGAAGCGAAACCCACTTTTCCCAAACATTTTGACCCCGCAGCACTGTTGTTTGTTGTATTCGTGCTGGTTTATATCTATAGTTCGGATACTCTGTTTTGCTTATGTGAACGGATGGATGAAAGCAGCAGGGAAGGAAAATTTTATGTGCCTAGAGTTATATTTCTGTGTTCCGAGCTCAACTGCTCTAACCAAAGCGGCAACGATGTGCTTGCAAGATAAAAATACTTGGTGTGCTATGAAAGTACCAAAAGATAAAATAAGTTTCTCAGTTCACTGGGATCCAGATGGATCCGAAACGGGTCTCCAATTTAATTATGGTATAAATTTATTTTATACGTACTTTCATCTTGTATTTATTTTATGACGAGATATATAATGTTGGTCGCGAATTTGGTGTCAACAACGAATTCGAACCTTGTATATACGTATTTGTTCTTCTTGCCCTGAGCTAGATGGTATTTTTAACTTCACAGTCCACGATTCAATATCATGCATGAGTAGATTGGCTGTAATTACTAAAACCAATTTAATTTTGATAGCTCGTAGGTATATAACTTTTCTATCTATCATAACTTTTTTATACTATCATTTCTGGTGAAATAGTCGGGAACATTCCGTTCGCTTGGCTGCAATTTACTAGACAAGAAATTGTAAATTTATGCACGCTTGACGAGTCATTGTAATTTTCTTGTTTCGCTTTTTTTTTTGATAAGAAAATATAAACGAATATTGAACAATAACAGCGGGAAACAAGCGAAGAATTAAAAAAAAAACTTTAGCGCACCTGAACCGCTATAAATACTAATGCTCGATGAACAGCAGAAGAATCGTGCAGATTTTGACTGCAAATTTTACCGCACGTGCTTCAACCTGTTTCGAGTGCAAAACCACTTTGATCTTAACAATGCATTTAAACTCATAGGGTGGAAAGGAATTCAGGACTACCACTTGCATGAATTTCAAGATTTAGGAAAGTCAAACACTGCAAAACTTTGAAATCAGCATAACATAACATAAACAAAGAAAATGCTTAGTGCTTGCAACACTTTACCCGCACTTTAACTAAAAGTCTCCCACAATTGCCTCACGTCAAAATCAAATAACTATCGATCTCGATTTTATCCGATGATTTCGTCGAAAGTTACAGGGATAGAAAGATGTTTGGGACCGAAAAATTTTTAGAACTTAGAAAATTTAAACATTGGTAACTTACTTTCTTTGTAAATGTTCGCGAAATGAATATTTAAAATAAGCATTTATTGATGCGATAATAGCAAAAAAAAAAAACGCTTCGCGCTAGGAACCCATCGCTAGCATCAAAGCCAAAATTATATCACACCTACCTTACATTGAAATCAACCTACCCTGCGAATTTCGTTTTGATCCGATGACTGCATTGGAATTATAGGGGTACAAAAAATGTAGGGTTACCAGTAGCAAAAGTGTTCAAATTTTCGAAAACTTTATATTTGTTGTTTATTGTCACTACAAGAGCATTACCGTTTAAACATTTTACGATAAAGTCTCTTAATAAAGATATTGCAAATAAATACAAAATCATCAATGAACAGAAGTTTTTGATGCTTAAAATATAGGTAAATTGGAGGAGGGTTACCGTTTTTGTCCGATGTAAAATTTCAAAAGTTTTGAATTGATTGTATAGGCAAAGCATAAGATTTTTATATGAGTTGGTTTTCACTGAAAAAGGGGAAACTTTTCCGGGAGAGTCGATGGTTTGAAGTTTTTCACTTTATATGCATGCCGCAGCTCCAGGGTTGTTAGCACGTTCATAAAAAACTACACGAGTCTACAACTTAGTATTATAAATATTTCCTTTAAGTTTCATAATGATCTAATAATCTGGTCAAGAGTTATCGCAATTCAAACATTTTCAAATTTTCACAATCTCATTTAGCGCACACATAGTGTTAAAAATTTCAAAAATATTATATTCGCATTTAGAACACGTTCGAAATTCATTCCATAAACTTTATTTTTGCAGAATAATTAAAAATATTTTTGATAGAATAATTAAAAATAGAATAATTAAAAATAGAATAATTAAAAAAGAATAATTAATAACAGAATAATTAATTTAAAATATCACTCAAATGCCAGAGGGCGCCAGAGAGTAAAAGATTATTAACTTTTTGTGAGACGTGGCACTATTCTGCATATACACCAATGCATACTCAAAAATTCACTTCAATCGGATTTCGCGTTCCTGCGATTTTGTCACTGAAATTTTTATTTATTTTTGGCCAAAGTGATTTGAATACTAATGTTCTTCGAACATATGTAAGTAAAAAAATTGGGAGCGAATTATAATTTTCTAGATGTTTTCACTGAAGAAAATGCAAATTGTCCGTCATCAACTCCATCAAGCAAATTTATTTTGACACTGAGAAATGGAAAATCACTGGTTCTAAACTTCAAGATTGTAGATGGTTATGTTTTTGCTTTGGGTACTTGTGGTACCGTTACTGTTCTTTACGATTTTCGGTACTGGGGAGTGGTAGGAATAACTCAAAAACAAGAGTTTATCCATGAAAAAGAAGTTACAGAGAATGAAGAATATATACTTGACGAAGAGTATACTGCTCTCCTAAACCTAAATGCTCCATCTGCATTATTCTCATTTTTGAGTTAACACCGGATTCGAAAACTACATACTCTATTACATCATTTCACAAAACTTAAAAAACCTATTTTTTGTGGAAATATGTTTAAAAAAAAATATTAAAAAATGCACTCTCCATATATGTCCAGTACAAATCAAAACACAGATCATTAAATATCTCGAAAGTACTAAAATGTAGATAGAACGTTTATGCTTAGCAGGGCAGTATATACTACAGGCAGAAGAGATACCGCTAAAACAAAGAAAAGACGATATATCGAAAATTGCGAAAGAACAAAAAAGACGAAAGAAAAAAAATTTACGAAACAAAGAGACCGAAAAAGATCGTAGATTACGATTTACCACTGGAGATAAGATACCAAAGAAAATATTATACCAAAAAAGATGGCATACCAAATAAGACGACATATCAAATGACGACAGACGACACAACAAGAGACGACGAAATACCTAAAGGGATGAGGTACAAAAAATAGAGAAGATTCAATATGAAGATGCAAGAAAGAAGAAGTATAATGGAAAGGCGCAAGAAAGTGGAGAATACATTAGGAAGATTCTCAATAGGAGGTGGACGCTAAGGATATTTGATAAGAATACTAACTGTAGGATGAATGGAAATGCCGAACGAGTGAGACACATAGTGAAGAAGATATGCAAGACGATGTGTTGTTGAAGGAATAAGAGAAGATACAAGAACAGAAGAAGATGCAGGAGCAGAAGAAGGCTCGGGAACATAACAATATGCTAAGGAACCAAGGAATACGACAGTTAGTGCTAGAAAGACTAGAAGCATATATAAGAATAGAAGGAAATATATCAAGAGATAGCAGAAGAGGGAATCCAAGAAGAGGAAACACAAGAGAAAACACAAGAAAAGGAGGAGAAAAGGAGGAGAAAAGGAGGAGAAAAGGAGAAAAAAGAGAGCTCAATAAGAAGAGGTAACATATGAGCAAGATTGAGCACAATGAAAGGAGAAAACCCAAGAGGAAGAGAAAACATCAGAAGAAAAGAAACACAAGAGGAAGGGAAAGCATATTAGGAAGAGGCAGAAAATTAGGTAGAGCAAACTCAAGGAAAAGAGCAAACTCAAGGAGAAGAGCAAACTCCAGAGGAAAAGCAGCCTCAAAAGGAAGATGACATGTCATAGGGAGAGAAACTAAAAGAGTAAGACGAAATTTAAAAGAAATAGGGGCGAGTACACAAAAGGGAATTAAAAATAGGAGATCTAGAACAGAGAATACGACAGGAAAGGGAGCTGTATAAAAGGAAGAAGGAAGCCGAGAGAGGAAGAAGGAACCCGACAAAGGAAGAAGGAACCCGAGAGAGGAAGAATGAATACAAAAGGTAGAAGGAATAGAAGAAGAAAGAATACAAGAGGAGGAAGGAGCACCAGTGAAGGAATACCAGAGGACGGTATACAAGAAGCGAATGGAATGTAACAGGAGGAAGGAATACAAGAGGAGGAAGGAATACAAGAGGAAGAAGGAATAAAAGAGGAAGAAGGAATATAGGAGGAAATACAACAGGATGAGGAAATGCAACAAAATGAGAAAATACAACAGGATGAGGAAATATACCAGAAATAGAAAATACGAGGAAGTAGAGATCCGAAACGAAAAGGGAATATAGAAAGAGAATGGGATTGTAAGGCAAAAAAGAAAACAAGACGGAGACGTAATGCGAAAAATACACATAGAGTAAAAGGTACACAAACGTGAAGTAATGCAGAAAGGATCGGAGTTACAGAGCGGTAAAAAAAACTGAGCTAAGTTGTCATCCAGCAAAGGTAGGTTTGTGAAGTAGTTACAAATGGTCCGCACAGAGTCAGTGATGAATCAAGTTCCTTGGATGTTATAGCCTGCGTGAAAGAGAGCTGCTATACACAAAATATAGCGATTACGTACGGCAATGATGAAAGTGCGGAAAGCGATTTACGATAAATTTTTTTGACTATTTGGACAGTAATTACCAGAGAGGTGTTGGTGTGTAGATGAAAATAGAATTTGATGTATAGTCGGCAAACGGACACGAATTAAATGCAGTAGTCGAAATTGCTAACGGATTTCGTGTGGAGTCCAGAACAAAAGTAGTTTTGCATTTACATTGATGAAATTTACGCTAAATAGGATTATGAAAGAGCTTGAATAGCAAGGTCGCAATGATGGGCTTCACAGCCCAAAGGGCAGTGGTTTCAGAGGCTATTGCTAGAGTACAACAGAATCTAGATTAAAGATGGCAGCGACGATATAAACCAAAATACAAAGCAAGAACGAAAGTGAAGATATAAGAAATGACAACGAGAGCACCAAACGAATGGAGGAATTCGTTACGTATCAAATCTAGATAACAAATTTCTCTGTTCGCTCTGCATTCTTGCAGTAGATTGAGATGCTTACTATTGGAGTGGACTTAGTAAGCTTGAGGGTTATACGTTTATTTCGTAAAGTATATATGTATATTGAAGTATATCCACAGAAAAGTTTATGTCAATATGACAAAACGTAATTAGTAAAAACGTCGCGGAGCGATGTAGAAGATGCAGAGCGCGTCATGATATCGGATTGAAGAGTGCGTGAGAGGTAAGAATGGTCCGCAGACAACACCAAATCCGACTATAAGAAACTATCAAAACAACAACAACTTATTACATGGATATGAAATAAACTACTTGGTGTAAGTTATTTACAACATGTTGAAAATTTTACTATGTGCAAAATCCTTTTTTTCCTCAAAACTTTTATTTTGAGGTGGTGAGCAAGATTTCTCAGAAACTGCAAAATCGATCAGTCTGAAATTTTTACATAAGCTTTATAAATATATTTTTTTAGTGATTGATCAAAGGTTTTTGTTTGCCGATAAATATTTTCAATTTTATACACATTCTAAGGTCAAAATTTATATTTGAAATTGAATCTTTTGTTTTGAAAAACCGCTCTTTCGTTTAAAATTAATATTTGGTTTACCCGTCGATTAATCAGTGAATAATATTTTATATTAACGAAATCTTTATTTTTTGTATTCAAGATGATTCAATTCAGAGATATCGTGCTCACCGCAAGACATATTTTTTTAGAAGAGCTCGCGGATATTGGCTGAAATCAAAACGTATTTCAAGATATTATGAAAAAACAACTGAAAATACTACTAAGTTATGTGAAATATTTTAAGTATTTGTTAGTTCATAATAAGGTTAAAATAATGAAAAAAATTAACTGTAAATAATGAACATCTTGTGGATCAAAGAATCAGCTTGGGTTTGCTTGCATCTGGTGCTTTAGAGCATCCTCCTCCACTTTTCGACTTGCACTTAAATACATACTTGAATTAGCATGGGCTACCTATTCTGTAACCGGAAAATACAGGCGGTCTGCACTAATCTTTAAGAGCTCTTTGGTGCGGGTACATTTGCTCAATAATATGACATGCAAATGTTTAAATATTGATAGCCTTAGAGACTCTGTTTGTAATGTGCAAGAGTGTATTCTTACTCAATTTGTTATTTGTTTTATATAGGTCGCTGAAATTCACAGAGCCAGGTCGTATTTTTGTGAAATAGTAAAAGATAATTTATTTCCATTTCAAGAGAGTTAAAGGGATGTGAAGAATTTTGTCGAAGCTAGTATGTTTATTCGCTATAAGGGTAATAATTGAGGAGCTCTACGATGTATCGCCCCCTATCACGGTAAGTTTTGTTTTTTTATATACCATAACATGTGAGGTAGAGAGTCCTGAATTAATCACCTCAACTAAAACACAAATGGTCCTATACTTATGCACAAGACTGTATATCAGTAAATTACATAAGAATATGCATGATAGGATGTTATATGTTAAAATAAAATAATAAAGTATGCGAAGTATATGACATTATATGATTACTGTAGGAATCATAAATGAAACTACAATGTTAACAAGTTTGGTTGGGAATAAATGCCTTCTGCCATATAAAATTTCAAATACGAATGGATAGGTGTAAATCCTTTCATATATAATTAATAGAATAATATAATCCGAACTGTTTTCAATTTAATAAAATCATTTTTTTAAAAATGTCTTATTAGAGCGTGTAAACCCTGTATATGGCTAATTCAGGTCCCTAGAAGTTGAATCCAGTATTTCTAAACTTCCGACTTCTGAATCGAGTCAAATTATAATGAAAACTATTCGGGCTTAAATTAATTTATGAAGCATGTGTGATTACACTATTACATAAGATTATTTCATTCTAAGTAATCATTAGCCGGTAGGCCAGAGTAACTGATGACACATACAATGACTCAAGCGACGTGCATCAATTGCTATATGTATGAGTAAAAATGTATTTACATGGCTCACCATAAATATTTGTTGAAGCGCCAATAGTGAATAAAATTACATCTAAATGAAATTTTGAATTAAGTTGAAATACCGCCAATTATGAGTACAAGTTGAGGTTTAAGAAATGTCGTGAAATATATTGGACGAGCTGCTTTTAAATGTAAGAAAATTGTTTGGCCAGACAAACAGAGACTAAAGGACACGTCAAGAGTAACAATTGAAGGCGACTTGACGGCTTACAGACAAAGTGCAAATACGATGGAATTAATAGATCATGCAGGAGAAGAGGAAATACTCCACACAAATCAGAAAAATGTTATTTTAATATTTTTGCTTACAATGCAAGCATATACCACTTTCTTGCGAATTTAATAAGAAAGTTATCAGTATAAAACTAATCAAGTATTTTCAGCAAACGCATTATTGCTTATCCTAAGTTTTCCTACATGCAAGGAATAACCGAGTAGAATGTACTCTTCTTCCAGATGATTTTTTTACAAGGATCAACCACTCTGCATAAATGACAGGATAGATTCTTGTTTTGTTTAGCAGCATTTTGTGACCTTTTAGACCATTTATCGAATTATTGGATAGTTAGAATATGAGAAAACTTTTCAAAGACATCAAAATGCATTAGTTGGAAAAACTTCCTTAAATTTGAAAACATATTTAGTCGAATATATAAATCATCGTCTACCTTTTTCATGCTGGAAATTCATTTCAAAAGACGATGGTGATGTCACAACAGGACTAAAAGTAGCATCATCGGTTGTCATAGTTATTCATCTGAAACAAGAAAAATATAGTCATTTAAAATCCAATGTAACGGACAGTGTGTTGCCATCTGAATGATGGATATTTATATTTGCTCTGGAGTACGAAGCTAAAGATTTTATTTTGATTTAAAAATTTTTATTCTGTATATTTTGAAATATATCCTTTTTGATCCGGGTAGCATCCTATAGTAGACTAGGTTATGGATCATCAAGCTGGGTTGGGGGACATGCGTCAAACTAGACGCACAATTGTACTCTTGGTGAAAACTTGACACCGGTTGATTGTGATTAGAGAAGTCAAGTTGGAAAACTCGTGTCCCGCAGTGGATGAGAGCTTAATTTTTCAGAGACTTAGGTAGTATCACCACGTATGTTACTTGGGTGGACCAAAGACTTTGGTTACAAGGTTTTTTTAATATGAAATTAATGTTTTGCATCAAAAAAGTCAACGAAAGATGCGGCAAAATGTAAAAATAATTGACTTTAGGCCCTATTTCTAACAATAAATTTTCAATTACACATTCTCATGGACCTGTTATAGAGTAAACATAGGCGTGCGCAAGACTTTGAAATAAAGGGGGTAACCTTCGGCACACACTTTCCTTAATTTTCATTGAGATGCTGTGAATGTTCCAAGGGACATTTTTTCAAAGACAGTTATCCAACAGAAGGGACAATTGCCCCCTTTACCACCATCTGTGCACGCCACTGGACTAAGCTGAAGCTAGTTCATTGGGTGAATCCAATACTCATGAAAAGAAAGATCCTAAGTATTCTTCCAATGTAGATATTCAGAATATTGACGACGTGAATATTATTGAAACATTAAGATTGCAGACATTAAGGAATTATATTTAGGCCTTTTCAATATATAACCATTCTTCGTAAAACTTGACTCCCCATGACAAGTGTACAGACATGCTTAATTTTACATAGAAATGTAAAGCTCATGAATAATTTAATTAATTCCCAGGATCTTTGTTTTTCTTCAAAAAAAATCGGCAATTCTAATAGAATTGAAGTACATAGTTAGTAGATAATTTTTTTCAAAATAGTGTTTTCACGTTTGTGTTAACCGCCAACATTAATCAAATCATTGCCAAATATAAATTAACTTTCCCACCCTACTCCTTTTCAACCAAAGCCCCAGCCTACAGTAACTCCATCAAATACACATCCAACACCAATCCACAAAAACAAATGAGCATCAATCAAACGCCGGTGATAAGGCAACAGGATAACAGTCCGGGTGACAACAAGTGACAGCTGCGCATAGTAGCCGTATGTACATCTTGAGTTGCTGCTAATTTTGGACCAGTAGCCGAACAGGCGAGAGGAGAAAGTACGACACATTCGAAGCCCATAAACAAGTGACAATCGGCATAAGTCCATCAGCTGTTATTAGTGATAATGACTGTTATTGTTTGAATGCGTCGCCGGACTGCATGTCTTTCACAACGTAACGTAAATACCTACCTATCAGCAAAACTCTTCGGCAGCATCAAAACACGCGAAAATCGCGCGGGAAAACTAATCAGCGGAATTCACAAAGCTCAAGTACGCGCTCGCGTGTATATCACTTCGATTCGAATCGTTTCAATATGAATGCTAATTGGCACAATGCAACGATGGATGGATTAAATAGCACAAACGGCAAACTGCTGTGGATCGCGTAGCGCTTCCGAGAGAGACTCGTTCAACACTACTCCGTGTGTTTGTTGTTTGGCTGGCAATTCGCCCGTCTTGTGCTGCGCCGTCGTGTCGCCAGCAACCAGACCAAGTTTCCCAAGTTGAGGCCGACGAAGCCGACGTTCAGCTCAATAGCAAAGCAACAGCAGCTGAGCTCTTTCCGAAACTCGCTTTTCCCGCATGTAGTCAGTCGCTGGTACTTGAACATTCATTGCATCTTACCCCGCTACTCCGTCCAGAAAGTTACGCCTGACTAGATAGAGCTCTTGAGCCGCAAGGATTTGCCTTGGCTTTGCCAATGGACACCAGGCTTTGAATAGGGAGCGTATTAGTGACGGGTATCGATACTTCGGATTTGTGGAAGTACATATGTATATCGTTTCGTGTGATTAATAATGGCGTCCAATGTGGGAAAATATGGGAGAGTTGAACATAGGAGTGTTTCCCATATGAAACGTAGAATAGAGAAGGATATACGGAGGAAGTTATTAGCCGCGCTATTTTGCGCCTTTATCAAGAGTTGATTAGGATAGTAGCATCGAAAACAACAGAAACTGGAACAGGACTATTAATTATAAAAAATAGCAAAATAGCAATGACGCTACGCAAAAGGCGGGAAATATTTCTTTAAGTCATATAAAACGTGAAAAATGGAAATGGTATTTTCAATGGCAATAAAAAAATTGAAAAAAATTTCTCATGAGAGTAAGATCTGGTTTTCTGTTATATTATATTAAAGCATCTTTTAGCTGCACAAGTGCATGAAAAAGAAGATTGAAATTAAATTGAGCGAAAAGCGTGGTTTTTCGGTTTATGGTGTATCTAATTTGACAAATTGAAATGTTCTGGGTTTACAACCGAGAAGTTTGATATTTATTGGTTTTTCCTAGGTATCTCATTCCACAGGAAGTTGATGATACCTCAGGGTGGAATTGGATGATATTCATTTATTAAAGCTTTTCTACATTTACGGTTACATAATTTTATTTTGTAAATATAAATTTTGTAATTATATTTTGTAAATCGCTGATATGAGCGATGGGCAATTTTCGATATCATATAGGTAGGCAGGTTTTACTTACTAATTCTGAAAATTTTAAATCAAAATGTATTCGAAAAATATGTAAACGATAAATTTAGGCTTGAAAAATAAATATTAGCGCAACAAAAATATTTTATATTAAGATCTCTAAATACTAATAGAGCACGTTAAATAGTAAGCAAGCAGAGAAACACACAGAGTCATAATATAAAGAATCAATTTAGGCAAATGTGTGCAAAGACGAATATTAAAAGTGATCAAATATAGTTGGCGAATATTCTTTGGCGAATATTCTTTTGAATAAACGAAAATATATTCGGTCAGAGAAACACCAAATTGAACCTAATATTTCGGTCAATCGAACTAGTTGAGATAATTTGGCGCAACACCTTGATTAAATAAATAGTTAATACTTTGGTTATGGTAATTAGGACTGAAAACAAAAGCAATTGTGCCTCAGTTGATGTTGTTTGCGATGCAGTCTATCCTAACCAGCTCTAGATCGAGACGTAATAAAACGTACCTAATGCTCGACGAACCAGAAGTTTAGAGTAAATGTTTAGAAGTAAATGTATTTTCTTTCATTAGCCATATTTTTTAATGGTGCATTTATGGAATTTAGGTAATGATTTATATTATATGATACTTATTTTAAACTACAGAGCTACCAATCTGAATTTTCCCAAGTCAGAATTAATTTATTGTACATGTGAAACGTATAAAATACATGAATTATCTTATCTAGCTCTTATCTTTATACTCACTCTTATCATAAGAGCATTTTCCCAGGTATGACAGCTTGCCTATGTCGCATTAATCATTTCTATAAATTATTGTACAAAACATGAAACAAAATATAAAATAAACAATCGATTAAACAGAGATATTTGGCAGTGGGGCAAACTTATAAATAATTAATTAAAACTTTTACTAAACAAACAAATAAATATATATTAAATGAATCTTCAGCAAGAAAATATTTCAATGGCTTGAAGCAATGATAAAAATAAATATAGGTTTATCCATTTCGTGCTTGAGAAAGTAAAACCCTGCATATCGACATTTGTCAAAGATTCAGTTTGCCATTTTAGAATAAGGGTCGTTTAGCAGTCAAACAGTTTGTTAAAATTATTAAATTGTACTATGAAAACGGTGATTCTGCCGTGTCCACATTTCGCGCTTTACTAGGAAATGATGGTCGTCATAATTGTCCTTCACAGTAAACAATATTGAATACAGTGAATAAATTTGGCATGGGCATCATCAAAATATTCGCGTCACAGAAAATATCGCTGCTGTAGCCGAAATTGTGGAGGAAGATCCGAAGTTGTCAGTTCCTCGTCGAGCTCAATATTTAAGCCTATCTTATGGCTCATTAAGCATAGTATTGTGTTCGATTTCACGTGAAATTTTCGTACAAATTTCACGTGAAATCTGTTTGCTTGAAAATAAGCAAGTTTGGTACTGTGTTCTTAGCATGAAAAGTTGCTTTGAAGTTGCTTTCGCGTTGAAAACGTAGATGGCACTGAAACATGTCTCGAATCATTTCACGCCAATTTAGTTTTTGCAGTTCATTCTTTCGAGCGGAAAAGTGACATTTGGTGTTTCAATTTGAAAATGGAGCAGTGAAAATGTCTTTCCAATAAGAAAATCAATCGAAAAGTGAAATTCATGACATTTTATCCGTCAGAAATGAGCATTGTCTCTGCTTTTCTCAATTATCAAAATTTTCGGTCGAAAGAATGACCAGATAATGGAAACATGTCAAAATTTCACGTGAACTCGAACTCAGTACCAGCCTTTATGGTGCATTCTCCATCTTTATTTGCATCTCCATCCGAAAAAAGTCCAGCTCGCACAAGAGCTTAAGCCTGTTGACCATGGAAAACGCAGAGAATACGTGAGTTGGGTGTTGGAACAACAAGCTGTTTTGAAAAAAAATTTCTTCAGTGATGATACCCATTTTTCGCTTTGTGGATACGTTAATAAGCACAACTGTAGAATACGGGGCTCAGAAAATCCACAAATGTTTGTAGAAAGACCATTACATCCGGAAAAAGTCACTGTGTGGTAGCGTGATTGGGCCGTATTTTTTTTTTTGAGAACGATCAAGGATGAGCCATCACCGTCAATTCTGAGCTCTATGGCCGCATGTTAACCGATTATTTTTGGACGGAAATCAAAGATTATGACCTTGATAATACGTAGTTGAAGAAACTAACAAAAATAAAACTAATAAGGATATATTCAGATCAGATGCAAGGACGTAATTTCTCAATGAACTCACAAATACAGATAACGTCCAGGGAAGGTGATCAAGGTTAATGTTATTGTGCTGACGAGGAAAATGCGAAAGTGGTGAAAAGAAATACATGATCATTAAAATAAAATATGATTCTATTTGAACGGTCCGAGTTTGAATCGGAAACTCTCGTCGAAACACACTTTTCGTGACTCCAGAGAAGTCGTATTTGGGATGGACAAGCAAAGAATATAATTACAATAAGGAATACTGAAGCTATAGGATAACCACATCAATCAAGTATCTATAGTGGGGAAACCAATTTGGACAACAATATTTTAAGATACTACGAATGAAGGAGATAACAGATGTAAAGCGGTGGAAATGTAACCAAAAGATTTGGAGGATCTAAATGCGAAGCCGTAAAAGACCCTGATAGTTATAATAGATATATGTTGGTCAAACTACCACTTACAATAAAAGATGACGTCAAGGTCCTTGGCAGAAAAACAGGCACGAAAGAGCGAGCAATAACACAAGAGTGATTACAAGCTCAGGAAAAGAATCAAGAAAGAAGGCCACCATAGATACCAAACCAACATAGAATTGACAAAAGAATTTCATGGTTCGCTGAATCAAAAACTCAGGCATTACATTACATCGACTAGTTTTCGCTGGTCGATTGCGGAAGCAACAGTATTCATATATAACAATGTCAACGGGCAAAAAGAGCTGGACGAAAGGGTAAAATCTATTGTAAATAACTATTTCAATGAGCTAGTTAACACAAGAGAAAAAGAGAAATGGAAAAGAGAGATGAAGAAAAGAGATGCAAAAAGAAGTAGTATGTTAGCGGATTTCCAAAGTAATGCGAAACTACCGGTTGAAATACTAAGATAAAAAATGTGTGACAGAAAAAAACGTAGGGGAAATGAAAGTGAAATGCCAAAAAAATTTGGAAATCAATCGGCACAGAAGCCAGTACTTGCACATAGAGGGTTTCGACATCCAAATGAATAGTAAAAACTAAAGCAGTGTGCCACAACGTATGGAAAATTAAATTGCCGGCGTGGACGAGATTATGACGGGAAGAGACAGAGGAGAAATAATCGACCAAAAAGATCAGAAGTATTTTCTGAATCGGAAGCGGACATATCATGAAGATACGTAACAGAAGGAATGGCAAAGGAGAGTTGATATAGGACTAAAAAGGCTTAGTATCGTGAGATGTAATAGAAGCTTAAATGTGCTCCAAGCATGCATACATCGGACGATTAGCTACGTTTTTGGCAGCAGCAATAAGCCTTTGAAGATTGAAAACGTCATCAAGTCAGCAAAATTTTCTGTATTTCTTACATAGACGGTGAATCATTAAGGATCGAAGATTCTATTATCTAATAAAGCACCGGATAACAACATGGAGGAAGAAATACACAGGCGACTGCTCAAATCCAGCAAACCCTACTAAAGATAGTCAAAACTCATCAAATCCCCAAACATCACCCGAACATCAAAGCTTCTACTGTACAGAGCCATGATCTTGCCAGTACTCATGTATGAATCCGAGACTTGGATGCCTAGCAAAATGCACTCTGACCACTTAGCCGTGTTTCAGAGGAAAGTCTTACGAAGAAAGGTGATTCGGCAGACGCAACAACCATGATCTATACGCTGTCCACCTAGAAGCAGATAACATAATTACAAAGATAAAGCTTGGTAGACTCTGGCGGGCAGGGCAATTAGCTCATATAAGTATATAAAAGTTCGCTACTCTAGCTAATTAAGGTCAAACACAGAAATGTAAGGGAAAGTAGTATATCAATTTAATCCTTTCAAGTTAAGCTACTAGTTGATTGAGTTAGCATTATAGCTCGACTAGGTGATTTTTTCCGTTATGTGGTCTTAAAGATAAGGCTTAAAACGGTCGACCTGAGAACCTGATTCAGCGTAACCGGCCTTTAAGACCTAACCTGAGCAGATTCAACATATATATACTCTCAGCAAAGAAGACTCAAATAACCAGCAATTTGGTTAAATTTATAGTGTAGCCAGTAGTGGATGAAACTATGCTTGGTCGACAAGAGCATGAGACACCAAAAAAAGCTGTCTAGCCTACCTTTTTTTTTAAACAAAATAAATTTTTAATGTCTGTGCATTGGTATGGTTTTTAAAAATCAATATACATAATATTTCAATAAAAATGTGTGGCGCAGAAAACGCATGATACATATAAATAAGTTTAATTAGCGCACATACATATAACATTGCCCAATTTAAAATTTGAGATAAAAATGTTTATAGCACACGAATATCATGATCAGCCTTAGTGGCATGGATCTCAATGCGAAAGCTAATAACAATTACCTCATTCCAGCAATATTTAATTCAAGTTCGCACAAGTATCTCCATTCACAACCAGCAAAAATCGTATCACTATACATATCTCCAACTGTGTACTAGTTTCATCATATCATTGATATGCATCTAAATAATTTTCAAAATTCACTTTTCTAGTTCAAAACTAAGAACACATATTAAAGACAGTACGCTGCACCACATGCTTAAATTTGAGTATCGATACAATTTGCTCGTCCCTATTCAAAATACATGAATGCACTGCGGGACGTCGGAATAGTTTTAGCTGCTTACTTCCGGCGAAAACGATGTTCCCTACGTGCCGGAGTGGGGATCTGTCCTTTTCTCTGTGACCCTTGCTCAACCTCGAAGAATGTACAGATTGTGTTTACCCACCTACATACTTCTACTTGAGCACGTAGCATTTGTTTGTACAGCTTAGCTTCGGAAACCTGTTCGAAACAAGTTGCTGACGGCTGACGGGGTGCCGTGCTATAAATTATGTATGTACGGGCACTGATAACCTCTTCGGGTCTCTTATCTAATGGAGCGGACCCCACTCCGCCTAGCAATCGAACATTACTTTGACCCTCCCAGACAAGTAGATCGAGATCCATAGGAAATGATTAAATTCCTATTCCAAAATAAAAGATTCTAGTTCGTTTGTAGTTGGAATTATCTAAATTACCAAACCGAATTAGATTTTTGAATGGAGCCAAAAGCTAATCTCTTCGTTTTTGAATTCATTATTTTCGGATTAACCTAATGCAAGGTGTACGCAATTACAGTCTCAAAATGCATGCCAAGTGTACGTGCTGAGCGAAATGGGGTGTAATTAATTCTCCGCACAGCCCTTCCTTCCCTTCCGGTAGTACATTGTTCGCACCAAGGCTCGGAGAATCGACGCTTGGCAACCAAATCCAGGTCGGATTCCCCCTGCGGCTGGAGTCGAGTTATATTTGTTTTTCTATATGCTGCACCACTCTCTTCGCCTTGGCAACTCGACGCTTGATCGGGTCGATACACGCTTGGCACTTGGAATCTGCTTGTTGGTTCGGTACGGGTATTTTTTATTTGCTTTTTGTTTGCACAGGCCCGCACCCGACCGACCAGTGCTCGGAGTGGCAGCGACAGCTGCTGCAACTTCGCTTGAGAAGCGCTGCGGTGTGTGGAAAAGCAACGATGATGTTCGGTAGTGGGGATTTGCATGGTTGCTGTGCTGGCGAACAAATAGACACAGAGTAGGGTAAAAGAACTGGTTGTGCGCGATGTCGTCAGGGTCGGGTGCGGATGGTGGGGAGTTTTTATAGATTTGATGCGTACTAAGCGGAAATTTACTGCGACTCAGGCATAGCAGCGCCAGCAATTGTGGGTCGTTTGATGGGCACGGGGAGTGGTTGAGGCGTGAGCGGGTCACGGCTTAAATAATTTATTGTGTTTCGTTGTTGGAACGTCTGAATGCTTTTACGTCGCAAAAGGCGAGGTTGTTCATTGAGTAAGATTTTAAGTAGGAAACTTAAATTTTATTTTATTTTGTTTTAGATTTGCTTTCTGCAAATGGTTGAGTTGTTCGTAGATTAAAGGAAATAAAATGATCCTCATCAAATTGACGCGATATAAAATAATATTAATCTAATCACTTAAGGTTTTGTAACTTTATAATTAAAATATGATTCATGGTATGATTAATTATCAATCAGATTAATATGCAACAAAATCTGAAGTGCATCCGCTAAATAGAATCTAATTTAGAGATAGATGTCCTACAAAAATTTTAACTTAGCAGCAAATTCGAATTGTTTCGAAGTCCGACAAAATCACTAGAAAGCAATAGAAACAGCAAACAGCAAATTCTTCTGTTTCAACAGAATCGCCAAATGCAGCCTAGGTATAGAAGGTAAAACAAGTTGAGGCACGAACACTTAGTAAGAACAAAAAACCTATTTTTAATGCGACTTCAACAATAAATGATTGTATTTTTGCATTTAATCAAAAGTTTTGCATGTTTACTTGAAGAACAATATAAAAAAAATCGGAAACGATGCAAATTTCACAACATAAAAGTAACATATTTCAGTGAAGTACCAAAATAGCGCAAAAAAAGTTAAGACAGTGCAGTTTTATCTAAAATTATTTGTAATTCCGGGAAAAAATACCGTTAAATGTACTTAAAATCATGAAAATATAATATTTCTATTCAGTCTAGCTTGAAAAATGTTTTGTAAAAGTATTTGGATGTTGTTAAAAATGAGTGTGAAAATGAAGTCGGTAGGTGCAGAAATCCGTGCATGAAACATGAATGGCGTATTCTGAGATTGGAATACGAATAGGAAAATCAAAATATACAGTGAGAAATGTAATAACAAAATATAAATCAAGCAAATTGTTCGAAACAAAGCATCGGTCAGAAAAGCCTAAAATCTTATCTGAGCGTGAAAAACAGTGGATTATCAGAAAAATTATGAAAAACGCTAAATTAAGTGCCCCAGTTTTACGAATTAAGGTAAAAGAACGAGTTGAAAAGATAGTCTACTCAATTTATTCGAAATGTAATAAGGAAAGCGGATTTGAAGGGCAGAATGTGCCGAAGCAAACCTTATATTAGTAAAAAAAAATGAAATTGTTAAATTACGTTTTGCTTAAGAGTACGTAAAAAAGCCAAAATCATTCTGGAAGTCCATAATTTTTGTTGCTGAAGTAAAAATTAATGTTTATGGACCTGATGGGCAGCGATATGTTCGGCGAATGCCTAATACAGAGTTTAAGAGAAACATACTACTCCCACTGTAAAACATAGCGGAGGGAACATTATGCTATGGAACTGTATGGGGGCATCTGGTCCTGGAAATATAGGTTTTGTGAACGGTACGATGGATCAAACGTGTTGCCTGGGTATTCTTAAAAGGAATATTAAAGAAAATTGCTGAAAAATTAGGCATTTCATACAATTTTGGCCTGTATCAAGGCAACGATCCGAAGCAAAATTCGGACCAATGTCGGCTTTGGGCTATTTGTAATTGTCCAAATGCTATTATGCCTTCAATGACTGAATATTTCTTACACCAGCTGCTGCCATCCCACCCCAAACCATTACGTTACCTCCTCTATGTTTAACAGTTGGGATAACATTTTCTTTCTGCATCTCTCAATTTACTTTACACCGAACTTTTCCACGCCCATCACATCCAAATATGTTGAAACGTCTTTTGTCCGTAAAAAACACTGTTTTCCAAAAGATGTGGTCCTTATCTTGGTATTTTTCACGAACTCCAATCGTTTTATTCGGTTTGCCTCAGAAATAAATGATTTTTTTCTTGGCACGCGTCCGTGAAATCCTGCGGATCTCACAGTCCTACGAATAGTTTCTGGTTGCACCGCTTCTCCAATTTATTTTGAATACATTTGCTTATATTTAGTGCACCTATTTTCGGATTTTCCTTAACTTTCGTAGTACTGTTCTGACGTCACGGTCTTTCAAGATATTAGGACGACCAGATTGAGCTTTACTTTTCAAACTGCCAGTTAAATTAAAGTTTTTTATTATTGTTTGTAAAGTAGCCCCGTTTTTTTCTCTATTTTTGCTATTTCGCCCAGCGATTTATCCTCTTGCTTTAATTTTATCAACGAAACCTTTTTTCAAACAGCCATTTCACTGATTTTTGTATTTAAATATTGTAACTGCATTAACTCACAATTCAAACTGAAACAATAGCAATGACATTCAATTTCGATTCTTACGAGCCACAATGAGCTGAGGCCAAAATTTAGCATTAGGAATATTACCGTTGTGCTATATTGGTTTTCGAAAATGCAGACTGAAGCTGCGGAGTGCCTGGTTGCTCTTCTTTGATGGAAGTATCTGTGAAGGACCCTAACAAGGTTCTTTGCAAGAATACCAAGATATCGGAGATAAGATACGCCTATTTTAGATGGGAAGTATTTTTCTGGAAGTGAAGTGCAGGATTAAAAATTACTGAATCACCTGAGGAAGAATGCTACAGAAGCAACTCACAAAAATAAACTTTCATTCACAGCTCCCAGGCTAATGGCAAAAATTTCAAAAATAATTTGCAAGTTATTCCACCTAGAATAAATGTGTTTCTTACGTGCAAATATATTCAGTCAAAGACACCCTGGATTTCCTAATTATTTGGCTGTACCTCAATTTTGACAAATATTAGTGAAATTTATTCTATTTCAAAGGAAGACCTATTTTAGATAATTTATTTTACATGTCCAAGGGTGAATTAATTTTGAACGGCCTAAGGTGGGCATTCCGGAAGTCATCGAGCTTTTGTAAACCGGTCAAGCCACCTCAGGATAAAAAACCAGGCCCCAACGTTGCCTGTACTCCGCCACTCGGCGATCACTGTAGTCCTGCGAAACCGGGCGATCTCTGTTGTCCCGATAAACCAGGCGAAGGTGGCAAGAAGGGCGCAGGAGCTAGTCGTAAGTCAATATTTCATATTTGCTTGTGCCTAATAGATAATGTACTGATTTCATGAAACAGCTTCTTGGCAGCTATGGAAGCGAATATCTCTGTTCGTCGCAATACCAGCTGTTGCCTTGCTAACAGCTGCAGTTGCAGCAATGCATAAGGAACAAGAGAGACCACCTTTTGTGCCATATGATCATTTGAGAATACATCGGAACCGATTTCCGTGGGGAGATGGAAAGAAGACACTATTTCATAATCCTCATGTTAATCCCCTTCCGGAAGGCTATGAAGACGAGTTAGAAAATGAAGAGACAGAAGCGGCCGACAAAGAAGAGGAGGACGCCACTGCTCCCAGCAAGTGACGTGGTTGTATATTCATTTTTGATTGAGATTTGTTGTACATTTTTGTGAGATTTATTTAATGAGACAATTATTTATGTTATGCAAAGTTTTGTTGTTTTTATGCCATCATTTAAAATAATGATTTTATATGAGTGTTTGTGTGCATTTAACTGGTCAAAAACAACAACAAAGCCCAAAAGGTATGAGTTCCATGCCGGCAATTTAACTCATGCTATATTGTTCGTAATATGATGATAAAGATGAGAAAATCAGCTATGCGCGTACAGATACAACAATGAATATTAGTTTAAAAATGAGTATAGATAAATACAGTTTTTTTTAAATCAATTTTGCTTCTCAGACAATGGCCAGCTCTGGTGTAAGGTAAACGTAAATTCTAAAAGAAAATTTAAAAAAAAATTTACCTGATTGAAAAATTGAAAAACCGAGGAGAAATATCAATCTAAATTAGACAATACAATGCAGTGGCCAAAGAATTCCAGTGAAAAGTGTCATGAAGCATATGACAGATTCATTAAAACTACCAGCGGGAATAAAATCACAACCCCAAAAAGTTTTTTGACTTTGTGAATATGAAGCGGAAAACAACCGGTTATCTCTCTTCTAAGTGCAATAGAACCTCAATGTCTTCTTCTCCTCAAGAAATTTGTAACTTTTTCGCAGATAACTTTCAAGAGGTTTTTAGCCTTGCCAGTACTCCATCACCCTGTCACTTCCCTAGAGTATCTAGAAGAATTTTTCCTGAGGCTATACCTATTTCCAGAGATGATATTTTTAAAGCTATCTTGGAGCTTGATAGTAACAAAGGTCCTGGACCCGATCTCCTTCCTCCGGATTTTCTTATTAAATGTGTTGCACAGTTAATCTGTCCTCTTCACATCATATTCAACACATCTTTCTTCTGGACACTTTCCATCGTATTGGAAAACCTCTTACGTTACACCAATATTTAAAAATGGTGATAGAAGATCAATTCAAAATTATAGAGGTATCGCCATTTTATCAACTATTCCTAAACTGTTTGAAAAAATCATATATGATAAGCTATCCCCTCTGGTCGATGCTCGACTTAACAAACAGCAGCATAGTTTTAGGAAAGGTCGTTCTACCTCTACCAACCTAATGGTGCTGGTCTCCCATGTTCTTTGCGTAATGGAGGAAGGTGGTCAAATTGACGCAGTCTACACTGACTTCAGCAAAGCGTTTGATCGCGTTAGCCACTCCATTTTAATTTCCAAGCTGCAGCAGTTCGGAATCGCAGGATCTTTACTAAGATAGCTTAGGTCTTACCTCCAGAACCACTCACAATATGTGAAATTCCAAGGACTTATCTCTAAAAAAATTCATGTCAACTCTGGAGTACCACACCGTACTGTCGGTACTGTGTGACTGAGCTCGATGATGCTCAGCACACATTCTTTATGTGCAGTCACTTTGTAAGTTTGAGGCGCACCATTGAGTCCACGATTGGTCTGTCAACGCCTGAGACGACCGTGGATGCAATGCTGCGAAATGAGGAGAACTGGCGCGCAGTCTCAACATATGTTGAGAAAGTGCTGCGTATAAAGCGGGAAGATGGTTGCATTACTGAACCATAAACTGTGGTAGTTTCTGAAGTCCGTGGTTACCGATGGGTGAGTCAGCACGACCGGGTCGAAACAGTGCTTAGGCGGGTCCCAACTCGGAACTTCATGGGCGTGTAGATGGTCCTTTTTTTTAGTGAGTCAAACCTCACATACCCGGAGGTGATAGGTCACCCGGAGATCTGGTTAGCAGATTTTTTTTGCCATCTACACTAGGGCGAAAAACAAAAAAAGTTCACAGGATATTCCACCAAAAGTCGATGGGCTTATTTACATGGTAAAATTTTAGGTGAAGATATTTGTTTTTGGCAGTTATGCTGATTTTTTCCCCCCGCATTAGCTTTCATCTTCATTTCTTTTAGTCGTCATCGAAAAGCTGTTCCACTAATTGCTTCCAGAATTCCAAAATTTATGTCTTTTAAAATGTTTTTTAACTGTTGTTTCAGGTATTTGCTTTGCATTTCACAATTTGTTGTCTAACTTTTCAGAAATTATCCGTTTTCTACCTCTGCCTTTCTCTCATTTTTACTAATGTTCGAAGAAGAACATTAGTATTAAAATCACTATATATATATATATATATATATCATCAAAAATTTTCAGTGAAAAAATCTCAGGAACGCGCCATCCGATTGATTTGAAATTTTCAGGACACATTGGTGTATATGCAGAATAGTGCCAGGTCTCAGAAAAAGTTAATAATCTTTAACCCTTTGGCGCCGGCGGCCATTTTATTGATATTTTTATTATACCTATTATTCCGTACGCAAATAATTTTTGCAAAAATAAAGTTGACCAAATAAATTTTGAACGTGTTTTACATGTGAATCGGATATTTTTTTGGAATTTTTTAACCCCATGTGTGCGCTGGGTGCCTAAAAAGAGAACGGAAAAATTTGAAAATTTTTAAATTGCGATAACTTTTGACAAAGCTATTCAATCATTACGAAATTTTCAGGACATATTGGTATTATTTAGTTGTAGATTTGTGTAGCTTTTACTGAGCGTGCTGGCAACTCTGTAGCTAGGGCAGGTACTGAAAGTGAAAACCTCCAAATCATCGTCTCTCTTGAAAAAATGCCGCTTCTTCAAAGAAAAGCCACTCATGTGTAAATCTCATGCTTTGTTTACATAGACAAAAAAAAATTTGATATGGCATAACGGGCACGCCTGGTAACCCTAGCCCAATTTACCTATATTTTTAGCATCAAAAACTTCTGTTCACGGAAACTCACGATCCAATGAGCAGAATTAATTGAAATTTGCAGCATATATTGGTCTTGAATAGGACCAGGTTTGATAGAAGTAATTTTGAAATGCGGGCGATTCTGTGCCAGTGGTGCCATCTTGAAAAATCACTAAAAAAGATAACTGCTTTTAGCCCTATAAATTCTGATTGAATCGTTCGATTTTGACGAAATTCACACAGTAGCTGGATCTTATTTAGAACCACGTTTGGTAGAAATTTGGTCGAAAAATTCGGTTGGAGCTGCCAGCTATGATAATTTTGGTGTCTTAAATTTGAAAAAATAAAAATTTGGAAGTGAAAACATTCAAACCATCGAATATCCTAAAAGTTTCTTACAATAAAACCAATCTGTATACAAATCTTATGCTTTATCTACATGTTCAAAGTAAAATCTTGGAAATTTCATGTCGGACAAGAACGGTAACCCTTTCCCAGTCAACCTATATTTTTAGCATAAAAAACTTCTGTTTACGGGAATCAATAATCAGATACCATTGAAATTTACAGAAAGTATTGGACTTAAGTAGGACCAGGTCTGGACTTAAGTAGGACCAGATCTGGGCAACTCTGTGCCAGTGGTGCCATCTTGAAAAATTACAAAGAAAAAAAAAATGCCTTTTGCCCTATGAAATGTGAATAAGTAACCAGATTTTCATGAAATTGACACAGTAGCTGAACCTTACTTTAAACTCTGTTTGATAGAAATTTGGTTGAAAAATTCGATTGGTGCTGCCAGCTATGGTAATTTTTGTGTCTTTTGTTTTGAAAATTCTCTCAGGAAAATAAAACTTTTTGCCCTATAACTTCCAGTGCAGTCATGAAATCAATACGAATTTCATACAATTGATGGAACCTATTATAAACATTATTCAGGCCAAATTTGGTTGAAAAGCCACTATAGGGTTGCCAGCTATTGTTGGTTTTGTGTTTGTTTGCAATATCTTTATTAAGCGGTTTAATCGTAGAATTTTCAATTGGTAATGATATTGTAGTGCCAATAAACAGCAAATATTAAGCTTTCGATTATTTAAAAAAACTCGCTGCAGGTAACCCTAAATTTCTTTATACTCCTATAACTTCAAATGTTATATAACAATGTGAAGCAGATGTGATATATTCTTGGCTTTGATACTGGCGAAAGGTTCCCAGCACGAGTCGGTTGTGCTACTTTTGTATCAATAAAATTATACCGGAAACATTTACAATGCAAATAAATATCCGATGTTTCAATTCCCAAAGTTCTGCAAATTTTTCGAATATAATTAACCCGTGTTTTGCTCTCATAAACGTTGAAATTCATGCCAGTGGTAATATCTGAAACCTTCAACCATATGAGTTATAATGCATTCTTGAGACCAAAGTAAAACGTGGCATTTGAAACAGTTTGGCCGTAATAAGCAGCTCATGTGGTGGAATATGCACTCAAAACCTGCACGATTCTTCTACTGTTCTTCGAACATAAGTGTTTCTAGCGGTTCAGGTGCGCTAGAGTTTTTTCTTTTTGAACGTAGTAAATAATGGTAAATAATTTTGGATTCTGTGCTTTTTTTTGCTCTTTCCTTTTATGAATTGCATATTTTCCAGGTAGTTGGAAAATCTCCAGAAACATAATGTATGCTACCATCGAACGAAATCTGGGCGTGAAACGACTGCTTATTAAGGGTCTGTTTGATATCATTGTTAGATTTAGTCACGATAGTATTATTTTTATTCCCATAGAAAAAATTATATTCGCCATTAAATTTATTCCTGTTTTTCGTCGTCTTAGCGGTACTTGTCTAATGGAATTTTATCCTCACTTTAGTCTATTAAATGGCTTAGCAGCATTCAAGTCAAACACGTAACAAATACCAATGCACGTTTCACCCTATTAGAAATATAGTCAATTTATCCGGAACCGATATTAATATATATTCCGCTTTCCGTCCATCCGATTTAGCCTGTATTACAAGCTTTCATCGTACAATGCACCAAATGAATACAACCTCAATATTGTCACGTAAAAAAATTGAATAACGCTATAACTATCTTAATTCAGGGAGACGATTCAAAGCCTAATTTATAGGGAGGCCCCAACGAGTACGATTGAGAGACTAATAGATATTGAAAATAGGGCAATTTACTCTCGAAATATCGATTATTGTCAAAATTGTGACAAATCACGTTTCTAAAAGAAGAATTGATCTTTAAATAAAAATATTTGAATTATGCTTGCTTTGATTTGAGCAATAAATGTAAATGAATAAACAAAAAACAATATGAGCTTGAAACATAGAAATAAAAAAAAATCAAATTAAGAATACGACATACAAGAGTGTTTAAGCCACTGAAACTGTAATGTTCCTTTCAAATTTTTGTGTTCCAGCAATAGAATTTGTCTGATTTCCGCATGGCAAATTTATCATTATTATTTAAGTTCAAAAATAAGTCATACTTCGTTTAGCAAAAATTAGTCACATGCAGATAATTGATTTTGAATTTACGCGGATTCGACAGTTCCGACCTATTTCGAAAACAAGATTTCTCGAAAGCAAGGGCTTTATTTGGCAGTAAACAAATGCGATTCAGAAGATTTGTCTCCAAGTCGGATTTTCCAAATAATTTTCTGACTTGGTCATTCTGTTCAGCTCTGATTAGTATGATATTGATTTTACCAATGTTTCTTTGCTTCTACTTATCGGTGGTTAGATGCAATACTTCGGTAGATTTATTAAAAAAAAAACTATTTGGAAAATCGTTGGAATGAGATATATTTCATGTCTTTACTGAATTAATGGTTTTCGCACATCACATTTTCCCCAAATTATCTAATCCTGAATAACTGTATTCCATTGAATGATGATAATGCGCTGCATTTGATCTCGTCTTGGCAATAGCCAAGACTGTTGGTCCTCAATCCAAAAGAAAACCTATTTACCTTTGAGAGTGTTAAAGTTTACAGTAGTAGTGGTCCCCGTGAAGAAAATTATGGTAACATCTTACAATCTTCTTGCCCAGATTTTGCCACAGTGAAAACTAAGTGAATAATTTCTACCAAGGGCGTTAATTTGAGTACGCATCTCCAGGAAATTGAATTATATGTATATTAAGAATTCTGTTTACACAAGTGTAGGCTCGCTCTACTAACGTTGAGCAGCCTGTCTGACTAATCACTTTTAGATAACCAAAACTTTATTCATATCACGTTTTAATCAATGTCATCATCAAGTGCTAAGGACAAGTGTTTTTTATTCTTGACTTTTACTCCGCATGTGCTATTGCCAAGACGTCCTTTGGCTTTCAGCTCAGCTAAGTGCGGTACATAAATACAGTTCGTTGTTCTAGAAATGCTCAATAAGCTCGATCGGTTTGTGTGGAAATTCCTTAATGCTTACTGCCTGCATCTTCAGCTTTTTGGAACGGTTAACGTTTTCTACGACCGGCGTAGTTGCCTGTTTGTTCGTTCGAAGTTTCTGACTTACTATGCCAATCTTTTATATGCTCTCTTTCTATCCTTCGGAATATATTCGGCGAGCATCTTGGCACTCAATATCCGGTCTGTTGAAGGACAGATTCTTGCATTGTTTTCCGCTGTACATATCTTTTCACACTATCTATCATTGTCCTTTTCAATTTCGTCGCACTTTTTCTCGCATAAGCTCCTCAAGGACATATTGAACAATATGTTGTCAATGGGCCGAAAGTTATTTCACCATTTGCAAGTAAAGCACTTTTCAAATCGTCGATTCACTTGTTTATTGATCTTTAAGTGCACCATAATTTTGCTGATGAAGTTGATTGAAGTCATGTTGGCTTTGACAGTGCTTGACATGTCAAATCGGAGCGAAACTGTGTATTTTTGGATCCTTTTTCTGGTGGTTTACGCTACTAATATTCCCTTAACTGTGTTCAGTGTACTGATGCTTTTCGTCTTGAGGTATTATGAGATCATCAATCAGTACCTGGAAAATGTACTGCAGATGATTGGGTCGCAGCAGCTTAAAATGATAGAGCATTGCCAAGTAAGCGACTATTTGGACGTCCTTATATCAGTCCTCACTGAGCTTCGTGATATCACAGATAAAATAGTGCAGTTGTTCCAGGCAAGATCTCTCACTATCCTCATCCAAACTTACACCCAAGTAGTCCTGCATTCTTACCAAGTATTCCTTTGGCTAGAAATGAACAACCCAAGTCCATTCATAGTTTGGGTAGTATTCTACATTGCAATGACGTATTTCAACGATATGCTAAGTATTTACATCGTATCGATAGTAGTTGATGAATCCCGAAAAACTGGAGAGCATACAACGGTCACAGTATTAGCGTCTGCAATGGATGAGCGGCTGGAGAGAAATGCACGTCATCAATTTACTTATTGTTAAATAGCTGGTGAGTAACAAGTTTCATTTCAGATTGAAATGTTGCAGTTCGTGTGCATTTTGAAGGAAGGAAACATAAAATTATTTGGAATGATCACTCTTGGCAAACCGTTAATAATATCAACCGCGATATCTGCTCTGCTTCATTTTGTATTATTTATTCAATTCCATAAAATGAAATGATACTTTACCACTCACATATTTGTTGGTTTCTTTTTTCATGATAGTGCGAGTACGGTAGGGATGAAGCATATGTAAGCTATTTGAAAGCAAGATTTAAAGCAAGATTTTTTAAATTTTCAATATCGGAGTTTATTCCGAAAGATTTAAATTATTATTGGTTGAAGAAATCATCTTCACTGACGATTTGAAATGTTTTATTAACGTACTGCTATTAATGACTTATTATAACCCATTTCATACTTCTCATCAAACTTTTCGTATGTCCGAGCCACAATAGCCTGAAATAATTCACCAGATTCAAAAAACAAAAGCTACATATTTGTCCAAATCTGACACTGCGGACAATCACTCGAGTTCTACGGTTCGTCAAATTGTGGCCATACATAAATACCTTGGAATGAAAACATTTGAAAAAAAACCACCAGAACTGCTAGAAATACTAATAGAAGAATCGTGCAGATTTTGAGTGCACATTCTACCACAAATGCTCCAACCTGTTTTGAGGGCAAAACCGCTTTGATCTGAACAATGCATTTAAACTCATAACGTGGAAATATTTTCAGCGTTACCACTTGCATGGATTTCAAGATTTATGAAAGTCAAACTCTGCAAAACTTTGCAAGAAGCATCTCCTGTAACATAAATAAAAAAAATGCTTAGTGCTTGCAACACAGTACCAGCATTGCGACTAAGAGTCTCCCACAACTACCTCACGTCAAAATCAAATTACCCTATCAATCTCGATTTTATCCGATGAGCGACTTACCCGAAAGTTATATGGAAAGAAAGATGTTTGGTATCACCATTAGAAAAAATTCCAGAACATAGAAAATTTAAACATTGGTAACTTATTTTCATTGTAAATGTTTGCGATATGAATACTTAATGTAAGCATTTATTGATACGAAAATAGGAAAAACCCCTCGTGCTGGCAGCCTTTATATCACCTGCCTCGTATTAAAATCAGCCTACTCTGCGAATTCCGTTTCGATCCGATGACTGCATTGGAAGTTATAGGGGTACAAAGAAATTTAAGGCTACCACCCGCAAAAGTTTTTAAATTTTCGAAATCTTAATATTGGTTGTTTACTGTCACTACAAGATCATTACTATTTGAAAATTTTACGATAAAATCGCTTAATAAAGATACGGTAAAAAAATAAAAATCCAACAATAGCTGGCAGCACTATCATGTTTTTTTTTTAAACCAGAGTCTTCCTGAATATTGCCTACAACAAGCTCCATATGAACTTTATTTTGATTTCATCACTGTATTGGGAGCTATGGGGCAAAAAGCTTTATTTTTCTGAGCGAATTTTAAAACTCTGAGACACCAAATAGCCCAGTGAAATTCGAAATAAAAAAGGCGAAACTTCGGAAAAATTAGGGGAAAGCTGAATTTTGGTGTGAACCTTGGTACTGGCGTGTTGAACAAAATGTCAAAAGTCCCCATCGATCCGAGTGCTGTGTCACTTTTTATACGGGGTCAAAGGTCACCAAAAGTGACCTTTCCTAAATATATCAGTAACGGTCACGTCTTTAGAAAAACAATGCATGACAAATTTATAGCTTAGCAAATTTCCAACAAAAAAGATTATATAGCTTTTTCCTGTAACCATAACCGTTTTTGAGATATATTGATCTAAACATTTGTTACTAACAGCACCCTCATTCTCATCGGCATGTTGATATCCGATTTTGATTACGACTTGGCATGTTTGTGAGTTTGTTTTTCTAAGTTTAAGAGGCGCATGAAAAAAACATGTATGCAAACTTATCTACCAGACTCCAGGGTAGGTGGAAAAGTGTACTCCGAAAAGTTACCACCACCCCCAGCCCCCCTTTGCCATAAAACTTGTAGGGACATCTGTTCGCTACTCTCTTCTCCGAAAAAAACTGTATTGCGGCATCATTTATGGGATATTCCACGAAAGAGCAGGACAAAACAAACAAATTGCAGGTGAAAATAAGTTTTGTAACATATCATGGGCCTAGGAGCATGAAAAAGCAAGATAATATCATGGCATAATTCTGTAAACGCTAATTCCTGACATTATAGGAGCTCAATCCGATGCTGATTATCCCCGAATAATCAGTTTTTTTACCAATCCTGTGATGGCTGCATAACGCCAGAGGGATATGACAAGTCTCGACACCAATTTGCACCTGAAATTACGTGACCTTGCCCTGATCGTTCATGGGATAAGACGGAATGGAAAAAAAACTAAAAAACCGGGTATTTCGGGGTGGTTCGTTTGCGGGGGTGGGTAGGGTGTGGGAAGGGTGGGGATGTAGGGCTGGTCGTGCGATGTCAATAATAGGCAATTAATAGGATAAAAAGTGATTCTACCTTGTTTAACAGTGGGCAAAGAGTAGGCAACGAGCTCATTTCTGAAGATTTGGGATGGATGCTCAGGGATACCGTTTTATGGCAAAGGGGGAGGGGGGAACTTTTCGGAGCACACTTTTCCACTTACTCTGGAGTCTGGTAGATAAGTTTATTTATATGTTTTTTCTATGCGCCTCTTAAATATAGAAAAACAAACTCACAAACATGCCAAGTCGTAATCAAAATCGGATAATATTAACATGCCGTGAGAAAGAGGATGCTGTTAGTAACAAATGTTTAGATCAATATATCTCAAAAACGGTTATGGTTACAGGAAAAAACTGTAGAATCTTTTTTGTTGGAAATTTGCTAAGCTACAAATTCATCTTACATTATTTTTCTGAAGACGTGACCGTTACTGAGATATTTAGGAAAGGTCACTTTTGGTGACCTTTGACCCCGTATAAAAAGCGACGTAGCACTCGGATCGATGGGGACTTTTGACATTTTGTTCAACACGCCAGTACCAAGGTCCACACCAAAATTCAGCTTTCCCCTAATTTTTCCGAAGCACCATGTTAGATTTCCCCGGACTAAAAGTTACCATCGCTGGCGGCTACAGCCGAATTTTTCAACCACATTTCTACCACAAATGGCTTAAAATAATGTTCAGCTACTTTGTGAATTTCATAAAAATCTGGTAACTGAATCAGAATTCATACCTGGTCCTACTTAAAACCAATACATTCTGTGAATTTCAGATGTATCTGATTATTGGGTCTCAAGTTTCAGTGAACATAAGTTTCTGATGCTTCAAAAAATAATTAAATTGGAGGAAGGTTACTGTTCTTATCCGATGTGAAATTTCAAAAATAGTTTTTTTGGTTATGTAAACAGAGCATAAGATTTCTATATGAGTTGGTTTTTATTGTAAAAGACGAGAACTTTTTAAGAAGACCCGATGATTGAAGGTTTTCTCTTTCAATGCCTGCTGTAGCAGCAGGGTTGCCAACACGTTTATAAACAACTGCACGAGTCTACAACTTGTTAACATCAGTATGTCACTTATCAGTATGTCGCTTAAGTATAATGATTTGATAGTCTGGTCAAAAGTTATCGCAATTCAAAAATTTTCGAATTTTCCCAATGTTATTTTAAGATTATTTAGCACACATAGGGTTAAGAATTTAAAAAATATCGTATTCACAAATGAAAACACGTTAGAAATTCATACCATAGACTTTATTTTTGCAAAAATTATTTGTTGACAGAATAATAGGTATATGGGATATATCAATCAAATGGCCGCCGGTGCCAATGGGTTAAATATTATTAGCATTTGGTGAAACCTGGCACTATTTCGAACATTAGTAAAAACGATAGAGATTCAAATCATAGAAATTGACCAAATTGGCCTAAAAAAAACACCGCACGAACGACTGCCGTTGAATTTGCGCTGCTTCTTTCAAATTTTTGTATTCGAGCTATGACTACATGTTGGATTGGTTTTCGGCTATATCTGCTTTGACAAACATACCATTATTATTGAATCTGATCTTCGTTTGGATGCATGCATCACATATATACTTGTTTAGATGCATATATTTGGATTTTGAATTTACTTGGATCGAACAGCTCCGGCCTACTTAAAAAAGAATATTCAACGCAGGAAGAATTTTCATGTAGTAATTTAGTAATATATTTCGTATTTAGTGATATCTTTCTTATGCAAATACAATACAAAAGATATGCTTTCACTCTTTGCTCTCAAGTTAGTTGTAAGGCTAGATTAAGAATTATAATTTTCAAGTAACTCAAAAGACTTCGGGTTTTTTAAGTCGTGCCGGTTTTTAGGTCGTTTTAAGTTGTTTTTTTTTTTTTTTATCCCGAAGTGGTTATATAGCATTTCTCAGCTGAAAAACCCTTTACCCAAATGAAAAAAAAAACTTAATCTCACATAAAAAATCATTGAGAAAAAAAAACTTAATCTCACATAAAAAATCATTGAGAAAATCCATATCCCAAGTGAAAAAACCTATTCCCAAATGAAAAAAACCTATTCCCATATGAAAAAATTTTAATTTTAATTTGCAATAGTATCATAATATATGAATATGATTGAATACCTCAATAATACGAGTATAAACAAATACATTAATACTAAATACTAATACTAATAATTATATCCATACAATTAATGTTGCTGGGTAACCCAGGAGTCGCTGCCGGAATTTTTACAAACATGTCCAAAACATAATTTGTAGTATCGGTTGATTCTATGGTCGGCACTGGTCTATTATCTCCACCAGTGCTTGCCTTCACCGCTCACTGCTGGATATTTAATATTGAAGAAGGCTTGCTTTTCAGGGTTCAGTGTAGGTGAGTATGGAGGCAAAAACATCGGGATGAGAGATGCCTGTGCTGCTTCATAGACAACATCTTCTGTTTTTTGGATTTTTGCGTTATCTATCACGATATAGGCATCTTTCATCGATGGTGGTAGCTTTCCAGCGCACTCACAGATAAATTCGCAATACGGAACTCATCTTATGCCTTGAAAATATATTTTTATTGCTGTATTCAATATGCAACTAATATTTTACTGGCAGGTACGGTTTAGAATTTCACTATGTAAGGTATGTATACTTTGAATGTTATGTGCATCATTAGTCGTAATAATTTTTGAAAATTTAGGGGAAAGATTTTTTCATTTGGGACCAGGATTTTTTAACTTAGGAAAATGAATTTTTCATTAAAGAAAAGGGTTTTTTCAGCTGGGAAATACTATAATACTGTTAACGCAATAAATGCTAGTATTAGCGACCAAAACACTATTGTTGAACAAACGCAAGACTGAACACAATTTAATTAGTAAAAAAATCGTTTTGCAATACCTTGCACGTTAATAAAGAATTTGAATTTAATTTTTAGTAGAATTAGAATGTATCAAATTATTTTTTGATTTCGTAAAAGGCAGCGTAGATATGATTCGATTGATTGATTAGTGAAAAGTATTTCTATTAGTAGAATGTCGTTCAAATTTTATTTCTTTGTTTTTCGGTTCTGGATTCATGTTATTCATATTATATACATATGTATATTTGTTTACTTCTACTCAAAGGTGGTCAGATATAATCCTTCACTGTTTGGTGCACATTGCAGCAAGTCTTTACACTTAACTTATCACTGTATTTACCTTACCAAAAACAAAAACCTTTTTAAAAAACCGTGCTTTAAAATACATCACTCATTAGTCACGAAATAGAGATATTTCAGGTCTTCACAAATTCCCTATTTTCACACGTCTATAGCTTGTTTAATCCTGAGTAAGTGTAATACCATTTTATGGCATTGATTATGATAAGCTGCATTTCTCCGCTTGATGCTCCATTCGGGAAAACATTAATTATTTTTCGGGTTGTTAAAGTTTGCAGTAGTAGTGGTCTCAGTGATGCGTGGGGAGCGGGCGTCTTTTTCATCTTAAAAGCTTGATCGTAATTGTTGCTAATTTTGGTATAAAAACTAAAATAACGCTAATAACATCCGGATATCCCTGTTTCTAAATTTCACTGCCGTGAAAATAAAGTGAATAATTTCTTCAAAAGACGTTCATTTGTGACGCCTCCCTAGGAAATTGAATTATGTATAATAAAAATTCTGTTAACTCACGTGCTGGTACGTTCTACATACAAGCGTTAATAACCAGTTTCACTAATGACTTCTATCAAATCAATAAATATATGATGTAACATATGTACATTCCAATGAATTTTTTACTCTTGACTTTTTGTCCCCATGTGCTATTGTGAAGACGTCGTTCGACTTACAGCTCAGTTAAGTGCGGTACATAGATGCAGTTTGTTGTTCTAGAAATGCTCAATAAGCTCGATCGGTTTGTGTGGAAATTCCTTAATGCTTACTACCTGCATCTTCAGCTATTTGGAACGGTTAACGTTTTCTACGACCGGCGTAGTTGCATGTTTGTTACTTCGAAGTTTTTGACTTACTATGTCAATCTTTTATATGCTCTCTTTCTATCCTTCGCAACATATTCGGTGAGCCTCTTGGTATTTAACTTCCGGTCTGTTGAAGGACAGATTTTTGCATTGTTTTCCACTGCACATATCTTTTCAAACTATCTATCAATGTTCTTCTCAATTTCGTCGCACTTTTTCTCGCAGAAGCTCCTCAAGGACTTATTGAACAATATGTTGTCAGTGGGGCGAAAGCTATGTCACCATGCGCAATTAAAGCACTTTTCGAATCGTCGATTCACTTGCCTGTTGATCTTTAAATGCACCATGATTTTACTGATGAAGTTGATTGAAGTCATATTGGCTTTGACATTGCTAGACATATCAAATCGGAGCGAAACTGTGTATTATTTGGTCCTTTTTCTGGTGGTTTACACTATTAATATTCCCTTAACTGTGTTCAGTTTACTGATGCTTTTCATCTGGAGGTATTATGAGATCATCAATCAGTACCTGAAGACTGCGCTGCAGATCACTGGTTCGCAGCAGCTTAACCATCACCGAAATAAAATGATAGAGCATTGCCAAGTAAGCGACTATTTGGACGTCGTTGTATCGGTCCTCACTGAGCTCCGTGACATCACAGATAAAATTGTGCTGTTATTCCAAGCAAGATTCCTCGCTATCCTAAGTGGAACTTACACTCAAGTGGTCCTACTTATTTACCAAGTATTCCTCTGGCTACAAATGAACAACACAAGTCCATTCATTGTTTGGCTATTATTCTACATTGCAATGATGTATTTTAACGATATGTTTAGTATTTACATAGTTTCGATAGTAGTTGATGAATCTCGGAAAACTGCAGAGCATACAACGGTCACAGTGCCAGCGTCTGCAATGGATGAGCGGTTGGAGAGAAATGCACGTCATCAAATTACTTATTCTGCCCTTCTAAGCATAAAGATTCTATCTGCATTTTTCTCATTTTTGCATTCTACAAAATTTGACAAACCTATCTTTTGTAGAAGTATGTTAAAATCAATATTGAAAAATGCATTCAACACACAAATCAGTGAATATATCGAAACTACTAAAATGTATATAGAACCTTTATGCTTAGTAGGTCAGTATTGTTAAATAACTGGTAAGTAACAAGTTTCATTTCAGATTGAAATGTTGCAGTTCGCATGCATTTTGAAGGAAGGAAACGTAAAATTGTTTGGAATGATCACTATTGGCAAACCGTTAATAATATCAACCGCAATATCTGCTTTGCTTCATTTTGCATTATTTATTCAATTCCATAAAATAAAATGATACTTTACCATTCACAAATTGCTTGGTTTCTTTTTTTATGATAGCGCGAATATGGAAGAGATGAAGCTTCTGTAAGGGAAGCTATGAAATCAAAGTCTAGAATATATTTCTTGATAAAATTTTAATATCGGAATTCATTCCGAAAGAATTAAATTATTATTGGTTAAGGGAAGCATGCTCGCTGACGATTTGAAATGTTTTATAAACGTACTGCTATTAATGACTTATAACCCATTTCATACTTCGCACCATATTTTTCGTATGTGTGAAACCGAACAAGGTCTCGCTATTTATGGGTAATAGCCTCAGATAATCGGCCGAATTAAAAAAAAAAATCTAGCGCACCTGAACTGCTAGAAATATTAATGGTCGATGAACAATAGAAGAATCGTGCAGATTTTGAGTACACATTCTACCACAAATGCTCCAACCTGTTTTGAGGGCAAAACCGCTTTGATCTTAACAATGCATTTAAACTCATAAGGTGGAAACGTTTTCAGCGTTACCACTTGCATGGATTTCAAGATTTATGAAAGTCAAACTCTGCAAAACTTTGAAAGCAGCATCTCCTGTAACATAAATAAAGAAAATGCTTAGTGCTTGCAACACTGTACCAGCATTGCGACTAAGAGTCTCCTACAACTACCTCACGTCAAAATCAAATTACCCTATCAATCTCGATTTTATCCGAAGAGCGACTTACCCGAAAGTTATATGGGAAGAAAGATGTTTGGTATCACCATTGGAAAAATTTCCAGAAGATAGAAAATTTAAACATTGGCAACTTATTTTCATTGTAAATGTTTGCGATATGAATACTTAATGTAAGCATTTATTGATACGAAAATAGGCAGCCTTTATATCACCTGCCTCGTATTAAAATCAGCCTACTCTGCGAATTTCGTTTCGATCCGATGACTGCATTGGTAGTTATAGGGGTACAAAGAAATTTAGGGCTACCACCCGCAAAAGTTTTTAAATTTTCGAAATCTTAATATTGGTTGTTTACTGTCACTACAAGATCATTACCATTTGAAAATTTTACGATAAAATCGCTTAATAAAGATACGGCAAAAAAAATAAAAATCCAACAATAGCTGGCAGCACTATTATGTTTATTTTTTTTAACCAGAGTCTTCCTGAATATTGCCTACAATAAGCTCCATATGAACTTTATTTTGATTTCATGACTGTATTGGAAGCTATGGGGCAAAAAGCTTTATTTTTCTGAGCGAATTTTAAAAATCTCAGACACCATCGCTGGCGGCTACAGCCGAATTTTTCAACCACATTTCTACCACAAATGGCTTAAAATAATGTTCAGCTACTTTGTGAATTTCATAAAAATCTGGTAACTGAATCAGAATTCATACCTGGTCCTACTTAAAACCAATACATTCTGTGAATTTCAGATGTATCTGATTATTGGGTCTCGAGTTTCAGTGAACATAAGTTTCTGATGCTTAAAAAATAATTAAATTGGAGGAAGGGTACCGTTCTTATCCAATGTGAAATTTCAAAAGTTTTGTTTTGGTTGTGTAAACAGAGCATAAGATTTCTGTATGAGTTGGTTTTTATTGTAAAAGACGAGAATTTTTTAAGCAGGCTCGATGATTGAAGGTTTTCTCTTTCAATGCCTGCTGTAGCAGCAGGGTTGCCAACACGTTTATTAACAACTGCACGAGTCTACAACTTGTTAACATCAATATGTCCCTTAAGTTTCATAATGATTTGAAAGTCTGGTCAAAAGTTATCGCAATTCAAAAATTTTCGAATTTTCCCAATCTTATTTTAGGCTTATTAGGGTTAAAAATTTAAAGAATATAATATTCACAAATAAAAACACGTTAGAAATTCATACCATAGACTTTATTTTTGCAAAAATTATGTGTTGACAGAATAATACGTATATTTGAAATATCAATAAAATGGCCGCCGGTGCCAAAGGGTTAAATATTATTAGCATTTGGTGAAACCTGACACTATTTCGAACATTAGTAAAAACGATAGGAATTCAAATCATAGAAATTGACCAAATTGGGATGAAAAAACACCGCACAAACGACTCCCGTCGAATTTGCGCAGCTTCTTTCAAATTTTTGTATTCAAGCTATGACTACATGTTGGATTGGTTTTCGGCTATATCTGCTTTGACAAACATACCATTATTATAGAATCTGATCTTCGTTTGGATGCATGCATCAAATATATACTTGTTTAGATGCAGATATTTTGTTTTTGAATTTACTTGGATCGAATAGCTCCGGCCTACTTAAAAAAGAATATTCAACGGAAGAAGAGTTTTTATGTAGGAATTTAGTAATATATTTCGTATTTAGTGATATCTTTCTTATGCAAATACAATACAAAAGATATGCTTTCACCCTTTGCTCTCAAGTTAGTTGTAATGCTAGATTAAGAATTATAATTTTTAAGCAACTCAAAAGACTTCGGGTTTTTTAAGTCGTTTTAAGTTGTTTTTTTTTTTATCCCGAAGTGGTTCTATAGTATTTCCCAGCTGAAAATCCCTTTTCCCAAATGAAAAAAAAAACTAAAATAATTTTCCCCAAATGAGAAAATCCATATTCCAAGTGAAAAAAAACTATTCCCAAACGAAAAAATCCTTTTTCCAAGTGAAAAAAACCTTTTCCCAAATGAAAAAAACCTACTCCCATATGAAAAAATCTTAATTTTAATTTGCAATAGTAATATATGTATATAATTGAATACCTCAATAATACGAGTATAAACAAATACATTAATACTAAATACTACTACAAATAATTATATCCATACAATTAATGTTGCTGGGCAACCCAGAAGAAGAAGACGACATCTTGTGTTATGTGGATTTTTGCGTTATCCATCACGATATAGGCATCTCTCATCGATGGTGGTAGCTTTCCAGCGCACTAAACGAATAAATTCGCGAAATATTGAGCTGTTGCATGTCCTAGCAGCTATAATTTTGGAATGGACAATGCTTTGGCTTTTCAATGCTAGTACAAGGATGGAGTTTCTTCCGCGAACTGTTGGAATAGTAGTAACTGCCCATGTTCCCTTTTTCGAGCAAGCTCTACTCCAACATAGATGAAAGTTGAACCCAGACTTATCTATGAAAATAAGACGTTCGCAATTGTCGGGTACCCAGGAACTGAAATCCAATGCACAATTTTTACGTTTCTCAATGGACGCCGTCGAATTCATACGGTCCACTTAAACAGAGGCCTTTTTGAGGGTAATCGCAAGTTCTTTTGTCTACATTAGAGTGAAAAATGGGTACGTTCGACAATCTCCTGCAATACGGAACTCATCTTATGCATTGAAAATATATTTTTATTGCTGTATTCAATATGCAACTAATATTTTACTGGCAGGTACGGCTTAGAATTTCACTAAGTTGAATGTTATGTGCATCATTAGTTATAAAAATTTTTGAAAATTTACGGGAAAGATTTTTTCATTAAAGAAAAGGGTTTTTTTCAGCTGGGAAATGCTATAATACTGAAAAAACGCAAGTCTGAGCACAATTTAATTAGTAAAAAAAAATCCGTGTGTAATACCTTGCACGTTAATAAAGAATTTGAATTCAAATTAGTAATAGAATTATAATAGAATGTATCAAATTATTTTTTGATTTGGTCCAAGGCATCGCAGAGATGCTTCGATTGATTGATTAGTGAAAAGCATTTCTTTTAATAGTTCAAATCTGGATTTTCGGTTCTGGATTCATGTTATTCATATTATATACATATGTATATTTGTTTACTTCTACTCAAAGGTGTTCAGATATAATCCTTCACTGTTTGGTGCACATTGCAGCAAGTCTTTACACTTAACTGATCACTGTATTTACCAAAAACAAAAACCTTTTTAAAAAACCGTGCTTTAAAATGCATCACTCATTAGTCACAAAATAGAGATATTTCAGGTCTTCACAAATTCCCTATTTTCACACGTCTATAGCTTGTTTAATCCTGAGTAAGTGTAATACCATTTTATGGCATTGATTATGATAAGCTGCACTTCTCCGCTTGATGCTCAATTCGGGAAAACATTCATTATTTTTCGGGTTGTTAAAGTTTGCAGTAGTAGTGGTCTCCGTGATGCGTGGGGAGTGAGTGTCTTTTTCATCTTAAAAGTTTGATCATAAGTGTTGCTAATTTTGGTATAAAAACTAAGAAAACACTAATAACATCTGGATATCCCTTTTTCTAAATTTTACAACAGTGTAAATAAAGTGAATAATTTCTTCAAAAGACGTTCATTTGTTACGCCTCTCTAGGAAATTGAATTATGTATAATAAAAATTCTGTTTACTCACGTGCTAGCACGTTCTACATACAAGCGTTAATAACCAGTTTGACTAATAACTTCTATAAAATCAATAAATATATGATGTAACATATGTATGTACATTCCAATGAATTTTTTACTCTTGACTTTTTCTCCGCAGGTGCTATTGTGAAGACGTCCTTTGACTTACAGCTCAGTTAAGTGCGGTACATAAATGCAGTTTGTTGTCCTAGAAATGCTCAATAAGCTCGATCGGTTTGTGTGGAAATTCCTTAATGCTTACTGCCTGCATTTTCAGCTATTTGGAACGGTTAACGTTTTCTACGACCGGCGTAGTTGCATGTTTGTTCGTTCGAAGTTTCTGACTTACTATGTCAATCTTTTATATGCTCTCTTTCTATCCTTCGCAATATATTCGGCGAGCCTCTTGGTATTTAACTTCCGGTCTGTTGAAGGACAGATTCTTGCATTGTTTTCCACTGCACATATCTTTTCACACTATCTATCAATGTTCTTTTCAATTTCGTCGCACTTTTTCTCGCAGAAGAACCTCAAGGACTTATTGAACAATATGTTGTCAATGGGGCGAAAGCTATGTCACCATGCGCAAGTAAAGCACTTTTCGAATTGTCGATTCACTTGCCTGTTGATCTTTAAATGCACCATGATTTTACTGATGAAGTTGATTGAAGTCATATTGGCTTTGACATTGCTTGACATATCAAATCGGAGCGAAACGGTGTATTTTTTTATCCTTTTTCTGGTGGTTTACGCTACTAATATTCCCTTAACTGTGTTCAGTGTACTGATGCTTTTTGTCTTGAGGTATTATGAGATCATCAATCAGTACCTGAAGACTGTGCTGCAGATCACTGGGTCGCAGCAGCTTAAGCATAACCGAAATAACATGATAGAGCATTGCCAAGTAAGCGACTATTTGGACGTCCTTATATCAGTCCTCACTGAGCTTCTTGATATTACAGATAAAATAGTGCAGTTGTTCCAGGCAAGATCTTTCACTATCCTCATCCAAACTTACACCCAAGTAGTCCTGCATTCTTACCAGGTATTCCTTTGGCTAGAAATGAACAACCCAAGTCCATTCATAGTTTGGGTATTATTCTACATTGCAATGATGTATTTCAACGATATGCTAAGTATTTACATCGTATCGATACTAGTTGATGAATCCCGAAAAACTGCAGAGCATACAACGGTCACAGTGCCAGCGTCTGCAATGGATGAGCGGCTGGAGAGAAATGCACGTCATTAAACCACTTCTTGTTAAATAGCTGGTCAGTAATATGTTTCATTTCAGATTGAAATGTTGCAGTTCTTGTGCATTTTTAAGGAAGGAAACCTTAAATTATTTGGAATGATCAACATTGGCAAACCGTTGATAATATCAACTGCAATATCTGCTCTGCTTCATTTTTCAATATTTATTCAATTCTATAGAATGAAATGATACTTTACAAATTTCTTGGTCTCATTATTTATTATAGCGTGAATACAGTAGGGATGCAGGATATGCCATGGAAGCTTTGAAAGGAAAGTCTCGAATTGTTTTTAAGATTTGGTCTTTTTTTCCAGGTTAAATTCGTTTTACGGAATATTTCCCGAAAGATTTAGATTATTGGTTTTAAGGTAACATCTTCGCAGATCATTTTAAACGTTTTATTAACGTACTGCTATTACTGGCTTATAGCTTAATCATTAATATTTATGGGAAACATCTTCAGGCACTGTACTGAGGGAGCAGTCTGATTCCATTAATAGACTGCGCGATACTTTTTGAATCAATAAAGGAAAACACAGTTGTACTTGACATGAAGGGTGCTTAAAGTAAGGTCACTCTTCAAGGCCACTTTTCAGAGTCGTTTCATCCTTTGAGCCAAAGCTCAATCAGAAATCATTGAACACGCTAACGTTGTGCGTTGTCGTCCTTTTAAGCAGTGGCCCGACAGAACGATCAATACATGGCGAAGATTACTGCAGATTGAATCTAACAGCCGGCTAGTTTGCACATCCATATAAACCGAAAGCTGCCTTGCAATCGCACAAGATGATTCTTCAGCCCAGGACTTCACAGCGTCCTCAAGGTATTTTTGTTTGATGGTTAGTTTGACTGAAGCCATCGGTATCCTTACGATATCGCAATGTGAGACCTCCAGCAGCAAGATACTAAGGCTTGACAATTCATCATATCAATTACCGAGTAACTCGAGATCTACCTAAGAGATGGACTCGGCGAAATTTTCGGAAAATTTACAAGGACTAGCAAAGAAGTTCGTAGCTGATTGACTATCTTTGAAAGTACATATTAGCTCCGAATATTGGACTCAAGTCTAAAGCCCTTTTTAGACATGAGTCCATGAGTCCATGCGTCCACGGGTCCATGCGATCTAGCGAGTCAATTCGATTTTGTTTATATAGGCGGCTCTAAAGCGAAGGAGGTGGAGTATGCTGACTCATGTACAATAGATTTTATAATGATTTCTTTCGCTCAGTGGCATGTGTGGATGGTTCGGTGATGATCATTTAAATACATTTTTTGTGGATGGTTATTTTATTATACGATGATGTGTATAATATTTTTTTTTGTATCCTTACGTGCATGACTATTACGAAAAAATTTGAATGCATATGAATATCTAGACACAAACATATATATGTATGTAGGTATATATAGTCATATGGATAAATATATACAATACAATTTTCTGTTACCAATATAAAAAAAAATAGTGTTAAAAAAATTAAGTGTGAATAAAGTGATAAAATCCATCCACTTATCGCCTTAGCCCCGCCTTCCAAGAACTGGATTTGAGTTGACTTGACTCGTGAATTCTAAAAACGCATGGACGCATGAACTCATGTCTAAAAAAGGCTTTAAAAGGGCTTTAGTGGTACTGGACGGATGAAATTTCCCCCCCTATTTAGTCTTATTAATTGCTTAGAAGCGTTCACACCGGGGCTCGATTGGCAATTTACTCTGCCATTTCCGATGGCGACGACTGTCAAATTTATGGTATGCCATCTGTGCGTGGGGAATTTCATGGCATGCAATATCATTTCGAAAATGCCTCTGAGCGAGAAGGACATGCGTTGTATCTGAGCGTCAAATGCTCTTAAGGAGTTATTTGAAGTGCAGAGCGAAGAAATTCCCCAATTTCCCAGCATTTCATACTCTGCAGACTATTTTCATTGCTCAACGAGATCTAAAAATCCCTTTGAATTCAGAATCCCTACATTTTCTTATAAGAAATACAGCATTCTCACGGTTCAGCGCCATTTTGATATAAAGAACTGTCAAAATATTGCCAGGCAGGCCAAGATTCAATCAACGCGAATGCGAAATGCGAATCGCATTTTTTGACAGGAGCACGCAAACGAATCGCATTTGAAGAACCAATCGGTGCGATTCGCATTCGCGTCAAAGCTGCCAGCTGGAAAATATGTAAAGTGAGTGAGGTATTTGAATTCGTTAGTGGTTGTAGGATACGGTGCCATTTCCGAATATTGTGCAATTAATTGAACTTACTTTGTTTTAAACATGAAAATACTCTGTTTGTTGCGAATTGACATTGTTATGAGAAAAATACATGACATCCAAGAAAAATACATGACCAAAATGTTGACTGGCGTATTGTTGCTATTAGAAGATGCAACACTACCGAACTCTGAGGGAAGCTTTCCAAATTACTTATTAATAAATCAAAAAGTAATTGAATAGTATTCGGTAAACAAAGTCACAAAATATTACAATTATTACATAACATAAAATTATTCAAACTCCCTGATCTGTGAAGCATACTGCGAAAACTATATGTACTGTAATGTTTCCATGTTGATTGACGTGGGTATGAACTATCAGACAACAAACTAATTTTCTTCTCTTCCTTAATGAATGTGTCACAAAAATTTCAAAACCATAAATTTGAGATTATAGACATATTTTCATAAATATATTTTGACAACTACCTAACACAAACATAGTCATCAACAATTTTTCCCACCCATTACTTTTTACGAACAAAATGAAACCATCTCCTACCAGCTGAAACAGTTTTTTATTCAAATCTTTCTGCGAAGTTAAATGGCATTTCTTAACTAAGTTACTGCGCTACAAAACCTATTGCAAAAAATATCCAATCGTGAAATCTACTTATTTTCACATGAAAACCAATAATCCCTATTTTCTTTCGAACCAACCGCCACTATAAATTTTTTTACCCAAGACCCAACTTACTATTATATGACATACATGATGTACATTTTCTTTTCGTGCAATTGGCCATTCCGACAATTCGTGCGACTATTTTGCTCTTTGCTCAAACTAGTCGCATTCGCAAGTTCGTGCGAATTCGCATTCGTCGTGAATGGTTCTATTCGCTGCGTCTTGCATATGATTTGCCTGTGCTCAAACTGTTCGCATTCGCATTCGCGTTGATTGAATCTTGGCCTAAATGGCCAAGCAAATGGCATACCATATTGCCTACCATTTATGGCAGACCATAAAATATGGCATACCATAGGTAGCCTCCACTAGCAATTTAAAATGTTATGCTATGGGAAATTGCTAGTCGAGGCAGCCTGTCAGGTCAGACAATTAACAAACACCAATGCACGTTTCACTCTGCTAGAAATATATTCAATTTGTCCGTAACCGAAATTAATATCACTCTTCTGCTACCCTATCTTGAAAGGTTTCATCCTGCATTACACCAAATGAATACAGCCACAATATCCAGACACGGAAATAAATTGACTAATGCTTTGACATTCAATGAAAGATTTCAAGCCCTCCTTACGCCCAGCCTAATTAATAGTAGTGTTCCAACGAGAGACAGTAAACATTGGGAAAAAAGAAGCAAATTACCCTCGAAATATCGATTTGTGTCAAAATTGTCAGCCTATATTTAGTTTCTAAAAGAAGAAAAGTTCTTAAAATAAAATATACGGAGTATCCTTGTTTTAATTTGAACTATAAATGTAAATGAATAAACAAAAAATTACAGTAGAGCACGCATAAGTACACATCAATGATCCACGTGATTTTTGTGCACTTATCCGTGTTGTGTACTTATCAGTATTATGTTTAATTTGGAATTATTTTATTCTGAAAATCAATAGTAAATATAAACATCTTTAAAAAATAATGAGGATTTTATTCATATGAAAAACAGTAAAACAAAATTAAATCTTTTCATGAGTAAATCTGAATAAATCACACAAAAAATTCATACTTTTTCAAAAATTTTGTCTAATGTAGCTTATTTTTAATTTGCAAAGAAGTCGGATATTTTGTTTTGAATAAGTTTTTCACGCCAACATTTGATTAGAACATCTTTCACTTCGTCTAGAGATGATAGGTCGGCACCTTTATTCATCATATATCGCCTTATTATAGAAAGATAAATCAATGCGTCCTGAAATGTAGCTTTCTTCGATGATCTATTCATTATCAGAATCTTCTACATTTTCCGAACGCACTTCATTGATTATTTCATCTTCGTTGAACTCTCCATAACAATAAAATTTATAGACACAAGCTAAAAGTTCATTGAACTGATCCTCCGGTATTGGTAATTGGGCCTTTTCACACTTGTATTCTTGATGCACTCCTCAGACCGGTTTGAGGAGTGCATCAGGAATACAAGTGTGAAAAGGCCCATTCAATGATTTTCTCTTGGTCTTGATTCACTTGGTGCAAAGATTGCTGGTCCAAATCCAGCCTTACGAAAGCAGTTTTGAATAGTTTTCGGCGTCAATAAAACAAAAATTTCTTTATCAAGTTGATTGCTTGTACACGCTGAGAAATGACTGAAATAAATATATTAACATCTTAATATTGTTATGGTAACAGTATTGTCACTAATACATCATTTTAACAGCTCAATATTTTATGCTTACAATATTATATTTGCAGTTTAACTTTATATATTAAGGCTGTTAACTTTTTATGTCAATAAAGCCTGTGAACATATTTCGTAAAAATGTTTTAACATCTTTACATAAATAGACCACTATGCCAATATAAATGTATTAACCAAGCGTGGTAAAATTGTTGTTGACCAAAAAAGATACAGAATAGAAGCATTCAAACGTAGTGTCTCTTTCTCTCTCTCTCACCCTCTCTCTTTCTCTCTCTCTCACTCTCTCTCTCTCTCTCTCTCTCTCTCCACAGAAGTAGCTTGTTGAAAGACCCGCAACGTAGTTGTGAAATAATCTCGTCTGTTGTTAGTTCGCTACGGTTTAATTTTTGTGTGCCGCGTGAGTCGTTGTTTTTCGTGTGCCCAGAGTTAATAAATTTACAAATTGTTTCATTTCAAAGAAAATCCAAACCAAACAACCCCAACAACAAAGCACAATGCTAATATTTTATGTGAGTATGTAAATATTAAATATTCACATGCTAACACAGCTAATAAAGGTGGTTAATATAATATATTGGCTTGTTAATATCAATTGTTGGTACACCAATATAGTACTGTAAGACATCAATATAACTTATTGCCATGTTAATATTAGATATAATGTTGTAACAGACAAATTCACCACATGCATGTCAATATGTAAAATTATAAGAATGATGTGTGCTAGCAATATAATATTATTACTAGGTCAATATAATAATGTTAAGAAATGTAGTTAATATAAATATATTAGCTGCAAAATATATTAAGGCTAGAACAATGATTTTTTAGCGTGTACGACATTTAAGGATTTTTCACAACTCTGAATACTCTGAATACTGAACTTCTTCGTCAAACTTATGACAAGCAGCATTGTGTATAAAAGGACAACTTTCCTATGATTTCTGGTTACATCCTTGTCTTTGCTTTGATTTTTTGAGTCCATATTTTACTTGTCATCCAAACTCTTCGGCTTGAATAATACGGAAGAGGAATTTGTTTTCCACTGAAGCATCGTGGCTGTTTGGAATGACCGCACCGCAGCCGTACCGCAACCGCACCGCAACCGCACCGTAACCGCACCGCAACCGCACCGCAGCCGCACCGCAACCGCACCGCAACCGCATCGCAACCGCACCGCAACCGCAACCGCACCGCAGCCGCACCGCAACCGCACCGCAGCCGCAACGCAGCCGCACCGCAACCGAACCGCAACCGCACCGCAACCGCACCGCAACCGCATCGCAACCGCACCGCAACCGCACCGCAGCCGCACCGCAACCGCATCGCAGCCGCACCGCAGCCGCACCGCAACCGCACCGCAACCGCATCGCAACCGCACCGCAACCGCACCGCAGCCGCACCGCAACCGCACCGCAACCGCATCGCAGGCGCACCGCAACCGCACCGCAGCCGCACCGCAACCGCACCGCAACCGCATCGCAGGCGCACCGCAACCGCAACCGCACCGCAGCCGCACCGCAACCGCACCGCAGCCGCAACGCAGCCGCACCGCAACCGAACCGCAACCGCACCGCAACCGCACCGCAACCGCATCGCAACCGCACCGCAACCGCACCGCAGCCGCACCGCAACCGCATCGCAGCCGCACCGCAGCCGCACCGCAACCGCACCGCAGCCGCATCGCAACCGCACCGCAACCGCACCGCAGCCGCACCGCAACCGCACCGCAACCGCACCGCAACCGCAACCGCACCGCAGCCGCACCGCAACCGCACCGCAGCCGCACCGCAGCCGCACCGCAACCGCAACCGCACCGCAACCGCACCGCACCGCAGCCGCACCGCAACCGCACCGCAACCGCATCGCAACCGCACCGCAGCCGCACCGCAACCGCACCGCAGCCGCACCGCAGCCGCACCGCAACCACACCGCAACCGCACCGCAACCGCATCGCAACCGCACCGCAACCGCAACCGCACCGCAGCCGCACCGCAACCGCACCGCAGCCGCACCGCAGTCGCACCGCAACCGCACCGCAACCGCACCGCAACCGCATCGCAACCGCACCGCAACCGCACCGCAGCCGCACCGCAACCGCACCGCAACCGCATCGCAGGCGCACCGCAATCGCACCGCAGCCGCACCGCAACCGCACCGCAACCGCACCGTAACCGCACCGCAACCGCACCGCACCGCAGCCGCACCGCAACCGCACCGCAACCGCACCGCAACCGCACCGCAACCGCACCGCAACCGCACCGCAGCCGCACCGCAACCGCACCGCAACCGCATCGCAACCGCACCGCAGCCGCACCGCAACTGCACCGCAGCCGCACCGCAGCCGCACCGCAACCGCAACCGCACCGCAGCCGCACCGCAACCGCACCGCAACCGCATCGCAACCGCACCGCAACCGCAACCGCACCGCAGCCGCACCGCAACCGCACCGCAGCCGCACCGCAGCCGCACCGCAACCGCAACCGCACCGCAGCCGCACCGCAACCGCATCGCCAACCGCATCGCAACCGCACCGCAACCGCAACCGCACCGCAGCCGCACCGCAACCGCACCGCAGCCGCACCGCAACCGCAACCGCACCGCAGCCGCACCGCAACCGCACCGCAGCCGCAACGCAGCCGCACCGCACCCGCACCGCAACCGCACCGCAACCGCAACCACTCCGCAACCGCACCGCAACCGCACCGCAACCGCACCGCAGCCGCACCGCAACCGCACCGCAACCGCACCGCAGCCGCACCGCAACCGCACCCGCACCGCAGCCGCACCGCAGCCGCACCGCAACCGCACCGCAACCGCACCGCAACCGCACCGCAGCCGCACCGCAACCGCACCGCAACCGCACCGTAACCGCACCGCAACCGCACCGTAACCGCACCGCAACCGCACCGCAGCCGCACCGCAACCGCACCGCAACCGCATCGCAGGCGCACCGCAACCGCACCGCAACCGCACCGCAACCGCACCGTAACCGCACCGCAACCGGTTGCGGTGCGGGTGCGGTGCGGTTGCGGTTGCGGTGCAGCTGCGGTGCGGCTGCGGTGCGGTTGCGGTGCGGCTGCGGTTGCGGTGCGGTTGCGGTGCGGTTGCGGTGCGGTTGCGGTGCGGTTGCGGTGCGGCTGCGGTTGCGATGCAGTTGCGGTGCGGTTGCGGTGCGGCTGCGGTGCGGTTGCGGTTGCGGTGCGGTTGCGGTGCGGTTGCGGTGCGGCTGCGGTGCGGTGGCGGTGCGGTTGCGGTGCGGTTGCGGTGCGGTTGCGGTGCGGTTGCGGTGCGGTTGCGGTTGCGGTGCGATTGCGGTGCGGTTGCGGTTGCGGTGCGGTAGCGGTGCGGTTGCGGTTGCAGTGCGGTGCGGTTGCGGTGCGGTAAGCCAAACGGAGTACTTTACATTAAAAAGGAGTACAATAGTTTTTTATGTGATGCTAGTCAAACAGAGACTATGAGTTTAGAAACCAGTTATGACCCTGGCTACGCGCCGTATATGCGCCATGCCATGCAAAGCATATGTTGCACCCAAACACAAATTTCGGAACTGCCAGAATATTGCTCACCCTATACAACACGCTTGCAAATTAATTCCCCCTTAGATATCCCACGAACGAAGAAAACATTAACTGGAAGGCACATAAGTATCTTGGGACCTAGATTATTTAACAAAGTTCCTTCACAGTTGCGCTCAAATCTAGATTTGACTAACTACAAACTAAAGCTTAAACTTTTTGTCACACAACATTTTGATGTGTTTAATGATGTAATACAATAATTGTTCTCACATGAATTACACTAATGTTATTTAAATGAATTAAATTATGAATCAAATTCAGACATGAATTCCAGATATCAATAGTTTTAAAATTAGCAATCTATAATTTACAGTTTTGGCATTGATACGACTGCTCAATTTCCCACACACAAGCCTTATGCTCAAGTGGGAAACACTTTATTTTAAATGTCTGTATGTAATTGAATTGTACACACATATGCATCAATAAAGTGTATTTTCTAAAAAAAAAAAAAAAAAAAAAAAAAAAAAAAAAAAAAAAAAAAGTGGCATGCATATTGGGCAAGTTTTTGCTCAATTATTGCTATGAGCTGTCCGTATGTGAAGTGGTGGTAAGATAAGATTTTGGAAACAACGTTTTCTGGTCGCAGATGTTTTTAGTGTTTTATGGATTTTAACGTTAAAGCTCTCTACAAATTGGCTGTATTCCGCTTAGAACTGTGGAAAAAAATATAAATATTGCGAGCGAAGACTTCAATGTGCTGGGGCAGTTTTTTTTCGGGTGCTGGTCATATACAGGTCATAACACACAAATCTGGAAAATCTATTTTAAGGAAGGATTTGACAACTTGCTTATTACCCATCATAACCGAAGCTTCGTCTGAAGCGAATTTCACTAAGTTTTTCAAAGAAATATTTAAATCGTTGAAATAGTTCGGCAAATTGTAATATATTGACCTTGCATTACAGTGAGAGTGCCGGCGAAAACAAGTAGCAGTAAAAATTATGTTATGTTTAGTAATAATAATAGGTTTAGAATAATCTGTGATTTCCCGCACGTATTCAAAATTTGAATGAGTTAGTTGACAGATGGCATTCATCATGGAAAATTATTATTGTTCGTTTGTGACATTCCAAGCTAAAATTCCATGTATTGGAAATTTTCACTTTAGAGCTATAATTGAAATATATCCAGAGTCGAGCATTTTTAGTTGTGCAGAGTTAACGAATTAAAAAGAATTGATAAAGACGATAAAAAAACATAGAGTCCCAGAAAACTTAAATACCTATCGTGTGCTTCTCCCCAGTTAAAGTTAAAATATCGAACAAATGCTACCAAACATTTGATTGTACTTATATCTGTCGTTTCGTCATTATTTTGAATATTTGTTCACACGATTCATTTTTTAAAATGAAATTAGTGACATTATTAAAATTCGTTTTCTCCCACTTCAACAATTTTCCAATTTCAGAATCTTGGGCATTGTTGTGATTAATGTGAATGGTAAATTGTGTTCTAAAAAAATTTAATTATTCCATTTTTTTTCCATTTCAATATTTTTGGATTTTTTAGTGAATGATTCAATTGCTGCTTGTCTGTGAATTTCTGGTTGATTTTAGCGGCTGACTCCAATTTTGTGCGATTCACTTTTTCATTTTGCAATAAATTTGATACATTTTCGCTTACCAGTTTTTGGCAATGTTGATAAGAGGATGTTTTCTCATATCTACCTTTTGAAGTAGAAGATATACTCTTTGCTTGAAGCAAATCAAACTGTGCCAGCTAAATTTTCCGAAACTTTTGATATCGTCTTTGATTTTCAATGTAAATTTGTTTTGTTTCGCAGTTGGATCCTGAAGCAGAATCGTCAGTATATAACTTTATGCTAACCATCGTATCATTAATCGCACTGCCTTTCATATTTATCGCAGGTGTGAGCCCTTAAGTTCTATTCTTATCCAATTTAATCAAAGAACCGGTAAAACTAAACTTCCTAGTAAATAGAGTTATCTGATAAACCAACCGTTCCTTTGCTTTGTTAAAAGTGTGTTTGTTCCAAGAAAATATAATAACCAGTGTGTTTGGTGATGACAAAAATGTCTTGTGTCATGAAACTGAAAATTAAAGCATTTTATCTCAAGTCTGTGATAATAGTCTTTTCAAAATACCGCTAAAATATTCGAAAAAATTCGGAGACGAAATCGGAGACTTGAGCTATGTAGAAAAATTGCTGCCTGTGAGACAACAAGTAGAAGTCAAGCCAAAATTCGAGCATTTCATTGCAAGTTTGCTTCCAATAATCTTCTCAACTTACCGTTGATTTCATCATTCACTTCAAACAGGCAGCTGAAATATTCTTCACAGAAATTTCCGAAATACTTCAGGAAAAACAGTTAACGCGATGAAGCAAAGAATGAGTCAATGGTGTCGCAAAAAATAAAGAAAGATTCAAATCACTTCACTACTTCTACGCCAAAGCCTTCTACCTCACCCTGCCACGACGGATGGTAGCAATCGCTATCGCACCGTCGGTCGATTCCCACATAATTTATAATGAAAATTAAGAACAGTTCACGCGGGAGGGCATTACACAGCAAAACTAAATTCTTCTAGTCTTCTTCTTAGAAATGGAGACGGGACGCCGTAAAAGTTCACGTCGAAATTAGGTTTCTATGGCATGTACTAAGCAAACAATATTTCAAATTTGGTATTTGAAAACAGTATGTATGAGCATAAAATGTGTTCCCAATGAAAAGGGAGTACTTTGGAATTGAAGGGAGTACAGTAGTACGGTAACTGAAAACGGAGTACAAATACTCCGATCGGAGTACAACGACAACACTGCTTAGCAGAATAAAACTGAAAGAATTAGACTCGGAGAATTTCACAGATGTTACAATTGCTATCGATCAGGAAAGCGAAACGAGGAACGGCCGTGTTATCTAACTCTTCATACATATGCTCTACAAACTACCAATTATCATCTTTTAAACTACTCTACCATCGCATCCTTTACGACCCTATGCATGCAATTATCAATTGATATTTTACTACATGTTATGGGTTTATCTCATATTATATGGACAGTTGGCTTATGGCTAGTTTTCGTGGTTTTCCTATTTTCTTCGCGAATTGTCGAAGCCGATATCGAGATAAGTAAAAGACACAGTCAGAATATTAATCAAATTTTATATCCTTGGTTTTTCGGTTCAGTTGTAATCAGTCTGAGATTTATATTATAGATACATACAATCTTTCACTAGATTGGCTCACATTGCAGCAAGTTTTTACACATAAATAATCAATATATCCTTTGGAAAAAAACTATTACAAAAACTAACTATTTGAAATGTGTCACTCATTAGTCATGAATTGGAAATTATTCACGAAGTGGAGATACTTCGCTAATTTCCGCACATCAACAGCTTCTTTAATCCTGAGCAAGAGTTATTCCATTTTATGTCAATGATTATGATAAGCTACCTTTGTCCGCTTGCTGCTCAATTCGAAAAAAAATATTTTTCAGGGTGTTAAAATTTGGATGCTCTCCGTTATGCGGGACGAGTGACCGTTTTTTACCTTAAAAGTTTGATAATAAGTGTTGGTAATTTTGGTATAAAAACTTAGAAAACGTTAATAACATCTGGCTATCTTTTTTTCCAGATTTCGCTACAGTGAAAATAAAATGAATAATTTCTTCGAAGGACGTTCATTTGATTCCGCCTCTTTACTCTAGGAAATTGAATTATGTATAATAAAAATTATGTTCACCCACGTGCGAGTTTATTTTACCAGCGTTAATAACCAGCTTGATTAATACCTTTTAGATAATCAATAAATATATGATAAAAGATACATTCCAATGAATTTTTTATTCTTGACTTTTACTCTGCTTGTACAATTGTCAAGACATCCTTCGATTTATAGCTCAGTTAAGTGCGGTACATAAATACAGTTTGTTGTTCTAGAAATGCTCAATAAGCTTGATCAGTTTGTGTGGAAATTCCTTAATGCTTACTGCCTCCATCTTCAGCTATTTGGAACGGTTAACGTTTTCTATGACCGGCGTAGTTGCAAGTTTGTTCGTTCGAAGTTTTTGACGTACTATGGCAATGTTTTAAATGCTCTCTTTCTATCCTTCGGAATATATTCGACGAGTCTGTTGGTTTTTAGCTTCCGGTCTGTTGAAGAACAGATTCTTGCATTGATTTCCGCTGCAAATATTTTTTCGACCTATCTTTCAACGTTCTTCTCAGTTTCGTCGCACTTTTTCACGCAGAAGCAAATGAAGGACGTATTGAACAAAATGTTTTCAATGGGCCGAAAATTATGTCAACACGCGCAAGTAAAGCTCTTTTCGAACCGTCGATTTATTTGCCTGTTGATCCTTAAATGCACCATGGTTATACTGATGAAGTTAATTGAAGCCATAATGGCTGTGACATTGGTTGACACATCAAATTGGAGAGAAATTGTTTATTTTCCGATCTTTATTCTGGTGATTTATGCTGCAAATATTCCCTTAACAGTGTTCAGTGTGCTGATGCTATTCGTCTTGAGGTATTATGAGATCATCAATCAGTACCTGAAAACTTTGCTGCAGATGACTGGGCCACATCAGCTAAAGTATAACCGAAATAAAATGATAGAGCATTGCCAAGTAAGCGACTATTTGGACATCCTTATATCGGTCCTCACGGAGCTTCGTGACATCACAGATAAAATCGTGCAGTTATTCCAAGCAAGATATCTCACTATCCTCGGTCGTAATTATACCCAAACAGTGTTGCAGATTTACCAAGTATTCCTCTGGCTAGAAACGAACAACCCAAATCCATTCATAGTTTGGGTATTATTATATGTTGCAATGACGTATTTTAACGATATGCTAAGTGTTTACATCGTTTCGATAGTAGTTGATGAATCCCGGAAAACTGCCGAGCATGCAACGGTCACAGTGTCAGCGTCTGCAATGGATGAGCGGTTGGAGAGAAATGCATGTCATCAAATTATTTGTTGTTAAATAGTTGGTCAATAACAAGTTTCATTTCAGATTGAAATATTACAGTTTGTGTGGATTTTAAAGGAAGGAAACGTTAAATTGTTTGGAATGATCACTATTGGCAAACCATTAATATTATCAGCCGCAATGTCTGCTTTGATTGATTTTGCATTATTGATTCAATTCCATAAAATGAAATGATACTTTACTATTCAAAAATGTCTTGGTCTCATTTTTCATGGCAGCATCTGTCATTGAAGCTAGGAAATCGAAGCTTTGGGTAGTTTACGAACAAGAATTGCGACATTTTTCTTTCCAGATTAATTTGTAATAGCGGAAGATATTCCAACTGATTTGAATTAATATTGGCTTTAGGAAACATTTTCGCTGGAGTTCTTTCGACGATGGAAAACCTATTAGCTTACGGATATTAATGGCTTATCGCTAGGGATTCCTATCCCGATGCACTGAAAAAAATCCGCATGGCGCCCAGATCTATGTAACATAGCACATTATTTAGGGTCCCATACGCTATGTACATAGTACTCTGAGCTAAGCAATATGGCTCCCAGCGCCGTAATGACATGACACAGAAATTAGAGCCCTACACGCTATATTACATTGTTTAATGAGTCATATTGTTTGAACGTCTTCATGTACGTTTTGTTCAATAAATTTATAGGTGAGCAAATTTTGATATTGTTCGTTATCTCAAGTGAAAAATCATATGGAGATATACATATGTAGTATTTAGGTTGCGTGCAAGTATTTAAGGGTTTTATTGAGGTGGTATCAGTGAGGTAGTAGAAATGGAGTGGACATGCCCATAAAACGGCCCACAGACGAGAGATCTGGTCGACAACTAGATCTGCAATATGCGATATCTGCAACGAAAATCTCTGTCTGTGGGCTAGTCTCAAGGTAGGTATCCATATGTTGCATTTCTTCCGTATCGTATCCCTGTTGCGTATCATTCACTAAACGGATACGGTGTCCACACTACTCAATATTCCATGTATCATCAATACGATCCGTTGCAAAAAGCTCGATTCGCAGCTGCAACGCTTTTATTCACGAATCTATAGTGTACAACGCAATGTGTCCACACATGACTCCACTTAGTATCGTATCATTCCTTGCACAAAATGTGATATCGTCGATATACTTCAATAAATTGAAGAATGTTTTCTTTATTCCACTCCATTATCTATGCACTGCACTACAATATTGACAAGTTAACGACTCAAATGTCAAATCATGCAACGCGACTTGTGCAACGCAAGTTGTCCAAATATGATTCGAGAGCGTATCGTTTCATTCCTTTGGTGCGACGGCAAGAAACCGCCAAATGACCGATCGAGTTCGTTGCGTTTCTTTGTATCAAATTTTGATACGCAACGAAGATACGTTTGTCGCATCCACTGATACGCAACGGTGATACGATACGCGAAAATGATACATATGGATACATACCTTTAGGTTGCATTTTTAGTATCTGCAACGGTTACAGTAAATATCAAAATTTTTTGATATTTGGTGGGCGGAGCTAGTGGTCGACGACCACGTTGCTGTGTCTGTTGTGATTTTGAGACTAGAATGGAGATCTCATTTGAATTTAGTGTAATGTAGTGGTAAGATAATTCGAAATCATTGGTTTAACGAACTGAGTTGCGTATGAATATGCTCAACAAGAGTCAGTTAGCATACCTCATGGTCCCGTTAATGCTTTATCTATTTCAGGAAATATTTATGAACGAAAAGAATAGATGTGAAACAAAAATATATGGTCCATATCAGTATCCTTTGGAGCTAGTGATCTGCGATTGAATCTCTGCTAATAGAATATTTTTAATGAAGTCGATAAAGCCTTTAAATTGGTATATAATGATAAATTTACTTCAGAAGATATTGCATGAATTAATGATGCAATTGAAGAAAATTTTAAATTAAGAAAAGAAGACAGATTCTTGAGAAACCTCGTACCATTTTTGGGTTTGCAGGAACTGATACTCTAGCTGGGGCAATATCTATGTAGCATAATAAGGGTTCTCATACTGCAATATTTGATAATAAAGAAGAGCAAGAGTATTTGGTTTTGCGATGGCTAGCTTGCTAAAAGATCCTGTTGCTCTTGGACCAGTATTGATTTATTTATTTCATAGGATTAGTATATCTCTTGATGGCACTCCATCTAGTATCGTTCTTGATGAAGCATGGGCAATAATAGATAATCCAGTTTTTGTGCTCCATTTCGATTTATCAAAGTAGCTTGACTAGCTTTGTTTATCTGTTTTAACGCTCCACTAAACGGATATCTTATTGTTCAACGATATCATTTTCAATTTGCAAAGCACCAAATCAGTAAATACACCTCTAATACGCACAAGTGCTGCCTGCCCATGATGACCGCAAATTAAAATTCAATTAAAAAATATTTAGAGGGCTACATGTGCCGGAACCAGAATACCCGTACATGCCTGTTCGAAATAACTTTACGTGAAACATAATTTTAAACCCTATTAAGGCACAAATGCTGCCAGCTCATGATACATACTATTTTATAATTTTCTTCGAAAATCAGTAAATACACCCCTAATACGAACAATCACTGCCTGGTTATGATGACCGCCAATTAAAAATTATTGAGATGGATCTATGACTAGGCTACAGATGCCTGAAGCAGAAAGTACAAATACCTCATATACCCGTGTATACCTGTTCGAAATTACATTATGTAGAACATCATTTGCTAACAATGCTTACAATTTATGTCCTCCATTTTCTTACAACGAAAATGACCTGAAAACACCCATTCCAAAGCGTGTGTTGCCTCAACGAAAACAACGTTCGAATGAGATTGCAATTCAAGTTTCTGTGTCTGTGGCAAATCAATTGAGATCCAGTCGACGACCAGATCTCCGTGTCTGTGGGCCGTTTAAGATTTACATTGAAGGAGATGGTAATAATTTGTTGGCTACTCATTATAAAATCTGGTCAAATCCAAGTAGTTCTCCTCCAATTTGACAATTAGATCATAATGGCGAAAAGGCAACTTTAACATGCTTTGTGCGCGAGAGGATTATACCATCCGTGTCCACGGGCTGGGTGGTATAGTTTGTATGAAGTGCGATAATGGATTAAAGTGCTTGTTCGAATCATTTCAAATGAAATCCGTCAATAAGTATGTCAGCGAACTATAACAGCGCAATAATACCCCTAAATGTTTGCACGCATTATTTCGTAATTGAATCATTCGGATTCGAAGGTATTATTTTCAAATTTAAAATGTTCGTGATGGAAGTGTATACTTTTGAAGTTACATTAACACAAAAGTTATAGATATATATATATATATATATATATATATATATATATATATATATATATATATATATATATATATATATACATATATATATATATATATATATATATATATATATATATATCTATATATATATATATATATATATATATATATATATATATATATATATATATATATATATATATATATATATATATATATATATACTTAGTTTTAGCACACATTAGCATGTGTTGTCAAGTTGACCCTCTTCATATACGTTTTGTTAGCGGTAGTGAAGTGTCAAAATTATTATATACAACCTCCGACAAAACTTTTGGCCATCCTGAAAAAGTTTTAAAAAATCATTTGAAATGAAATTTCGTGAACAGAATTAGCACAAGCCTCAACATTTAGCCAATGACGATTTTTGAAGCTTAATGTATTGTACGTTCTAACGTAACAGGACTTTTTGCGAATTTTTCTTATTTTCAGTTCTACAAAACTTTGGGCCAGTTGGAAGAAAACACAGCTTAATCCAAGATAGAGATATGTTCCTGCGTTTGTCCACCATTATTTCTAAACACTTATTTTATTCTTGTTGCGACAGTGTGAATAAGTTTCTGGACACTCTGATGGTCCATTTTGTTCCACTCTTCTTCAAATGCCGTTTCAAGGTTTGCAACAGAGTTGAATTATTGTCTTTATTTATACAGTGCGCGAAATAATTATATCGGACAAAGAGAATATCGAGAAAATTATTTGCTAGATGCTGATTCAAAAAATAAAAATTTAGTTTTATGTTTCATGCAATGATAACAAAGCAACAGTGGATTGTACTTTCAACTATTTAATTTTTTTGTAGCCAGGAAGATACAATATTTCAAATTCATGAACGAAATAATTATAACGGACAAATCACATAAAAATGTATATAAGTATTTTATTTCAAAAATTAAAAACAATAATTAACACCAAAAGAAATCTTAATAATCTATACGGCTTCCCTTATTTTGTATCACTTTGCATAAACGACGGGGCATGGAATTAACAAGGGATTGAAGAACATATGTTCCAATTTGATTCCATTCCTTTATAATGGCCGTTTTTAGCTCTAAAATGGTGTCAAACTGACGACCTTGTGAATAGACTTGTCGTGATAAGATACCCCATAGATTTTCGATGGGGTTCAAATCAGGGCTTATAGCAGGCCACTTTAATAGCGGTATGTTCCGGGACTCAAAAAAAAGTTTCGTGAACGTCGCAGAGTGTATAGGTGCGTTGTCTTGCTGAAACAGCCAGTCGTCTCTCCACAAATCCTCTGCAAAAGTGATAAGCACGTCGTCCAAGAGTTCAACATACTTAGCTGAGTTCATTTTATGTGAAATAAAACAAATTTCAGACTTTCCCCGAGAGCCGAATTCAGCCCATATCATGAGGGAACCTCCTTGAAAGTTCCTTCTATGACACGTTTCCCGTTCTTTACGGACATCTCTCCAATGTCCATGGCAGCCATCAGGCCCGTCTAAATTGAATTTTTTTTCATCACTAAATATGATAGAATCCCACTCATTTGTCCAAAATTTATACCGTTCAGCAAATTCTAAACGTGCAGATTTATGACGTAGTAGAAGTCTTGGTATTTGCAAGCGTTTTCCATATTTAACATTTTCATTATTCTTCAAAATCTGCTGAACCCTTCGCGTAGTGATGGGAAGATTCAATTGAAACCTTATTTGTGAGGGACTTAGCTTTTTCTGAACAGCCAGCCGTTTTAACTCTCTTTTAGACCTCTCACTGACTTGGGACGGACGACCTGATCTCTTGATTTTGGCGTAATTTTCGGGGTTTTTCAAGAAGTTATTCACCGTACTTTTGTCCCTGTTCAACTTTTCAGCTATTCTTCTGACTGTTGTCCCGCAATCCCTATAAGCTAAAATTTTAGCCCACTCTTCAGCAGTCAATGTTGTCCCCTTTGACATTTTTATTGATTCGAACTGTAATTTAAAAAATTGCGAATTAAAAACTGCACGTGTAAATGCTAATCTTCATTAGTAGGCTGCGTATACCTTGGTGAACTAACTAGTCTTATAAATCTAGACGAATTATCAATTTTACACGTAGAAAATATACTTCACGTACAACTGTCTGCTATATTTATTTCGCACTAGTAATTTGGGCTTCTGAAGAAAATTAAACACCAGCTTACTACAACGAAGAATTAACAAGTAGCCTAAAGTGCCGTTACATTGCGTTCGCTTCCGAAAATGATATGACGTCATCATAAATAGTGTGAGACGATTCATTTTCTCAGGAATACCTAGTGATAGTTTGTGTGTTATAATTATTTCGCGCACTGTACTTTATTACATCATTCTACTAAATATGAAAAAAACTAAAAATGTTAAAATTGATGGTGCAAAATTTCCTGTCTACAAAACACAAATAACTCAACAATTAATAAAATGCAGATAGGACGTTTATGCTACGTGCGGCAGAATACATGTCAGTGACGGCTATAGTGCATTGCTTTGAGAGCTGTAAGACATGACATTAGGGGCTATAATACATGGCATAGAAGGCTATAGCATATAGCGTGGAGGACTATCGTACATGACGTGGGATCCCGGGATCTTTGACATTTTATTTCACTTGGTACATGTTGGCTGGCACAACATGGGTTCTGGAGATAGCTTAGCATACCAGATAGCTAATATTGCAATTTTCATAGCGTTGGAAAGAATGGAGTTTTTTTGTTTCAGCAAATATCTTTTCTTTTGTAAAGTTGAATAGGGAAGACTTAAAATCCCAAAATTGTAAGGATATATTCCGCATTCCTTTATGATGAGACTGGCTCTTTCCTTAGTTAAGTAGTAGTTTTTTAGTCTAGAGTCTCACAGGCAAACAATAATACAGAGATAGATGATAATTTGGTTTAATTTGGTATTTTGTTGTTGTATCGCAATCCCATCAAAAAGGCAAAATATTGACCGGAACTTCATTTGAGCTTAATGAATGAAAAAAGAAATCCCATGAGGATACATTCCTATTTGTAAGATCATATCAAAGAACAAAATATCCTACATCCAAGAACAGTGCAAAAAGAAGAAAATTATACAAAGAACAAAATTGAACCACAAAAAATTAATAATAAAAAGATATATGCACATACTGCTCCTTGATTATTATTCTCCATGTTTTCTTTTCTCTATTATCTTTCAATATGAAACTGCAAAACACTTTCTCGCGCCCGTCCTGCAGAACTCTATCTATAATATCGTCAACTGATAGAGAAGTTAAACTCTATTCATGACATTTCCGAAACACCCTATTCCCGTTTCGTGGTGAATATAGTGAATTGAGAATAGCTAGTACAATTTCATACAGAAACACCCTAATGGAGACTGATGCCAAAATAACGTCAAATAGAGAATTGTAGTAGAGATATTTTCTATTCACGAGCTAGAAAAACGAGGCATTGAGCACTTGTAGAGCGGTTCCTACGTTCTACGTTCGAACCTCTCAAGGCTCTCTAACGATATCGGATCGAAAGAGTGTGAGTTCCGACTCGATAACTTTAAATTTCAAGATTTTCTTATCTTAGTGAATATATTTGTGAAGCAGCCACCCGTAGGATATCGTTACGTTAACAGTGGGCTTCGTTAGGGTACATTCAGAATAATTTTCTGGTTTGGGTTTTTTCATGCTCCTTTAAGTATTTTAGATGTAGTATTTGTCGAAAAAAGTTGATAAGATAATAAGTCGTGAATTACAAACTTCACGACTAAAATCCAGTATGATGTAAGCCCTATTTGAAAAAAAGCTTGAAAGCAAATCAAAAGAGTTTAGGCTTGAACGGTTCGCAAGTTAAATCTAATTGTATCGCTTTAGGATAAGTGAACCAATTAATTTAAATTTAATGGAATTACTAATAATATTTGCTTTCGAATATATAATTAGAATTCAATATGCATCTGAGCCTTAGAAATCGATGTCCTTGTAAATAAATATACATTTTCAATCTTTTCAAGTTTTACAAAATTCAACAACTAAGGCTTAATACAAAATTGTCGCCGTACATAAAGCAATTATTGAACTCTTATCCAGCACGAACATCCCCGAAACTGTAATCTGGAATTCTTTCAATATAGATTGCAGATAATGCGTTTCGATCTAAAATGATAGTTTCAATGTTTTTTGGGATGATATTCTTTTCTAGAATAAGGCGTCATATATACATTTTGAGTGATCCGTTTCCCAATTATCGGAGCGGATAAGGCATTTCCTAGGCTCTTGCGCATTTTTTTCGATGCGTCCGCTGTCGAACCGGCCACATAGATAAAAAGAAGGATTCCAAGCATACCACAAGTCACAAAAACTAACTCTTCACCTACATCGAGGTGGGGATACTTTTGATCGGATCCATCGGCAATTGCAAAAGCCCGAAATAGCTTCATGATTGAAAGAAAGTTTTAAGCTGTGCTCAAGCGAAACAGAAGTAGCTATGAAAATTTTGAATAAGTCGTCTAATAACTGTTTGAATGGAGTAAATTACCAATCGATTCGAAATTCAAGTGACGAATTAGATAGCGTAGACTCTCTGGAATACTGCTCACAAGGATTGTCAACAAACTCAAAATGCGCTCGAATTCCAGAAATCGTCATTGCTAGTCGACTAGAGAAATCCCGACTAGCAATGACGATTTCTGGAATTCGAGCGCATTTTGAGTTTGTTGACAATCCTTGTGAGCAGTATTCCAGAGAGTCTACGCTATCTAATTCGTCACTTGAATTTCGAATCGATTGGTAATTTACTCCATTCAAACAGTTATTAGACGACTTATTCAAAATTTTCATAGCTACTTCTGTTTCGCTTGAGCACAGCTTAAAACTTTCTTCCACGAAAAGCATCAGAGTATAGTAAGTATTGAGAATTGCAACAAAGGACTGCAAGGAATAGCAGTAGAACAGCCATCGAAAGCATTCGGCGTAGTTTCCATTGAAGAACATTCTAAGGCCTCCATACATTTCAATTGCTCCTTGAATGCCAGTCAGAAGACCTTTCAAGAAAAGGAAGAGCAAAAAATGGTTGTCGAAAACATTACCACCGGTTCGATCGATGAACGCTTTCAATAAGGTGATGTTTTGGTTTATTGTTGAAATGATTCGATTTTGGGACATCGAGTGGACGCACATTGCGGACACAGAGAGTGGCATTTGTACGACCAAACTGGCGGTGTTAAAAATGATAATGACCGAAGAGTACAAAGTTCGCATTTGAAATATGGCGTTTCGAAGTGTAGGGATCAAAGCAGCAGTGAAAAGTGTTCCGGGAAGAAAGCTATAAACTCTAAGGAGCTTACTTGGCACAACTGTAATCGACCTTTTATCCAACGTGAATGCAGCAATACCTGTGATCTGTATGTATGCAAGTCCTAGCCCCAAAAATCGACGACTCCATCGGTTAGTTCTATTCAACATTTCTCATAATACGGGTCAATCCTGGAAGATAAACAAATACATTTTAAATTACTAATAAAACATTATATTTGAATACTTACAAGCTCTGGAAATTTAGACCTAACTACCACTTGAATACGGTAGATATTAACAGTTGACCAGGAAATGAGATTGTATGTTTTCAAGCTCAATAACCTTCCCCAGTAGTTTTTACGTTTAATCAACTAATTTGTTTGGATATGGACTTCCGTCATTTTGAATGAGGCGAATAATTATTATTACTAAAGAAATTAACTAAGAAAAATACACATTTGGGTCTCATATACTAAACTTGTAAAATAAACGTTAAGCGTGGCAGTTTTTAGATAGATTAGCTTATGTGAAAGTAATTTTTAGAATTTTGGCTGAAACGTTTTTATATTTTTCTGATTAAATAGTAAGGGCAAGTGGCAATCTCCTAAGATAACAACTAAAATAACTGGATGACTGTGCATTTATTGCTAGCAGTAACATTATATTTTCACATATTAAGCACGAAGAACGAATTTAATCGCTCTAACGTAGATACTGCCAGCAACTATTCTAGCTAGGAAAAACGATTTATATTTCAGTCTATAGCTTAGTGTAGGGTTTCGGCGTCAGCTTCAGACCATTTCGCTTTTATGGGACAAAAACTTTGGCCGAAACCATTCCCACACCGTACACAAGCGACGAGGGCACTCCGTCTAGCTGCCATTCTGGTTTGTAACCTGAGTTGGGAACAAGTGCTGTTTTATCCATACTGATCCAACTCAGACGTGAAATCACATTCCCATTCTCATGGCCGGGGAATGGGTCGAGAACGGCAGTTGAGATGAACTCTTGGGATGCTGGTGCTATAGCAACGGAACGGAAGTATCTATTATGTTGCTCTGATAAATACATATAGCTTTAGTTGCGGGCGTAGTATATAAGCCTACATAAGTATATGGGTATTTTTTGGATAGGTAGTACGTATTAGATCGTTTGAAAATAATTGGTAGAAAAGGAGCTGAAGAAAACGAAAAAAACTAATGGCCATAATGTGATAGCTTGCTTGATCTACATTGTTGATATCGCGGTAAGCTATTTTTCTGTTCCAGAAGCTAGTAGTTGCATCGACACCTTGGTAAGTAGCTAATAGCTTTAGAGTGATTGCGCACATACTTACATTTACAAAATAAACAAGCAATTTAGTTATAATATATAAAGAGCTCATTGAAAATAAACTGTTTATTACAAGTCAAGAGATGGTAATGAAAACAAAAAAAAGATAGCAAAGATGCAATGAAAAAGCTATTTATTGTTTTATAAATGCTTTGATACCATTAAAGGGGACCATGAAGTAAACCAGTTCATTTATGCTGTCGAAAATATGGAATTTTCCGGTAACTATTAAAAAAAAATGTTTTTCCTAAACTCCGAAAACGATGGAATGAAAGTCTGGAAAATAAATCTAGCAACAGGGCTAAAAAAAGTCCTAAGCCGCATATCTAGTATTAAAATGCAATCTGCTATGCTATCAGTAAAGGATGGATCAGAGTAAATAGCCAATGCTTTCAACCAGCAGTTCGCAACATTGACAACAGCATAGCACAAAAAATTGCCAATAAAAATAATTTCTGTATTTCTTGATTTACTGAAAGCTTTTGATTCCATCCCATACAAAATTATTGTTGACAAACTTTACATATATAATTTGATTTAAAGTGGATTATATGGATTGAAAACTATTTGTGACATCGTAAACGATTTGTTCAAATTACGGGAAAGCAAATTGCGCTAAGCTTTGATTACGGAATTCCACAAGGGACTGTACCAGGCCCTATTCGTTTTCTTATCTATGCAATTGATATCCTTGTGCAACCTATTAAAGGGCACTTAATTTTTTTTGCTGATGATACAGTACTTTTGATAGAAGAAAGTAGCTGGAATGGGGTTAAATTAAATACAGTATATAGTCTTTGTTTACTGAATGAGTAAAAAAAATGTTCATAGCATTTGCTTCCACTCAACGTGGGCTACCATAAGGACTGAATATAACGATTTATTCGATGGACTGTACAGCTGGCTGCCTTTGCCCTCCTTTGCATAGATTTGCCGAACCTAGATATCTGGGCATAATCATAGACCAACATTTAAAGTGGAATCTTCACATTGAAAATATTGTAAAGAAATCAAGAATAATAATACCTATATGCTTCGAGATTCGTTCTTTCTAGAGCGAGCAAACAATTCGAATGTTTTACTTTGCATTGACTGATTCTATTATTCAATATGAAATTGTTGCATGAGGCTGTGCATCACAAAATACTTTACACCCTTTGAAAGTAATGCAGAAGTCTGTACTCAAAATCCTACTTGACAGGCCCAGACGGTTTAGCAGTTAACAACTTTTTACTACAAACAATGTTTCAACAGTGGAGCAAGTGAATCAGTTGGTCGTAGCGAAAATTTTCATTATTTTCAAACCGCACGATGTAAGTACTGCCCTGCTTAGCATAAACGTTCTATCCATGTACATTTTTGCCATTTTTGAGTTGACAACGGCTTCAAAAACTGCATATTCTATTACATCATTCTGCAAAAGTTGCAAAATCTCTCTTTTCTGAAAGTATGTTAAAATTAATATTGAAAAACACACTATTCATATATCTCCAGTACAAATCAAAACACAAATCATTGAATATCCCGAAAGTACTAAAATGTAGATAAAAAGTTTATGCGAATCAGGGCAAAATAGGGCTGAGCCATATACACATATGGGAATTAAACTTTTTAATAACATACCACGGTCCATCAAAAGAGCAAATATTTAAGAAAAATTCAAAAATAAGCTGAAAGAATTTTATTACGTGAGTTAAACATATTCTCTTTCCCTCTCAATTTCGTAACTTTTAGCTTATTGCTTGGTCTTGAAATAATAATATCCTCGATGATTTAGCTATTGGTGTGTATTTTTTGAATCAGTTTCCTTTTTTCACTTAATTTATAATTTAAGTTATTAAAATTTTTGCTTCCGTTTTATTATTTCCTCTTTTTACTGGGCTGTGCGTGTTTTATGTATTGTTCTTGATGTAAAGTAGATTTTCTCCTTTTTCTGTGTGTTTTTTATTCGAATATTTTTTGTTCTTTAGCCTTTAAATATTATTTATGTAAAGGTACTAATTGGTTATGCACAATTTTGTTCTTAAATCTGTAAATTTTAAAAAGGTAAGAAATTTGATTGATTTTGAATGAACTGGAATAAATCGATTTTTTTTTCTCACATGTTTTGTATAGGTTGAAATGAAAATTTATTTACAGCTCCTCATTCCTAACACAAAGTACTTTACCTTAAAAAGAGGAGTGGTGTATTGATATTGAATTGTAAATCTGTAATAAATATAGCACTATATATAAATAAAAAAAATACAACACAAATACACAAATAAAAAAATAATTCTCACCTACCATTTGAGATTAGCTTCGGTCACTTTTGCATATGATAAAGTGAACTTATTTGGCTTGGTGTCTTTTTAGGTGGCAGCTGATGGTAAATCCTTCACTCCCTATCCTTCTTTGCCAGCAGGCGAATGCCCCACAATACTGTTCTTTCCGCGCTATCTATAGTATGTACGCTTTGTCCAAGGCTTGTCTCCAGTAACGATTTGGCTCAATACTCCATCCCCATCTACACTACAGAGGTCCAAAAATATGCGACAGCACTCCCCACGCTGTTGTTTTTGAGACAGCATCACCAATCTCTTTCATATTGTTTTGAGCCGACTTTCCTTGTTTAGCGAGGAGCTTTAGAAACAGCGCGGTAGTCGATTTTTGCCATATTTTAAACTTTCTTCCAAATTGATTTGCTTGGTCGACGATAGTTCACAAACGAATGGCTCGATTGAAATAAAACTGGCTATTTATACTTTTAATTAGTCTTTAAATTCACTACAATTCGTAAAACTACCCTCGTTTATGACCTACCTACTCATTCCTCGAACTTAATGACCCACCCACGTATCTTAACTTACCAGTTAGACGTAGGGAACACTTAGTCGAGTTTAACTCAATTTTTTGGAGGTCTTAGGAATTGACTGCTTACTGCTTACAGTTTATAAGATTTGCTTTGTTTGAGAGCAATAATATCCCCATACCAGAGCACGATTGATTATCTGTAAAAACATCTTACTTATATCTCATACTAACTATCAATTAATGGTAAGCCAGTGTATTTTGGCTTAATATTTTTCAATTATACTTCAAGGATACTTTATTTGATGATTCTTCGTTTGACATTATTTTTTTTAGCATAAGATTTTAATTTGTCGCATTCACAATTCTGCAAGGCTATTCAATTTTCCCGCAACATTTCACCAGGAATTGGAACACTTGCTGATTGCTTGATGACTAAATGTTTCTGGATTGGCAACAAATTTTGCTTGTTTGAATTTGTTTTTCAATTCGAAGTATTCTATTCTCTTAGGAAATTTAATTTGGTATCGTGTGTCATATGTTTTCTACTACGGTTTGCGCATAATTCGTTAAGAAAATCAGCTTGCTGCTCATAAATTGTTCATGCACTTTACAGTCTGATGAGGCTAGACTAAGCTGACTAAGGACTTTTCTACAGATTGTTTAGTCGTCACATTGGCAGTAAGTATTTATTTACCTTTCCTTTTCAACCTTTGCATGACAGTCCCCCAGTAAAAACTTTCGCATCGTTTGATGGCAGATAATCATTAAACCTTTCTGAAGGTCTATATAAATCATTTTTCGTCGCGTTATTCTTATTCTTAGGAAGAGAATGAACGTTTGTGAGCAAATTATTAAACAGATTTGCTCGAATGCAAATCGCGCATAATCTTTCATCAAAAGACTTCAGGGCTATTTTTTGAGACTGCATATTTTTGTCCACGATGAAGGCTTCAATTCGAGTCTGAAAGTCTTAAAGTCTTGAATATTGTTTGAATTAATATTAGAAATTATAATATTTGACATGTTTACTTCAGTGAAAAATATTCAAGTATAGTAAGTTTCTTAGTATATGTATATATTTGCTACCATTAACTTTCACCTAGAATACTCACCTGCAAATATTTAACTTATCATAGCACAGCTCATAGCTCAGGAAATCATCAAATCGGTGTATGAATTTGCTACTTTTCCTTCCATGGACTTTTTTGCACAGAAACACGAACCAGGAGTGATATGATGTGAGAGTTTCCTTTTATCTAAGATTCTAGAATGCATCACTTCATTTCGTACTTTCTTTGTTTCGTTAGGATTCAAAGTGAAAGCTTTTAGAACAGAATTAACTCAGAAGAGCTTTCGTCCTGCTAAAGCTGTACGTAGTTTTACTTTCCTGTAGTAAAAAGTTACACAGCCTCGAATCCATTTGATAGATTTTACCCATAAAACCTCCCTTATACAGTAAATTGATTATGCTAATCAATGCATTATTCATCATTTAAATTGCGTAAATTTTATTTTCAATTATATTTTCGAAAGAACAGGATATCAAACTTTTAACCGATAATCAATGAGTTTTATTTACCAAGAAAAACTTCATGTGGAAAACGCACAAGCATAATCGAAATCCTGGAAAAACTAAGATTTGAATAAATCATAACTGGCTATATGTACCCTAAAAAAAGTATTCTTTTCGCTTGTATGAACTGATTCCTTTTCCAAAGAGGTTGGTTTGAAGGAGGTCTTTGAAAAACAACTTTTGGAAAACGGAGCATGGTAGAAGAAGGATTTGTTTGTGATGCCGATCAGAAAGAAACCCAAAATATAGTGCTGGATTGCCTGCCACATGTGTTCTCTGGGAAGTCGTTGACGCCAGCGAAAACCATGAGACTCCAGTGGAACTGAACTTATATGAATGGCCGAGTAATAGCTATGGCCTGATCTAAAAGTAGTTGACGGGTTCGTGTACAATCGGACTGAGTAGGCGAAAACAAAATGAAGGACAAATTGGCTTGGAAGTTGCGTTAAAATGATGGCTGAGCTAATGAAAAGGAGGTTTGATTCTCCTTTGGCTACAACTCGGCAATGATAATAATACATTTTAGTCGTTATCTTATAGATTGTATTAGTAGTATCACTTGCATCTTTTCTATATTTTCGTTAAATGGATTTGGAAAGCATCTGTAAGAGCTATCAAACACAGTACAAATCTTTTCTTTAGAGCATAAACAATAAGTGTTTATCGTTAATATCGCATCACAAAAATCAGAAAAAATTATAAAATGTATTGTTTGGGGGAAATTCTTCCCATTACTCTCTTTTGAAGAAAAGTACTGTGAAAACGTACCGTTTACTTGTCAAAGTTTACGGCCGTCAATAATCATTGAAAATAAGTTGAAGATATTGGTCCCAGTGCTTCAAAAGTGATGATTTAGACGTGAACGATATCTAACTCAAAGGTGTCCCAAAAACAAGTTCCAAGATCGGAGGAATGGCTGGACATTGATCCTTGCCAAGCTCTTGAAGAATCAGTCGCAGCATTGAGTGTTGATCGATCTACCTTTGCAAAATGCTGACATGCGATAACAATAGTTCAAAAGGCACAAAATCGAATACAACACGAGTCAAAGGAAAGGGACATTGAACGGCTTTGCTTAAACAACAAAGAAGGAAGAGTTTTTTTTGCATCGTATTATTACTGCAACAAAAAATGGATAGTGACAGGTGAACCAGGCCCTTTAATCCTAAAGCTCAATATTCACGGGTCAAAAGTCATGCTCTATTTATGGTCGTCTCTTATGAGTGGCTAAAACCATTAGAAACGGTCATTTCTCAATGTTATCGACTTCATCTAATCCATTTGAAGCAAGATTTTTTTTAAAAAAAACGGCCAGAATGGCGTGCTAGATAGGAGGAGCTGATTTTTCAGCACACACACGTTGCTCAACCCATACGGACATACACTAGAAGTAGTAATATGGGAGATCCTTCTTCACCCGCCAAATTCACTAGATATTGCCCCTTCAGACTGCTATTTGTTTCGGTCGATGCAGTCAGCATTTACTGTAGAGCGCTTCACCTCATATGATGGCATCGAGAAATGGGTCGATGACTGGATCATTTCGAAAAAATAGACTTCTTCACTTCACCTGAATTGTTGCTCCAAATGGAAAATGTTTAGAATGATTAAAACTTATTCTCATACCCAATATGATCATGTAGTGTAAGCAAGGCCAGCATAAATTCTTCGCACCCATTTCGTTCAAGATTTCGCGGGCACTTTTACGTCTTGTGATCATTCTCCCGCAAATACCTAACCCTATTTCACCAGATTTAGTCAGCTAATAGTGGCCCCTCCTAGGAAGACGTACTGGTTGCGTAGAACGCAGAGGCTCAACGACCCACGAACGCTAGCTGAATTTCCGAATCACCTTGGGTAAGTTCATCGGGAGCTTCTCAGATGCACGGAAAAACCTCTGGCTTGGAACTCTAAGGTCTATAATCTTCCTCCCAGTTCATAGCTTTTCGAGAGTCTATTACTTCCCCAGAAAAATGAATATTCAAGGACTTACAGAACACTTCAAAAAACGGTATTGAAACTACTAACAAATTTTACGGCCGCAGTTTCTTTTAAACTAAAATCTAACTTACTGCGGATGCTTGATGTAGAGTGTTTAAATTACTCTGGATGTTACTTGGCTATTAAAAGTTTTTTCCACATGCAACTGGAACAAGCATAAGTAAAGAGTGAAAATATACTGATGTGCATGCATGCAAGATATTCTAGGATGAAACTTCTGGAAAGTTTTTGAAAATCAAGTACTCAACTCCGACCGACAAGAACTATACAAAAAAAACTGGAACAAGAACTATTTAATACCAAAACATGTTCAATGACATCAAATCTTTTGAAGTTTACAGTTTATTTCACCTTAAAGATAATAATGACAACATATTTAGATTTTACAACCACATCTATTGTGTCGACGAGGTATGCACAGCATGCGTGGAACGAAGATAATCCTATTGTAGTTTAGCTTCGAAACTCCTCAATTTTCAAACTATCACCGTCAGATACCTTAGCGATGACAGTCGGGCAGTGCTTCCTTCGCCGCAGACCCTTGAACGTATCCAGAAATGCTTTTCGAAAGCTAGCATTCATGAAGCAGTATGTAATTGGATTGCAACAGGACGACGAGTATGCTAGTAGCTGGAAATAACTTATTGCAGTGTATCCTAAATTCCGGTAAACGAATTTCGGACTGAAGAGAGTGACAGTGTTGATGACATAGAGTGGTGTCCAGCATATGAAGAATTCCAGGACAAGTACGAAAAGCATTTTTATGACACGTTGTTTACTTTGAAGATTTTTCGTCACGTTTGACCTATAATGAAAAAGGATATTGAGAATTTATTATAGTTGACGATAATAAGCCAAAATAAGATACTATTATGTGTACTATGTATGCTGAAATATTCAATTTTTCGTTAAAAAATTTCTACTGAACTAATTTCGAACTAAATTTTTCCAGAACGTATGTAATAAAGTTATTGTTTGCAGTGCGCAACGCATTGTTACGTGAACCAAAAGCTAATTTTCTGTTTTGCTGGTGGGAAAAAGCTAACAAATATTCAACAGTTATTTTCACATTAATGCACAAAATGTATGTATACGATATTCACAAATTGAGTTGAAATTCATTGTTCGGTACAGAAATTGATGAAGTTACCTGCGTAAGGTCGATTCGAAGTGTTTTCGAATGGTGAAGGGTGGTGATGAATTCATGGTTGAGTAATTTTTGATGGGAGTGGATCGGCAGCTGCTGATTTTCATATTCAAGTAGATTTCGGAAAATTGATTTTCTGGAAAAAAATTCAGATTGTAGTTATAATTCAGCGTAAATGTCAAAGAAATGAATGATGGGAAATGCAAAAAAAATAGACAATTTTCATTAGCCAATTGCATTCAGAGAGCTAAAAGTAAATGCATTTTTTGTTGGAAATGGTAATTTCATATCAATTGGGATTGATGAGTCATTTCATTTAGTAGGTCTTTTTGGGAAGGTAATATAGTCAGAATAAACGTCGACAATTTGATTGAAAGCATTGACATATTGATACTTGCTTGCAATATGTTTTTCACTTGCCATTTTATAATGCAATTAATTATGACGACATATGCCAGGTGGCGTGAGTTTAATTTTACTGATTTTCGGATGAACTACAGATTTCCAGGATATGTTAACGTTGTCGGATGCGGTATTCTTTTGACTATGATGTTAGTGAATGGTTGCCATCACTAGACGTTTTGGTTATTTTCATATTGCCACCATTTAATTTATATAAGAAACAAATGTTGCAATTTTCCGAATTTTGGAAATTGTTTGGATGTTAATCCTAAAAATCTTTCCATCCATTTAACTTCCGATGTAGTCAAATCAAATTAACATGGTATGTTGATCTTGATGTAGAGCAATTGAGGTATGTTTTTGGTTGGAGTGCTAGAAAAGTTTTGCCAGCACTGAGGATTTTTCATGATTTTCGTGCTAGGAGATGCTGTCATCAAATTTTCATCGAATAAACTCATAATATAATCAAAATAAGAAACAAGTGAAAAGAAGAAACAAACTTTTGAAAGTGGTAATCGTAGAATGAAAAATGGAAATTGTTGTAATTACTGATAATCTGAAACTGTGATGCTTGAAGTACCCAGCAGCTTTTTTTTTGGAACTTTAAGTTGGAACTTTTACCAAAACAAAAATCACCAGCCCCAAATAACCAGAGTCGTAAAAATCGTTTTATAATAATTATTTACCGCAAAAAAGCTTGGGTTTACTTTGAGTTGAGAACCTTGATCAAAAACATGATTGAATCAAAACAGATCTCATCAGAAATTCGCAGCCAAATTGAAACGTTTGTTCACAAACGAACCATGCGAAATCCCAATAATTTGGGATGGAACATATTAATTGACGTTGGCCTCTAAGCAATCTGACAAAAATTACCATGCAGGAAAAATAGCCTGGTTGCTACCCAGGCCTATTAACCATTTTCTTTCATCACTCTTAAACATTAGCCTTGTTTTGGCGCAATTGCTTCGTCGTGGAAAGTTACTAATATTTTTTTTCGAGTTTTTAAAGAAGTGGTCTATCCGTCTTTTGGAATTATTTTCCAATTTATTTGCTGTTTTATTAAACCCTTTCCATAAAAAATTGTAGCTCCATCTTCAAGGTGATGTCAAATATTTAAATTTTTTCAAGACTTTTGATTCTTTGAACCTTAACATGAATCATAAAAAAATTTGAGGTTTTCAGCATTTTCAATCCCCTTTATATCTTCTATTTATTTAGCTGTCCCATACAACTACCACCGTTCAATTTCTTTTCCTGTTTTCTCACATTCGGAACTATTCAAAGACATGTTCTTGGTCCTTTACTTTTTATCTTGTCTGCCAATTATCTTTTAAAATTATGCAGGACAATGGAAGGTCCGAGTGATCGTCACCAGCTCAAAGCTGATTTGCTGGTTCTTAACTACTGGTGCCAATCTAATTATCTTCCTTTAACTGACACGAATAAAAGTCCTATATATTTCTCTTTATTTTGTTTGGCATTTCCCTGTCATAAAGGTATTCCGTGAATGAGTAAGAAACACAGGAGTGGCATCTGAGTGGCAGGATGTCTAAAGGGAATCATGTAGGAACATTGAAAGATATCCATGGACAGAGACTAATTTAGCTTTTAGAAAATAATAGCTGGTTTAAGAATTTAAGACTGATTAGCAATAGTCTTAGAAGTCTTAAGAAAAAGTTGTTTATGATTAGGAAAAGTAAGAAACTTAGTTGTGAACACTGCGGCACAGTTTAATTCCATTGGTCACAAAATATTTTCTTTTGCAGAAAGCTCTGTACGTTCAGAGCGGAATTTGAATTTTTTCAACAGTACAACTCGCACTTTGGGCTTCTTTTGGATCATAAAGAATTGAGTATATTTTTGGACAAATCAAATGTTGATATTTAAGTAATAAAAATTCACGAAAAGATAAATATTTTGTTAATTGACCCATGAAATTATTATCCGATTTGAATTTTAAGCAGATATTTTTTCCTCTTTGCTACATATACTGGAAGTTAATATCTATGAAATGGGTATTCCGATTTAAACTTTATAAGTTATAGCAACTTGTTATGCAACATAACGAAGTAATATTACCTTTCGCTTAAATAATTTCAATTCGATTCTGCTTTGTTTTTTGATTTCAAAGATAAATGTAATGTTTTTTTCGACAAAAATAATTTTTTGATCCCTAGCCTCTAACTCAATATATCGTTCTTTTTAACAGTGTAACGTGAGTGTAGACAGTGACAATGGCCATGATAATAAACAAATAAAGTAGGGATACACGGGCCAACCTGGATTTTTGTTTTTTTTTGGAAATAATACCAAACTGAAGATTGCTCTTCGTTTCACGCATATCAGGACCATCGCCGCTAAAGCTATCAGCTTTATTATGGGTGCTCCTTACATGTTCACTAACATTTCCTCCATACATTTCTTGTCTTAGTACGTAGCATTCTTGAATATGCATGTTAAATCTTCTCTGATGATAATGAGTCAGCTCACTTTAGGCTTACCCGCTCTATATTTTCTGAGTCAACATCTCATACTCTATTTACTTATTTTTCTCGTCTTCCTATTTTCCAAATCCTGCCTTTGGAAGTCTGGAGAGTGATATTTGATGAGCATTTTCTCTTTTTTAGAAGGTTTTTTTTTGGCCTAGCATATTATATCAGATATTATTTATTTCATTTGGACTCGCATATCCAAAACCGTATCATATAATCCAAAACCACTTTAAGCCTTTCCTTGTATATATGTTTTTTTTTTTTTAAATTTGTTAACGTATCATTTTGTTTCTAATTATTAATTAATTAATTAATTTTTTAAATGTCACAGTCTGGCGAATGGCCGAATCTAATCGAGCTCACCACCCTAGCCGGTAACTATACCTCATAAGGGCTGTAGAAATTCACCCGGTTAGGGCACCGGAGGATAGATAAAGAGAACGGCCCACGGCTAAATGATTCACCACACCAGTGACAAACTGGTGACTGTTGGTAAACGCAAGCTAATCTCAGAATCGTCATTGATTTTGTGCACCAAATGATTGCTAGCTATTAATTCATCTTCGACAATACAGTTTTGAGAAGCCAAGAAAAAACAGTTTAAGTGAACCAATTTCAATATCACCGAACGATCTATTTTTAGATCAGGCGTGAGAAAAGTCCTAATATGGTCATAGCTAGCATCGGTTGATACAAGGGCGAACAAAAATGTGCAAGTAAGATCTCTACGGTTGGACACCAGAATTGTTATCGAAATGCCAACTTTGTCACCTGAAACTGTTCGAAGTGATGCTAAGTAAATACATTGATTCGATAATTGCATGTATCAGCGTCTAATGTTTAATATTGGGGATTGTACTAAAACATGTGTGGTCTCGAAAAGAAGAATTTGAGACGGACATTATTGTCGTCGAAAAGAGAATATTTATTAAGATTTCGTCAAGAAGAATTGATTTAAATAAACATTTGAGTCAGTCAAGTTTATTTAAGGAAAGGAAAATATTATGTGTTGGATTTCATAGGTAGGACAGGGAAGTATAGTGAAGAGGAGAATATAACACTTTGTTAGGCGGACACAAAAATGTTGCAATTTTCATTTGCTGTAGTTGGAATGAAAGTATGCCAGTATTTCTGTATTGATCCGAGGTTTGGGTGATCAGCAAAATTCATTTTTAACTGTTATCGAAGTTTGAACTTAAGGAGAATTTTTGGTCTCGTATTTGTGGATGTGCAATTGTGGAGGCTACAGCAAACAGGGCAAATATTGAAAAACTACAGCCATATGTTTTACGAGATTTATTTACTTGCATCACCGATGGTGATAAGTAGAGACAGGATTTTATGCAACACAAAATGTCTAAAATATGCATGCAAATATGCACAAAAAAAGTTAAAATATGCATAAAAATGCAGAAAATGCACGAAATATGCAAAAAAATATTGAAAATAATATAATACCAGTTTGTTTTGAGCTTAAAATTTAGTGTAATCTATTAATGCAATATAATACCAATGCATCAATTCAAAAGCCTTATTGACGAAATATAATAAAATTAGCAATTATTAAACATTTTGCGGCTTTTAAGTAAGCAAACAATCAAGTACTGATCCTAATGCTCTGTAGCGAGATTGTGCCTTTGGTCACTCAAATTACTTTCATATGTGAAAAAAGATATCTCCACATCTACGGAGGTGACTGGGCAATATTTGAAAGCAGCTGCTTTGCTTGTACTTATAGTTTCTGGCAAAAGTTCCGTCGCCCCGTTAATAAAGCTATCAATCTGGCACATGATAAAAAGCCTGAATTTTTTTTCAAAATATTTTCAATTTTTTCTTTAAGTTTCTGCGGATATCCTTCTGGCAATGTGGAATTCATTTGGCGAATTGCTTTCATTAGTTGCATAGATTCTGTCAATGCCAAACCATATTTTTCAAGCTTTTTAATGCTTGCTGGTATGTAGGAAAAATGTGTGCAGATCATGGATATGTTTTTCTTAATACTAGGATCGTTAAATAATTCCTTGGATTGATCAAATGCTTTTGCTACGGCACAATCAAAATCATTTACAACACTTTGAATGGCATCAAAATGTTCATTGTAAAATAGCACTGCTTCGATCCACGTTCCCCATGGAGTTACCATTGGTTCAGGAGGTAAGGGCACACTGGGAAGTTTTTCTTTATAGGCCTTGTTACGAGCAGATGCCTTCAGAAACACTTTTTTCGTCAATGAAAGTAATTTATTTACATTGCCGATCATTGTCTGTACCTCTTCTGCAAGCTGATCTAATCCATGGGCAAAGCATGTCACATGCATTAAATTCGAATAGAATACTTGAAGGGCTTCGGCTGTGTTATCATATATAGAACACTATCTGAGGGAAATATTAATATTTTCTTATCGGCAGATAGTTCGGGAAATATTTTTTTAAAACCCTCATTCACAAATCTGGCAATTGTTGAGTGGTTTGCCTTTATGTTAATGCGCCGACTCCATTAAGTTGGCAATATAGGGGCGAAAATTATCAGTGGTTTCATCGGCTGAAATCCAAATAAACTTATCCTTGAGGACATGCTTATAAATTGTTGAAACATAATTTTTTCCCAATGTTGACTCGTCTGGTATATTTTGATTCAAGCAAATTTTTTTTTAGAAAATTCCTGAAGGTGTGATTTTTCAATTTATGCAGAGAAATCTTGCTTGAAAGCAATGCTTCGTTTAAATCCAAGCTAAAGTTGCTGTTTTGTTGCTCGCTTTTGGAATGGGAGGCAGTCGCAGTTATAAACTGTTGTCTTGAGCATTTCTTTTGCAGGCCCACAATATGAAGATTAGTCTTCACATGTTGGTCTATTTGAAATTTATTTGTGCATGAAATAGTTTTGTTGCAAACGTGGCAATACAAAACATTTCCGTTGCACAAAAATGTTCCAGGGTACTCAGAAATCCAAGAGGAGATACTTTTCTTCTCAAAAGCCATAGTATACATCTCACTTCGAATCATTTAAAATAAATCTAAAATAATGCAATGAGCACGTGAACAAGCAACAAAAACAAAACACTTACGGCTAGTGAATGTTCTCTAAAATCCCTGCAGTTGTCCACTTCAAACACTTTAAATTTTGGCCAGGTTAATATCTCTTTTAGTGCAGATAGCTTATTTTTGGAAATAAAAGCACGAATTAAACTTAACTGAAACAGAAAAGCTAAACTGCTACACATATCATCAGTGAAATGAGTGACCTGATTGCCTGACGGAAATAGCATTGCTCCAGCTCTGGAAAAACTAAGCACGTGTCTGCTTCGTGCAATCTACCAGCACTGCAAATAATAGGGTTGGACACCTTTCATCTTCATTCACTAACTAATTTGCAAAAAAGTATGTTATGAAAATAGCAAAAATACGTATCATCTATAGATTTTGAATCATAATATGCAATAATCGCTTCAAACAGACTAAATATGCAATTGCATATAATCCGGTCTCTAATGATAGAGTTTGCCTCGTAAAACACAATAAAAATATTTCTTATCATTCGCATTAAACAATGCAAAATGCAGCAGAAAAGTTGAGAACCATTATACAGAATCTGATGTGTTAAGTTTCTTAGAAATTCGTGACTATTAAACCCGTTTATAAGCTTGCAGACTATTCGAGTTCACGATACCAGTACACATACATAGCTTCACATTGACTTGTTGATTTTAGTGTACACCGCCTCAAGGGGTTAATTGACTGTTGTTACTGCCAGGAACATACAGCGAATTTCAGTTTGAATTGTTTGTCGTGGCTTAAATCGATTAGCTGTTAAGCTAATGTAAGGTATGATGTTTGCATATTTAGCTTCATCAATGAGCACTTGAGACCATCATACACAGAAGCAACAGAATGTGATTGAAAGCAAGCAATTATCATGTGTAGAGAGTAGAACTTCATTATCAAGCTTTTTGAGAGAGCTGCTAATAACTATCAGCACAACAAGGAGTAAGTTGATAAGGAAAGCAGAACTGAAATATTATAGCATGGAAACTGACAAGCAACACGGATTAAGATCTACAATGGAGTCAAAATTATCAACATTGTTTCATTTAATCCACAAGAGGTATGTTTTGAAGTTGGCGCTAATTCGTGATTGACCAAACAATAGGCTGGGTAATGTATTTCAATTTAAGTTTATGATTTACTAAAAAAATAAATGAGTTTAAAAAACAAGTAGAATTGAACTAAGTGCACTTTATGTACATATTTACAATTACTTTATGTACAATTAATTTTACTTTTTGATGATCTTTACTTCTGTTATTTGCAAGAGAATTTAAAATAATTAAAAAAAAACTATTTATTTTCCTCGCGTTACGTCTCTCATTTCCATAGCGTCTTCCGCCAAAAAATCATAAGGCATTGTTTTTTGTATGTATAGTATATTTTCATACACATATATCTCCTTTATTCATTTTTAAATGGGATTATGAAAGTAAACAAAGCAAATGAAAGCAAACCACTTCTTCTGCTTTATTATTTGTATATATGGTAGGAAGCCTTCTCGCAGCATACGAAAATACTACTGTGATCAAAAAGTAAGGTGAATTTGTCTATAAAATGTAAATGCTTTGTTTATTCTTCCAAATCAATTTCATCCCCTTCAAAGTAATCCCCGTCCGATAAAATGCACTTTTGCCAACGCTTTTTCCAGTCCTCGAAACAGTAGGAATAGTGTCTTTTTCCGGTATAGCCTTCAAGACCTTCTTCGATTCGGTTTTTATCTCTTCGATCGTGTCAAAACGGCGTCCCCGCATTGGCTTTTTGAGTTTGCTGAATAGCCAGAAGTCGCACGGAGCCAAATCAGGCAAATACGGTGGTTGCGGAACGATGTGAGTCGAGTTTTTGGCAAAAAAGTCGCGAAGAACCAATGCAGTATGACATGGTGCATTATCGTGATGAAAGGAACCAAGAGCTGTTCGCCCATAATTCCGGCCGTTTCAGACGAATAGCTTCACGCAAACGACGCATAACGTTCAAATAATATTCTTTGCTAACAGTTTGGTCCGGCGGAAGGAATTCATAGTGCACCACACCACGAAAATCAAAGAAAACTGTCAACATGACCTTGATTTTCGGTCGACTCTACCGTGGTCTTTTCGGTCTTGTTGCACCTTTTGCACGATATTCGCTGGATTGGTCGGTGGTTTCAGGGTCGTATGCGTAAATCCAAGTCTCGTCTCCAGTAATGATGCATTTCAAGTGGTCCTGATAGTTAGACACCAAAGTTTCACGCACATCAACGCGACGCTTTTTTTTCCAAAAAATTGAGCGATTTTGGCACCAATCGAGACTGGATGCGTTTGAGACACAAAACATCCTTCGAAATGGTTTGGACTGAGCCAAATGATCTTCCAATACTATCAGCAAGATCTCTTATTGTCAATCGACGATATTCAAGCACCAAATCTTAGATTTTTTGGACGTGATCCTCGACGGTAGACGTTGATGGTCGTCCAGAGCGCGGTTCGTCTTCAACGCGTTCTCGGCCCGCTTTGAACTCGTTGTACCACTTATAAAGGTTTTTTTGTGCCATAGTTTCATCACCAAAGGCCTTCCGCAACATTTTCAACGTGCCTGCACAAGAATATTCGTTGCGCAAACAAAATTTGATGCAAGTTCTTTGCTCAACAAAAAAAAATTGTCAGTTAAAACTCCCGGGCATTAGCAAGGCAGGTAAATTTTTTTTCGTGGGTTGGTAAGACTGTCTATTACATTTGCCAAGTGTTTGTTTGTCAAAAGGTTTATTTATCTCCGAGTTACACGTGTTGTTGTAAACAACCAAAAGTGAATTTTTCGATTTTTACAACAACACGTGTAACTCGGAGATAAATAAACCTTTTGACAAACAAACACTTGGGAAATGTAATAGACAGTCCTACCAACCTACGAAAAAAAATTTACCTGCCTTGCTAATGCCCGGGAGTTTTAACTGACAATTTCACCTTACTTTTTGATCACAGTAGTATGTAAAAAAAAAAAATTCATTACTAGCTCTCGAAAAATTTGGTTATATTCTCTCTTGTCGCTTTTTGTTAAACTCGTGAGCTCAGCACCGAGTTTTCCTGCTCAATACAAATAGAAGATGTAATAATCCTTCACACGCTGAATATTAGATTATTAAATCCAGAAAACTTGATAAGGCTCAGATGGAATATGAAGTATTTTTCAGCAATTACATTTTTAGCAATTCAGATATCTGCACAAGAGACAAACACACTTAACTGGCATTACATCGCTTTAGATTTGCCGTATCCTGTGTGACATTATAAGGTAAGGTGGCACCACTTTCTATTTGCCGCGGTTTTATAGCGAAGTATACTTTTACTATAGCATCTGCATATTTTCTTTAAAAAAAAACATCAAGCATAACAGCAACCCATCACTGTAATTGACTCCCACACAATTGTTAGGTTGCGAAGCCAGGACATGCACAGCTACATACTTGGAAAATGATCAGTTCCCTAAACCCGCACTATTCGTTTAAAATAAATTGATCACAATAAATAATGTAGCATCATGTTCTAACTAAAAATGTATCGACGCTAGAAACTTTACCGTTCAGGCGATGAAGTTTGGCTTAACACTTTTAATCAGATAATTTTAATGAGTCTGCTCGAAGAAACTTTTGATTAAAATGCAACGATGAAGCGTAGGTAGAATCATGTTGCAAGTGGATTTACGGAGGAATATGAACAGTAACGTGATGCACCTCAGAAATTGTTTAAAAAAACTTAATATCGAGCGAAATTCAAGCTGAATTGAGTGTAAGCTCATAGTGTATGGATTGTAACTATCAGTGTTGCCACGAAAAAAAATTTTTGAGGACCAACATTTTGGAAAAAAAGCACCAAAGATGACCAACCAAGATAAAGTGCAAAAAAAGTCTACAAAGTACTGATAAAATAACATTTTTCGATTATATTATACATAAAGTAGATGCATATGTATGTGCATCTTTTTAAATAAACGATTTCTTTTTATTTCAAAGGTCTCTTTTACGAGAAATAAGCAGTCTTTTATGTAGAATCAGCCATCCATCACAAATATTTATATGCGGCATTAACAAATCAAAATGCACTTTTTAAATTAAAACAATTTTTCAAGAAAATATAAATCTTTTGTCACGCAATTCAATGAAATCCCAAAGAAAGTAACGGAATATTAAATATGCACTCTGAAAGCTAAAATCTTATGTTTTTACTTCAAAAGGACATACATACATACTAAAAATTCTAAATTTAAATAATATTTCAAAATTGTTTTCGATTGACATGTTTTTAGTTCATACGCTCATTTCGTTAGAAAATTTACTAACTTTTTAAGCACCTTATACACTAGTGAGCTAGTTACAAATTAAAGCAAAAAATTTGTCATTATATCATATCAAAATACTGAAAATATAAAACTTTTCACTATTTTGATTCAGGATCAAATTATGTAAATATTTTTAGGCAAACAATTCTTCAAGAAAATATCACTTTTCTGTAATTACCACACGTAATTCAATAAACTGCATAGAACGGAACGTTAGATATGTGCACTGAAAATTAATTAAGTTTGTATTTATTTATGCTTTAGTAGTAGATTGACATGTTTACTAACAAATTAAAGTGAAGTGAAACATGCAACAAATTAATCAATCGAGTTTTTGCTTTGAAGGAGCGCACGGAGCGCAAGTAGCTCTTCTTTTTCATTTCAAAGGAAACAAAGTTCAAAATTATCGATGAAAGCAGAGATTAGGGATTTAATTTGTAGATTTGGTAATTATAATTAAAGGTTGATTGAAATGAAAGCAAAGCAAATTGCTGATAGATGCGAACGGGACCAAAACCTGCTGGTTTTCGCAAAAAAGGGACTGAAGGACCAAAATTAAAAACTTTGTGTAAAAGGGATCAAAAATGGTCTAAATGGACCAAAGTGGCAACACTGGTTACTATACTGTTTATTTGGGTACGATTACAACTGTCACACATTTTTCATCTCGCTAAAAAAACCGTGTTCATTTGAACATTGTTCAAACACTATACTACGCATTGTTGAATCGGCACGTTATTTCTATTGTTTCCAATTCCAATCGCAGCTGTGCAGCACTCCAAAAAGAATATTCCTGTGCACAATATAATTCCTGGCTGCTTTCATTGAATATTTAACTCATATCGTGCACGTTTGTATGAATACCGACATACATATAATCTATGAATCATATTTATACCATGAATGTTCACACCCATACTGAATTCCGAAAATACTCGTATTGAGCCATTGTCCTATTACCGGTTGGATCTGTTTCGCTTTTTGCTGCAATGAACTGATTTTATAATTACTCCGTCTGCCTGGCATCATATCTTTTCATCTATTCCATCATATCTTTTGTTAGAAGCTTAAACTTTTTGCAGTCAACCTTATTCAATGGCTGGCGACTAGATCCTATTCAAATCTTCAAAAACCAGCAGCTGGTACTTGCAAAACGCTAAAACGAACATATTCTGAAAGCTGAAAAGATGGTTCGACGGTGATGTTCTAAAATTTCAAAATTTAAAGCAGCAAACGGAAGAAATAGTACCTGGTTGAGCGATTAAGCTTTTGGTCAACTATAGCCAAATATATAACCATCTTCTATAGCAAAATTTATATGTCGGTACTGATTTAAAGTGGCAACGTCAGCAAACACATTATCGAAGCGGCAGCTGGTTGATTATGTTTTTGAAACAATTTTCGGCGGAAAATACAAGTAGTATAGATAGCATGAGGGAACAAGTTGCAATTATTTCCGTCGATGAGATAAAATGGAGCTCACCATTATGGAAATAAATTGATGAAATTCCCAAGCACTATTATGAAACTTTAATGATTGGTTGAAATATTTGAAATTTCATGCAACATTTGCTGGAATATAGGGAACCACTATGATTATTTTGTTGTTGTTCGATTATTAACCACTAATTTGCTTTATGCAAACATGAATTCATGAGTTGTGCATTCCAATTGTTAGCATTTTAACTATTCGGGAAATTGGCCGAGAGTTATGTATGCCGAAATTGGGTTTATTTTTCATTCTGTTGCATATATACAGTGGCTCACAGCTTAAATGATGTGAGTAGTTTTTTTACGAGGAATACAAATAAAAACTCCCGGAAAATGGAAAATCCTATTCTTTAAAAGAACAAAATATTTCAGCTTGTGGTTTTGTTTATTATTTCCAATGAAAAAAACTACAACAAAACATTCCAATCAGCATCAAAAAATAAAAGTTCATTATAAACACCAAATTTCACCTCACAGCTTAAATGATGCGCCTTTTAAAAAACGTACATATAACGGTGTGCGTTACGCATTTCTGCATTTTCATTGTTATTTTAGCCGTGGCTGACATTTGGCATGATCAGTAGAATTAGGAATAAACAGTTAATTTGAAAATGGGTTGGCGAACAACAATTGAAGAGCGTTAGCTCATTGTTGAACACTACAAAGATATTGCGGAAATCATGTGCAAATCAAAGTCTACAGTCCAGCACATAATTGAACGGTTTGTTCATAAAAATCACATACAAAAGAAGGGTAGAACAGCGTGCAATAAAATATTTTCTCCTTCCGATTCTCGTCAAACTAGTGCAGGAAGCGGAAAAAATTTCTAAGAAGAAGTGTAACCCAGAAACCGTGAGCATGCAAGGAATGCAAATTTCAACGGAACAGTCCCAGAAAAAATCATATATTAGTGCTAAAAATCAAGCAAGAAGAATGGAATTAGCTCGTGAACATTTAATGAAAGGTACAAGGTTCTGGGATACCGCTCTTTTCGCGGAAGTTTAACCTTTTCGGAAGCGATAGAAGAGGTTATGTGTGGAGACAGCCATATGCTGAGCTTCAACCACGGAATTTATACAGTACAGTAAAACACGGTGGTAGCCACGTGATGGTGTGGGGATGCATAGTATCTTCCGGAGTGGGGAACTTGGTGCTCATTGAGGGGAAATTCCAGTATTTGAATATCTTGAAGGATAATCTACTGCAGAGTGCGGAAATATTACACATCAAGCACAATTCCTGGTTTTATGAGGACAACGACCCCAAGTACATCTTGGAACTAGTGCAAACGTGGTTCATTTGGAATTGCCCAAACAATATTAAAACACCTGCTCAGTTGCCAGATCTAAATGTTATCGAACATGTATAGTCAAAGCTAGAAGATGGCATTAGAAAACATCCGATAAGCACTAAAGACGACCTTCAACAGGAATGGGAGACCATTTCACCAGAGTGCACCAAAAAGTCGGTGCACTCAGTTTACTCGCACTAAGACCACGAACGTTTGCCATGGGTCTTCCAAGCGAAACAGCAGCCAGCAGCGCCCTATTGCAAACTTTTTGGATGTGCTCTCCATAAGCCAGCTTGGAGTCTAACATCACTCCAAGATACACTCATTATGATAATCTCAGTTTTTGCGATCGCCAGCTGGAGACCATGGCTTTCAACCCTTTTCATTACTTTATTAAGTTTGAGTTGGGCGAGATGAGGATTTGTAGATGTGATGACGGCGGCTACATCATCGGAATAACCCACCAAGAGTACATCTTCCGGTATTTCGAGGCACAAGAGATCATTATTAGGAATATTCTATAGGTCTGGCACTAGAATGGATCCTTGTGCTGCTTCAGCTGTAATGGTTTTGCGTACAGTTCTTTGATTCGTTTCATAAATCAAATGGTGGTCCTTCAAGAAGTCTCGTACCATTGCCAGCAATTATTCCTTTACCTGAAAATGTTACTGAAGAGAATCCAATATGTCTATCCATTTCACCGAGTTAAAAGCATTACGAACGAGATGTATAGACCTATTGGATTCTCTTCAGCGACATTTTCAGTTGGAGGAATACTATAGTATTTATACTATAGCATTATTACTTCTGATCTTAATTTTGTTTAGGCAATAAAAACTAACCAATAAAAATTTTGTAGGTTGCAAAACTGAAATTGAAAACTTGTCAAGGAAATATGTTAAAAGAACATTCTTTAGGAGTTTTGTAGAGTACTGAAGAGTATTCTACGATAATGAATCAAAATCAATCAACATCCTTCATTTTGATAAGGGTACAAGACGACTGAGCTATCCCAAGTACATCAAATCAATATTAAGGCGCTGGTGACTTGTCAGATAACCCCACTGAAAGTAATTGAAGTGATAATTTCATATGTGATCCAAACTATTGCTCTGGTTCCTCGTCGTCCACTAGTGTTGCATCCTCATCATCTAAGAATGAAAATTGAATGGAACATTGGTGCAGTCCACGCAATCAACCCGATCGAACTTCTTTTGAACTATGCCTTATGAAGCTTTGTAATAAGAGACAAAATAGGATAGCAGCATGAAAAGAGGAAACTGCAAAACGACCTAAAAATTGCGGTATAAAATATATTTCCGCATCAAAATTGAAAAGGGAATATAAAGCAAAGGAGATGCAACCTGCTCAGATAAATGTGGCGAAAAATTTTCAAACTGTCAAAGAAAGGAAATTTTCGATAATGATTGGAAGCTTGGTGATCTAGAAAACAACGAGCATTTATTGCGGCGAAGATGGAACTTATCCACCCAAAATATAGATATACGCGCACAGATGGCCCCAAATATTTAAAAAAATATATTTCACCTTCAGCTACATTGGAAAAATCAGGGTTTGAAAAGCTTTTTTCATAAAAAACACTAGGAATAAATGATCGACCAATTATGACTGTGGCACAGAAAAAAGCAGAAGTGTTCGTTTTGAAGGATAAGAGGGGAGAACATAATAAAACATAAATGCTACAAAGTGGACGCAACTATTAAGGAATCAGTCCCAAGGCTTATTAACTCTACTCCTCGTATGGAGAGTCACTACCTCCGAACGAATATCTCCAGAGAATATATAGATAAAGGAAAACGTCTGGCTGATTTATTCAAGGAATATGAGCAAGTGCAGACTGGAAAAAAGGAACCTCAAGCAAATCGCATGATGTAGAGTTTAATTTAACAGTTTAATATTTCCTTTTTTCTCCTAAGAAGGACTTATATAGCTTGTGTGAATCGTATAAAAACTCTCCGAAAGATGAAGATATAAGAAAGGCCTATGACCGTAATCAAAAAGAAAAGGTTTTGAGACGCCTGTCAAAAAACCAGTTTAAAGAACGAGCCAGTAAAAATTTCGCTTAGCATCTTTTGATTTGCAAGTTGTAAAGCATTGCCCGAATGGAAACGCGTCCGGTTTTTTTCACTGTAAGTCAAAAATAAATTACTATAATTTTACTCTTTGTGAAAATGGCAGCGATAGCACATATTGCTCTTTTTGATATGAAGGCGAGGGCAAACGCGATGCCTGCGAAATAGGCTCCTGTCTATTGACGTATTTAGAGACAAATTCCAAGTTACTATTAAACACAGTAGAAAAGGTATCACTTACATCATCCTCAAAAATCTATACTCAAAGAAACTTCCAATAGACAAAAAAAAAAAAAAATAAATGCTAACAATTAATTTAGTCCGAACACCTTCCACAAAACTATGCACATATTTTTAACTCATTGTTTTCATTAAACTAAACATTGTTTCTATGCTCTTACTTTATTCGTTGTTTTTGCTTTATATTAATTAGTTACAAGAATAATAAAATACACAAAGAAAGACAGGAAAACGACGCAAGTGCTACTTAGGGTTGTTTCAAGGGGTGAAAAATCTCATGGATAGAAGAAACTTTTTCGAAGAACTGGTATCAAGCAACTTTCAATTAGGCTTGAACTAAATTCAGTTATGTACCACCATAAGTTATTCGTTCAATAAGACGATAATTTTCTTTCGCCTCTCCTGGAAAATTGTATAGCTTTAACTTGTAAAACTTTTCTTGCGGCAAGCAAGTTGCCTATGCCTCTATGTGAGTTTCCAAATTATTTCGAAATGTTGAGAGTTCTCTTTAAAGCAGAATAGTCGATTAGCTGATGATTCTGATGCCAAGTAAGTTCATTGATGAGTAATGCAACAATGACGCCTAGCATTTTTAATGCGTTCAACATACTTGATTTTGCCATACTTTAATCAGCTTTGGTCTGATTTCACTTGTGCAGTTTCCAGCTTTATTGCCATAAAAGTGTTTTCAAAGCTGAGTGGTAGGTACTTATTTTCTCTATTTCATCATGCAAGCGTGCAACCGGAATATAGTCGAATAAATTTTAGCTGGCTTCCATTCCGATCATCAAAGGCACATCGAGTAGACAGGATTGCAAAGAATCAAGTTGTGATTAAACTTCCCCGGGTCTCTGCCATGCAATATCATTTCATATCTTGGAGTGCGTTCATGTAAATTTTGGAGAATCGGTTTTTAGACACTACAGGCTTCATCGCATTTCATTTGTAGTGTGAATTATATGTTATAAGTACGAAGTTCAAGGATATTGACACATCGATTTAGTGCCGTATTTAGGTTTTCAATTTGCATAAGTTTCAGAAAATTTGATATAAATTTACGAGCTTCAAAATATGTGACAAAACGATTACTCTATGGAACAAAAACATTAATGGGCTCAAGTATTTATCTCAATTAATATTTGCCGAAGGACACTAAAAAGTAACATAATTCCGTTCACAAAAAAAGAAGTAAGTGCCTAAATAAATAATTAGATACAAATAATAATCGTATTGGTATTTCAAATGATTTTAAATAAGATATGTACCTAAACTAAGAGAGAGTTTGATTGTTGTGTTTAGAGGCTACATGGGAACATATGTTTTTTTTTTTTAAAAATAAATGAATCAGCACACTCCACAAGTAGAGCTGAAAAATCTGTATGCACTTATAATACGCAAATACCGACGCTTTCTATAACGCACCTTACTGAATTTGCATTGCTAATAGATCGTCTACAGATTACAAATGCTTCATTCCCAATGTCAAACCGTCTTCAGAAAACCATTCCAACGGCTTGAGAACGTATCTGTCGAGAACAGAATGAATATGAATAACTTTCCTTGCTATGCAATTTCTACCTTCTAGTTATTCCTCTAGTATTGTTTTCGAAAAATAAACTGCTTGTCAAACATGAAATATAGTATTGCAGAGAAGAATAACAAAGATGCAATGACCAGACACCAGTGTTGAATCGGAAAATTCTTACAGCAAGGACATGATACAGTGTACTTATAATGAAAATATTGACGAAGAAATTTGCTGGCGGGCATCATGGATCCTACAATTTTACACTCAGTCTCAGACATGCTTCAAGCTCTTGCAAAATATTTCAGTAGTACGTACGAGAGTTCACAGTGTGCAAAATTCGTGCATATGCAAATTCGAAATAACACTAGAAATCGGTTAAATTTCCCAATAGGATTGTGTATTTGAGTAATGTAAATATTTGAAATGGGAAATAAAATAGAATGAGTAGGTTCCATGCATATGCTGCTCAGTTTAGAAAAATCCGTGAGTTAATATGAAGACCAGCTAGTATTTTTCGAGTATGGATTTCGTTTCACTATTCGAAATGCTATTATTTATTCAGGTTTTTGAATTAATTTGCATGTATAAGGATTAAACATTGTTTTGGTAAAGAAAAATATATTAAAATGACGAGCGAAATTTAGTTCCAGATTTCCAATAAAAATTTTTTTTTCGAGGTAATAATGAATATGGCTATTATCGTACCGCGAAAATATTCAGAAACCACGATATCAGCCAGCGAAGAATAGGAAGATAAGTTTTTTGTGCTTCATATGTGTCCTATTCAGTATTAAGGTGACTTACTTAATTCCAACAAAAATAACAATCATAATTGAATAAGTATATTCACAAAAACATTTATCAAATAGCGTGTGCTCGGACATATGTTGTGTTATGCTTAGAAAAAATATCAGAATCTTTCATGAAGTTTGAAAACAAGTTCACAACTTCGTCTTAGTTCTTCCTGTGTCTCTCGTTCCCGAATCTATTTTTGCATTTTTCAAACATAAAAATTGTTGAAAAAAACACATCGAAGAAATTTTTTTTAGAACGGATATTCTGATCTGAAGATGAAAAACTAGACGTGTATGAGTAAAATTAAGTAAACTTAGAGCTTAGTTTGCGAAGAAAGTTTGAGTTGTTCGTTTTTAGTTAGAAACTAAAGAAAGAGAGGAAAACTTAATAAAAGTCTAAAAAGCCAGAAAGACTAGTTTTTTATTTCTTACTGAGGGCGGCTGAAGATTTTGAATTGTCTGAAGAAAAAAAAATTTCTTAACGAAATATTGTCTGAAGAAAAACTGGTGCCAAAAGAAAATACTATGCACAACTAAAGTGCTCTGAAAACAGGAAAGTAGATGAAAAATGTAGCTTTCTATAAATTTTTGCATGAAAGTTTAAAAATTGTTGGATGAATATGGTCCTGGCAGAGAATTTTCGCAGCCGAAGTTTCTGCTAAAGCAGCTAATCCATGTTCGCCATTGAATTTTATTCTTAAGTTTTTTTGGTGTGACGTGGAATATTATTCAATTCAGAAAAGAAATAAAGTTTACAAGAAATAAACCTAACGTCCAATATTTTTTTTAAGTTCCATTATTAACTGCTACCAGTGCTACCACTCTGAGAAAAATTTGAGTATCAAAAATTTGTGAAATGCGTAGCAAAATCGATAAAAGCGTACACTCAGAAAAATATTTCTACTTTTTGAGGAAAAATTAACACATTACCAAAGAAAATTGGTAACGATTTGGCGTCAAGGAAATATTTACTCAGTGGAAACAATGGAATTTATTCATTTCAAATGAATTATATTGAGCTTGCCCTGAGTATAATTTGGTATATTTTCAAGGAAATGTTGCCATAAATGACCGACAACATTCTTTTGTTCATTGATATTTTTCTGCGAAACAAACAAGAAAGCACATGTGTTCCATAAAGCAAAGGAATATGGTTTGACCCCAAACAAATATATCACTTGATTTTTATAAAATTTGTTCAAATTAAAGAAGTAAATTTTATTTTGAAGCTAGTGCTGAGTTAATCGTGAAGCTAAATTTTGACACGTCTCAATTATCTGGTCATTCTTTCGAGCGAGAATGTTGATAATGGAGTAAAACAGAGACATTGCTTTTTTTTGACGGAGAAAATGTCACGAATTTCAATTTTTGATTGATTTTGTTATTTAAAAGGCATTTGCACAATTGAATTTCCCAATTCAAAAATCAATTGTCACTTTTTAACTCGAAAAAAATGAACTGCACATAATAAATTGGCGTGTAATGATTGGAGACATGCATCAATGCCATCTGCATTTCAATTCCGAAAGCCAATTTTGACGGAAAGAAGCCACTTTTGACGCTAAAACGGCCCACAGACACGGAGATCTGGTTGCTGACTTGGTTGGAGACTTACGATATTTGCGAACAAACTAGATCTGAGACTAGCCCACAGACAGTGAATTTGGTCGCAGATATTGCATATCTGCAACCAAGTCGACGACCAGATCTCCGTGTCTGTGGGCCGTTTAAGAAGTGAGTACAACGACTCCTGCTTATTTGCAAGCTAAATTTTCGCCGAAACAAATTTCACGTGAAATTTTGTATGAAATTTTCCCATGAAATTGAAGACAGTACTAAGCTTTAACTACAAAAAATTCTATTCAAAGCTCTATTAATAGGAAAAGTTTATTCTTTAGTATGTTCAGCTTATTGAATCCCACCTTATGGCATCGAATAATTGGGAAAAATTATTTCGCGCCCAGCAAAATATGTTTTCAATCAGGCGTTGTTCTTTTTGCAATTAAAACGTAATCACCCATACAAAAGAAACGAAGTTGTTTACCCAAACTAAAAACGTGTCTTTGTTTGTTATACAGTTTTGAATGGAGGACAGATCTCTTCAATTTTAATAAGGAAGATTTCTTGAAATCAAAAGTATTTGATGTTGAATTATGTAAAAAGATACTGGCGTTGTAAACATAATTTACTAAATTTGAGGAAAATTACTTGCTTAAGATAGGATAATATTAAAATGGCATCCTGTTGATTGAAGGTTCTTTTACATAATATTTATTCAGATAACTGTGTCGTTGACTGGTGCGCAAAGATCAAATTTGAAGTATAACATAACAGCGAATAACGTGGAAAATGTTTATTTCTATAAAGACAAATATTTATACATTCTATATACTAATCTAAATTTGCTTACCGTGGTTTCCTCCATGCGCACTCGCCAAGCGTCAACGTTAGAATGAGACCGATCTTTGGTCTGGCGTTAGCAGGTCAAGATGGCAGAGGCGCATGAAGAAAAACACGGCAGATGGCTCTCGTTGGCAGGGCTGATATTGTTCGCCTCGGTATCGAAACATTCCATGACAAACTGAAATCAAATAAATGTTGCTTTGATTTGTGGAACAGGTCACATCTCGTAGACAAGTAAATACTTGCTTAGATTCTAGGAAATACAGTTCTCTGAGTGTATCAAACACAATATGCTCTAAACAAACTCTCCTTGATGAATCTAAGTTATTTGAAATAGTTGTATTGAGATGTTTGACCAAATTAAAATCGTACCATATTTGTACGATTGTATCAAAGTGGTAGCTCGGCTGTCAACTTCTTACAAGAAGCTTTAGTTAATTTTAGAATCTTACATACTGACTAATGATATGCATCCCTCACAAATGAAAACGTGTTCACTTTGAACGCAAGTTACGTTAATTTACGAAGAAAGTTGATATCAATACTCTTGAGTTACAATATTCATAGCGTGAAGGATATTGAAAACCAATGAAAGTAACTACACAAAGTTGTTTGTTCTTCATTGGAGATAAAAGCTCTAATGGGCCAGTTCTTTTCAAACGCTGAAATTTTTGATGGGTTAGTATTCTCTAGGTCAACTTGTTGGGATGATAAGCAAGGGCTGGAATATATTTTGTACTGTGGTTATTTAATGTCAGTAAAGGTAATTGAATTTATGATCACGGTTCCCTTCTTGAATATAAATCAGCATGGACAACGTATATCGTCTCTAAAGCTTATCAAAGCAGAGAATATTGATACGGGAAACTCGATTGTTTTGCGGAATCAGCCTCCGAAAGCATAATCAAATTGTAATTGTTTTTGTGGTATGATTAAACTTGAAAATTTTTTTATTTACATTGAAAATTTTTATTAACATTGAAAATTCTATTTTGACAAAGTGGTTTCGAAAGTATGCACTAATTCTCATCAGACACCAGCTCATAGTGCATACTTGACTGTTGTGACCACTTGCAGTTGGAAATCATTAAATTTTTATTTATGCTAGTTGTGACAAATTTTAACATCTCCGAATTGTGACAAATTTTAACATCTTCTATGCTTAAATTGCTTACTAAAGATTAGGCTTGCGCAAAACAGTTCAGTTAAGTGAAACGTTTCACCTGATCTCGTTCACTTTAGTGAAATGTTTCACTTAAACAGTTCACTAGTTCAATGCCAAATCATTAGTTGGACTTGCGCAAAACAGTTCATTAGATTCAGTTCAATCACTATATCTCGTTCACTTTTCAGAAGAGATTTAGTTCACTAGTTCAGTGCTTCTCAATATAAATCTGTTTCACAGGGATCTGATCGATATGGTGAACTGTATTTCTGCGTCATGAATATATTGTTGTCTTGTGATTAAAGATAAATAAATGTATTAACATTTTTTCAAGATTCCAAAAGTTTGGTTGGTTGCGCTGGTAGTTTTGCTAAAACCATTAAGTCTGATAAAAGTGTATGATCAAATATTATATAAAGTTGAGTTTTGTCATGCTTTGAAGTATGTTAAAATAAAATCTGCTTTTAGATAGTGCAGTTTGAAAACATATCAAGTACCGAGTATTTTCGTACTTGCGAGTATTTTATGCAAATATTCAAAAAGTTTTTAGGTCAAAAGTAGCTGAAATCGGCCAATTTTGGGTTAGAGTGGTTTCGGATATAACGAGCCAAGACCTATTGCTGTGATACAAACATTTCGGTTTTGTAGGGGAGTAAGGGGTTTTTTGGCCATAGTTTGGCAAAAACTGTCTTTACGGCGCTTTCAATGATTGAAAGTGGTCGGGGAATACAATAGTGGTATTTTAAGGACAAAAAAAAGTGTTGATAGGGAAAATTTAGCAAAAATGTCAAATTTTCCTAAAATTTTTTTTTGTCCAGCATGAATTCGGGGACCTTTTTGAGTAGTTTCGGGTGAAATTTCCATACAAGTCTGGGAAAAAGCGGCCTAGTTTGGAGGATATATATATATATATATATATATATATATATATATATATATATATATATATATATACATGGAAATAGGAATTTTTGGCCAAATCGATTTTAATACTAATGTTCTTCGTACATTAGTAAAAATCGATTTTTTTTAGCAGTTACATGTATTTTCCCCCTTAAGATACATTTCAAGAAACTTTACTCCATTGCTTTGAGATTTTAATACATTGTTAAGGTATTTTTAGAGACAAGTCTGCCTTTACAATGCAAACGTAGTATAGACGCATTTGACTTCGGACATTATGATTTTCCATTTAGCTAGCCATTGTTCAAGAAATGAGATGTGGGCTTGCAGTGTTAGAGAATGCTGGATCTGAATCAACACATCGAATTGCAACGTCATCTGCAAAGGTAGCTTATTATGAGATTAGATGTGAAAATAGTGTAGAGTACAGGTCTCAGATGGAGATAGACGAGCATGCGCACAGTATTTAGCGGTAGAGTAGATTTTGTATCAAAGGTGGAGTGAGCGGTCAGTTAGGTAGGAGGGGAGCATTCCATAGAAGCTTTTCGAAAACATTCATTTGACTTTGAAGATCAATCCTGCATGCTAGACTTAGTCGAAAGATTAAATTGTATCCAATGAATAATGAAAGAACTTTTCTCTCGTTGAATACTCGTAGTTAATTTCACATTATAAAGCCCATACACACTTAAATTGTTAAACCATTCCACCTCACAGCTCGACCTTCAATTCAACAAATCCACTTCTCAGGTGCAAATTATTTACAATCTGATTTTAAAGAAAGTACATAGTAAGTATTCAACTTTCAATTCAATATCCTTTTCGTTCATATGAAATTGAAATAATATCAAAAATACTTCGGATTTAAATCTCTATGAGCTTTGTTGGATGTTAACCCATATCTTTTTCAAAAATAATTCATTACTTACCATAACTCACAGTGCTGGATGTTTCCATACTAACTGGATTTCTTATATTTCCTGGGCCTACTACACCACTTTTGAACGTTTTCTTCTCTTTAGCCAGTTTCTCAGCTCGAATTCCATTCCAAAGAGTTTCCGTTATGAGAAAATATGTTGCACATAATACGACTAGTGGTATAACGAGAAGGATCAGATCGAGAAATAAATTGTAGGCTCTTTCGTAGTAAATGGTTTCGTTTGGCCATTCTTCACGGCATTTTCTGTGACCTGAAAAGATGCAAAGGAATGATAATAAATGAATGTGGTTGTAGTGTTTACGTTACAGATGGCAATAATAGTAAATTCTTGCTATCTATTCATACTAAGAATTAGGTACGGTACGATTAGATACATATATCTAGGGATTTTATTTTCCGGGTATAAAGCTAAAGTTTTGCCCGTAACAGACTTTATCATAGAAAAATCAGAATGGGTTTCCAATTGACATTGATGTCTGTAGCCGGATGTATGTGTGAAAAATAAAATTCAAATGAAACTGGAGCAGTGAGATTCGAAAGAAAAGTATCATAAAATTTGATTTTATTGGTTTTTGAATGAATTTCATTGAAAAGGTTTTCTGATTGAAAATGCAAATTCATGTTAAATAGAGAATGAAGACTTAAAAGTTGCCGCTTAGTTTTACGGTGTCATTTTGCCGATAGTAGCAATATTTTGAGCAAACATGAAGATACGAATAATTTATCCGGTTATACGAAATATCTAAAACTAAAAATTCATAACGGAAATGTGATGTTTTATGCTGCACTTTGATTCATAAAAGTTCATACCATTTTCTTTCATAAGGAGGGTTAAACATGGTATGTATTGAAAACGGAGCACTTTGTTTGACAAATTCCTTAGTAAAATATATAAAGTAAAATAAAGTAACATACAGTAAAATATAATGAGTCAATACATACATATAATACTATTCAATTTATTTCTTTACAGAAACTAAAACATAAAGGTGTAGAACAAATTAACAAAGTAGAGAGCACTATTTTTTTTGAAATTATTCAATTTAAAATTGTTTGATATATGTTGTTTGAGATATGTTTGAAATCATTTGCTTCATGATATTTGATAATTTTTTTTGCCAGTATTGGTATTTTAACATTTCAGTGTCCAAGTATGGCATTCAGAAATAGGATGATGGTTAGTGACTAGGTTTAGATCACCAGGCTTGTGGATAAAAAAAAATGCTTGGCACTTTCCAAGAAGCAGCGAAACTGCCATTGCACAGACAAATGTTAAAAATGATAGACAGAGGAAGGCAAAGAGAAGTAGCAAATTGTTTTATGAAAAAATTAGGAATTCCAACAGGGCCTATTAGAAAAGCTGGAATCAAACGTTGATAGCATAGATTGCACTTCAAGAAGATTGGTTACAAGTAAAGATAGGCAAGTGGGAAAATGAAAGGAAGGAATGCTGGAGGCAGAAGAAGGAGGATTAGAATATACAGAGGTAAAAAAGTCAACAAATAGTTTACATATTTCTTGGGAAGTAGATGCAAAAGAATTATTAAACGAAAGAGAATTATGTATAGAGGAAGGTCATTTTAAACTATGGATCATTTGAGCGACGGAACGATTCAATAAAAGATATACCGTTGTACATTACAATTTTTGTTTCTTTTTTGGCAGCAGATCCCAAACGAGAATAAACGGCAAAATCACCTCCAGACCTGGAGTGCAAATGTTTCAGGCGAGCATCGTTTTAGCATCTAAAGTACGCATGACTTTGCCGGTGACCCACGGAGCATTTGGAGGTTCACTAATGAGACATATTAGGGTGTAGGCAAGGATTAGTTGATGAAGCTTGTTGTATAAGTAGAAAGTAGCACGGTCAGCATCAAGTTCAAGAAAAAAACTAAACCAATTTATACAAATTATCAATTATTCTCTGCTTTGATAAGCTTTAGAGACGATATACGTTGTCTATGCGATTATAGACAAGAAGGGAACCGTGATCACAAATCAATAACCTTTATGAGTAAATTATTTCCATGGATATAAGTCGGAGATGTTAAAAAATTTGTCACAACCAGCGTAAATAACAATTAATGATTTCCAACTGCAAGTGGTCACACCAGTCAAGTATGCATTGTGTGCTGGTGTCTGATGAGAAAACAGTGCATGCTTTCGAAACCACTTTGTCAAATAAAAATTTTCAAGATAAATAAAAATTTTTCAATTTTAATCATCCCGCAAAAACAATTCCAATTTGATTCTGCTTTCGGAGGCTTATTCCGCAAAACGATCGAGCTTCCCGTATCAATTATTCTCTGCTTTGATAAGCTTTAGAGACGATATACGTTGTCTATGCGATTATAGACAAGAAGGGAACCGTGATCACAAATCAATAACCTTTATGAGTAAATTATTTCCATGGATATAAGTCGGAGATGTTAAAAAATTTGTCACAACCAGCGTAAATAACAATTAATGATTTCCAACTGCAAGTGGTCACACCAGTCAAGTATGCATTGTGTGCTGGTGTCTGATGAGAAAACAGTGCATGCTTTCGAAACCACTTTGTCAAATAAAAATTTTCAAGATAAATAAAAATTTTTCAATTTTAATCATCCCGCAAAAACAATTCCAATTTGATTCTGCTTTCGGAGGCTTATTCCGCAAAACGATCGAGCTTCCCGTATCAATTATTCTCTGCTTTGATAAGCTTTAGAGACGATATACGTTGTCTATGCGATTATAGACAAGAAGGGAACCGTGATCACAAATCAATAACCTTTATGAGTAAATTATTTCCATGGATATAAGTCGGAGATGTTAAAAAATTTGTCACAACCAGCGTAAATAACAATTAATGATTTCCAACTGCAAGTGGTCACACCAGTCAAGTATGCATTGTGTGCTGGTGTCTGATGAGAAAACAGTGCATGCTTTCGAAACCACTTTGTCAAATAAAAATTTTCAAGATAAATAAAAATTTTTCAATTTTAATCATCCCGCAAAAACAATTCCAATTCAATTTATTGAGTTAATTGCTACGCTTAGTCTCTCAAAGTCAGTCTTATGAAACTCGTAACGATTACCTCTGCACCGCTTGTGTAGAATACAGTTCTTAAGACTTATACTTGCAGACAGTGGAGAATGATGGCTATCAGATTTCACATAATAACACGAAGCACGAGACAGTGTAAAAGAGTATGTTGGTCAAGGTTGGAAAGGGCAAGATAAAGAATTCATCCTTAAATCAATTTATCCTTTGAATTTCGTTCTCATCGCTGTGAATTTCGTTTCGATTGAATGAGAACGGGTGAAAAGAATTTTAGGGCTACCACCCTCAACTCTTTTCGAATTTTCAAAACGTTAATATTTGTTGCTAATTTTCATAGCAGGATCATTCCCATTTGCAAATCTAATGACATAATCGCTCAGTAAAGAAATTCCAAAAAATTACAAAAATGGTCCTAGCTGGCAGCAAGGATTTTTCTATGAAATTCCTACGACATTTGGTTTACATTAAGATCCATTTACTGCATGAACTTCGTTTTGACTTCATGACTGGACCGGAAGTTATAGGGAAAAAAGCTTATTTTGCCGAACAATTTTACAAGATTTAGGAGATAAATATCACCATACTGGCAACTCTTTTCTAGTTTTTTAACCAAATTTTGACCAAATGTTGTCTGAAGAATTTCGTTAAAATATGATAGCTAAATCGGAAGTTTTAGGCCAAAAAGCAGTTTTTTTCTTGGTGATTTTTCAAGATGGTACCACTGCCACAGGGTTGCTTGCATTACGAAATCACTTCTATTAAACCTGATCATAGTTTCATTGTGAGCTTTCGTGAACTGAAGTTTTGAGTGCTAAAAATAGAGGTAATTTGGTGATAGGTTTTCGTTCTTGTGCAAATTGGAATTTCAAAAAATTCAATTTCACATGATGGAAAAAGGTAAAAATATATCAATGACTTGAAGTTTTTGTCAAAAAGCAAAAACTTTTCAGTAGGGTCGATGATTTCGAGTTTTTTTCAGGAGCCTGCCGTAGCTACAGTGTTACCCGCACTATCTTGAAAATCCATGTGTGTTAAATCCTAGTCAACATCAATACCGTCTGCAATTTTCACGGTGATCCAATGTTTTTGTCAGAAGCTATGACAAATCAAAATTTGAAAAAAACCTTGCCTACTTTTAGGAACTCAGCACCCACACACAGCTCAAAATTTCCAATTCTTTATCATAAGCATGCTTTAAACATAATAAGTTTTCATTTCCAATACTTTTTGTTAACAAAAATTTACACTGCTTGGTAATATAGGAGTGCCTGAAAATTCACTGAAATGGCCGCCGCCGCCGCCAAAGGGTTAAAGATATCTGAATGCTAGCAAGTCATGGACCTAACCTTTTTATACATCTATGTCCTCCGAAAATTTCAGCTCACTCCAGAGATTATCTCCCTTAATCATTTGGCTGATATATATATATATATATATATATATATATATATATATATATATATATATATATATATATATATATATATAGTGCGTAAAAAAAGTTATGGCACGAATACTTAGTAAGAACAAAAAACCTATTTTTAATGCGAATTTAAAAATGATTGTGTTGTTGCATTTAAATAAAAGTTTTGCATGTTTACTTTAAGAACAATATAAAAAAAAAAACCAGTAGCGAAGCAAATTTCACAACATTAACGTTACATTTTTCAGTGAAGTACCAAAATAGCACAAAAAAAGTGAAGGCACAAATTTGTAATACATTGGTTTTCTGTAGAGTTGATCGTTACTGAGATTTTTAGGAAAAATCACTTTTGGTGACCTTTGACCCCCTTTAAAATGTGAAGCAGCATTCGGATCGATGGGGAATTTTGACATTTTGTTTAGCACGCCAGTATCAATGTTCGCACCAAAATCCAGCTTTCCTTTTATTTTTCCGCCTTTTTTATGTCGAATTTCACTGGAATTGATATTCGGTATCATTTTGTGAAAGGCGCAGTTATAAAAAAATATTATTTTGGAAAATTGTTTAACAACGGCTATGCCTGATGGTTCTACTAAAACTTTGAAATGAAAAATAGACTGTTGTATCTATTTCTATCTGATAAAATCAAGTAACCTTAAACGTATTAAATTCATAATTTGTCATCTGTAACCGGAAATTATTGAAATAAGCCTCCGAAATAAGCCCTTTTCGTCCTCAGCTTTCAAAGTGTGCAGATGTTGTTTTATTAGCTCTGAATGCAGCAAATAATATATGATAAAGATATTTTTAAATAGCCATATTCTATTGACTTAAATACTTATTGACATTCACAAAAGAAATTTCGACGATAATGATCAAATGTAAAATGCCTGCTTATTTTATGGATGGTCAGTGAATTGACCTTCAAGAAGCTTTGTACGTCTTTTTATATTGAGGTTAAATTGCCCTTTACACATATATCGATGTCCGATAAAGATTGAAATACTGCTAGAATGCGAATTGATATCTAAAGGCTGGTACTGAGTTCGAGTTCACGTGAAATTTTGACATGTTTCCATTATCTGGTCATTCTTTCGAGCGAAAATTTTGACAATTGAGAAAAGCAGAGACAATGCTCATTTCTGACGGATAAAATGTCATGAATTTCACTTTTCGATTGATTTCCTTATTGGAAAGACATTTTCACTGCACCATTTTCAAATTGAAACACCAAATGTCACTTTTCCGCTCGAAAGAATGAACTGCATAAACTAAATTGGCGTGAAATGATTCGAGACATGTTTCAGTGCCATCTACGTTTTCAACGCGAAAGCAACTTCAAAGCAACTTTTCATGCTAAGAACACAGTACCAAACTTGCTTATTTTCAAGCTAAATTTTCGCCGAAACAGATTTCACGTGAAATTTTGTATGAAAATTTCACGTGAAATCGAACTCAGTACTATGCTTAAATTGAAAATTGTATTCTTCTAAGTTACAGAATTTGAATCGAGAGAATTCTACAGATAAAACCCGATTCAATGTTGTTGGTTTGTCCCAAGAATTGAAAAAAATAATTCCGGGGTATTACATTTCAATAATTCAATTTTCTGATATTCCGGGACTTATTTTATTCCCGCAGCTACGATACGTCCATCCTTAGCCTGTGGCAGCGCTCCACATCATGAAATGGCCCATTGAATTCAATTTGATAATAGAGTGAAAAGCTATTAGAATACCAAAACATTGTGTAGGACAAAATGCGTTTAACGTACCGGTACTGGTTGGTATTAAGGTGCTGAGTATTGCTATCGGCAACATGCAAATTAAGCTTCCTGTCCATATACACGCAATTATTTTGTAGGCGTGCTGTAGTGTTTGCCAAACTCTTGACCTAAGGGGATGACATATGGCGTAGTAGCGTTCGCACGAAATTGCGACCAGAGTCCACGATGAAACTGCAACTGATGTCGCTGGAAAGAAAAATATTTTGTTCTGTTAATAGTGGTAGTTTTGCTGCTAGTGGCATTAATAGTTTTCTAGAAAAATGAAGTGCTTCAAATATTTAATTTAAACTTTCATCTTTCAAACTTTCATTTTAAAGTTTAAGTGATAATTTGCATTTCCACAAATAGGTACTGAGTTTACAGACTAGTAAAAAATAATTTTCCTAGCTAAACTTAATGTATGTCCTTCCAGTTTTTTATTAATATAAGTGTACTGACGCTCGTACTTTGATAGTTAAAATGCAAATATTTAACGCTATTTAACGAAGCATGTAGTTATTCAAGTACACACACAAGCATAATTTCGGTGCTAAAGGAATTGCCAGTCCTTGTTGCGACGTTCATATTCTATATAATGCTAGAAACATTCGCGCACACAAAACTTTTCAGACTCATGATATGATACTTGTAGGTTCGGATTATTTCAAGAAAATTAACTAAAAGCATTTCAAGCTCTTTCACATCTCAAAGATTTCATTTTTCTGAAATGTAAATGTTTTCCTTAAAATGATTTAAGTAGGTTTGAATGTTCTAAAATGTCTGCGCAATGGGAGATTGTTCTGAGTTACATAAATTTTCTAGCGGAACAATCACGGATCAGTAACGCGTATACAATTTTACAGAAATGAACTCATATCACACATTAGGCGTAATTGTTCAACAGCATAGTTCTCTCAACTCTGACATTAATATAATCCTGGAGGTATGCAGGCTTTTTATTATGCTGTAAGACACTGCTTCTTTCGTTCAACGGGATTCGAGGTCTTTCAAAAGAGAATATGCATTCTACATTATATTAGATTACGTGTCGTCCCCGGTGATAACGCTGACCAGGGCCAAAATACAAAAAACACCTACATTAATAAATTCACGTCATATAATTTATTGAAAATATTTCAACACATTAACTGAACGATCTAACGATGAAACTTGAGCAAATGGCTTTTCTTTCCGCACCTGAACTATTGCTAGATAATAAACGCAAGTTAGCTGCTGCAATCCGAAACTTGTTAACAACGACCAGCTATCACTTAGCATTTGCAGGCACATAACTTGCATTAGTCGGTCTGCAAGTTGACATTTAATAAGAAGGTAAGCTTATTTGATTGCTATAGATGCTGCTGCTACTTAGCCTTGATATACGTAAGAGAAACTTTGACTGTATTTAGCTCGGTCTCAGCAATATTGGGGTTTGGATCTGTTCTTGAAGCAATTTGTTCTTTCGAGCGATATTCAATAATACGAACTGTTTTTATTTACCAGAAAGGAACTTGGATGCTATCGTGGTATTATTTACATTACATACCCAACGGGAAAAATAATGCTTATGGATATATTCGGTAAGCATTTCGCGTGATGCGTGTAAGCATTACCGGACCATTACTAGTTGTTTCTTTTTAACATTGCATGTCCTAGACTAGGAAGATTTTTACAAGGGGAAACTCATGCTTTTAGCTCTATAGCTTTATGTATAAGAGCTTTTTGGAAAGTACGACATCGTATTCTTGCATTTATACGCCTAAATATGAATTAAAGCTTTGGCCGGCGGCCGATCGTATCGCTGCATGTGTGGTTTTTGCATGCTGAGTGATTGTGACGCTCATTGGAAATTCCAATAGCGCATGCTCTTTGCTACTAGGGGGAATTGTTTTCATTCATTTTACTTACCCGTGCGTGATGATTTGAAATGCTCCAAAATTTCATCTTTCCGCTTTATAGGTTAATCACAATACAGCGTTTTCCGCTGCGGCAAACGCAGCGTTCCACAGGGGGAGGCGTGAATGCCGCAGTTGAATTTTGTGAATCACAATGCAGCTACAATGTCGCTGTCAATGCAACCAAGGCACCAAACAAAATCAGTTTTTTTTTTCGTTTGTGTTGCTAAATCCTGTTGTACGAGGATTAGGTTGGCTTATCACAATACTCATCAGCCATCGCTTGTCTATTCCACCAGACCGTTCAACCTAATTCAAAGAGAGTTAATTCAACCTAGTGGTGATGCCAACCTATGGTAGGTATCACCGCTAGCGGTGCGGCAAAATTAGAAATTTGGCAAATTTCGAAGCTACCGCAAATTCTGCCGCAGTCATTGTGCGCGTTACCATACAAAACAGTGCATTCTAATTTTTTGACAGCACTTCTCGCAGCCCACTGCGTTTGCCGCAGCGAAAAACGCTGTATTGTGATTAACCTATTATATAGCAGACTACCCATAACCGATGTATGCTCGCAAGTTCTTTTCCCCTTGTTTCTGCGATTGCTGTTCATTGGCCAGTCTTGGACTTATAACACATGAGCTTTCTCCCTTGCAGCATTTTCCATGCTCCAAGTCATGTATACGAGTATATCTTATAATTGCTGGAAAATAGCTTTGTAAATAGGAAATTCGCATTACTAGCATTGTTTGATTCAGGCATTACGCCAGAATACCTTACGGCGATTCCCGTTGGGTACCCAGCCCTGGTGAAAATACTTAGGAGTACTTAAAATGACGAAAGTATATTATATTTTGGATGGAATTGAATATTATAATAGTTGTTCGTTCATGCTGTGGCTGAGTTTTGTTTAATTTTATGTGTGTGATTTTTTATATACTATACATTGTCCGTTCAGCTTCTGTATTTGATTTTTGTTTTTATTTGGTTTTCTGCACTGTTATACGAAATGCACAAATAATTTCTGTGTTTAGAGCTATGAATCTTATTGTACTGAAAATTTGATGGCAACTTAACTGTGGTATTTGGTATTGCGCGACAATAATGGCGCTTGACACTTTAATAATTTGACAAATGCTCGCGTGATTTAGGAAAATGTTCAAACCAATTGAATTCCAAGTCTTCACTGAAATAAATCCACATGGCGCCCAGAGCTATGTAACATAGCGCATTATTTATGGCCCCATACGCTATGTACATAGTACCCTGAGCTATGCAATATGGCTCCAAGCGCCATAATGTCAGAATCTACATAGCGCGTGGTCCTATGTAACATGGCGCAGCATTTATGGTCCCAGACGCTATGTACATAGTACCCTGAGCAATGTAGTATGGCTCCCAGCGTCATAATTACATGGCCCAGAAATTATGGCCCCACACGCTACATTACATATTGCCATGAGCCATGTAATATGGCCCCTCCACGCCTTATACTATAGTCCTCCACGCCATGTACTATAGTCCTTCACGCCATATACTATAGCCCTCCGTGCCATCTGCATGGCGTTTTGGGTTTTGTCAGTGTTGAGTTGACTTAGTATCTTATAAGTACATGTCTAGCTCCTACAATCCGAATAAGAAAAATGACTTGGAAGCATTTGGTATAGAAATTGTTAGGGGAAAAGGAGTATAGTGCGACAATTTTATAATATTCAGTGGATCAAAAATACTTTTTTTATCCTTTCTCTCTGACTGTAATTTAATCTCAGTTTTGTGTGAACTTCACTCAGAAGAATTTGGGAATCGGTTAGGTGCCACTCGCTTCAAATACGAAAGTGAAAAGGTAGGGTCGGGTTCACTTGTTAAATCGAATTTCACGAATTATTCGTTAAATCAATTTATTCGATCGTAACCAAGAAAAAATTAGTCTGTTGCCAAAAATTTAGTTCATATAGTTGGACTAAAGCTACTGGACTTAATTTCACTTTTTTCACTCTTGGGACCTTTTACTTAAACCATATATTCATATATATACGAGGGTGGCCATTAAGTTCGCAGAATGAGTAATTAGGTCATTAATAAGTATAGTTTAATGAAGACTTAATGAGTTCAGATACTTATGAGCATAAATAGCATGTTTGATTTCAATCGAGCCATTAGTATTGAACTATCGTCGACCTAACAACTCAATCTAGAAAAAACTGTAAAATAAGGAAGAAATCGAGTACCCCCCTGTTATAAATTTCCTCACCAAACAAAGACAATTGGCTCAAACCATAATGGTAGAGATAGCATCCGTTATCGGGGACTCTTGTTCAGGTAAAACTGTGATTTGCAAGTGGCACAGTCTTTTTGAACAAGAAAGGGACTCACTTGAAGACAACCCACGACCTAGACGGCCAATCGAAGTGATCACTCTGGAAACTGTTCAAAAAGTCGAAAAAGTACTCTGAAAGGTGGCAAAATAATGAAAAAAAGGTCGCAAAAAAGTTTGGAGTACCAGATATAACTATTTTAAATATTCTCTACGATTATCTTGGCACGACTAGGGTCAGCACAAAGTGGCAGCTGAAAATGCTCACACCGCATCAAAAACAACAGAGCACTATCGCGCGTTTTTAGTCCTCTATAGCGTAGTGGACATCATCGTGCAGTATTGAGTCATATCGTTATTGAAAATGAGATTTGGATTCGCGATTATGAGCCTGAGTCCAACGAAACTCGTTGCAGTGCCGTAAAAAAGGTATAATACTACAGTCTATTGAAAAAGTAATGGCGACGATTTCCTGGGACTCAGAAAGGGATCCTGTTGATCCATTTTAAAAACAAAGCGTCCCCATAGCCGGAGAACACTATGCTTCAATTCTAGGGTGATTGAAAAAAGCCATAAAAAAAAAGAAAAAACAATGAACCAAAGTTCTCTCTTTTTGTACGACAACGGTGATGTTTCATATTTTAGATCATCCTCTCTACAGCTTTAACCTAGCTGCCATTGATTATTATCTTTTTTTCGAAATTGAAAAAGAAACTTCGTGGAAAGAACTTTTCGAACGATGAAGAAATGAAGGACGCAGGTTTTTGTACTTCTGAGTTTTCTTTGTAACTGTAAAGTTATGAAGAAACAACCATCTTCCATTTCTGATTTCTATCATTAGTCTTCAATCCCTACCCCAGCTTACCTGTTCATGCAAAAATCAATCGATTTCCATGAATATTCAGTGGATTAACTTCTATTGTGTAACTATATGCTACATGTGGTTCATTTGTGCTATTTGGTTTTTGTATTGTATTTCAACACTGTATCTACGGACACACGTCAGACAACAGTTTTGTACGAGTCCATTATGGTAAAATTCGTTTCAATTTTCAATCAAAACCATGTCAACTTATCCTAAGAACAACTGAATGCTCCAGCCATTTTCCACAGAAAGTACTTTGACATTTGAAAGCTGTTGGTGATCCGTCCTGCTTGAGGATTAGATTTTCATCAGGTGCTAGTTCCTACGTCAAAGGTGCTAAAATTAGCTTAGGTTTGCTGCCCGCAATGTTTTATATCACTCCTATCAACTCAGGGCACTAGAGATTGGGGGAACTCTCGTTTGAAGTTTTTAGCCACAAGCGCATTCGAAGTTGGTCTGCTGTTAGCAAACTCATTAAACTGTGACTTTGTTCGAATGTGATGGTGGTTTTGTCCGCAAAATGAACTCGAGAGTTGCTCTGTGATTAATGAAGAAATAATCGATATATCGTAAGAATTAGCTTTCATCACGTCATGTCTGCTATCGATTGATTGTTTTATGAAGAAATAAGTTTTTCAATTTTCTGCGAAGTAAGACAAAAAGACTTAGAAAATCTGTTAAAATATACATTCAAAGAGTTTGGGACTATCGACAGCACATGTTCGATATGCAATTTTTCCCATATAAACTTTGAACATGTGAATTGAAAACGGCATTGTTACGGTTTCTCATCGAATCAAATATTTATTTTCTGACTAATAAACAAAGAGCGGTGATTTGCTGAAAACTTTCCATGATTTTCCACTTGTTGTTTGAAACGTAATAGCCCGTCCAGACTACGGATACTTAAGTATCCGCATACATAAGTATCATCCACACTTTTCATTGATTTTCATGGCAAGGGTAAAATGTATCTGCAGATGTCGCTGCAGTGAGGACAATACTTATGTATCCGGATACATAAGTATCCGTAGTCTGGACGGGCTATAATGGATTTGAGGATGCTAAATCGGAATTTATACCAAATTAGTTTTCGTGGTGGGGTTATTTCATTTAAGCATGTTAGTTCTTTGATTTTTGTTTTGCAATGTTAATGACGATATTATTTGGTAACATGCGAATGTTCATTATGATACTAATTCATAATAATTGCCAAATAATGTGAATACTAATACGTGTAGCTGTTTGCGGCCACCTACCCAACGGGAATCGCGGTAATGTATGCTGGCGTAATGCATGAATCAAACAATGCTGGTAATGCACATTTCCGATTTCCAAAGCTATTTTCCAGCAATTATAAGATATACTCGTAAACATGACTTGGAGCATGGAAAATGCTGCAAGGGAGAAAGCTCACATGTTATAAGTCCAAGACTAGCCAATGAAATTCACTCGGAGAAACAAGGGGAAAATTACTTGCGAGCATACATTGGTTATGGGTAGTCTGCTATATAAAGCGGAAAGATGAAAATTTCGAAGCATTTCAAATCATCACGCACGGGTAAGTAAAATGTATGAAGACAATTCCCCCTAGTAGCAAAGAGCATGCGCTATTGGAATTTCCAATGAGCGTCAGCATGCAAAAACCACACATGCAGAGATACTATCGGCCGCCGGCCAAAGCTTTCATTCATATTGAGGCGTATAAATGCGAGAATACGATGTCGTACTTTCCAAAAAGCTCTTATACATAAAGCTATAGAGCTAAAAGCATGAGTTTCCCCTTGTATAAATCTTCCCAGCCTAGGACATGCAATGTTAAAAAGAAACAATGCGTAATGGTCCGGTAATGCTTACACGCATTACGCGAAATGCCTACCGAATATATCCGTAAGCATTATTTTTCCCGTTGCCCAACGGGAAAAATAATGCTTACGGATATATTCGGTAGGCATTTCGCGTAATGCGTGTAAGCATTACCGGACCATTACGCATTGTTTCTTTTTAACATTGCATGTCCTAGGCTGGGAAGATTTATACAAGGGGAAACTCATGCTTTTAGCTCTATAGCTTTATGTATAAGAGCTTTTTGGAAAGTACGACATCGTATTCTCGCATTTATACGCCTCAATATGAATGAAAGCTTTGGCCGGCGGCCGATAGTATCTCTGCATGTGTGGTTTTTGCATGCTGACGCTCATTGGAAATTCCAATAGCGCATGCTCTTTGCTACTAGGGGGAATTGTCTTCATACATTTTACTTACCCGTGCGTGATGATTTGAAATGTTTCGAAATTTTCATCTTTCCGCTTTATATAGCAGACTACCCATAACCGATGTATGCTCGCAAGTTATTTTCCCCTTGTTTCTCCGAGTGAATTTCATTGGCTAGTCTTGGACTTATAACATGTGAGCTTTCTCCCTTGCAGCATTTTCCATGTTCCAAGTCATGTTTACGAGTATATCTTATAATTGCTGGAAAATAGCTTTGGAAATCGGAAATGTGCATTACCAGCATTGTTTGACTCATGCATTACGCCAGCATACATTACCGCGATTCCCGTTGGGTGGGTACTTACACATCCAATCTCAACTCGATTACTATTGGGTTAGTATTGGTAACACAATCGGTCACACAAATGCATTCGAACTACGCTAACCGCATGACATTTTTGACTGTTCGTGCTTTTGTCCTCGAGCTTAACAGTATCGCATAAAAGTGTTGACTGGTCAGACTCAGCTGTAACAGACTCTGCAGTTATTTTTTCAACAACTAGATTGTTGGCTTTGCGGTGCTCGTAACTGGTTAAAAATGCATCTAGAAAGTCGAATGTCAACCATTTTTGAAGACGGTTGCTGTGACTTTGATATTTTTATTAATCATCTTCGTAGAAGGTTGATTAATAAAACAAAGATTTGTTGTGTGGAAATTGATCGGCGAGTAAGTGTTTGACCTGACTCCGTGGTGAGCTGTTGATTATTAAACAAATAGTTTAAATATAAAACAAAGTTAAAAGCCATAAACTTGAGCATTTCACAAATCAACTATAACCACGGATTAAACGAGTGACACAAAAGCTAGCATCTATGAAGGAAAAACTAAGACTACTGTCTGTGAGAAAATTACCTTAAGTTGGTCAAACAATCAGTATAGTGGAGCATGAATTTGAAGTAGCTTCTTTAACTACTTTGGGTCAATAGTAGCAGCTGATACCAATGTGAAAGAGAGACTACGTAGGCGAGTGGCCAAATCCACCAAAGTCCACTAAAGTCTATCAAAGCTCTTGAAATTCCGTAATTTAACCAGAGCCTCAAAGTTACTGCTGTAAAAGTCACAGTGCTCACGCAAAGATTCGAAACTTGGGTGCTCATCAAAATGCAATGTGACCTTTAAGCCGTGTTTAAAGGGAAAGTCTTGCGAAGAATCGTTGGCTCCGTATGCAATGGTGAATCCGGAGATGCAAAAACCATGAGTTGTTCGATACCTATCTAGAAGCAGATATATTCACCAAGATGAAGCTTGGTAGACTACGTTAGGCTGCGAGCATAGCTCATATGAATGAGGCAGAGCTTGCTCGGAAAACCCTTTGTGGCAGATATTATGGCAGATGTCAACGGAAGCTATGTGCGCTGGTTGGATTTCGTTATAAGCTGATGAAATCGGCTCAGGATTGGGTTCGGTGGAGAAAGTTGTTATATGAAGACAGGATCGGGCTACGGTTATAACGCCGATGATTAATGTGAAAGAAAAACAACCAAAATTGTGAAGGTTCTTGGTAATGCAAAAAAAAAATATTTTGCTAAAGTCTTTCAATTTCCGATGAAATTTCACGGCTCTGAAAATGAGCCCACCAGCTTACATGGCAACTGACAAAGATTCCAAGCTTTCCATAAACTTTTTATGAGTTCAATTACTCTAAAAGATGGCGGGTATTGTATATTTGTGGTCTGAAATTAAAATAATTGGGCAGAGTAACCATCCCACTAATATTATAAACGCGAAAGTTTGTATGGATGTTTGTTACTCTTTCACGCAAAAACTGAATGGATTTTAATCAAACTTTACAATAATATAGCTCATACACCAGAATAACACATAGGCTATAATTCATAAAGATATTGTGTAAATTAGCCAACATATAGCAATGCGTGTGACGTAATTCGGAAAGAATTCGCCCATCTACCAGCCATTCTGGCGTGCGCTGTAAAAACGGTATTAGTTACACGAATATAATGTATGGTGGAAATGTATCTCTTAAATAGTTGTACAATACATATATCTTCGTTGTATATGTAAGCCATTATCGCTAAAATAGTGAATCGAAAATACAATCAAATTTGATATTTATTTCCAAAATGCACATTTTGTAGTAACAAATTGATTCTTATCAAAACAAGTATTTTTATCGCTTCTGATATTTAAAGTAGATAAACTTTGTCTTTTAAACTATGTTATTATAATAAAAGCTACTCACAATAATACTGCAAAATCCTAAATTTGTTTGTAGTTAACTTGCTTAGTAAGTTTACTTAAAATAAATAGTAAAATATTAAACTTAAATTAAATTGTCTATTTTCTTAGCAATCACTTTTTATCGTCCACAAAAATACAGTTACAATAATAAAACAGAAATACCAAGTTACTTTATAGGTAGGTATTTCGCTTTTATTTTTAGTTTAAAGCTATAGCTATTTACAATAATACCTGTTTTCTATTAAGCAATAGATATTATTTTAATTGAATAGGCAGGTATTGCATTTTTGAAGTATTAAATAAAAATAGCTGCAGCACTGGATTTTTTCGGTAGTATAGAAAAAGCAACTATACTAAAACTTATGCTGCGAAAGCCTAAAGGTAGAACCATAATGCAATTAAGTGAGCTTTAAGTAGCTTAAGTGACAGTACGATTGCATAGAAATCAATCGGCATACCCATAATGTACTTATCTGCCGTTTCGTTAAGTTTCGTTCAATTCGGGCCACTTAAGTGGCGTACGACTGGGACCGTACATCAATTAAGTAAATTTGACAAGAGGTTTGCGTAACGACTACAACCAATAGAAGGCACGTAAAATATTTGAATATGCTTTCGTGGATCGTTTGGTATTTTCGCAGGAGGTAGAAGTAATGATCGTTCGTATGCGGTATTGTAGATGCAATAATAGGTATGTGAAATATTTGAATATTTTAGGTCTGTTTGCGTACTTTCAGTCACTGAATTTTACTGAATTTTCCTGAATCATGTGGTGGGGGACATTCATGAAAAGTACAAAAACGCTCACATTGCATTTCCTGAAAATTGACAAACAAAAGTGTCAGTTGTCGGTTTTCAGGAGAACATCCTAAGTGGTCATCCTAAAGTCATCCTAAGCGGTGATAAATTATCGTCACAAAAATATTCGTCCTTCATAATATTATAACATTAGGCCAAAAACCGTTTGACAGTTTTCAGTATTTTGAAGTAGCTCAGACCCTACTGAAAAAGGGGAAATTTTCCGTTTCCAGTAAAACGGAGTGCAAAAATGGCTTTATTGCAATTAATTGCAATTAATCGTAGTACGCGAACATACCTTTTATTGTTAAACGGCTCATTGACAGTTTACAATATAGGAAGTAGTAATTAGATGTCTCGAATATGATTCTGCGTGACATTGTAAAAAGAATAACAGGTATCTAAAATATTTTTCCGTCGATCACTTAAATGCTATTTTTACAGGAGGTAGGAATAATGAGTTTCAACTATAATTTCAAAGAGAAAACGCGTTGAACAACATACGAAATAATAAATTATATAGTAGTTTATTTACTTGTATCTTTAAATTACTTACTTTTAAAAATACAAGTACATAAACTACTTAAAATGCCGTCTCACAGCTTTTTTCATTCAATGAATAAATACACACCATGCTTCAGGTGTCCACTATTGAATATTAAACTTCAGCAGTAAAGACCTTGTTGATTAAATATATTCCGATCGCATACCAATATTGCTCAAAAAACATTTCTTTCGTACACTTATTTGAATATAAGCACAAATTAAGAGCCTGCACCAAGCCCATCTTTATAGATCTAATAATCTACAGCAAAATGCTGAGGTTCAGCTCAGCTACAATTTTCTACGATTTCTTGCAACAGAGCTAGCAGGCTATGAAGACAACTATATTTCAATTGCAGCAAAAATCTATTCAAATATATTGCGTAAACGCTCACATCAGTTCATCTCATATGCCTACAAATTCAAATTCATATTCGCCACTCTGACGGCAGCTTCATGAACCTTCACTTAATTCTATTATGGGCAAATTAACCGATCGACTTCAATTGAGTGAATTTTCGTTCAGTTTCAGCGCTCACTTAAGTTCACTTAATTGCATTTTAGTTCTACCTTAAGTCTAATCTTTTCCAAAGCTCTAATAAAGTTCAAGCTATGAAAGTTGCTAGACTTGACGAGACGTTTCCACAAGCTGAACTGCGAAGGCTGAAACAGGTGGTGCGTGAGGCAGCGCACAGAGCTGCTGAGTCAGTCCCAAGCTCGGCGTCAACAGCATGCTGAATATCTGGCATCTCAGGGGGCTGCTGAGAAACCGGTACCTTATAACTTGCCATTTAATTTCAAGCGTCTGCAGTTACCATTAAAAATTGCATTTTCAATGACTGTCAACAAATCACAGGGTCAAACGGTAAAAGTAGCAGGAATACATTTGGGCATGCCATGTTTTATTTATAACTTTTGCATATTATGAATCATCATCAAAAATCCTGAGTTTCAATTTACATACATTACACATAGGACAAGAGCCTTTCAAAGTCTCTGTCGGTCTATTACGCCTTCACACCTAAACCGCAGAACCAATTTTGATGAATTTTGGTAAAAAAAAAAACATACATGAGACCTATGAAAAGAAAATAGGTTACTCGAAGTACTAATCCTGCGCAGACGAAATTGCGGGCAGAAACTAGTTTGAAATATATTTAACTTTGTACTAAAATGGAGATAATAACGACATTTTTCGGTTTCTCTTCAGCATATCATATTCATTCGTAAGTGAATGTCTTTTCTTGGAAATAAATATCCTATTAAGATTCTTTCATCTTTGATAAATGGTTTTAATAAATCTCTACAAAAATATTATTAAAACTTTCTGTTTCGAAATTTTTGAAGTTTTCTTTCGCTTTTGCGGCATCTTAATATCCAGTTGGAAATTTCAAATATTTAATGGAGCACACCGAGGTAAAATAAATGGAAAAGGTACACAATTAAACTTCACCAGTATTTATCAAATGGAGATAGATAGTACCAGAAAATTACAGACCATTTTCAAGCAAATAAGCACCAAACAAAAACATCATCTGGTGTTAATGTTTGAAGATGTACTAAAGGATGCAATGTACCACGGCGTATTGATTTAAAAAAATGAATGTGATTTTAAGTGGCTACTAGAGAAGGATCAATCAGCTAAGCTAAACTATCTAAAACGCTCGGATGGTGACTTTACCAAGTCCAAAAGGGAGTCTTTGCAGACTTTACTTGGGACTCACTTCGCGGGAGCTCCGGTGATTGAGTTGCAAAAGGCAACTGCGCCTGTGACCGAAATCCTTGCTCTTCGCAGCAGTAGGAAGTGCTGGTACACAACTAGATCTGTGGTCACTAGTGAAAAGGTCAGGGATGCAATCATGTCTTTTGAAAATTTCAAATCGCTGGGCCTGGATGGTATCTATCCGGTTATGCTTAGGGAGGGAATTGACCACTTGGGGCAAACTTGAGAGAAATCTTCTGGGCATGTCTAGCCTTGGGGTATGTTCCGTCACCTTGGCGAGACGCTAAGGTAGTTTTTATACCTAAACCGGGGAGAGATGATTATTCCGTGAAGCTATTGTATGCTCGAAAAAAGTTAGCCACGCTGCACAAGACGGTGTGCCTGGGTATCTGTAGTGCCGACTGCATCTGCACGTGCCATTCTTCGAAAGTTGGTAGATTATGCTCGCATGCAGAGGATAGCCTCTTCTCCCCTATCAGTGATCCTAGAATTTATCAAGAAGTCTGGAAAACTATGGTAGGTAGGGGGAAATGAGTACAATGGGTCCTTTGGTCTGAGTGTTTAGAGGTGTCAATGCGCTTCTCCTACAACCCACACACACACACACATACACAACCCGTTTACATGCATTCTTATTTTAGGTTTTAGGCTTTTGCCAGAGCAAACCTAAAGCCATAGCCTATACTTTTCACCGAAAAAACTAAAGTCTGCTGTCATAGTTGTGCCAAAGATGTTGTACCTACTCAAATAGCATGAGCGGCACTAAAAATTGAGCATTGTTGTTGATAACGAAATAGCATAGATAGTGTACGTATCGAAACATCAACAACTGATCTAGGCATATTTTAATTAATCAAGAGTCGAAAATACATGTTGACAACAGACAGGAAGGAAGTAATTCAATTGCTTATTTTGATTAAACAAAAAATTAACTTGCAAAACTACCATAAAATCAATTCAAAATTAGATTGTTATTGGTACGATACATTTGCCTAGCATAATTCATTCGCAGGAATCTATTACCATGCTGAAATAACTTATTAGTTTCTAGTTAACTAAAATTTTCTTCGTTATCGAACCGCATTATTTGGATAACATCCAATTATTTCAAATAATGCGTAATGCATTAAAATACCATGAGCTCATTTTATTCTGAAATTTGTTATGAAAACTAAGCATGAAGAAGCAAAACTTTCAATATCGACATAATAATTTCTGTCATTTCAAATATGCTGCTATTCAGTAAGCATAAGCGTGTCGACTTAATTGCTTTGATGGTTGCTTCTATGATGGGAAAATAATCCCCAGATGAAAATTCTTCATGTAATGATTAATTAGCATTCTAGGTTTCAACGAAACGTGAGTAAGCACGCGACTTCGATTGGGCTTTATCCAGAGGTTGTTGCGTAATTTTTCCTCAGCCCTGAACTCAACTTGAATGCGGAGCACAATTATTAAATCTCCCGCATTGGGTTTGACGAAAAAATGAAAGTTTACATGAAGGCACTTGATAGCTTCATTAATTTTAAAATAACTCCTCAAGAAATAATCGAAATTTCAAATTCAATCTGATCCTACGCCTAGCGTGATTCTATAAGAACTCAGAAAACTGAGATGTGTTGCCGCCTTCCGGCAATTTCCATCCACAAAATGAGAATGGTGCCACATGTAGTGAGTTGTTTCTGTTTCTGCATATCCATTACGGTATGCAAGTGAATCCTATGTAATGGTAGGATGTTTTTCTGCATTTTGAACTAACATAGCTAGCAATGTCGAATGCAATCGACAGTTGATTAGCCATAGGGATATTGCTTTTCGTCGTCAATTTGACCTTGTATCGTAGAAAGCAATCTACGTAAACTTTTTTTCGGAGTTGCTATTTTTGAGAGGAAAAAACTCGGGAAATAGGAATAAGATCTTCAAAAGTTCGATTTTCGAATATAGAGCGGGAATTCTGAGTACATATTCGGCCGTTTTTGGTCCCAAAATGATTGGCAGAATCGTTTACAAAACATAGAAAAAAACGAACGAAATTTTTTCACAATAAGTGCACATCCTCCAAATTGACGACTTCAATAAATAAACATAAACGATTTTGTTCTAGTGCAAACGTAATTCCTCAACTTTCGTTGCCCCCAACAAAACTTACCTGGCTTTTTATGTGCTTGAGTGGAAATAACAGCAGCATCAATTACAAGGGAATGACACTCAGCCTCTGGAGGAGCATTACCGACAACGCCAGCAGTAAGAAGAAATAAAAAATTATAAGACAAAATTGTACTACCTTTAGTCACAACTTCACCCACTTTCCTTCCGCCCTCCTTGATAACCCCAGCATTTAACACATCATTTCTCTCTCCTTCACGCAGACGTATTAACGCATTTATTAAGAACTCTTCCAAGGTTTCCAGTCAGACTGCCACAAACATAGCTCCTACAATGGCCAATATATATTCTACCTCCAAACGAAGCAACATGACATTTGCGACTCTTCGAACATCTGTCAACCCGGCTAGGCATTTCTCCTGAGCAAACCCAGCAAAGCCTCACACTTTTTTACCTCAATTATGCTAGAAATGAGAAGCAAGGTAAGTATATTATACCTTGACGTTAAATCATGCCATTTTAGTTAAATCGCCATCACCGAAACTTGGCTTAATACCTCTTATGAGAATGAGGAGATCTTCGATAGCACTTGGACAATTTATAGAAACGAGCTTGATTATTGTTCTACGGGGCAGTCGCGAGAAGGTGATGTCTTACTTGCAGTGAGCATACCACTTGTAAGTGAGCTCGTAGATTCCACTCGAAATGTTTTTTTTTGCTAATGTTCTTCGAAAATTAATATTATATATAAATATATATATATATATATATATATATATATATATATATATGGATGGCTCACTTGCCAAATCGATTAACTCCATTTTCTGAATTTTATTAAATCTTAATATCAAAGCACTTAAGTAGTTCCTAACTGTATATATTCAAAACAAATTTCTCTAATAATAAGTATTAACACCACTAAATGATAAAATTTTTTTAGCCATTGAATAATAAATAATTTATTTCAGAAGCCAATCTGATTAGCTCCATCCGATAATGTATTTAAATCATAATAAAAATCTAATTCACCCACTGCACTCTTTTTCCTCTACTTCGGAGATATCTGATAGTTGTTCTCTTAATTTCATTGTATCCGTTAGACAAGAACTGTTATCTCTCACACAAATCAAGTACGTCAGCGTGGTCCACGAGTGGGGCTTGGACCATGCTGCAGTACGAGAAAAATATATTATAAATCAGTTGTATTCGAATTTGCACAGAAGCAAGTACTTCTAAATTTCAGTTCTAGTGTGTGTTGTTTATTAAGAAAAAAATTAAACTGGTATAATATCAAAATGGAAGATGTTAGTGAAAATTCTGATCATAGCAACGAAAAAATTCCAACAATTAATTCGGTTGGACGAAAAAAACTTGTAATTATGCTGAATAGGACAGAAATATCCAAAAGCATAAAATAATAAAAGGCTTAGGATACAAAAATAGAAGTGGGCATTTAATACCGGATAAAAAAATTTGTAAATCTGCTATGTTGATGTCGTCAGAAATGCGATGAAAAAATCATTTCGGATGAAAGGAAAGCTTCCATGGAGGCATTTTATCAGTTAGAGACCCAACTTAAGCAAGGGTGTATTAAAATTAAAAAAAATAAAAAGAAGGCGTCCGAAGGATAACAGTAAAATTCCACGATCACGTTCTTTTACGTATTATTTTCGAAAAAGCGGAAAAAATGCAACTATACAACTGTTGTTGTAAAGAACAAGTTTCATTGTTGATTGATCGTGGTGGTCGCCATGTATGTGCCAGGCAATAAAATCGATGATACATCTGTTTTAATACATATAAATTCATTTCCCGCATACACAAGTCACTATACAAGAGCGTATAGCCCACGAAGAAAATACTTAAATCCGGATTTAAATATTAAGAAAATGTACGAACTCTACATCGCGCAATATGAAGAAGAAAATATAGAGCCAGTGAAAGAAAAATATTATTACAAGGTATTTTCGACTAAATTTAATTTGCATTTTAAGCAACCGTCCAAAGATACATGCAATACGTGTGATTCTTTACAAATAAAAATTGACTCGTCGGACAGCGAGGAAATGAGGATAGCAAAATTCGAAAAGGATGCTTACTTGCAAAAGGCTGAACAGGCTCGTAGTCATATGGCTGCAGATCGGGTGGGAGCATCCGAAGAAATTTTTGTATTTTCTTTTGACCTTGACAAATCTTTACCCTTTCCAAAATTGACTAGATCGGTAGCTTACTGTAAGCAAAATCTATATGTTTACAATTTCGGATGCCATGATCTTAATCAAAATATAAGTCACATGTTTGTTGGGCCAGAAACTGAAGGATCTCGCGGGTCTCAGGAAATTTCTTCATGTCTTGTAAAGTATATAAAGATTTGTGCTCAAAATTGTAAAAAAAATAATCACCTATTCAGACTCGTGTACCGGACAAAACAGAAATATTAAAACTGTTTTAAGTTTATTGAAATTGCTTCAAAGTACAGAAATACAAGCTGAATCAATTGAAATGAAATTTCTAGTAAGTGGACACAGTTACTTGCCAAATGATTCACAATTTGCTATTACCGAATTTCAAGTAAAAAAAATCAGAACTTTTTTTCGCCAGTTGACTGGTATAATATAATAAAGACTTCTAAAAAGATAGCACCGTTTCATATGGTTTAAATGACACGTCAGGACTTTTTCTCTACAAATACTTTAGAAAAGTTTGTTATCAACAGAAAGGTAACAGTTACAGGTACACCTGTAAATTGGCTGAAAATGCGTTGGATAAAATTAGAAAAGTCGAAACCTCACCTCATACCATTCAGATATGAATTTGACGAAGATATCGAATTTAATGCCATTAATCTAACAAAATGTGTAGCAGGTAGACCACTATGTCTGAAAAATGTAGACCAGCCCTTATTGCATCCAATAGGTAGAACTGTGACAAGAGAAAAGAGGAAAGATATGATGGACTTGTTGAAATTCATTCCTCCTATTAAACACGAGTATTATAAAACTTTAAGGACAAATCGACATGACGGGAGCTCAAATACAGCTAACGAAAAAGACATCATTTATACTGATGATGAATCAATTTAAACAAAGTAATAATCATAATATTATGAATCAGTAACAGAACAGTTATTATTCATTTTTGCTAAAAATTTTAATAAAACATATATTTATATAATGAAGTTTTTCCGTAATAAAAAAAATTATTGGAAGATTGAATTTGACTTAATAGTTTTCTTTCACTTGCCAAAGCGATTAACTCCCTTAATCATTAAAAAATTGTAACAATAATAACAATTGCTCTAAGGATATTCTATCTTACACTTTCCAAATGCTGTTAGGTAAAATATGCATGTGCAGTAATACAATCTACATAGTATTTTTGAATTTTTAATTACAGGAGAATTTTAAAACACAATATACACAATTTTATCATTTTTCTCAGCTTCTTGTTTTATGGAGTTAATCGATTTGGCAAGTGAGACGTCCATATATATATATATATATATATAAATATATATATATATATATATATATATAAATATATATATATATATATATATATATATATATATATATATATATATATATATATATATATAAATTGACCGATTCAGCTTGAATTTTCAGGTTACATTTGTGTTTACGTAGAACAGTTCCAGATCTCATCGAATGTTGTTTTTGTGGGATGATTAAAATTGAAAATTTTTTTTAACTAAATGGTTTCGACAGTATGCACTGATTTGCATCAAACATCAGCTCATAGTACATACTTGATAATAATAATAACAATAATAATAATAATAAAATATTAATGTTTTTCCTTAAATAGTACATAGATTACTTAGCTTAAGGGGAATTCAACATGAAAGATCTTATATTTAGCGGCTATTCTATTTTGGCCTGCTGGCTTTTTTTGGAGTTTGTTTATTTTTTTTCCATTAATTTATTTTTCATTTTACACTTATAAAAAATTACCCAGATAGGACAATACCTGGGGTTGACTTAGCTATGTAATGCCTTAATACTAACTTAATTGACTAAACTAAATCGAGCTTAAGTCTTACTACAATTAGCTTAGCCTTCTTAGACCTAAACTTAACCTAGGTCTTAATTATCCTGTCCGATTCTCGGAAGGCCAACATAATTTATTTTATTTTATTTATTTTCAAGGAATTTCGTCTAATACAGACTAGTAGTATTTACAGATTTAAAACTTACAACAAATCAGTCAAAATGGACTGTTTTTTGCTAAGCTCTTTTTCAAAGATGGTAAAGATAAATTAAAATCAAATTGATGGTAATCATCGTTGAAATGGATGAAACGGGTTCATTAAAGGCGTAGTTGGTCCGATAGGCAGGGACAGATAAAATGTTGACTTGTCTCATTTTGTGGCCCTTGGTATTGAAGCCAAATAAACTTAAAAGGTTTTCACATGAAATGTTACCCATGAGGATCTTAGCAGCAAAGATAGTTTTGAAATTTTCACGTCTCTTATTGAGTGTATTCATGGCCAGTAAGTTAAGTCGATTGATGTAAGGAGGCAAGCGAAGAGGATCTGACCAAGCAAATTCACGCAAACAAAACCGAAGAAATTTTTTCTGAATGGTCTCGATACGGTCCACATAAACCTGCTGATAAGGCGCCCAAACTATACACGCATATTCAAGTATTGGTCTTACTAACGCACAAAAAAGAATCTTAGTAAGATGTATGTCATGAAACTCTTTGGATCGCCTCCTCACAAAACCCAAGGTAGATGAAGCTTTTAATAAGATGGCGTTAATATGATCATCATAAGTAAAAGAATTGTTTAAAAGAACTCCTAAATCGAGTACTTTGTCAGAATATCTTAACGGAATACTATTCAAAAAGTATTCAAAGCTCAACGGATTAATTTTACGCGTGTACGAAACAACGGTACACTTGTCAATATTAATGACTAATTTGTTAAGGTCATACCAGGTCGTGAGGTTATTAAGGTCAGCTTGAAGTTCCAAGCAGTCATGAATATAAGATACCTTTTTAAAAATTTTGGCGTCATCAGCATATAGTAAAATTGATGAATGATTCAGGACAGATGGTAGGTCATTTATATATAAAAGAAAAAGTAGAGGTCCTAAGTGACTACCTTGAGGAACACCAGATATGACAGCAATTTCAGATTATAGGGCGCCACGGAAGGATACGCATTGGGTACGACATTCCAAATAACATGCTATCCAGGAAATAAATAGCTGAGGAAAGTTAAACGAGGACAATTTACGCAATAAAATGGAATGATCCAGCTTATCAAAAGCCTTCGTGAAGTCAGTGTAAATACAGTCTGCCTGAAATCCTGCCTCGATTGATGGGATAACAATATTGGAAAACTCAAGCAGGTTGGTAGTTGTGGATTTGCCTTTCATGAAACCATGTTGGAAAGGAGATAATATGGATTTACTATGGAACGCCACAACATTGCTGATTATCGCTTCAAATAGTTTAGCAACACATGGAAGCTTTGCGATGGGACGATAATTGCCTACAACATTTCTATCGCCTTTTTTATGAATAGGTGCGACAATTGCTTATTTACAACCACTAGGAAAATGCCGAGCGACAGAGAAAGGTTAAATAGGTAGGCAAGGATAGGAGATAGGGAAGAGATACAATATTTTAAGATAGCACTAGGAATGCCGTCAGGGCCTGGTGTCAAATTATTGTCCAACTTCCTAGAAAACGCTAAAATAGTATCTTCGTCTATAAACAAGTCTTTCATTCCCAAAGAAGAAGTTGGGATCATTGTCAAGTTGTCATTATAATTATTACTATTAGTAGAAAGTTCCGTATTATATGCGGTGCGGAAATGATTAGCGAAAATATTGCTAATAGTTAATGGATCGGAAATGGCCATGTCGTCTGAGTTAAACGTGGTGGGATGCTCATCACGGTATTTCTTGGAATAAATAAAATTCCAAAACCTTCTAGGCTGCTGTTGAAAAGTAGAATTAAGATTTCTAAGGTGAATTTGGTAAGAACTTTCGACCTCGGAGTGATAAATATTTTTCAACTCTACAAAAATCAAAAAGTCAGAAACAGAACGAGACGAGCAATATCTTTTCCAAGTTTTAGATTTTCAATTTTTTATATGGCGTATTGCCTTCGATTTCCATGGAACTTTATTGCAATTGTTAGGGAAAGAGACTAGTACAAACTGGGTAAAGCATCCAAAAAGAATTGAATGAAAATTGTACACTGCCTTAGTAATGTATTTTTCTAACAACACAGTGGACCAATCACACCTTGCGGTGAGATCATTTAGTACATCCAAGTCGACTTTCTTAAAGTTAAATTGACACGGTGAGTTATGTAAAGGCGTGCTTAGAGATGTATTGATTTCGTAGATCATAAGAACTGGTTCATGATATGTTGAATCGCAAAGAGATGATGGACAGTGCTTGACCTCGGACGGGTAGGCGTTTGAAGTAAAAACTAGCTCTAATAATCTTCCATGACTGTTCAAAATGCTGCTTACTTGGTTTAGGCCGCACGCAAGCATTGCGTTTATAAACTCCTCGGCGTATGGGCGATTACCAGGAGAAAAGGTTGGGGCTAATGTGAAACCGTCGTCAGATAAGTTCCAAGTAATCCTGGGTAGGTTGAAGTCACCCATGAGGATGAGCTCATCATTTAAATCTAATAGGTCACATAAATGATGAGTGGCGTTAAGTACTTGCTCATAGCAAATCGATGCTGAGTTAGGAGGGATATATAGAACTGCTAAATAGAGCTGCGCCATTCCCAGGTCCACACGAGCACAGACAAGTTCCAAGCTATAGGTGTTTGGTATGATTACTTCTGATATGCGATCAGAACGGCGCACAATTGAACAGCATGCTGATGAGCCGCCGCTGTCCTGCTATCCCCGCCGGACGCATAAATGGCTAATATAGGAGAAAGTTCCTCGGCCACTTTTTAGTTACCGGGTTGTAAAGAATTCTCCGTTCGAACATCTCCGTTTCTGCCATGGCAGATTTGGAACAGGTAATCCAAGATGGGGATGCGTATGTCAGGATTGGCCGAATGAGTGTTTTATAGCAAATGGATTTAGCCTTTGTCGCCAGGCCCATCTTTTTGGCGAAAAGATATCCGATGCGCTGAAATGCGGACCTGGCTACTTTTAGTCTATGTTGAACATAGGGGCTAAATTTCAAGAATTCATGCATGTCTACTCCAGGATAGCGCAATGTAAGACTAAGATTGATTCTAGAAGTTCCGAACAAGATGGCGACTATTTTGACCTTCTTACGGATGGTTTGCGATTCCCGATACTT